>OY747124.1:75435440-76635440 GCA_963556465.1 Berberis vulgaris | reverse complement strand
ATCCTTGTATTGTATATTTCCTCATTAGTAGTTCTGATAATTGTCCGTCTTGATAAAGTATGTTTTCTTGAATGATACCTCGAAATTTATGTCTCGGATTTGGAGCGTGACACCTAAACCCATTTGCTCACCTCTTTCCCACTCATTTTTTTCAAATGTTGTCTTCATTTTTCACCAACCCATTTCATCAAACCCTCCACCAATCACCTTATTTCATCACACTGTTTTCAAAACCCTCCTGCTATTTTCATTTAACCCTAAATTCACAATGGCCTCAAATGAATCAACTCTCAATATCTGTAAGAAGTTGTACATGGAGAAGAAAATAATAATTATAAAAGATCTTGAAGGTAACGAGGAAAAAGAGCGTGGAAATTCAAAATGAGCATTTGAAGAAATTGGTACACGAGAACTGGTGAAATATGGGAGAAGTGTTTTTGAAAGGCTTGAGTGCGATGAAAATCGATAGAGCATATTGAATTTGAGATAATGGAATGGGAGGATAATGATGAAGTAGCACACGAAAATGAGTATGTTGAAGAATTGTTTGAAGTAGGTCAAGCCATGAAAAAAATTTACTCTTTTTACTCAAAGAAACTCCAGAGAATGATTTCAAGAGGAAAGAGATAACAACAGAAAATGTGGAGCATGTAGCCGCGAAGGCTAAATAAGCGATTACAGAGGCCGTGATCAGCGTCTGATCATGCATTGCAGCTACAGAGATATTGAGGTCCAGGGAGTGAACATGGACTTCATAGACAACTATTCAAGGGATGAGTAGCCATCTGATTATATCTTATATATGCCTTTTTCATTCTTGCTTTTAGACTATGATGATACTCATGGCCAATCCCTCTGAGTTTATGTGCTTTCATTCTAGATATTTAGGATAGAGACAAACTTGATTCTATTTTGCTTTAAGATCAATATTTAGGGATTTTATCATGCTATGTTGTAAACATGTGGATGCTTTGGATTTTATTATGTTAAATGATGATATTCTCTCCTATCGTTTCTTATCTCATGTCATTGATCTTAGTGATTTTATTTGCTTGAGATATATGCTCTTATGTTCTGTATATGCTAGGTTTAGTATCATGCGAGAATGTGCATGATCTTGCTAATATATGTTTTGCAGGGACATCATAACTTGTTGAGAACAAGTTTACTTGAGTGTTAGTTTGCTCGTTTTATTTTGAATGCCTAGTATACTCATTTTATTCGAGTGTTTAGTATACTTTTTATGCTTGAGATGTATGTTTCTACGTGATTTTTTAGTTGGTATTTCTATGTATGGAATGCTATTGTGTGTATGGAACTATCTATTTGCAAGTTTAGAGTGGTTACTTACCAAAAATTAGGCGAAGTCGACTTCACTCTACTGCTTGGTGAAACCAGTAGCAAATGTGACTTCACCTATGCAAGAGTCGACTTCAGCATGAAAATTTCGGATAAATCCAAAAAATTTCATAAACTCTGCATGTCTTTGGTGACATTACGTTACCACTTACGTTGATTTAATGCATTTAATATGTAATATTGCTTGTGATTCATATTGCTTTAATGAGTTATTTTTAAAATCATTTGCATATCATAGACACACATATTCTATGTTATTTAAGAGTTGAATTACGAGTTAATGCTCATACTTGATATTCAAAACCCTATACCTATATTTAAGTCTGTGAGAGCTCAAGTACCTCAATTGTGACGATGTCACAATGGCATTCCTTATCAATTAGATTGCATTACACGCAACAATGCTTACTGGTATACCATAAATTTTCCAACTGCGAGCCAATTGACTATTCTCCTTAAGGGGAGTCCCAACATTTGATTTAGGGGGAGTCCTAACCTTTGTTTTAGGGGGAGTATTGACTTGTCTCTGTCCATCATTGGAATTGTGAACTCCTATAAAAAAAAAAATAAGGGGAGAAGTAATCAAAGTAAAAAAAGTTAAGAAATGCAATACAACTATTATTTTAGTACATAACAACTAGTGTTTTCAGTTTAAGTTAATACATAGCAACAAGTGTCTCTTGTTACAATTGGCATAATGCAATCTGTTGTCTAATATAAAGATGAATACATAACCAACTTGGTATAAACTTGGTTATAGCCATTTTTATATATTCTTGCTTTGAGCTCTGAACATTAGTTGAGCTCTGTATGACAATTATTTTGGTATTGTTTTTTTAAAAAATTTCAAAAAAATATTTTTGAAAACCAATGACTGTAAATGAATTTCAAAAACATTCCAAACATCTCTCAATAATACAGATTATACCCTCACTACTTATGTGTTTGTTGTGAAATGTAGCTTCCAAATTCTTGGTAGGTATAATCAAGTTCATCAATTGCATTGAATGACCAAATTTTCATTCTGAGAAATTCTAATTGTGGTTTTGATGTGTTTTTGTCATAAATTCACAAAGGCGGAGATAGAAAATGTTATTTCTAAATTAATAAAAAAAATATTGGTTAAGCTTGTAAAACTCATATAGGTTGAACAGAGAGTTAGTGTAAACTAATTGACTGAAGTATAAAGTCATGCATATTTGGTTGTGAGTAATCGATGAAATTAGATAATTTGAATGCAACCATGGAAACTCAACCAAAGGCGAAAATGCATAAAAAAGAAATCAAGTCATGCCCAATCTAAGTCAAAGTCAACCAAGGACGAAGTTAATTCAAGAGACCGTAGTCAAAGATATGAAAAAATCGGTCAAGCAATGTTAAAGCATCAAGAAGACAAGTCCAAGATGGTTAAAGTTTAAGAAGGTGGACTTTGCCGAATAACATTTGAAGAAAAGGGAAAAATAACTTATGGATGACAAAAATTAAATGAATGGTCAAAGCTATTTGAAGGCAAGAATGCATGGGAACCAAAATACAAATTTGAATTTGGGTCTCTCACATAAGAATGGATATTCTCTTGAATATTTCATCACTTTGGAGATACTCATGTACTTAAAGCAGATGTCCATGTCAAATACAATGACATGTGTCTAAGAAAAAACTTTTGTTTTAGAAAAGTTGACTTCACCCCTCTAGGATCAGTCTATAAATAGTTGCATCCTCATTTGCCTTCATCAACTTTGGGAGTTCAAGAAAAACTTGTGAGAATTATTCAAGAGCAAAAGATTTAACAATATCAAGCAAGACGAAGACCAAGATTCTCCCCATTATTCAAGAGGAAATCTCTCAATTTCTCCATATTATCTTTGAGTGAGCTAAAAAGAAATGAGATAGTCCTAGGGCTCAAGTTGAGTGTTGAATTTAGACCAAACAACTTCTTTGTTATGAGAGAAACCTTTGGTTGTCACCCTAAAACTTCATATTTGTAATGTTGAACCTCGCTTCTGCTCTAAATCTGAGATTAAACTTTCTCTCATCCGTCTATTTGAAAGACGTGCTTGGACAAATCTCTCTGAGTGTTAGTTTTCCCAAACTCAACCAACCCCCTATGAATTCTTGAATCGTGAAGTGGATTTCTATGAGTAAGTGCCACAGGAGATGTCAAGCAGGTGGTAAGACTTGGTTATGTTGCATTCCATGATGTTGAGATCTTTGGCCATTCGATAAGTCTCACGGAGCATGAACATAAGACCATGTGGTATCTTTCAAATCCCAAGCACACATCCATCAAACTTGGTTGTGTTGCATCCCACGTGGCTGCTAAGATATTATAAGTCTCGCGGAACAGGGTACTTGGTCCGTGTAGGTAAATCTCAGAAGAACGCGACAACTTGACCTCACAAGGTTGTGTAATTCTCTTTAATCAAGATAATAGAAGCTTGAGGCTTGTGAGCCCTTTCCACTGAGGAAGTAATTGGTTGGGTCCAATCAAACCCTGACTTAAGTGAACCTCATTATCTTTATGTGGGGTAATGTCTCTTCACCTCTCTTTACATAATTGTGCATGTCTATTTATCTTATTGTCTTTGATATCTCATGTTACGTGTTTTAAGTTGTATTGTTTTTACACGTCATAGTTTAGCTCGTTTGATTTATTCATCAACTCTTGGATCTACTTTGCAAACATAATTCCTTAGAATCGTGTTTTAAATTCCAACACTTGCGAGACCACATAGACCTTCCTTAGAATCGTCTTTTAAATTCCAACACTTGCGAGACCACATAGACCAAGAGATGAATAATTTTTTTTCTTCTCTTTTCCTATCTTTTTTACTGTTTTATTGGTGCTAAGGTATAAGAGATTGTTTTGAACACAAAGTGTATATAAAGTGCTCCAATAACATACTAACCTTTGCATCATTCCGCAAAAGTTTTTAAAAAAAATGAATTTCAAAAGGAGAATATTCACTCCCTCTAGTCTTGATCATCATATCTTAGGGTACTAATAAGTAGTACTTTTGAATTACCACTGCACTTTCAGGTGCAACCACACAGGCCCCTGGATAAGAAGGGTCCCATAGATTTATTAATTTTTATTTTTATACTTTTAATAGGGATAAATTTTAATTTCTAAAGTTAGCTTTGATTCATATTTAAATAATGGTATTTATTGGTGCAATGTTCTATACGTATTTTCATTTTACCAACTTCATGAAAGATCTCGCTTCAAGTCTTACCCCCAACAAAAGGCTGGTATTTTTTGACACCACCACTTACACTCTTTGACATTACCACCACATTTTTTTCTTCTTCATATTTTTCATTTATACTCTTCGATACCACTCAATCCCATTTTTCCTCATCTACTTTCACTCTCTTTGCAATCTCTTTTCTTGTGATGGAATTCTTCCAACAAACATATCCTTTTGCTCCTCCTACAACCTCCTTCACCACCCGCCCCCTATCTCACCATCAAGGGTTTTTCTATCTATGCCAAAAAAAGAAGTTATTTGGTATAACTTTTTAGCTCACATGAAAGCCCTTAACTCTCTTATATATTGAAGCCCACTTAAGAAAGGATGGAGATTTGAAGAGATTTCTCTTGAACTTGTAAAGATAATTCCTCCTTGGAAGCTTGAAGTTTTTTTTTTTCTCTATTTCTTTTTCATAGTTCTTCAAAAAGTCCATGTTAAAATAAGTAGAGAACAAGCCTAGTCGAGACTAACACATATTAATCTTTTTTCCAACGACTAGTTTGACTCAATCTTAGTCTAAACTCGGGCTCCACTCAACAAGGTTAAGAACCCATGTCAATTGGGCTATCTGGTATTCTTGATTTTCGACCAGATTCCTACCTTGACTTGTGAAACCTTTTGTTCATCACCTTGGACTTTCTTAGCATTTAATGTGATCATCTCAGCTTGATTTTGACTTTGACTAGTGTTCTAATTTGATCATTTGATTTCCCGCCTTTGGTTGAGTCTTCTTAGTGACACTTTGAATGATTTGATTTCCTCAATCACTGACAAACCTAGTATTTATGACTTTATAATTTAGTTACACATTTATTCATTGTTGCAAAATCACTCAACCTATATTGGTTTTACAAGTTCAACAATATTGTTTTGTTCCAATTCACAAAATACATTTTCAGTATCTAACTCTACCTTAACTCATTGTATAATGTTACATAGTTTTGGAGCTTAATTTTGGTTCTAGAGTGTCTAAGTTGATAACTTGTAGAAGCCGCTTTGTATCACAATATGCCACGTGCTAAATATTAATCAAGCTTTGAATGTTTCACTAGTGTATGAAGTCCATTGCCTTGTAGAGTAAAAAAAAAATTATAAATATTTATAAGATGAACGATATAGGCAATGAGTCTAATCATATTGTATATTCCAATGGATGGGTAAAGTTAATAATGTACGAACACTACAAAAAAATGACAATTCAGCAACGGCTAAAAACCGTTGCTAATTGTCAAAAAACCGTAGCTAAAATGAATTAGCAACGGCTCAACAACCGTCGCAATACCGTAGCTATTTTAATCGTCGCTATTTGAATCAGCAACGGTAAACTATCTCGTAGCTAATTCGCAACGGCTAAAAATCGTCGCTTACTCGAAAAATTTCGTCGCTAAAGTTGTTTAAAATTTCGGGTAAGGCTGTCGCAAATTGAAAAATAGCGACGGTATTTGCCGTGGCTATTTAGCGACGGCATGGAAGCCGTCGCTAAATTGCAAATCCAATTGACAAAATAGCCACGGTATTTGCCGTGGCTATTTAGGGACAGCTTTGAAGTCGTCGCTATGTTGCAAATCTCTGAGATCTCTTAATTAGCTCTGAATGATATTTTTTTAATTGAAACTTAATTAGCTCTTATTTAGCTCTGAATGATTTTTTTAATTGAAACTTAATTAGCTCTTAATGATTTTTTATAATGAACTAAACTTAATTGAAGCTACCATAACAAAAAATTACACAGAATCTCTAGAATATCATACAAAAATTACAAAGAATCCATACAAAAATTACAAAAAACCATACAAAAAAAAAATTCGATCTATAGAATATCTGAGATTTCAGATCTCTGAGATTTCAAATCTGAGTAGGGGTGGGCACGGGACGGGATGAGATGAGATATACCCATCCCTATCCCATCCCGTTCATACGGGATCGGGACGGGACATGATCAGCGTGCTGCCTGTGACTGCTGCGAAGATTGTCATCATATAAGAGCGTGAAAAATAACTTTCTTATAATTAGATGTAGATGTGGCATGCAAATATAAGGGTAGCCACTAAATCTCCTAACAATGAAGTCGAGTGGGCTGACTTTTAGAAAATGACATGATAAATGGGACCCACTAAGAGTATTGTGTCGCTGTGATGGCCTCCCAACTGATTTTACAATTTCATTACTGTGGGAAACAAAATTCATGGTTCCTTGACAAAATGACATTTCATCTTTTGTTAGGGAAGAAATATAGACCTATTGGTGATGCTCTAACATATTCATAATGGTTTACCATCAATACATATATCGTAATTAAAAAAAAAATTATTTTTACAGCCTGGGGCATCTCAAATTCTTGGCTCAGTTAATTGTTATTTTTCATCTTCACCTGGGTATTATCAATATTTGGAAGTTAAATAATTGGAGCCATTTTTATTGAGAATCCAAGCAACAGTCTGCTATCTTTCTCTTGCTTAATGAATATTTATTTATTGAAGTAACATTTCTGTTACCACTGCAAACACCATGAGTTTCTGTCAGTCATCTGTAAGTTTATATGAATAAAAATAAATAAATAAATAAAAATATTAATAATAAATATTAAAAAATTAGCTCGGGACGGGATTGGCGGGATTGAAAATCTTCATCCCATCCCATCCCATTCTAGATCGGGATGGGATCGGGATGAAATTATTCAATCCCATTAAGACCCGAAAAAATCGGGACGGGACGGGGACGGGATCGGGATCGCGGGATGGGATGCCCACCCCTAGATCTGAGAGTTAGGGAAAGGCGGGAAAGTGAGGGGAGAGGGAGGCGGCCGGGATGGACTTTTCCTCTGTGTCGAGGGAGGCGGCCACGGCAGATCTGCGGGCTTCTTCTCTGCTTTGGGGACGAGTGAAGGGTAATTGAAGGGGATTGGTTTGGTTGAGAGAAAATTTATATAGAAAAAGAGGTACTTGAAGGGGATTGGTTGAGTTGGTTTCACGCGGATCGGTGACGTGATTTGGTTTAGTGCATTTGATTGAGCTAAAGTTTTTGGGTGTTATTGACGGTTGAGATGAGGTTTTATTTTTGTGTATATTTAAAAAAGAAATCAATTAGGGACGGTTTTTTGCCGTAGCTAATAAAATAATTTTTGTAAAACTTAGCGACGTTTTTTTGTCGTAGCTAATAAACAAATCTTTGTAAAACTTAGCGACGGTTTTTTGCCGTAGCTAAATGTTTTTGTGTGTAATTTTTTTTTTTCAAAAAATCAATTAGGGACGGTTTTTTGCCGTCGCTAATAAAAAATCTTTGTAAAACTTAGCGACAGTTTTTTGCCGTAGCTAAATGTTTTTGTGTATAAATTTTTTTTTTCAAAAAATCAATTAGGGACGGTTTTTTGCCGTAGCTAAATAATTTTATGTGTAATTATTTTTTTTCAAAAAATCAATTAGGGACGTTTTTTTGCCGTCGCTATTAAAAAATCTTTGTAAAACTTAGCGACGGTGTTTTGCCGTAGCTAAATGTTTTTGTGTATAAATTTTTTTTTTCAAAAAATCAATTAGGGACGGTTTTTTGCCGTAGCTAATAAAAAAATCTTGTAAAACTTAGCGACGGTTTTTTGCTGTAGCTAAATGTTTTTGTGTATAATGTTTTTTTCAAAAAAAACAATTAGGGACGGTGTCACGCCCCGACCCGCCACGGGAATCGCAGCGTGCCGATGCATGAACTAACCCGTAATACAGGCGGATCGTAACCGGCCACAACAGCATAATATAACACATTCTTGATACGAGAATGAAACGGAAATAAAAACTACGATAAAATTTGAACAAAATAAGTAGATTTGATTCGCCCGCCAGAGTCATAAAGACAAACCAATGTACAAGCATCTAGTATAGCAGTATAGTACACCTGATAACACAGAGGAAGCAAAACATACCCGTACAGGGTGGACACGACCAAAGACCACAAAACGCGCCTACCACGGAAAATGGGGTCTAAGCGCCACAATCAGCAGGAACGCCAACACTGCATGCACTCCAATAGAAGCACATCCCTTGCGGGGTCAGCAAAGCACAAAGCTAGCTGGTGCGAGCGAACTAAATACAAATAACGGAATACTATACCAAGAAAATTCATGCCAGACAATAAATGATAAGTAACAAGTTCTAAAGACTAAATCACACCGTGTCTCTAAAGATAATATTTCTAAGTTCAAGCAACAACACAAGCATTTCAGATTCAACAATAACTACAAGTTTACGATATATGCCGATCATTACACGTGATTCAAACATGGTAAATATCAAGCGATGAAAATAAAAACAATCTTATAGTTCTTCCTAGTCTCCTAGGTATAGCAATTAAGTCGAAACCAAACATCCTGTAAAATTCTATATAAGTGTCTCATATCGTAGGTATCCGCATACCCTACGAATGTGTCTCACCCAAACACATCCCACAACGTGCACCAGTACCACTTCGGGCTTGTTTGTATCCTGATGGGGTGCCATCTGCCAGGATACAAACTCAAACAACCCGAACGACTGGCCTAACACGGCCAACCTAACACAATCAAACTCAAGCGCGCTGGGAGGGAAAGCGAGTAATCTCCAAAGCACGTCCTCCGGGACCCGTCCTACTGCACTTTATAGTGGCAAGCGCGTGCGGGAGCTCACCGCACCTCAGCAAGCTTGCCACATGCAATAGCGTCCACAGTGTCTGGTGCGAGTCATCTCGAGCACCATCCAACTCACGATGCGAGCAAGCTCCTAAGCATAGGCACAACAGGCATTATAGCGGGGTAAAGACACTTATACTAACATCCACATGCACAAATGACGAGTCTGTACAAAATCAAAGGTAACAGACGTGCAATCATAATCAATTCGAAAATTTTTATAAAACCACGACTAGGCCAGGGTCCCAACATGACCCAATTCACCACGATAAATTTATTCGAGTCAATTATCATACATGCTCAAGACTCGGCAATCCACGGTAAAACGTGACATACTATGCAAACTAGAAAACGAAGCATACAAGACCAATGTCATTACACCAAAGCCTAATCACACCCAAAATTCATTCACTATTCGATTTCATTCAAGTATATCATGCTTTCAGAAAACCCAATACGTAATTCATTCACAAATAACCAACACAATCATCGAAATATCTGAAAACTCCGAATTTCGAATTTGGATTAAATTATACACAATCGACGGTATAATGTAAAAAATAAATTTAGGATTTCAAATAATTATTTCTCAAAATAAATATTATAATTCCACTCACCTGGGCGGAATGGATTTTCAAAACCCAATTCCTACCGGTCGAAGCTCCTAACTCGCAAAACCACGAAAGGGGGGCCACGAAATTTTTTTTTAAACTGCAAGGCAGACTCGAAGGTGAGCAAACTAGCCGAAAACTGAAAAATAAATAAATTACAAGCGGCGCGTGACTGAAAGAAAAACTTACAGGCAATAAAAATTCGGCAAACACCCCGCCGAAACCAAAAGTTTGGCGAAAACGCGCCGAAACCCTCCCTACTCCGATCTGATCGCCTCCAAACTGCACAACAGGCCGAAAATGAGTCTAAGGACACTCGGAGTCACGAAAGTGAGGTTCACCCACGCACCCAAAGCCCAGATTCATGCCGAAGAATCCTCAAAACGAACATGCACCCTGATTATTTTTGAAAAATTCGGCCAACCCCAAAATCAACCTTGCATGTCGGTTCTAAGGGCTCCAAATGATGCCACCAAGGCCCCTCCACGGCTGATCGGAGCTACAGAAATCGATCAAACAAGCCAACAGCAAACCCAAATGTGAAAATTGATTTTTTTGTTGTTTTTTTTTTTTTTTTTGTGAAAAACCAACAGAGAAACGAAGAGAGGAAAAAATATGAGGAGGAGGAGGTGAGATTGGGAGACGAAAATCAACAAAACTGCCAAAAATCGGCTGGAGAAGGAGACGAAGAGCTCGTCGTGTCGCTCACTGGAAAGAAAGAAAAAAAAAAAAAAAGGGGGGGTTGTATTTAAAGGGTGGGTGGCTATGTGCCCCCACCACATTAACTGAGTACATCCCGCCCAATTTTTTTATTTTTTTATTTTTAAAACGCAGATATTACAGACGGTTTTTCGCCGTCGCTAATAAAAAAATCTTTTAGGGACTGCAAAAACCGTAGCTGCCAACTTTTCTGCGTAAAACTTAGCGACGGCTAAGAAATCGTAGCTAATAAAATAATTAGCGATGGTTTTGTGCCGTCGCAAAATAATTAGCGATGGTTTTGTGCTATTAGCAACAGTATCAAAAAACTGTCGCTAGTATCTGTAGCTATTGAAGCTTTTTTTTGTAGTGAAACTTTCCATATTTCATATATATTGCATAGTGTTTGGCCATTTTACTAATTGATGCATTGAGTTCTCTCACATGGCTGTAGCTTAGGACGATAGGCATCTAATGGAATCATATGATATAAGAAGATTTAGGCAAACCGAATAAGAAGATGTGCGAAGGAAGAGTTAGGACATGCCAAAAGAGGAGGTTTCTATGGTAAGGAGACATGGTGGTGGAACGCGGATGTGCAACAAACCATTGCGGAAAAGAAAAGATGCTTTAAGGCGTGGCAAAAAGATAGGTGCCTAGAGTCTTATAAGCTTTATAAGCAGGCTAAGAAGTTGAGTAGTAGAGCAGTAGGGGAAGCTAAGAAGAGAGCGTATGATGCTCTTTATAATAGGCTAGGTACGAAGAAAAGGGAGAAGGATATCTTCAAGATAGCGAAGGCTAGAGAACGAAAAACTAGGGACTTGAGTCATGTTAAGTGTGTTAAGCATGAGGATGGAAGAGTCTTAATGCAGGATAAAGCTATTTTAGATAGATGAAAGGATTACTTTTGGAACCTACTCAATGGAACACATGTAGGGGAGTTAAACTTGGAGGGGTATGCTTCACAAGAAGGGAGAGATCGCGTGTTCTATCGCAGAGTTAGTGCCACAGAAGTGAGAGAAGCTTTAAAAAGAATGAAGACAGGGAAGGCCGTTGGACCGGATGATATACCAATTGAAGCATGGAAATGTCTGGGAGAAGTTGGGATTCAATGGCTAACTAAGCTCTTTAATAGGATTTTGGAAACTAGAAAAATGCCAGATTCATGGAGGCATAGCATTGTGGTACCAATTTATAAGAACAAAGGGGATATCCAGAATTGCTCGAACTATAGAGGGATAAAGCTTATGAATCATACGATGAAACTTTGGGAGAGGGTTATAGAACAAAGACTTAGGAGTTTAACCACGATTTCGGAAAATCAATTTGGATTTATGCCAGGCAGGTCTACTACGGAGGCCATCTTCCTGCTTAGGCAAACTGTAGAAAAATATCGAGAGGCACGTAAGAGTTTGCATATGGTTTTTATTGATCTAGAGAAAGCATATGATAGGGTCCCCAGGGAGTTAATTTGGTGGGTGCTTGAAAGGAAGAAAGTGTCTCAATGTTATGTCGATATCATTAAGGATATGTATGAAGGGGTTGTAACAAGTGTTCGCTCAGTAGGTGGGATGTCTAGTGAATTTTCAGTGACAGTAGGACTACATCAAGGGTCGGCGTTAAGTCCATATCTCTTTGCTTTGGTCATGGATGAGTTGACGAGACATCTGCAAGAAGATGAACCTTGGTGCATGTTATTTGCAGATGATATTGTCTTAATGGATGAGACTAGTGCAGGTTTAAGTCAAAAATTAGTTAAGTGGCAGGAGGCTTTAGAGAGTAAAGGTTTTAGAATTAGCCGTTCGAAGACAGAGTATCTAGTGTGCAACTTTGGGAGTGAACCAAGAGGGAGAAGTAATGCAATTGAGATCGAAGGTGTCGAGGTCCCGGAGTGTGAGGCTTTTCGATATCTAGGGTCTATAATTCAAAAGAATGGGGCTATTGGAGCAGATGTAGACCACAGGATTAAAGCTGGTTGGTTGAAATGGCGAATGGCGTCAGGAGTATTGTGCGATAGAAGGATGCCTGCAAGGCTAAAAGGGAAATGCTATAAGACAATTGTTCGACCAGCCATGCTATACGGTTCAGAATGTTGGGCTACTACGGGACAACATACGCATAGGATGGCAGTAGCAGAAATGCGTATGTTAAGGTGGATGTGTGGTAAAACTCGTAAGGATAAAATTAGAAATGAAAGAATTAGGAGATACTTAGGTGTAGCGCCCATAGAGGAAAAAATTAGAGAAAGACGTTTAACTTGGTTTGGTCATGTGCGGAGGAGACCAAGCACGGCGCCAATTAGAAAATGTTTAGATTGGCAAGTTAATAGAGGGTGTAGACGGAGGGGACGACCGTTGAAAACTTGGATGAAGACGGTGAATGAAGATATCATTGAGCTTGGATTAGATGAGGAAATGTGGGAAGATCGCATTGCTTGGAGAACCAAAATTCATGTAGCCGACCCCGAAAATCTCGGGAATGGGCTTTGATGATGATGATGATATAATATGTAGTACCCAAAAAAAAAAAAACCCCTCAAATCAGAAGTTTAAAATCGATAAACCGATAAAAATAATAATAATAATAATAATGCACGTTGTGAAAAAAAGTAAAGCAAAAAAGGACAAGACACACCAAAAACTCTACTTTATCGACAAACTTTTGATATTTGAGTGTGGGAGGAGCCACACTTGTCTGAGCTCTCCCTCAACACTGAGAGGGGTATGCAAACTAGTTCTTATTGGAATTAATCATTCTCCAACACAAGATCGGGTTGCGTCACAAACTTTAACATAGATTTTTTCTTGTCTTTCCTCAAGATATTCCTCAAAAGACATTGGGATAATATGTTGTCAACAATCACTAGAACGTTCAAGGCATGGGCTACACTCAAAGGCATGACAAGGGTGCCTCCAAAAGTTACCATTGTCCTACACGGGAGCTATCATATAATGGTTCAATAGTTGTATGTTTGAACTCGAAGAAGGGGAGGCTAGAGGAGCTTGAATATGCTCTATACATGCATTAAACCCTGCTTTGGGAAGAAGAGTGTGATGGTTGAGGTCGAGCGAGATATAGGCCAGTGAAACTCAACGTTGGCTAGAATATTGAGCTAGCTATGCCAATAATCCATGTTTGGGCATTCACAGTCCCTGGGATTAAGTTCCATGAGGGAGACCAGTGTAAACTCACTAGCCAAGGCTAACTTTCGAATGACGTATTTGCATCACTTTGAACCATGGCTTGAAATTTAAAAGGGAAAATACCAGATGGAAGAAGATTACCTAGCAAAATTTTTAGAGCACAAAGCTATAGGATTTTACTAGTCTCGAATATGCAAGGATTTTACAACCTCCTGTGAAGTTTCTTTAACTTCAAGGAATGAAAATAAAAAATGGAGAAGCACTTGGTATTTTATGGAGTTACGTAAAGCTTGATATTCATGGAGTTATGTGATGCTTTTGTAGATCGAGGCGACACTCGAAATGCCAAGGGAACCGTAATCAATGTGTATGGGCCACGTGACACAGATTATTTAGAACTCGATCTCGCTTGATGAGCTACTCAACACAGAGAACCAATACTCGAGCAACAAGCCAGAACTTGAAAAGTTAACCAGACCCGACTGTAATCCCTTTATGGGTAGAGTTGCCATTGCAGTTTTTCCATCCAACTATTTTGAAAGAGATAGGAGACTCTTTTGGGGTTGTCCTTCGAACATATGATAAAACTAGGTGCCTAACTCGCCCAAGAGCCGCTCGGATTTGCGTGGAGATGAACCTGTCAGATACCCTCCCCACAAAAGTATGGATTGATAGGTTGGGAAATAGAGGCTTTTAGCAGAAGTTGATCTTTCAAGGATTCAAGTGTTGTGATCATTATTGCTATATTGGAAACGATGTTATGAATTGTAGACGAAAACTCGGAATCAGAAAGCTAAACCTGTGGTGGACAAAAATAAGGGAGTTTCTGATGTAGATGTCCAGAAGAAAAAATTGATTGATGGGGCTCAAGTTAAAGATGGTTTTCAGATTGCCAGTAAGGTTTACAAACCTATTACCAAACTGAATGCAAACGCCATAATGGGAAAGACGAATGTAGGAACAAGTAGCGCAAATAGCCCTTTATGAGTCAAGGTGAATTCTTCAGAGGAAGGTAAAGCAAAGGAGGACGATGTGGAAAAACCTATGTTGTCAAGAGTGACCAAGTCGTTGAACAACCTATTCCCACCCAAGTGTTGGTACAAAACAAGTTTGCTGCTCTTGGGGCAGACTCTATAAGAGATGAGGAAGTGCATAATACCAAATAGGGGCAGGACATTTTCGGAGTTGCAGTTGGCCAAACAGGAAGATGATGTAGATGAACAATATGTACAACAAAATCCAGTAGTTTTGAACAGTGGCGATAAAGATAAAGAGAAGTTGATGGAGGCGGGGTACACCATTAGTGCTATTGAGAAGGTTGTGCTATGAGAGGCTGCGGATTCAGCACCAAGTTCTTCCTGTTATGCGGCGACAAGAATAAACATTTGTCCCTTTCAAGGAGTCGTCTAGTACAATCCCTTAAGCCAAAAATGAGGATTGGGCGGTTGAGATGGACAACCATGCCAATTTGCCCACGTTGCCATGGGACGAACAGGCGGTTTGACGTGGAAGCAGAACATTATGATAACATTGTTGATACGGGCATGGGAGCTGAGTCTGATGGTGAAGGTAAGAGGGGGAGACGAAAGAAGAAAAAAGAAGTGATTCCCATCTGGGAATGCACGGTTACCCATCTTTCAGCACAAATTGTTAAAGATGATTGACACAATTTTGATATGAAATGTGCACGAAGTAGGGAACATGGTTAAAAAGCTTGTGAAGGATCATTATGTTTGTATATTGATGATAGTAGGACCCATGTTAGATGACTGTAAGCACTCTGAACTTGGGTATAAAATCCAAATGTCAAAATTTCTTCAAACTCTAATAAGCGTGGTAAATTTGGTTGTTCTGGTTGAATGATGTGGAGTTGGATGTCCTAAATTATACAGATCAGCTTATGCATTTGCAAGGTTATGTTGGATCAGGTAACTAGCAAGTTTTATATTACTTTTGTGTATGCTAGATGTTCAGTGGTTGATAGGAGGTCTCCCTGAAACGACCTCGTGGATTTTCCGTTGGGATGTCAGCAACCTTGGCTGGTGGGTGGCGATTTTAATGCCACTCTTAGTTCTTCAGAAAAACTGGGTGGTAAGGACCCATTAGTTGTGAATATCTTAGAATTTGCATATTGCGTGGCGGATGGCAGATTGATTGACCGTGGTTTTTCTGGTCCTTCATTTACATGGAGCAATAACCAGTATGGTAGAAACAAGATTTAGGCTAAGCTCGAAAGAGTTTTTTGTAATTATTTTTTGTTAGATGTTTTACCCCCCATGGAGGTAAGAACACTATATGCAGGTGAACTCAGATCATGCTCCCTTGGTGATTTCTCTCCCTTCTGCTCTGAGAACAGGTACATCTCTTTTTAAATTCCAGAGGATGTGGATTTCCTATGATGGTTTTTCCTCTTTTGTTGAAAATAATTGGAATAATGCTTATAATTATAGTAGTGCACTAGGAAGCTGGATTTTAAAATTAAACAGTTACATAAAGGGCTTAAGATATGGAACAAGGAGACGTTTGGGAATATTTTCACAAATATCATAAGACTTCGTTGCGAAATTAAGATGCTAGAATCTATTCTGCAGGCAGGATGGGTAACTGGGGCTTGTTGTAATTTAGCAGGGGTCAGGCAGAATATAAGTTGGCTTTTCAATAGGAAAATATTTTTTTGAAGCAGAAGTCTAGTGAAAAGGAAATAAAAGAAGGTGAAGCTTGTACTAAAGTTTTTTTGCCTTGATTAAATCTAAAGAGAAAAGGAGACGGATTAAATATATAACTGGTATGGATGGCAGAAACATTACTGATCATAAGGCAATATTGAAGGAAGCTTACATTTTCTTTCAGAATCTTTTCCTCACATGGATATGCAGAACACTCGCCACTATTGGATTGTATTCCAAATTTGGTAGTACAGGAGGACATGGATATGCTTTGCAGGAGCCTAGTCCTGAATGAAGTGAGAGGCAGTTTTTAGCATCCCAAGGAATAGTGCTCCAGGTTCAGATGGCTTCACTGACAATTTTTTCCAGACATGTTGGGAGATAGTTAAACAAGATTTGTGAGAGGTGGCAGTTGAATTATTTCAGGGTTTTTCATTATCAGGTTCTTTTTTAGCTAATTTCATTGCACTAATTCTGAAAGTGGAGGTTCCAAATAGTTTCACAGAATTTAGGAAATCAGTTTATGCACGGTAGTATATAATGTTTTCTAAAAAATCTTATGTGCTAGGTTGGCGAGACTGCTTCCAGATTTCGCAAAAATTGGGAGCTTTTATTAAAGGCAAGTTATTACAGAAAAATATTGGCTTGGCCCAAGACACTATGCTCTCTACTGGAAAGAAAGTTATTGGCGACAATGTTATATTTAAATTTGACATGGAGAAGGCATATGATAGGCTGGAGTGGGGATTTCTCCTTTCGGTGTTGCAGATGGTTAGATTTGATAGTAGGGTTTGTCACTTGCTTTTGAACTTTTTTATGTTCTTTTGCAGGTTGTCTATAATTGATTTTTCATGTACTCTAGACGGCTTAGACAATGAAACCCTTTGTCACCATTTCTCTTTGTCATTGCAATGTAGAAGAGATTTTAAACATGGGGCTGAATAGAGCATTCCATAAGGAGCATATAGGGTATTTTTATACTCCCAGGATATGTGTCCCACTTACCCATTTATTATATGCAGATGATACATTTATTTTCCTAAATGGTAGGAATTTTACTATGGGCTGCCTGAAATTTTTAGATGACTATTGTGTAGCTTTTTGACAGAAATTGAATGTGGCGAAGAGCTCTTTGTGTGTTACAAAAAAAAAAACTAATAGGTAGAGGATTTATTTGATTAGTAAGTGGAAGTTCAATATAAAGAATCTTTCGTTGACTTATCTTGGTGTACCTATCTTTCAAGGCACATGCAGGATTATGTTTTTTTGACAAGTTAGTGAGTAAAATCCAGCGTAGAATTGATGGATGGAAGGAAAGATTGTTATCTCCAGGTGGCATAATTTTCTTGATTAAACATGTTCTGAGTTCCATTCCCTTACATATGATCGTAACGACTATAGTTCCGGTGGAAGTTTTGGATCGTATCCAGAGTTTATTTTTTATTTTATTTTTTTGTTTTTGGGTGTGGGTGATCATGAAGGTCAGACTGAAAGAAAATGGGTGAGTTGGTGAAAAGGTTTGTATGCCTGTTCGTGAGGAAGGTTTGGGCGTGAGGAGCTTGGAGTCGGTGGTAAAAAAAATTCGTATAAAGAGTATGTGGAACCTATTTACCTCAAAGTCACTGTGGACGGTTTATATAAGGAGAAAGCACTTGTTAGGGAATACACTAGGTTGATTGTGTGATGAGAAGAAAGTATCATCTCCTTTCATCGGGGAGTTGTTGGAGCATCATAGGGTGATGTGGGAATTATCTACTTGGAAGATTGGTGCAGGCAACTCCAGACCTTTTGGAGAAAACTAGGTGGAGGGGGACAATTTTCAAAATCCGCTGAGAGTTGGAAAGGAGTCTTTTTGGCTTAGTATTAAGCAAATGGTGATTGGGGCTTTTGGGAGTTGAATCAAGTGGATAAGGCGACGACGTGGAATGCAATTGAGTAGAGAATTAGAATAAGTGAATCTTGTAAAGATGTGAGAATTTGCAAACCTAGTGCGGATGGGATTTTTACGGTTAAGTTGAGTTATGAAACAATTCGAAATAGAGGTGATTCTGATTTTTTTTTTCTCGAAATTATGGCATACTTTGTTGCCATCCAAAATTTATGTGTTTGTATGGAAAATTATTTTAAGAGCTCTACCAATTGACTATGAGCTCCAAGCATGCTGGATTCCATTGGCGTCAAGGTCTAACTGCAGCTTGGTTCCTCGAATTGAAACAACCAAGCATCTATTTATAAAGAATGATCTGGTAAAAAGGGTGTGGTTGCATTTTGATAGGGTTTTTGGCATTCATATCAGAAGACTAGTTGAGGTCGTTTCCTTGCTACGGATATGGTTCAGACGAGCACATCAAGACACTCAATCTGGTTGCCTTTTTCAGTTGGCACCTTTATTCATTCTCTAGGAGATTTGGCTTCAAATAAACAACAGTAGATTTGCCGGAAAGAATTGGAGTGTTTGGTTCACTATATTGAAAGTTCATGATTGTGTTAGAATAGCCAATTGCGTTTTAGTTCCAAAGAGCATTGTTAGCAGCAATGAGGTGGTGAGAAAACTGGGTTTCGAGGTTAAGGAGGTTAGGCCAAAAGCTCTTTTGGTTCTTTGTTGGTAGTTTCCAATGGTGTGTTATTTTGCTTTGAACATAGACGGGTCGGTGAAGTTGGAATATGTGTTGGGAGTTAAGCACATAGCTGGAGGGGCAGTAATTCGCAATGAGCAGGGGATGTGTGTTGGCGCCAAAAGTTTTTATTTTGGGACTGAGACTAGCAACAAAGCGGAGTCACTCTCAGACTTTGTTTAGAATGCAGGGTGGAAAAAGTGATTATTCAAACAGAATCAATGCTGGTTAAATTGGTTTTTAGGAGATATTTGGGAAGACATATGCGATATCTCGAGGTGTCTAGATTGTATGTGTGGACATATTTCCAGAGAGGTCAATTCGGTGGCAGATGCGTTGGCAACTCTTGCTCCAAATGAGGTTTCTAGTTTTTTATTGGGAAGGCTTCCCTGCAAGGTGAAGTCTTTGATCAGACTAGAAAACACCCATACAGCCTGCTTGAGACTGCTTTAGAGTAGATGTCGCCTACATCAGCAGACATTCTATTTTACATTAAAGTAAACAAGTCAACTAATCATTCCATCAAAGTAATCCCATTTACTTGAGAAATCATATTTATTAATTGATAGCCGTTTTTCTGAACTTCCAAGTTAATTATCCACCAAAAAAACCCCTTTCTCCGCCATGTCGATAGATAAAGCAACGGAAATTCTAATGGGCGAGGAAACGAGCCAGGAAGGGAGGGGGGGTGCAACCCTCCATCTCCCAGCAAGCAATCCATCCCATCTTCTCACCTCCTGCGGGCACAGCCATCGAAGAAATTCAAAAAAGAAGTGATTGCTGCAGTGTCAGGGTGAGGAGTGTGGATCCCACTTTTCTGGTCAATACGAGTGATTCTATATGGCGAGGAAACGAGTTGTTATGCGCCGCAATTTGAACCTTATCTTACGCCTCAAAAACCATAATGACCTCAATCTAAGTCGGAGGAAATAGGTCTAGTTCTGAATCACTACTTCTCCAATATCATCCATTCCTCGGACCCTCAGATGGACACGGACATCCTACAACGTTTCAGCCCTATCATCTCTACTTCGGATAATGCCAAGCTTCTTATTATCCCTGACGATGACCTAATTAAAGAAACTTTCTTCTCCTTTGGTAGTTTCAAAGTCCGTGACGGGTTTCATGCTTTCTTCTTTCAACATTACCGGGATATTGTCAAATAAGATGTCATTCAGGTTGTTCAACATTTCTTTTCTACTAAGCACTTGAACCCAAAGCTTAATGAGACATTCATTGCTTTGTTGCTCAAAGTTGGTAATCCTACTACCCGGACAAATTCCGTCCTATAGGTTTTTGCAATATTTTTTACAAGATCATCTCCAAGATTCTGGCGAATAGCCTCAAACCTCTTTTGGATAACATTATTTTCCCTAATCAAGGAGCCTTCCTTAAAGGGAGATTTATTATGGACAATGTCTTTATTGCCCATGAAACCGTTTTTGAATGCAACACTTTAAGCGAAAGCCTCAGGTTGATGGCTCTGAAAATTGATATGGCTAAAGCTTATGACATAGTGGAATGGTCCTTCCTCTTATCAATTTTCTGTCAGTTAGGTTTTTCCGAAGATTGGATTGAAATGATTAAGCAAGGCATATCCACTACTTATCTTCGGGTTCTTCTGAATGGTTCTCCCCTACAAGCTTTGAATCCCTCCCGCGACCTTCGACAAGGTGATCCCCTTTCCCCATATCTTTTCATCCTTGTCGCTGAGGCCCTCTCTCGTCTGCTGACTAGGGCAGAAGCTAAGGGTTCCATTCAAGGTATCAAGATCCGGTGCAGATCCCCATCCATCAGCCACCTCCTTTACACTGATGATCTTTTTCTCTTTTGTCATGTTTTTCTGGCAGGAGCTCACACAGTTAAGGATATTTTATTCCAATAGTGCTTAGCCTCTGGCCAATAAGTCAACTTCGATATATCTTTGGTGTTCTTCAGTTCCAATGTCCATCCCAAGCATGCTAAGATGATCACCAGAATTCTGGGATCTAAGAGCTTCAATCCGAAGGATAAGTACCTGGGCTCTCCGCTAGTTTTCTCCAAACGGAAATTTACGGATTTCCAAATTCTCATGGACAAAATTTCCACTAAACTATCCTCTTGGAAGTCAAAGGTCCTTTCTCAGGCAGAAAGAACGGTCATGATCAAAGTTTTTCTCAACTCTATTCTAGTTTATACCATGCAAACCTTTCTTCTCCCTGCCAGGTTAACTGATTGCATAGATTCGATGGCTCGTAAATTTTGGTGGAATGGACAGGAGCATGGTCGTGCTAAAAAACCTATGCACATGGAATAGAATCACTTCTCCCCGTCACCTTAGGGGACTCAATATTCCTAACTCTAGGAACAAAATTTTGGCTCTTCTAGCTAAATATGTGTGGAATGCTATTGTCTCGACTCAGTCTCTTAGGTTTCATCTGCTCAAAATGATTTATTATCACTTTAAAACCTTTTTCAACTGGAGAAATCTCCTACGCCATCTTCCTTTGCTTGGCGTGGAACCCTGAAAGCTTTTCACACAATGAAACCATTCTTGCAATGGCAAGTGCTCTCTAGGACTACTGTCAATCCTTGGACTGGCGTTTTGGTCAAACCAGGCTTACTCCTAGAAAAATGTGTCTCAGATCCCTCAGTTTTGGATCTCGACTTTTCCGACTTGTGGAGAGATTTCCATTCCTCCATCATTTCTTGGAACGAACCCCTTCTCATGTCCTTGCTTCCCGGTCCAGTGGTACAATATATTTCTCATCTTTGTATCCGTACCTCTGCCAGGGCGGATTGCCTCATCTAGCGAGGAGAGGAATTAAAAATGGCATCTTCTCGATTAAAAGTGCTACTCGCACATTCTCTTTTACAGAGGAGGGGCCACCACATCCTTAGGGCTTCCGCCCACAGTTTCGAACCTAAAACCCTCCATCACCTCTGGCACTTAAAAACACCCTCTAGTGCAAACCTCTTTCTTTGGAAGGTTTGTCAAAATTTACTACCTACAATCTCTAACCTTGTGAGGGTCCACGTTCCTATCTAGAACAATTGTGTCTTCTGCAACGGGGCACCAGAAGATGTCATCCATATGTTCTTCTTGTGCCTGATTACTAGCCGCCTCTAGTTTCTATCCCCATTGCCTGTCGACAGGCAGTCTCCCTATCTTCAATCGCCTTCCTTGCTGGGGTTTTTCAGATTCATTTTGAAATCGGCCAAGGAACATAGCCTGTCAACTGAAAGATGCTCTCGCAATTTCTTTCCATCCTTCTCTCTATATGGAAAATTCGGAATAACATAATCTTCAACAAATCGAAATTCTGCACCAACGAGATTACCTTGACCTTCACCAAATTATGGTCAAGATGGTCCACTCAATGGTTCAAATCTCCTGTCAAGGATTCCGTATTACATCTCACATCAATTCCTCAGATTGTCTGCTCTGCTCGACATGATTTCAACTGCTAGCCAATTCCCATCCAGCAATGGGTCCGCCTACTACTCCTGTAGCTAACAGATTCTATCTGATCCAGATGCAATTGCAGTTCGCTAGCTCCCATAGAGTGAATAGCCACTTGTTTCACCCTAACCATCACACTGAGTTGCTAAACCCTGATACGATTATTGTTAACTTTTATGCATGCTTTCTTGAACATTCACAATAGAGAACTATTGGTGTCATGGCAATGGATTTGGGAGGTAATGTCCTTGCAACAGTGGCTAGTACGATTCGTGGCAAGGTTATGGACAGTTTGATGGCTGAGTTCTTGGCAAGAGAGGCAACCCTTATGCTGATTCAGACCCAAAGGTGGAAATCTGGTATTGTTTTTGGAGATTCTACGGTCCTACAGGAGGCGCTATCTTTGAAGGATTATAGTTAATCTTTTGTTTTGAATTGGGCTTGGATACCTATGTTTTGTACTATTGAACGCCTTTTTCTATTACTTAAAGGTTGGAAGTACATGTATATTAGTCATAACCTCAATTATAAGGCTCGTAAAATCACATATTTAGTGAGTAAGTCTATGTATGTTTCCTAGATTAATGCATTAAGCTTTAACAAAAAAAAATGAACGATATAAGCAATGGGTCGAATCATAATGTATATTCTAATGGATGGGTAAAGTGAATAAAAATGTGTGAACGTTTTATAATTCATATATACTGCATAGTGTTTGGCCATTTTACTAGATGATGCATTGAGTTCTCTCACGTGGATGTAGCTTAAGATGATAGGTGTCTAATGGAACCATAATGAATATAATATGTATTAACAAAAAAAATTCCTTGAATAGTGATGCAATTGATTTTTGCTCCCTGCTTTGACTTGATCTCGCTGACCTGCTAACCTGCACAAGTAACGCACGTGAGCCACGGACCACCGTTGTGGTGGTCAATGACACTCCAATGCTAAATTCTGACAGGGATATGAGGAAGGCGTAATGTTGTAAACATGAAATTTGTAGTGTACCTTAACTTACCAACCTCATGTCTTATTTATAGTGCAGGAGTCCTGGTTCTACCAGACCATAGTAGGCGTAGTTTAGGAAGGAGATCTTCGTGGAGATCCTTATCTAATTAGGAGTTGTGCTGTAGAAGGGAAGTTTCATGTTAGCCCTGTGTTCCTAGTTACGTGGGAGATAGTTACCAATCCAAGAGCAATCCGTAGGATAAAGTTTCCATGCGTGGAATGTACTCTGGTATTTGCTTCCTAGTTGGAAGCAAATAGCTGTTGTAGGTGCTCATCCGAAGCTGATCCTCGAGATACTTGCCTTAGAAGGACTCATGGGTATTGAGGATAGATGTGCAACGTGTGGGCCAAGCACGCTGTAAGAGTTCGGATTCGTCTCGCGGACTGGATCAAGCGGGTTTAAAACTACTTGGGTCGGATCAGTGTTGGGCTTATGCTGGGGCCCGTAATTCCTTGAGATCATCATGAAACGTGAATGGCTCAGGGATGTGACCATTTTTATGTATCATCAGTTACTCCCCCCGAATTAGTGGGCCGTCACATCGGTTCGCTAAGTCATCTATTTGAAAAGATACGCTGCTCATGATGATGATTGAGTCAGAGTCGCTGCTTGAGCCGCGCACTACATTAATTGAATGTGCGTCGGTTCAGCGAAAAAGATGCGAAAACCTAATCCTTATTTAGGTCATTCGTAGTGCAGAGTCCGACTCTTCTATTTTCCTTGCTTTCGAAGCTACCGCTCTGCTCATCTTCTGAGTAAGGAGGATTGTTCATCTTCATCATGGCTCAACAAAACCTTATTGACGACGCAACTTTAGCCAAGGGCCTGTAGTTCTTTGAAGACAAGTTGCTTTCTGAGCCCGCACTTGCTGAAATTCGTACGAAGTTTGGGGGCCAAGGACCTGCCATTATTTGTCCTGGAGGATGATCAGACGCCAATGTCGCCACCGGTTGGGTTCATTTGTTTGCATCGAGGGATGCTTCAAATCGGAATGCATTTTCCTGTTCTGGATGTGATCTAGGAATTCTTAGATCTTTTGGGGATTCCTCCGGCCCAGTTGGGGCCTAATGGATATAGGATCATCCTTTTCATTCTAATTAGGGCAAAGGAGGATGGCGTCCGCGTGACTCCGCGAGTAATCCAGTTGTTGACTTCTCCTCAACTGATGAGTAATGTTGTCTCTAAGATGATTCGTCGGCATGTTTCATGAATCTACCTGATGATTTTAAGTTCTAGCAGAAGTACGGCTTCTTAGCCCCTGCGGATTCGAAGTATTTTCGGTGCAAGGGTCGTCTGCTTGAACGAGAGTTTAGGCCACTTCGTAAGTTTGACTTTTTCTCTTGAATTTGATATGTCTGATTCCAAGCTATCTTATCATCGCTTGTGTTTCTTTGCAAGAAGGTTTTCCACCACTCCCCTTACTCTAGAGGAACAAGACACTATGAAGACGTTCTGCGACTTGTCAACGAAGAATGTGGTGGATGTCATAAGCGTCTCCAACTTCATTCGTAGTAGGTTGTGGGACAATTGGTACGTAGCCCCCACTATTTACCAAGCGTAGCGAGTCAAGTCGGAGAATGGGGCCTCTACTAGGAAGAGGAAGATTGCTGGGGCCAAAGTTCTCGTTCTATTTGACGCGGAGGAGTCGTCTGAAACACTTGCCTATTTTGTGAGTTCAAAGATGTCACGTGTCCGATCTGGGTTGCCTTCAGCACTACCCGCTACAAGGGCAAGTGCACGAGTCTGATCGGCCTGTCAGGGCGGAGACTTATGTGTCTGGCTGGGAAAATGATTAGCTGTGATTTGCATGGGTTGAAGACAGGTCAAATATCAGTGATGCGCAGGCCAAAGCTTTGAATGAGCGTCTAGTGTGGGTGGAGATGGCGGCTTCTATCGGTGTTGATTCGCACAAGACTGTCCTAGTAGAAGGCTTCGGTAAAGGTTCGCCTGATGTTGTAGAATTTGATCGTTCCATTGGCGTACCGTCTAAAAGTGGCCATGGCACAGGCCAAGTTTTATGTAGTTCGCATTGTTCGTCGTCTCGTTCCAGGCCAAAATTAAAAGTATTGGAGGGTCCTTTGGATAATTTGCTTCCTCATCTTTCTCCGGGCCCTATTGAGCCGTCTCGCACTAAAGGGTCGACTATTCCTGACAAGAAAAAGGTCGCGGATGAGAGCCTGGGAACAATGGCAACGGCTAAGGGTGGTGCCAGCATGATTCCTGATCCGAGAAGGCTTCATCCGGATGCTCGGATAAGTCTGTTTGCACCAGACTTGGTGAGGATGAGTTCTCAGGTCTGGTACCAAGAAGTTGACATGGAGTATGCTTTAAAGAAACATATAAGCAAGCGCCATAGCTGGCTGATGGGTTGCGCTCCGAAGCCCGAAGAGGATACTCTGGAAGGGTGTATGGATAAGGGTTTAAAGTACCTTATGTTGGGTATGTCTCACTTGAGCCAGGTGGTCGTTGCTAGGACAATAGTCGAGGTGGCTGGTGAGAGGGTATACACCATGGAGCGTGTCTTCTCGCACATGCAGGCGTTGTATTCTGACGCACTCTATGAAATTTAGCGGCTGCAGAAGCAGGTTGAGGAGAATAGGCTGGAACAGTCAGTTGTGGTTGCGGAAACTCAGAGGGCTCGTCTGGAGGCCCTTGAGCGTGATTTGGGAAGGAAAGCCGAGGACCAGCTCGAACTGGAGTGGCATGAGCTCTGTGCTGTGAAAAATAGTCTGGCCACGGAGTAGTCTCAGGTTGACGCGCTGACTGGCAAGTTGGAGCTGTTGGAGCGTGAACTTGCTGACTCGAAGGTGCAAAAGGAAGAGCTTCTGCTGGAAAAAAGCAAATGCGAGTTCCGTTGGGTTGTACACGGCAGGCTGGAACTGTTGGTGCTAATAAAGGAGGAACATTCGGAGTGGGATCTCGGTCGTTACAAGAAGATGTCGTATGTAGACATGTCTGTTGCCTCTGCGTCGTCGGACGAGGAGGACAATTCGGATCCTGAGGCCTGGGCCGTGGTGCATGCTGACGCAACTCCTGCTCCTTTTTTCGTTAAGCTTGGCTCTTCTGTTTCTGTACCTTCTTCTGATAAGAAGTGAATTTTGTACTTTTGTACCCATTTTGTCGACCGTTAATAAAAAACAGTTTTATCGTTTTGTGTTTGTCGTCTCTATTGCATGTTTTTTGTTTCTTCTTGTCGTCTTTCTTTGACATAGGTTGGTTGAATCAATAGGACGCCGAATGGTCTGTCTGTAGTAGAGAGCTTGCCTATTCTATCTTGCAAATGACTCTGGATCATTGTTGCGTAGTCATGTCCAATAGTGGGCATGTTGCGGACAATTTAGCTGAGGATCTGTCTTGTCCAATACATTGAGGTTTGCATTGCTTGTCTAATTGGTCGGCTGCTGCGGGCGAGTTGCGATGGCCGAGCGTATATGTCTGAGCGTTTGTGCCGAGTCAGGCGGCGTAAGCTCGGGCGGACACACTATGTAGCGTTTATTTGGGCATTGGCTGTATGATCTATGTATTGGTTCGAGTGTCCTTTGCTGGTAATAGGGTGCCAGTTTGTTTGAGCATGAAGACGCTGACTCGGCTAGATTTGTCTTGGCGGCTGCTGTTTTGAAAGAGAGCGAGGGTTCAAAGTGATGGCAAATATGTCATTGAAAAGTTAGCCCTGGCTAGTGAGTTAGTCCCGGCTAGTGAGTTTACACCGATCTAAGATTACCTAGCAAAAATTTTAGAGCCCAAAGCTAAGGATTCTACTAACCTCGAACCTACAATTACAACCTTCTGTGAAGCTATCTTTAACTTCAGCGAATGGAAATAAAAATGGAGAAGCACTTGGTATTTTATGGAGTTACGTAACACTTGATATTCTTGGATCAATGTGATGCTTTTGTAGATTGAGGCGACACTCGGAATGCCAAGGGAACCCTAATCAATGTGTATGGGCCACGTGCCACAGATTATTCAGAACTCGATCTCGCTTAATGAGCTACTCAACACAGATAACCAATAATCGAGCAACAATGGCGAGAACTTGAAAAGTTAAAGTCCTCAACACCAACCCGACATCGCGAAACCGATTGGGACAATGATAATGGGTACTTTTAGCATCCCAGTGGAAAAAGGCTAGGTAAGGGGATCAAGTGAACGAATGGTTTGTCCAAAGTTGAACACTTTGCCTAGTGAAGTAACTACATAGATTGATAGAAGCATTCTTATTAATGTTAGGAGAAACTACACCCAATAAAATGCTAAATGTTGAAATTCATGTAAAAAATTATGCAAGCCTAGCAGTCATCAAAAGAAAAAACACTAGCACCAACAGTTACCCTAGCTAACATGTTTGGCATGCCCATATCACATACCAAATAAAGAGCCCTTCTAGGGAGCGAGGAAAGGGGCGAGGGATGGGTGGTAACCACCCATCCACTTCGAGATAAGTGCATTAGCCTCGAGACGTCCGATGTCACTTAACTCGAGGTGAATGAGTGGGTCCCTCGCCCCTTTCCCTCGACCCCTAGAATTTTCGCCAAATAAATACCTTATTCCCGAGCCGCCAAGGATCATGGCGTCCCACCCCATGTCCTTCATCTAAGCTCAATGCATGTTTACCACAAAAGCGTCCAGAAGGATCTCAGTGCCAATATTTGATACGTGTAGTCACTAAAGGCTCTTTAAGGTTTGAATATTCCATGGAGGGAGTTTAATAATATTTTCTATCCATTGATGATAATTTTCAATGTGTTAGGGAACACACTGAACAAAATATATACCTAAGTAGGGGTGGGCATCCCATCCCGCGATCCCGTTCTCGTCCCGATCCCGTTCCGTCCCGTCCCGATTTTTCCGGGTCTTAATGGGATTGAATAATTTCATCCCGATCCCGTCCCGTCCCGATCTAGAATGGGATGGGATGGGATGAAGATTTTCAATCCCGCCAATCCCGTCCCGTCCCGAACTAATTTTTTAATATTAATTATTAATATTTTTATTTACTTATTTATTTATTTTATGAACATTTGCATAAAATGTTCAGGTTTCCAGGCTTCCAGCAGCAGGCTTCCAGCAGGCCCAGCAGGCCTTCCAGGCTTCCAGCAGGCCCAATTGAGGAATATTAAGCATCTCTCAAGTCTAAAATATGGGCCCATAGTCAAGTTTGGAGGTCAGCCCCCGGGTCCGTTAGCCCATCCACATGCGCCAAAGAATTTCAACCGATCCCACCCCACCCCACACACTTGACATTGCATATCATGAAACTAAAATTATCTTGTACATGCTCATCATCGAACTGTTTTTTAATCCAGACCTCTCACACATAATTTTTATTTTTTATGATATCAATCTCCATTGTTTAATTTATTAACTAAGGTTTTACGCAGATACAATAAGAGTTTGCATGCATGGGTGGCTCATCCAAATTTAGAAACTTGGACTCTTAATTCAACCCCCGGCTGGCCATCATTAAATTAAATTAAATTAGTCCAAGTATAATCCATAACTGATCGATCGAGGGAGGCTGCTGCATTCCAGGCCTTCCAGCAGGCCCAGCAGGCTTCCAGCAGGCAGCAGTCCAGGCTTCCCGCTGATCCCGTCCCGTCCCGTCCCGTCCCGAACCCGTTTGGGATGGGACGAGGTCGGGATGAGGTTTTTCCCATCCCGTCCCGTCCCGATCCCGTATGAACGGGATGGGATAGGGATGGGCATATCTCGTCCCATCCCGTCCCGTGCCCACCCCTATACCTAAGTACGGTATCTCCAAATCTTTGCAACTTTTGGGAAGTCATTTTTTTTCCCTCAATTTGAAGAGGGTTTTTTTTGTTTTTTTTGTTTTTAACTTGGAACTTGCAAAAACAACGACCAAAATTCCCATATTTCTACAAGTACCTTTTTTTTTCTCTTGTGAATCGACCAAGCTAACTGTAAAGATGTTTGTAGCAAAAGTATTGTGAGAAGTGGAGCGCATAGCATTTGGTTGCATAACAAACATCGATGGTTGAACATGAAATTTTCATGGGATCAACCGACGTGGTTGATAATATAGGTCCTAACCCAAGTCCAAATAAAAAAATCATAATATAACCAAAATGTAAATGAAAAAGGTCGCCTAGAAAAGCCCAAGTTCAAGCCCTTCACGTAAATGATCCATGAGATTCAGTGAATAGTTTAATTTGTTTTCACTCTTTAATTTTTGTTGCCATCATGTTTGAGGTTCTTGAGAGTTAGAGTTGAGAGTCTTGGCCCTTGGGATCACCAACACAGTTGTTTCTCTCAAGCTTTCATGACATTTCATGAGGTTTTTTATTCTCGTTTACTAATTTATCCCAAATTCTCTCAAGCTTTCGTGTGACATTCCATGAGGTCTTTGATTCTCATTTACTAATTTATCCCAAATTATTACTGACGATACATTAAATAAGACTGATATTATAGTCGTACATGAGGCAAGAATCTTCTATCACGAGGATCTTATATCCCAAAAACATGCTAATTCATAAAGCCCAAAAAAGACGAATCCAGTCATAAAAGCCCAAACATGGTCTATCAAAATAAACCATAGTTAAAGGTCCAAATTCAGGCTCAATAAAGTTATCCCTTAAATAGGAAGAACGTTAAAGAGAAAAAAAAAGTCATGGAGGGAGTTATGCCTCTGAGGAGGTATCTTCATAAAGAATGAGACCGTTATGAAGAACGTCTTCTCTCGTTGTGCCTCCAGATTTATCTCTATCTCCAACCGAGTTACTGACTTAAGCATCGGAGTGCCTTCGGCCACCAAAAATGTGGTCTTTGAAAATCTAACATTTGTTTTGCAGATCACATTTACTGGAGAACGGATTTTGGACGCATCAATTTGGCGTCTTCTGTGGGGAGCAACAGTTTTCCTTTCAAGAAGAGAGTATGTTGTAAGAAACGCCCTCAGTTCTTATCAACGATTAAAAAAACTTTAAGAATAGATGGAATGCACCACAGACCCTCAACCTAGCGATAATCGAAACGTCCCTTCAAGGAAGTAGTCGTGTTACCTACAATGCATGCATCATTCCTAGCAACAACTCTTGAGCAAAGCATACCTAGTGACAGAGCGCCACTACATGGAGCGATAGCCTAGTCGTCTCAAACATCTGGCGACATCGCCATGGATCCTTATGTGGATCAACTCGTGAAGAAGATGGATCTCCTAATCAAAACGGTGGAAAACTCACTCAAGAGCACGCTCAACCTTCGACCGCGTTCGAGAAAGTAATGAAATTCCTGCGAAACCTCAACGAGTGAACCTCAAAAATAGTGAACCACCAAGTGATAACACTCCTCGGAACAACAGAACCCTTATGCCAATTCCATTTAGAAACGGAGTCACATATCCTAACGTGTTGTACAAATTGACCAGACCACCGTTCTCTGACGCGCTCATGATCACTCCTCTACCAACAAAGTTCACTCCACCAAAGTTTGAGACATACGATGGCACTATCGATCCCACTGACCATCTACGACATTTCCACAACATGATGGTGCTGAAGGAGAGCACATAGTCCATCTTATTCAAAATATTTCCAACCAGCCTCACCTCCATAGCAATGAGTTGGTTTAACAGCTGGCCACCGAGATCGATAGACTTTTTCCAAGCGTTGGCCACCGCAATCATTATGAGGTTCATCAGCAGTCAACGAATGATAAAAGACCCACACTATCTGCTTCACATCAAACATGAGCCTGAGGGACCATAAGGAAATGGGTCACTCATTTTACTAACGGGTTGACCATGATCGACGGCTACAACGACAACACGTCCATTGCCACCTTCACCGCTGGACTAAAAAGGGGACCATTCTATGATTCTCTGAATCTAGACCCCCCAAAGAATATGACGACTATATTGAAGACCGCCCAAAAACACATCACCCTCGAGGAGATGTTGGCTACCAAAAGGCAGAACTAATCCGAGAAGAGACGCGACGAGCCTCGAGGGGAAAATGGCCAATCAAAAAGACATCGAATCAGTGGCATGCCCGAGTTCGACCAACAAAGACCTGGAAAACTTCAACCCAAAGTGTCAAGCAAACCGTTCACACATTTGAAAGCACGTTGAGCTGAGGTTCTCAAAACTATGACGAAGTGGGAGGACATTAAGTGGCTACCCAAAATCAGAGAAGATCCTGACAGGTGAAGTAAAAACAAAGATTATTCTATCCACGAGAACTATGGGCATGACACCGAGGACTACTACAACTTAAGGAATGAGGTCGAGCGCCATATCCAAAAAGGACGGCTCGGGGTGCTCGTTAGGCGGAAAGAAGAAAATGCCAAGATAAAGGAATTGATATACGTTTTACATGGCATAATCAGATAGAAGGAGTTGTCCAATCAATCTCGGAAACGATCAATCCGAAATTTATGAACAAAGATCAGATATCAACAACCTTCCGCACAACGTGCCAGAACGACGCAGCGAACTCTGACATTCTCCGACGAAGACGTGAAGGGAGTCAATTTCCCTCATAATGACGCCCTAGTAATTTCAGTACTAATAGCAAGGTGGGAGATTAAAAGAGTATTGGTCAACACAGGCAGCTCGGCCAATCTTCTTTACCTGACAGTATTCCAAAAGATGCAGTTCACCAAAGAAATGTTCTCATTCAATGGTAGGTTTAGCGGAGAACAATGTCATTTGCTCGGAATGATCCAACTGCCATTCGAAGTGGGAGAACCTGGAAAATAGCGAGTCTTGTTAACATATTTCCTTGTTGTCAACGCCCCATCCGCATACAACATGCTTCTCGGAAGGCCTTGGATACACGAAATAGGTGCAGTATCATCCACGATGCATCAATGCTTGAGTACCATACCGACGACGATGTTGGAATAATCAAAGGAGATTAACCAGCTGCACGTGAATGACACTACACAGCGATGAAAACTCCACACAAATAGCAATTACTGCAATGACGGAAGAGTCGCTGCAATAATCTGGTCAAACATACCTCAACCTCCCGGATGACAATACAACTCCAACTTGTCCAAGAGATCAACCAAACACTAGGCAACTAGAAAAAGAAACGACAATAGTTTACCTCGAAGATGGAAAAAACGAAGCAGTTAGGATTGACACAAATATCCATTCGAAATTCACCATGAAACTGGTCCGACTGTTGAAGGATAATAAAAACATTTTTGCCTGAACGATGAATGATATGGTGGGAATAGACCGTCTGTCATCACTCACAAACTACAAGTCAATCCGAACAAGAAACCGATACGGCAAAAAAGAAGGTTGATTGCCCTAGAACGTAATCTAGCAATAAACGAGGAAGTGCACCATCTGATAACTGTAGGAATGATCAGAAAATCTCACTTCCCGAATTGGTTAGCTAATACGGTGTTGATGAAGAAGATCGGCAAGTGGAGAGTATGTGTAGATTACACTGATCTGAACAAAGCCTATCCAAAAGACAGTTTTCCACTCCCACACATAGACCCGATAGTGGATGCCACTGCTGGACACGAACTACTGAGCTTCATAGATGCATACTCTAAGTAAAATCAGATACAGATGCACCCTCCTGACCAATAAACAACTTCTTTAATAATGGAGAGAGGTACATACTACTACCGAGTTATACCATTCGGACTTAAGAACGCAGGAGCCACGTACCAACGACTGGTCAACAGAATGTTCAAAAACCAAATCGGTAAGACGATGGAGGTGTACATCGATGACATGTTTGTCAAAAGCTTACGCCAAGCAGGCCATATCAAAGATCTCAAACAAGCCTTCTCCCAGCTCCTAAGATACAAAATGAAGCTGAAACAAGATAAATGCACATTTGGAGTAGAATCGGAAAAATTCCTCGGATACATGGTCAACCAAAGAGGAATCAAAGCTAACCCAAAACAGATAGAATTACTACTCAACATATAGCCACCAACGAACATAATGGGCGGTCAAATTCTCAACAGCAGAATAACGGCTTTAAATAGATTCATTTCCATGTCCTCGGACAAATGTCTACCTTTCTTCAAAATCTTGAAAGGGAACAAGACATTCAAGTGGAATGAAGAATGCAAGAAGGCTTTTCAAAGCTTAAAGGCGTACATGGGGAGCACAGAGCTGCTATCAAAACCAAGCACCAAGGAAATGTTGTATTTATACTTATTCGTTCCGACCATGCAATAAGTTCAACATTGATACGAGAGGAAAAGGGTGCACAAAAGCCAGTATATTACGTCTGCAAAACACTTGCAGATGTGAAGATCAACTACCCGATTTTGGAGAAATTGGAGTTTGCCCTGATCGTATCTTCAAGAAAGCTATGACCATACTTCCAAGCTCACCCAATCATTGTTATAACCGAACAACCACTTCAATCAACACTGCACAAACTAGAGCTATCCTGAAGAATGGTGAAATGGGCAATAGAACCTGGGCAATTCGACATCAGCTATGCCCCCACAATCGCAATAAAAGCCCAAGCATTGGCGGTTTTGATTGCAGAATTCACAAGCAGCAGCGATAGCCAGCCAGAAAGTAGCCATGAGAAGGAACAAACCACCCATGATTGGATCCTCCGTTGCGACGGAGCATTCAACGAGGCGGGAAGCGGAACTGGAATGATCATGTACAATTCGGAAGGTGTAACGTTATAAAAGGCGATAAAATTCAATTTCAAAGCCTCAAACAACGAAGCCAAGTACGAAGCAGTAATAATCGGGCTACAATTAGCAAAACACTTGGGAATAAAAGAAATCAGCATCATCACCGACTCCAAATTGGTGGTCAACCAACTGAACGGTGAATTCCAAGTCAAAGATGCTTGAATGAAAGCCTACCGCCAAAAACTGTTGAGCTAATAGTAGGTTTCTAGACTGCCACCATTCGGCGATGTGTAAGGGCAGAGAATAAAAGAGCTAACGAGCTGGCAAAAGAGGCATCAATGAGCTAAAGAAAATGATAACTCACTCGTCACGATGCAAGAAAGTTTCATGCTAGAAAATCAAGTGCAAGAGGCATTCGCCACGGACCAGGAAAACAACTGGACAACTCCAATTCTAGGCTACATAACAAACGGAGTACTCTCAACAGATAAGATGGATGCCCAAAAATTGCGAAACCGAGCAGCACAATACACAATGATCAATGGCAGACTCTATAAAAGATCCGCTACCAGTCCACTGCTAAGATGTCTCTCACCCGATGATGTTGACTATATTCTACAAGAGATCCATCATGGTACAGGTGGAAACCACCCAAGAGGAAGAACATTAGCCCACAAAGCAATGACACTGGAATACTAATGGCCTACGATGCAAACAAATGCAAATAATATTGTTCGCACTTGTGACAAATGCCAGAGATTTTCTCCATACACTTACATGTCGGGCCAGAATTCGATCCCGATGAACAGCCCCTAGCCATTTGCACAATGGGGGATGGACATCGTGGGACCTCTCCATGTGTCCAACGGAAAGAAATTTCTCCTCGTAGCAGTAGATTACTTCACTAAGTTAGTGGAAGTATGACCGTTAACGAAGATAGGAAAAGCTCAAGTCAAAAAGTTTCTCTAGAAAGACATAATATGCAGATTCGGAATCCCAAGGGTAATCGTCACCTACAACGGGAAGCGGTTCGAAGGAAAGAAGGTCAAAGAGTTGTGCGAAAACCTGAATATGCAACAACACTTCACAGCACCCTACCATCCACAGGAAAATGGGCAAGCCGAGATCATCAATAGAATGATCCTAAAAGCAATAAAAAAGAAGCTTGAGGCATCAAAGGGATTGTGGATGTCCAAACTACCTAGCGGTTTTTTGGGCATACAGAACAACGAAAAGAACTCTAATAGGGGAGACTCCCTTCGCCCTCGTATACGGGTATAAAGCAATGATACTTGCAGAAATTGACGTGCCAACGTCCAGAACTGAAAAATTCCATGCAGAGGACAACAATGAAGCATTAAGAGTTGGATTAGACCTCCTTGAGAAAAAGCGAGAAACGACTTATATCAAAGCGGCAGCCTACAAGCAACGTATGGCCTGCTACTATAAAAAAAAAATTAAAGCCTCGTACTTCCAATATCGGCAATTGGGTACTCTGAAAAATCCAACTCAACATAAAGAAACCAGGCGCGGGCAAACTGAATCCGAACTGGGAAGGGCCGTACAAAGTAATAAAAATTAGCAGACCGGGGACATACTGGTTGGGAAATACGAAGGTGAACAACTACCACGACTGTGGAATGTAGAGCATCTGAAAAAATACTATCAATAAAACTCCTTTACATCCTCCATTTCGCATTCAAACAACAAAAGTCTAGTCGGGACAAAAAAATCAGACTAAAAAGTTTTACTCGAAAAAGAACACAACACGACCAAAGTATCGAGCTATGAGTAAAATCTAAATACATGTATCAGGACAAACAAGTTGGGCATGAACATGAAACTTTTGGTCTGATCAACAATGAAGTGATAAAGTACCATAACATATGAGCCGGAATTTTTCTTGTCGACTATAACGTGCAACATCAAAATACTGACACGAAAAGTCGGATTTCATAAAAAGCTTCCACACGAGTAAAACGAGTCAGAATTCTACCATGAATATCAAAAGTAAAAAGCTAAAAGGTAGACAGAAAAACATATTGTGTCAAAACAGTAAAAGAAAATGAAATTATCATTGATCTTCCAGATTCATTATGTAAGAAAGGATTACATGAAGGCAAGAGGGGCTAGTAAATTTACTCAAAAATAGGCATTTGTATCAGCAGCAATGTCACTCGATGGCACGAGCTCAGGTAGGCAAAGCGGTGACTGTTCCTCAAAAACAGGGCCACTCAGCAGATTTGCAACGGATTCCTCTTCGTCCTTGAATACTTGTTCAGCGTAGCAGCGGTACTTAGTTAAATCCAAGCCTCACGACTCGATAGAATCTTAAAGGTTGTGGCGACCATCAACTACTCTTTTCCAATCCATTGTTTCTGCAACCTTTAATTTATCGGTAACCGATAAAAGCTCAACCTAAGTCGATGCGAATTTGTTCTCAATGGCAGAAAGCCTAGCAGAAGCTGCCAATTTGGCAGTGACAAACTCGGTATTCAACTGAGCAACTCGCGCCACAAGAGCTTTCAAACTGGCAGAGTACTCTGCAGCAGAACATTTGGCCTCGTCACGCTTGGAAGTTTCAAGGTTGGAAGCAAACTTATTCTGAATAGCCTCAATTCCTTCAGCGAAATCCGTGCAGTTTTAGCAGCCTTCGCATACTCCATACACTGCACATTCAATGAGTCAAACTTACGGAGAACATGAGAGAGAACCAAGGCCTGCACTGCAAGCTTTCGTTCAACGATCGCCACCTGATCGTAGTTAACTTATAATCTAACCCCATCAAAACTGCATAAGTGAGATGACTCATTCCTTCCATAAGGTACTTAAGGCCTTCATCAAGGTGATTACATGGCGGGCGCACATGCATAGGAATCATATTAGCTAACCGTCTGTGACAACCAACAATGAGATTATAAGCACTATCTTGTACATCAATCTCAGAAGGCCAGTAGAACTTCTCAGAAACGACCGTAGCAGAACAAAAAGTAGAAGGAATAGCAGGCAATCCTGTGAAACTTGAACTAGCAGAGGACACAGGAGGCTTGGAGCCCTGACCCCAAGCAACAACTCGATTTTCCAACAGAGGATCAAACTCGAAGTCATCCAAAGTCTTTGTGTTGTTTGGATTCTTAGACAATTCAACACCATGCTGAAGCATATTGTTGTCAATGACACGGGAGTCAACCGACAGGTTGGCAAAATCAAACAAGCCATATGAGGAGACAAGAGCTTGATTTTTCTCCTCAACTTTTCAAACAACAGGATCACCTATATTATGACCACTCTTTCTGGAAGATATCGGAGGAAGGGGATCCCTAGTAGTACCACGAACTGAAGTAACAAATTTCTTTTTCTTCGGGATGTGACCGGGACTAATCGCCAGCAGCTTAGATGGACTAGGAGGCCTTCGAACCTTCCTCTTTCTAATGCTCGGGCCAACATTACCAGAGTCTCTGACAATAACAGGAGCAACGCGACCCATGGGGTATTTGGCAGAGCTCGTCTCCAGGCCAACATTTGCATCACCAACGCAAATCAGAGTAATATGCTCTGTCCCTTTGCCGAAAATGATGACTTTATTAGCACAACGGTAACTTCCGAAGCACGAGCTATCGTAAGCTCTGCACAACCCGCCTTACTCAAGGTATATAAACCACTATGAGTAATAATGTCTGTAGCAAGGAAATATTTCACAGAAACTAAAGGCAGCTTATTAAACCGGTCACGTAACTCTTGCTCCTCCAACGACAATGACAGTTCATTCCTCTTAAGCTCTCGGAATGACTGAAAAATGTGGTGATTGTGCAACTTAAAATAGTCAGAAGTAATGGACGCGTAAAACCAAGGCCTCAACCAGCCCCCATATTCGTCCCGCGGATCCTTGAAGCAAGATGGAGAACAAAGATATCAAGTTGGGTTGGCATTTACCCTAAACCCCACCAAGGAATGTAGAACCCTGACATTTATAGGAATTTCGGATGAAACGGCCCTCGCCAAGGTAGCGATCAGCACCTTCCAACCATTAGGGACAATATGAGCGAGAGCAACGCCCACAAAATCTAGGTATTCTCAAATGATCTCAGGAGCAGGAAGCCTAAAACCATAGTAGAACATGATGATACATCAAAATAGACTGTCATCACAGCCATACACGTGGCAGAAATCATCCATCACGAGGATCAGGCATCCCTCCCACTAGTCCAATTCACAAAGCCCAGTGAGCAAAACAAAGCATAAAAAGCCCAAATATGTCCCGTTAAAGGAAGTCATAATTAAGCCCCAAATCCATGCCCGAAACGAGTTCTCTCATAAAAAAGAGGAACATTAAATGAGCAAAGAATCGTGGAGGGAGTTATGCCTCCATGGATGCACCTTCATAAAGGAGGAGATTGTTACAAAGAACGTCTCCCTCCGTTGCACCCTATATAAGAGAACAATCAACCGAGGTATGCAACTTTAACTGAGTTTTGTCCAAATTTACTACCTTATTCAAATAGAGTAAGCATTTGAGTGTCTTCGGCCACCAAAAATGTGGTAATTGGTAGTCTAACATCTGTTTTGCTGGTCAAACTCACAGGAAGACTAGATTTGGTCGCATCAATTTGGCACTGTCCATGGGGAACGACAAGTTTCCTTTCTAAAAAAAAGATCCACAGCAATGAAACTCACTGAGATCTTATCAACGTTAAAAAAAAGCTATCAGAACCAATGGAACGCTCTACACGCCCTCAATTTGGCGATGATCAACGCGACCTGTCTCATGATATCAACCCAGCGACAACCACTGGAACAACCACGCCAGAAAGAAGGGAGCCACAACATGTAACGATTCAGACGTCTCTGACATCTTGGGGAATCCCTTTGGACCCTCGTGTGAAGATGCACATGACCCAGATGAACCACATGATAAAATAGTGGATAAACTCACCCAAGACCTGGAGGGAAACAAGCTTCGAGAATAAAGCACCTAGCTTAAGGGATATCGAACCAATAACGGTCTTGAATTCGATCGACGAAAGCCTGAAAGGCTACAACCGAAAAAGCTCAAACGTGAACGACCAGTAGGAAAATCCGCCACAAATTTGTTACTAAGGTTCCTTTCACTCGAAGATGCTTACTATGTCCTACAAGAAATCCACCACGACACTTGCGGGAATCACCCAGGAGGAAGAACGATAGCCTATAAAGCACTCACACTAGGATACTACTGACCAACGATGCAAGCAGATTCCCAAAAACTCGTTCGCACATGTGACAAGTGCCAGAGATTTGCCCCGTACACTCACATGCCAGAACAGAACAATCTTGGAAGTGATCAAAAGAAGGCTCGAAGCAGCAAAAATATTATGGACATCTGAGTTACCTGGCGTCCTTTGGGCATACAGAACTAAAAAAAGAACTCTGACAGGGGAAACCCCTTTCGCCCTCACGTACAGCTCTGAACCAATGATACCCGTGGAGATCGGTATATCGACGTTCAAAACTGAAGATAACGTCGACGCATTGAGAATCAGGCTGGACCTCCTCGATGAAAAGTGAGAAGCGACTTCCATCTAAACAACGCCCTACTAACAGCGTATGGCCGAATATTACAATAAGAAAGTAAGAATTTGCACGTTTGACATCCAGAAAGTGAAGCTCAACACAAAGGAACCAGGCGTGGACAAGCTAAACCCAAATTGGGAAGGACCGTACAGAGTAATAAAGATCAACAGACTAAAGACATACTGGCTGGAAAATAAGGAGGGTGAAAAGCTACCACGACCGTGGAATGTAGAGCACTTAAAAAGATATTATCAATAAACTTATTCGCTCAATACTCCATCTTAAGTCCAAAATGACAAAAGCTTGGTCGGGACAAAGAAGTCAGACTGAAAATCTCACTCGCGAAAATACTCAGCACAACTTGAGTATCGAGCAACAAATAAATATATGTACCAGGACGAACGAGTCGGACATAAATATGAAACTTCTAGCCTGATCAACCACAAAGTAATAAAGTATCGGGACATACGAGCCGAAATTTTTCTCATCGACTATAATGTACGACATCGTATGATTCCGTTAAACAGAGCTTCTACACAACTAGTATGTCGAATACTGAAGTCATTCACAAAATCGGGACAAACGAGTCAGAATTATGCCAAGAAGGTCGAAAGTAAAAAGCTAATAAGCTAGACATACTAAACACAACAAATTCAAAATATAAGTTTCCATTGATCTTCTATAAAAGAAAAGAGTACAAAGGAACCAAAATAGACGTTTAAGAAGGAAAATCAGTGTTAGCAGCGGCATCACTAGATGGTACAAGCTCAGACAAATGATGAGAATGTTCTTAAACAATAGGATCACTCAGCGAATCCGAAACGATTTCCTCCACTTCATCGAATACTTGCTCGGAGAAGCAACGATATTCGGATAAATCCAAGCCTTGCGTCTCAAGGAAATCCAAAAAGTCGTGATGACCATCGACCACTCTTTTTCAATCCGCTGCTTCCACATCCTTTACCCTTTCCTAACGGATGAAAGCTCGGCCTGAGTCGACACCAATTCATTATCAACAACTGTAAGTCTAGCGGATACCGTAGACTTGACCACAATAAACTCGAAATTCAGCTGAGCAATCCGCGTCACAAAAGTCTTGAGACTGGCAGAACATTCTTCAGCAAAAAGAGTTGCTTCATCATGTTCAGCCTTTCGATCGGACAACTCTTTCTCAGCAACATTCAGATGGGACCGCAACCTATCCAGCTCAATTTTAGACGTTTCGAGATTAAAAAAAAAACTTGTCTCGAATAGCCTCAAGCTCCCTCAACAAAGTTTGTGCAGTATCGACAGCCCTTGCATACTCTATGTACTGCGTTCTCAACGAATCAAGTTGGCAGAGAAATGAGAAAAAACCAAGACATGCCCCGCCAGCTTCCGCTTGATGAGTGCCACCTCATCACGGGCAGTTTTACAATCTGACCCCATCACGGTTGCTTTAGTAAGATGGGTCATTCCTTCCATAAGGTGCTGGAGCCTCTCGTCAATATGACGACATGGCAGACGTACGGGCATGAAAGCCTTATTAGCCAACCGCCCATGACAGCCACCAATGAGGTTGCGAGTGATGTCCTGCACATCAATCTCAGAAGGCCAGCAGAACCTCTCGGGCGCAACCGAGATATGATGAGAAGTGGAGGGAGTAGCAGGCGATCCCAAGGTCCAACAACAGTAGAAGACACGGGGAGTTTGAAACCCCGAGCTCGAGTAACGACTCGATCTTCCAATGTCGAATCATACTCAAAGTCATCCAAGGTCTTGGTACTGTTCGGATTCTTAGACTGCTCAAGGCCAAGCTGAAGCATTTTATTTTCAATTACGCAAGAGTCACCAACCATCAGGTTGGCAAAAACAGGCAAACCATACGAGGAGACAAGACTCTTATCACGATCGTCCAAAGGGCGAGAAACCTCTTTTTTGGTCCTTTCAAGAACTTGATTTATCTCTTCATCTTCTTGGGCAGCAGAGTCATCCTCCGAACCACGACCAGGACTAATTGCCAGCATCTTAGACGGGTTGGGAGGCTTGAGAACTTTCCTTTTTCAAACCATCGAGCCAATACTCCCAAAGCCTCTAACAGCAACAAAAGCAATTCGGCCTACAAGTTCTTTAACGAAAATCACTCCGCGACCAATATCCACATTACCAGCACGTGCAACAGTCACATTCGAAGCACGATCTACAGTAGGCTCCGCACAATCCGCCTCACTCGATGAATACAAGCCATTACGGATAATAGCATCTATAGTGAGGAAATATTCCACCAAAACTCGGGGAAGCTTGTCAAACCGATTACAAAACTCATGTTGCTCCAACGACAGTGATAACTCTACCCTCTTAGGCTCTCGAAATGACCGTAAATTTTGATTTCTACGCAACTTAAAATAGTTGGAGGCAAGGGACACATAAAATCAAAGCCTCGACCAACCCCCATACTCATCTCGCAGGCTCTTGAAACAAGATGGGGAGCGAAGATAACAAGTGTTGTTGGCATTTACACTAAACCCCACCAAGAAATGTAAAATCCTGACATTCATAGGGTTATCGAATGCGACAGCCCTTGCTAAGGTTGCAATCATCACCTTCCAACCGTTAGGAACCAGTTGGGCAGGAGAGATGCCCACAAAATCTAGGTACTCCCAGACGATCTCGAGAACCAGAAGCCTAAAGCCAGAATGGAACATACCAGGGTACAGAGCAATATAGCCATGCTTTGAACGACAGGGACTGTCGCCCTCTTCAGGGAGAATGATTTCAATATTGGTCGGTAATGAATAATCGTGACGAATGTTATCCAAAGTCACATGTGTCACCCGCCTAGGCGAAAAAAAAAAAAACTTCGCAAGCATCAAGAACATCGCTACTAAAAACCCTGAAGCTAAACATGGTTGCAAAGCAAAAACAAAGGATAAAGGAATCAGCAACTGGAAATCAAAAAGGTGTAAAGAGGAAAACCTCGAACTCAACTCCTCTTTTTAAAGACGAACAACGAAATGTGCGTTCTTGGGAGAACGTGCAAAATATGACAAATCGCATGATATCCTAGAAATCACGCTGAAACCAGCAGACGGATGGAACATCGGAGAGACAGCAGTATCGACAGCTAGTAACAACATTAAATGCGCTGTAATGTTGAAATTGAAAACTCAACCGCCACACAGTTAGCGGGTACATGAACATACACACTAACTAAGGGAGGAGTAGCTGATGATACATCAAAATAAACTGTCATCACAGCCATACAAATGGCAGAAATCATCCATCATGAGGATCAAGTATCCCCTCACTAGGTCAATTCACAAAGCTCAGAAGAACAAAACCAAGCATAAAAAACCCAAACAAGGCTCGTCAAAGGAAATCATAGTTAAGGCCCAATCCAAGACCGAACGAGTTCTCTCATAAAGAAGAGAAATGTTGCATAAGGAGGAGACTGTTACAAAGAACGTCCCATTCCGTTGGGCCCTACATGCTTAAGTCACGTAGAGAATTAACTGGGACCACTATATAAGGTAAAGAAAATAATCGACCGAGGTATGCAACTTTAACTGTGTTTTGTCCACATTTACTTCCTTCTTCAAACAGAGTTGTTGACTTAAACATCGGAGTACCTTCGGCGACCAAAAAAGTGGTATTTGGCAGTATAACATTTGTTTTGTAGGTCAAACTTACAGGATGAGAGATTTGGACGCATCATAATATGCCAGGATACAAAGCAATATGGCCAGACCTTGGACGACAAGGACAATCGCCCTCTTCGGGAAGGATGATCTCGAGATTGGATGGCAATGAATAGTCATAACGAACGCTATCCAAAGTCGTATGTGTCACCCGCTTAGGCAAGAAGTTAGCTTCGCAAGTATCAAGCACATCGCCACTCAAAACCCTGAAGCTAGACATTGCTATGAGACAAAGACGAAAGAAAAGGAAATCAATACCTGGGAATGAAGGGAACGTAAAGGAGAGAATATTGTACCAAACTCCTCATTTTATAATGTTGGACAACTAAATAACCACTCATGGGAAAATGTGCCAGATATGATGGCCGCGTAAAATTTCAAAAATCATGCCGAAACTAACAGGCGTACGAGACATCAGAGGGACAGAAGCAACAATAGCTAGTAATGGCATTAAATGCGTCGTGATGGTGGAATCGAAAATCCAACCATCTAACAGTTATTGGCCACGCGAACATGCCAACTAACTCAGGGGGGAATAGCTGATGATACATCAAATAAGACTGATATCGAAGTCGTACACGCTGCAGGAATCATCCATCACGAGGATCAAATATTCTTAAAATAGGTTAATTCATAAAGCTCAAAAAGAGTGAATCCAGTCATAAAAGCTCAAACAGAATCCATCAAAATAAACCATAGTTAAATACCCGAATTCAAGCCTGATAAAGTTTTTCCTTAAAGACGAGGAACGTTACAGAGAAAAAAGTCATGAAGGGAGTTACGCCTCCGATGACGTACCTTCATAAAGAAGAAGACCGTTACAAAAAACGTCTCCTCACATGCTTAAGTCATACAGGAAATTAACAACGATCATTATATAAGGTAAAGGAAATAGTCGACAGATGTATGCAACTTTAACTGAGTTCTATTCAGATTTATCTTCATCTCCAACCGAGTTACTGACTTAAGCATCAGAAGGTATTTGGCTACCAAAAAGATGATCTTTAACAATCTAACATTTATTTTACAGATCACGATTACTGGAGAACGGATTTTGGAAGCATCAATTACATTTATAGATTCTAAATTGAATTAACATTCCCATGAATCAATGAGGTGTTCTACGTGACGAGATGATGGTGACTTTACCAGCACTACAAAGGAGGATGCACCCCGCTGCTAAAAATTACAGCATTAACTAAAAATATATACGTTTGAGGAGACGATTCCATCATAATGACTGACATCAGCCTCTTTGGAGCAAAATTCATTTCGTATATATGTCTTAATTATTAATCAGCTTTTCTAATCTGCCTCGAGATGCGTGTTGTTTCTCATCTCGGGTGCCCATCCCTCGCGTTTCCTCAACAATAAGAAAAGCCCATTATTAATTTAATTTGTCAAAAGCATCCTAATCCGACGCATGATCTTGAATGCATATCTCTCGTTTGATCTGTTTTTACTCGTGCATCCACACGTGCTATACAGAATCTTTAGCCTTCAAATTCCACCAGCAAAACCAACTGATGCATTTGGACTCGAAACCATGTCACTTCTTCTTCTTCTTCTATATAATTCCCACTTTGCATTAAATGTGTAAAACACCCCTTAAAAAAAGGTGACCAAGTCATCACACCATTTTCAATTTCAGCAAGCAATTCCGGCACTTTGTCTTTCTCTCTTATTACTTAATTCATTTGATTAGTCCACTCCAGTCCCACCACCACCAACCACTAATCATCACTCACGCACACACATAAACAACAGAATCAAAAGCAAATGAGAATACCAAAAAAATTAACTTGTAACAATAAATCAAATAATTTTTTTTCTTTTGTGTATTTTCTTTCTTCTGTTAACAAAATTTTTCTCCTCTCCTCTGTCTCTGTCTGTATCTCAATTTACTTACATGAATGAATGATGAAATGAAATTAGTGAACCACCACCTAAACACTTGGGGGTTTTCTTCTTCTTCTTCTTCTAACACAGTTAAGAGACAATAATAAGAATTAGAAAGGCATGATATGAGTGGTTTTGGTATCGTAACTGGAAAGGCAGGATTTGGAGTTAACCCGAAAAATTTTGATGAGATCGGAACACATGTGACGAACCGAAGGCGAGCAATTGGTTTGCATCAACAACAGTATCTTAGTCAATCCATTGCTCTTCATCACTGCCTCTTGCGCTCTTTGGTCACGAAACAAGTAACAGACGCTCCACAGGATCACCGCTGCGTGTTCCGTTGCCACCTTCGACACCTTCATCATCTTCTCCACGATCTCCGTCACCACCATTGTTTGGTCCTCCTCGCATATCGACGTCCTACCCTCCGTACACGTCGACACCATTTCCAACATCTTCAACGCCTTCTCTATAACCGAAACCGAGCTCGAATCGAATCGCGATAACGCTTTCCCCAGTGTTTGTACCGCTCCCAGTCGCAAGATTCGGACCTTGATCCGTCTCGGTACAGATATGGCGATTAAGCACGATAATGCTGCATTTATCGCTGTTTCGGACTCGAAAGAATCTATCATGCGTAACAGCTCCAGTAACATTCCTTCGGTTTCGCCGATTAGAATTTTGGATTCGGGATCAGCTTCTGCTATCGACTCCAAAACCCTAGCGGATCCGGTTTTGGAATCCAAGTTTCCTTTTTGGAAAATCTGAACAAACGAAGATAACACATCCCGATTTCTCGCCATAGATTTCGTCAATTCGGATCTGTTTCCGAATTCGATCAAAATCCGGTCCAAAATCCTTACCGCTTGTTCCGACGATTGGATGTTTCTGGCGGCAAGAAGAGTGAGGAGCAGATTGGCGAATCCGTCCATCTCGGCAAGAAACTTGCAGTTGTCTTGGGAAATCTTGGCGAATTCGGCGATCTTTGTGAGAGCATCCAAGCGATTGAGATCGTTGGTATCGTTTGCGATGATGTTGACCAAGTCTGTAGCTTGTACTTGAGAGATTTGTTGAAGGTGTGAGAGAGAGAAGGAAGAAGAGGAGGAGTTTGAGTGAACTGAATTAGACCAGATCTGGATGAGACGGTGAAGAGTGTGGTTTGGAACGAAGTCTTTGCTCTGCAAAACCTGCATGGTTGCTGGACACGTGTTGTTGCCGCTGTCGAGCCAAGCTTGGATGCTGGATCGGTCGTAGGTGACTCCCGTGCACAGACTCACTGGCGATTTCATGACATCGAGTGAGATTGGGCACTTGAAGAAACTCGGTACGGTGATGAACAAATCATTCCTCGCCATTGCTGGATTGGATTGAGATATTTTAGCTGAAACAGACGAAGAAGAAGAGCTGAAAAGAAAAACAAGAACAAGAGAGAGAAAGAAGAAAAAGAAAAGTTTCTTGGAGGAAAAGATGGAAGAATAGGGGGTTTTGAAGGAGAGAGGGTCAAAGGAAACTTAAGGGTGACGTCAGCATGAATTTGTTTTGGTCAATGTGGTGTGGTGTTGATTTTTTTCATTTTTTGTTGTTTGAAATTTTATTAAATAAGCAGTAGTAAGTTGTACGATTGAGAAAAGAAGACCGTTGAATTCGTATAAATGGGAGGGAAAGAGTGGGATGGTCCCACAGAGTTTGTGTGTCTGTTTTTTATAAAATTAGAGAGAGAAGTCAAGTATTTTAGGTCGGTCCACTTTTACAAACTCTTCCACTAAAACGATGGAAACGATTTGTTATTATTTTCTTGCACGTAATAATATTGTTAATATGTTTGAACCGAGCGGAAAAAGTCGAGTATGCTGTCTCTGGGCTTTCGGCGGACGTAGCATAGAGTGAGCGCGTGATAGAGGCAGGGGCCGGCTCTACTTAGGTAGGGTTGGCAGTGGGGCGGATTTTCACGGATATCCGTCCCACCCAATTCGTATGGTGTGGATTTAGATATGGCTGAATGGGTTTTCGGGTGGTTTCGGGTATCCAAACAGTATTCGTTGCCTATTCGGAGCGGATACGATTTTAGCCATATCCGCCCCGCGGATATCTGTTTATACTGCTCAAATTACTATAATACCCTTATCCCTAAAGTAAGTATTAACTAAACCATTTTCAAAAAAAAAAAAAAAAAAAACTAAAACCTATGTAAAATTGTATTGTCATGCGGGGCAGATGGGTTGGGGCGGGGATTCAGAACCCACCTAGAAACCTATTTTATGCGGATATCCGCAAATCCGTCTGGGGCAGGGGCAGTTTTAAAAAATACTAATAAATGAATATGCGGGGCGAATTTTGAGCCCCGCAATCCTCAGCGGGGCGATGATGGGGCTTAAATCCGCCCCGTTGTCATCCCTGTACTTAGGGTTTTATAGGCAATTGGCCTGGCGCGGAGCCTTAATGGTCAATTTCATCATAAATTGTGCAATTAAACAAACCATAGTTTAAAAAAAAAAAAATAACCATAGTTGTAAGTTGAGGCGTTGCTTTAGCTATGCGGTGTGCAAAACTGCTTCTTAACATTCAACACGAATGTCCTTCCAAAAATTATAGCCAGCCTTATTTGCTGGTATTTTCTTAGCATTGTTTGAATTTGTTTATACTTGTATCTCTTATATAGATAGTGTTTGTGAGTGTGTTTTAAAGAGGATGGACAAAACGTGTAAAAACATCAAAACATTGCCAAAAAAATGGCTGGCTAGAATTACTCATGTCCTTCAAAGGGATATTTTAGAAATAAAATAAAATAAAATAAAACCTTCAACGAGTCAATTCAAGTCATAGTGGTTCAACTCATAAATTATTTTTACCACCACAAGAGTATCTCCAAGGGAATTCCTAAAATACCAACAAAAAAAAATTGGGAAAAACCTTGGTTTAAGGGATTATCTATCCAAACCCTCATTTTGACTTTTTCTCTTTATTCTCATATATTTATGGTGTATTTGGTTACATGAAATTCCATGCCATGAAAATTCATGAGAGAACTCCTATATTTTAGGCTAATTTGAGGTATCAATCAACATTCACCATTTGATTTTGTGATCAATGGTGGGAATAAAAGTCTCATAAACATGAAAATCACATGTCTTGGGAGAACCAAGGAGTGAGATTTTCATGTTCATGAGACTTTCATTCACACCATTGGATGTGGAGTGATACATCAATTTAGCCTAAAATATAGGGGTCCCCTCATGAATTATCATGGTATAGGATTTCATGCAACCAAACACACCCTTACTGGCATCTATTCCATCCCCAAATCCTAATAAATATATTTTTTTTAAATCATACTTGTTCATTCTCTCCTCCAATCAAATAAATTTAAATAAAAAATTTCAAAAAATCTATATATATATTTTTTTTAAATAATGATGAAAAAGTTAAAATGGAAATGTGTTCGGAGTGATGAAGAAATAAAATGATCCCTAAAATTAGCTTTTGGTTAAAATGTGGGATGGTTTTAGTTTTTGGGGGCTCATGTGGAAAAATTCATGTTCCAAAAGGAATCTCTAAAAATTTTCTTATTTTAACTTTACTTCTACCTTCCCCTATATCTATGAACTTTCATACCATTCCCAAATCCTAAAAAATATTAAAATATTCTAACTCTTTTAATTTTTTAAATAAAAAAATGATGAAAAAACTAATTATTAATAATAAAAATATTTAAAACTCCCAATTTTTTTAATTTGTCAAATTAAAATTCTGGTGAAATTAATAAAAGTATAATTAAAAATGTATCTAAATAATAGTATAATTAAAATTAATAATATTATATATTTAATAATAATATAATTGAAAATAATAATAGTATAGTTAAATTAAGTTGAAACTAATAAAAGTATAATAGTATAATTGAAATTTAATTGATATAGAAAAGTAGAAAATATATTTAAATAATAATGAAAGTTAAAATAGAGAATGTTGTTGGATTGATGAAAAATAGGAAATCTCTAAATTTAGTTTTGATTAAAATGAATGATGGTTGATCCTCTATTTTAACTTTTATCTATAGAGATGCTCTAATGCTTGTTCCCATTGGGAATAATAATTCTATGTCTTCAATTTCAAATTTTGAATTTTTCAACATGTCCTGCTCTATTCTTACTAATTACAAATGAAACCAACATACCAACAAAGAGTGTCAAGGGTATTTGTGTATTTTAATTAAAAATATTATTATACATTTGTCATAACCTAATTTTTGGATTTTGAAAATGCCCTCTCAACTTTATAGTATCTACAAAGAAAAATAAAAAGGTGGTAAAAGTGATAGGGTGTTTGTCTTTAAAAAAAAAAAACACTATTACAGTTTGAGTACTTCTACGCTGCCATGTTTGGGTGTTATTTTGTGCCTTTTTAGAGGTTTTTTACACTTTTTACCTATTCTCTTCAAAATACAACTACAAACACTATCCACATAACGTGTAGAAATATCAAAAAAAATCCCAAAGAGGTAACCAAACAAGGCAGTGTAGAATTTTTCTTATAGTTTTTTACATTTTTGCCCTCCCAAATTCATATTATTTATAATCAAATTCATTCATTCTCAATATTCATTAATTATACATAAGCCCTTTAACATAATTTATTTGAAACCCTCCAATTATAAATAAATTATTAATAGGCCATTACATCTATTTTTTATTTTCTCATTTTGACTTTCACATTTTATAAATTTTACAATCCAAACTAATTCCTTTTAAACATTGATATATTATATCTAAGTCCTAACATAATTTATTTCAAGCCCCCAATTATCTACAAATTATAAAAAAATCCCTTACGACTAACTTTTTTATTTTCCATTTTTGACATTCACATTCATATGTTAACAATCAAAATCAGTTCTTCTAAAACATTGATTAATTATACTTAAGCCTCTAATGTAATTATTTGTTTAAAGTTCTCTAATTATTTAAAAACTATATATAGGCCTTTAAAATAAAATAAAAAGGTATTGGATATCCGCGCACGTAGAGCGCATCCACCCATAGTTCAATTAAACAATTCTAGTTGTGTATTTGTTGTGTCATACATGGTATGCAAATTGCTTCGTAAATGTTCAATATTGAACTTTATTTACACATTACAGAAAATAAAAATAAAAATAAAGTTATGCATTTTAAGAAATATTTCGTTAGATGCTTCATTTTGTGTAAAAATAAAAATTTCGGTTGTGATTTTGAATTGAACAATATAAGTTATGCATTTTAAACTCTTAAATACTACATAAAGAGTTTCACACGACTCATAGTGTGATGCAGACTACATATTATATAAGAATCACTCACATAACAAAATTTTGATACTAAAAGAACATTATAGCATGTTGAAATATATAGATATTAAAATATTCATTTATTCTTTAAGGAAAATTTCGAAATATTTTGGATTTCGAAAGAAACTTCGATAAGGGTTTGTCTAAATGGCGAGGGAACCAGCGAGGGAGGGGGCGAAGCCGTTCACCCCCACCGAGATGCGTGAAAGTGCCTCGAGATACATGTTATCACGTATCTCGAGGGGGGTGAACGACTTCACCCCCTCCCTCGCTGGTTCCCTCGCCATTTAGAATTTCCCCTTCAATAACTTTAAAATAGGAAATATTTCGTGGACTCTAAACACCACAAACCAAAGGGTGTCATCGTAATTCTCGATATCATCCCTTTTTCACCTCGAATAAAATGAATTAAGACGCCAAGCAAAAGTTTAAATTAATGGTAAAAGTTAAATTGGGTCTCATTTTAACCAAAAGCTAAATTTAAGAGTCTCATATTTCTTCACCACTCCAACCACATCCCTTATTTTAACTTTTTCATCATTATTTTAATATATCTTCAACTTTTCTATACCAATTTAATTTCAATTATACTATTATTAATTTCAACTAAATATAATTATATTAATTAGTTTCAATTATATTATTAAATATATTATTATTAATTTCAACTTAAATATATAATATTACTATTTTCAGTTATACTATTATATAGAAATTTTTTAAATTTTAGTATTATTAATTTAAACTTGACTAATTAAAAAAATTGGGAGTTTAAAAAAAATATAGTATTAATAATTAATTTTTTAATCATTATTTAAACATATCTTCCATTTATTACATCATTATTTAGATAATTACTATTAATAATTTTATCATTATTTAAATTAAAATTAATAATTACTTTTGTTTAAATTAGTATTAATTTGTTTTTAATTATACTATTAATAATTTTTAATTAATTATTTATCATTATTTAAATTAATATTAATAATTATTTTTTAATTATACTATTATTTAAATACTTTTGTTTTTATTTTAAATTTAGAAACTTAAATATTTGAATATTTTATTAATATTTAAAATATAGAGGATGGTTAACTTCTCCCTAAATTTAGGGGGAAGTTGAGACAAAAGCTATTATAGGGGATGAGTTAAAGGGATGGTTGGAGGTGTAGTTTTTTCAATCATCCCCCTAAAATAACTTTTTGGTTATTTTAGGGGATGATTGGAGATCCAATGGTAAAAGTTAAAATGGGGATGAATCATTCCCCATTTTAATCAAAAGCTAAATTTAGGGATTCCTCCACTCCAATCACATCCCTTATTTTAACTTTTTCATCATTATTTTAATATATCTTTAACTTTTTTGTACTAATTTAATTTCAATTATACAATTATTAATTTCAACTTAATATAATTATATTAATTAGTTTCAATTATATTATTATAATATATTATTAAATATATAAAAGGGGAAAGTATTATTAAATATTAAATTAAATATTATTAAATATAATATTATTAATTTCAAATTAAAGAAGGGGGAAAAGTAATTGAGAATTTATTTTTATTATTAAATGGATTTTAGGGGATGGTTAACTTCCCCCTAAATTTAGGGAAAAGCTGAGCCAAAAGCTATTATAGGGGGTAGTTAAAGAGATGGTTGGAGGGCTATTTTTTCAATCATCCCCCTAAAGCAGTTTTTTGGCTATTTTAGGGGGATAATTGGAGATGCTCTTAGAAGTGTGGTGCTCTAAATGAATGACCACAACCAAGGGGCTTGTGTTGGGTGACAATATGGTGTCATTGATGTCAAAACTCAAGAGCGCAAGTGTTTTCACTGCTCCGATCGAGTTTTAACATTCATAGACATTTAAAATGTTATTCATACAACACTGAAAGCACATTATTGCATTGACTCGCACATTTCTTCCAAGTTTCAGACTGTACAAAACTTGGGATCCGGGGGGGCTCCTGCGCAGGAAGCACGGGACGAGGTCCTGTGCACAGATCTGAGCCGTCGGATCTGATCCAACGACTCAGATCGATGGATTTCAAAAAATGGATTTTTTAAATAAAAAAAAATTTGTTTGAAATCCATCGATCTGAGCCGTTGGATCAGATTCGACGACCCAGATCTGTGCACAGGACCTCGTCCTGTGCTTCCTGCGTAGGAGCTCCCCCGAATCCCAAAACTTGGTATCTAGATAACATGTGTTAACACCATGTGCTTGCTCAAGTACACGTCATTCTAGAGAACATCACTAGGTCTAAGTTGCGTAAATGAACCAAATGAAGGACACGCTCAACCATTTTACTGAAAATAGTAACAACAAATTTTCGTACTTAATTGTATGTTTACTTGTGATGACCATTATACTCATAACTACATCTATAAAATACATACATATGAACAGGAGAAACACTTTTAAAATTAGTCATATATGCAAATACATTACAAGCATTAGGGTGTGGACGCACTCTACATGTGTGTATATTCAGTATTTCTTTTATTCAAATAAACAATAATTAATTAAAATTAAAATGTTAGGAGATTTGAATAAATATTTTAAGCAAAATAATCATAAAATTGTTTACACTTTTAATATAATTAATTAAAAAAGTTAAAGAATATAATGGAATAAAATATTGTAACCAATTTCACTCACTATTGTTAAGGCCAATTTATTGTTTATAGATACTTGGGGGACTTTAAATAAATTATAGTATAGGTTTAGTTGTAACTAATCACTGTATAAGAATGACTAGTTTTGATTGTAAAAAGTATGAAATGTGGAGAGGAAATGAGAAATTTAAAAGTTATATGTAAGGGCCTATTTATAGTTCATAGATAATTGGAGGGTTCAAAATAAATTATGCTAGGAGCTTAAGTATAATTAATTAATGTTTGAGATAAATTGTTTTTAACTGTAAAAAAAAGTATGAAATGTGGAGGAAAAAAAATGGAAAGTTCAAAAGTTAGATATAAAGACATATTTATAGTTTATAGATAATTGTGGGCTTCAAATAAATTATATTAGGGGGATATGTATAATTAATCAATGTTTGAGAGCGTTTGGTTTTGTTGTAAATAACCTAAATTTAGAGGAAAACCCCAAACCCAAAAGCTAGAGTTGAAGACATGATATTAGGGATGGGCACGGTCCGGATTGGTTCCAAAATTTGAAGAACCTAACTCGAACCATTTCAATTTAACGGATCTGATCCGGTCCGGATTCCTCATTTTGAACATTGGGACCAAACCTAACTCCAACCGTTTGAAACGGTCCAATTTTTACAATTGCCAACGATTCCAGAGAAATACAAAATATCACCTCGTTACTTGTGGCATATGCATTTCAAAGAATGAAAACTTTCACTAACATACCACATTGACTGAGCAAACAAAACACAATTGATTTTGCACATGTTAGTTCATAAAACTACGTGAGGACCATGTGTTAATCAATACATTACAATGCAAATTATTAATATCTGAAAGGAAATTTAAGATGCATTCTAGTACTCCACTCATTAGTTTTTTAATATGAATTAGGATCAAGGGTCAATGAAGAAGGGATGAATGTCCTATTCTGTAGATCAAACTAACAAATATCAATCATCAAGAACAAAAGATAATTGATAATATCCGAAACCCTAAACTAAAAAAAAAAAACTAAAAAAAAACAAAACAGAGTTTTGTAGCATAGTAGGCTCAGATTTTAGTGGTCTCAGATAAGGAAAGCTTTCACTACCCATGGCTGCAAAAGGGTGGCCCCAATTACCTCGCTAAGAAATGTGGTGAAATCTTTTCACCTTCTGAGATTTTCTTCAAATCAAACCATCATCACAGCCTGTAAAAGAATAGAAGAAGAAGAGACACAACAAGAGAAGAGAGTTGTTTATTGGATGAAACGAATCGCTGGCTTCGAGTGAAGAAAGAGATAACAAACCATTTGTCGATTGACACCCAACCCTTCCCTGAATCATCGAAGCCTCTGCGTTTCATTCACCTGAAATAAGTTGAGGAAATTAAGAACTGAACTACTGAAGTAATTGAAAAAGAATCAGTTGAGAAGCTAACCTTTGAGGTTCAAATCGAATCAATTGAGGAAATGAAAAAGAGTCGGTTGGTGATGATTGGCGATCCGATTCATCCAATTGGTTCGATGGTCAGATGACTAAAATCATCGTGAACTGAATTGATTATTCGGTTTAGTTACTGTGGGCCTCTAACGCAGCTACTATTGTCGAATGAACTTGGGGTTGAAGGAGTGTTGGGTGCAGGAGGTGAGGTTGGGAGAAAAAGTGGAGTCTGGGGTACAAGGGGGGGTTGGTCGAGTAGTCAAATACTCTGAGACGTAGCCAAAGCTGAGTTTAGAGACGTGGAGGGAGTTGAAATCGGTGAAGTAATGGCAGACGATGCCGCGAGGTCGGTGTTGGATAGGTCGTCTGGGTTGATTGTTTCGAGGACGGTGTAGAAAATGAAGTGACTCTTGCTCGGTTGAGGGGAGAAATGGATTTCTTGATGTGAGGAATGGAGAAAATGAAGTGACTGAAGACTCTGAATAGAAGAGTTGAGCAGACGGAAGAGACTCAGAGAGTCAGAGTGTATTTTTAGTACTTTTACTTTTTAGGTTTACATTTTGTAACCCCCCAATCATATTAAGACATCTGTATAGGTATTATCTAAAACTGGTTGGAACCAAATCGTTTGAATATATAGAATTGGAACCAGACTCGGACCGTTCTACAATGGATCAGGATCGTATCTTAAATTACACATTTAAAACCGTTCCTCGACCCATTTGCCCACCCCTACATGATATTATTCATCCAAGGTTTCTATCATTATAACATTTCAAATGCACGATAAAGAAACTTAAATTTAGAACGAAAAATGACTTTTAAGGTCTACTTTTTCACAAAATAAATAATTTAGATACCGTAGTTGATGTAATGACTAATTTGTGCCTACTTTTATACTTTTATGACCAATAAGGACTTTTTTATTAATTCAGGTCAATCCACAAAGTTATAGGGCATCTTTACATTTCCTAAACAAATAAAAAAATCTATTTTTATACTTTTATGACCAATAAGAGCTCTTTTATTAATTATTATAATTATGACCAACTTATTACTGGTTGGGTTAGGCTATATAAGTTGATGATTTTTAGCCTTTTATTTTCTATAGTCACTCTCTAAAATATATCTAATGGAGCTATAAGTATTACATTATTCTTATTATTTATTAATTTAGTTATTATTATTATTATTATTATTATTATTATTATTATTATTATTATTATTATTATGTGTGAGGAAGGGGGGATGATTTTAGTTCTAAGTAAATAATAGTCCTTACCTCTTAACTCAGATTGTTAATAGCCTCAAAATTTGAATTAAAAAAAAATCAACAAAAATAGTTTACATGAATAATACTCAAGTTTTTTATTTTTTACACAAAATAATACTTGCAAAACAGATAATGGATTGAACTATCTGTCATTGGGGATACATCAAAGCTGCAAAAATCTTTTCAACAAATGACAACTAAAGTTAAGGAGGCTATCAATAACAAAAAAAACTATGATTGATCATTGTAGTGAGCTATATAGGGCAATAATAATAATAATAATAATAATAATAATAATAATAATAATAATAATAATAATAATAATAATAAAATAACCATTACATCAACTAGAGTATCTAAATGATTTAATTTATGAAGAAGTAGGCCTTAAAAATCATTTTCCGATTTTAGAATACAAATTGTGATACATAGAACAAATATGAAATGGATAATTTTGAAAATGTGAGAAAATATATCAGTCATTTCCTTGTTTCATAATAACTTACCTTAATTACATTTTGTTTTTGAATTATTGTAGGCCTTGTTTACAAGTCAGTGAAAGGGAAGTCGTTCAAAATGGTAGCTGGGGATTGTTTGACCCCAAGACTAGGTGTAAAACTAGAAAACAAAGAAGCAGCATTGTTAATTTGTTTGCTTTGCATGGTGGGGTCTTAAAGAGCTGAAAAGGGTGTTGATGTTAACAAGGACTGAAAGGAGGCAGCAATGCAAGTCGTGTGAATGGGTGTGGTGGGACTTGACTTGAGTGATGGTACCGTTTGTTTAGACCATCAAATCCAAAAAATTTATGCAATGTGAATGTCTGACTCTCACCAAAATCATTCCCTTCCTTTCATTTTCAATTATCTATGAATGAATTTTCAAACTTCAGAAAAATTAAAAAAAAAAAATCATGGAGACTCGCCAAACACGCCTTTATTTTTTGGTTGAAAAATGTTCTGGATGTGAATGTGAATGTGAATGTGAATGTGAATGTGATCCCTCACTTTCAAGATGGATGCCAATCTTATATGCACACAACTGACAATTCATAAGGGACACCATCTTTAAATCTTAATGAAATCTACATAATCCATTATGAACATCAATTAAGGGTGTGTTCGACCACTAAAATAAAAAAATTCTTCACAAAATCAAATCACGTCTCTACTCCACTAAGCTTAATAATTTAATTTTGTATTTCGTGTCAACTTCCATTTTTATGGTCAGTATTTGGAATCTTAGCTTGTGATGCATGAAGTCGTTCAAAACAACTTACTTCTACCTAACCCACTACCTTAAAACTTCCCTTCAATAATAACATATATCATACAGACCTAATTGCCTAATATATTCCTTCCATTACCAATTTTAGTCTGCATCATTTCTGAATTATATTCAAAATATATTGGTAATAAAATCAGATGATGTAGGAGTGGATGGGATAAATATGTCCACTAACCCCAATTCTTTCTCCATTGGCAATCAATAATTTCATATTGTACTCGTTGGTGTAAATCCTTTAAAGCATCTCCAATATAATACAATGCATAGGAAAAAACATATTTCTTTAAATTTGGCTAAATTGTACCTTTACAACTTTATGTATCAGTTTATAGTTGGGGTTTGGCCAAAATTTATAGGCAAATGCAGGCTCCTCACTAGGCATCTGTAACAAGTTTGATGGTACAGGATCTCCGAATTCGAAGGACTTCAAAGTTTGTCATTTTTTTAATAAGGATTTCTAATATTTTAATTATAAATATTTATTTTTGCACATAGTCTTAGTTCCTATTGCGACTGGTTATTATTTGTAAGGTCATAGTTAGTCCCTAACGAGAAAAAATTTCACGCTCCAAATTTTGAGAAAACAAAACCTATCGATTTTTCGAAATTTAGGGCACAAAATTCATCAAATAAAAAGTAACAATTGGCATCCACGCGAAATAATCAATTACACAATTTATCATGATATAAAAACAAATAATCACTCCTAATAGTCCATCAAAACAAAGGAAAGTAACGATAAAACGTCGTGGATCCAATTCCATCAAAGTTCAACTAACCAAGAAAATAGTTATCCCTAAAAAAAAATACTACTAATCATTCTACTCCAATTGAATAAAACATAACCTTGGACAAAAAAATTAAATTATCAAGAAAAGACACAACTCCTCAGGAATGCTCACTTCTCACGAAACAAGCTTCTTTAATCTCGCATGAGATCTACTAATCCTAAAACAAAGCTAGCCAACTACATTCACAAAAAAATGTACCCAAGAAGCCAAAGCCCACTTGGATCAACAATTAAGTTAGTGTGAAAAATCTATATTATAAAATTAATAAGTTGACATGCAATGACAAGAAGTTACATACAAAATAAAACACCTCAAAGACATGTAGTTTCTCAATGAAGCAAATGTCTTAGGCTAACAAGTTCATATCATACTTAAAGTAAATATTTAGTTTACCTATACTTACTTTGTGAAAGTTGACTATGACAAGTCTAACATGCAGAAATGTTAGTAGAATTATCATCTTACACGAAACGGTTAGAAACAAATAAATAAAATTTCTCAATTTTTTACTGCATCAGAAATGATTTCTAAACAAACCAGACATATAATTTGGGAAACTCAAAGAATTAAAATAAATAAAAAAAGGTTCAGATCGTCATTTTTTACTGAAACTCGGGAAACTAGGTAATTCAAGCAATCAAAAGCCAACGAAAAACCAATTTCCTACAGACTATCCAGTCTGCTTAAAATTTGAATAACTCAATGTATGTGCAAAATTTCAAAAATATGCATTTCACAAAAATATTTCAGAATTTTGTCTTTCACTTGACTACAAAAAATATACGAAACAAAGTTACCAATTGGTCTAAATGTATCAATTAAAAACAAATGTATCAACTTTTTATTGTGTCATCTAATGATTTATTTAGTACCTTATATCTTACCACATTCGTATCACCACCGTGCCGAACATACATGTTTGTATGCCACTCTCAGATAAATGATAATTTCTTCGTCATCCATGCTTAAGTAGAAACTTCACATATTGAAATACATCACTGAATATTCATAACTATATGAGTACCATAAAAGCCATACTAGGGCTAATAATAAGCAAATCATCTCGCGTCTTTGTTTTGACAGATGAAAACTAAAGCCTTCATTAAGCAATCGAAGTCTTCCCCACTTCCGCAATACCCAACCCGAATGTACCCTACTCCGCAGGCTCAACCTCGAAGGTCACTTTGTTTCTTTATAGGAGTGGGACATTATAAAACAAGAATAAATGTGGTAGTTCTAAAGGATAAAATGCAATTTGATTAAATTTCAAGCAAAGCCAGTGGGGTATTAATTAGCTCAATTGGTAGTCGTATGGTAGATGGTATCAAGTGTCCATGGTTTGAACTCTGTCGAAGGCGTTAAATGGTTCTGAGATCCAATTAAAACTCTGCTCGCTTTTCAAAAAAAATTCAAGCAAACACTAACTAAGAATTCACATTAAAATTATAAATAAATAATGTTTGCTTTCAGAAAGCAATAAATGTGTTCAATATGGAGATTATGCCTAAAAATCATATATAAAATTTGATAAAAATGTGTAACCAATTCAAAACCTTGTAAACATCACTATTAACAACATCCAAAGCTAAATAATTATCAAAACACCTAATTTTAGAGTTATTGTATTAACCGAGTGTATCTCTAATCAAAGGTTTAATAAAGACGAAAGAGACCGAAGAAAACTTAATGTTTATTTTTGTGTGGAACAATATTTTTCTCCCTTCTTGGTTACCTTCCCCCTTTGCTAGATTTTCCTTCTTTTTTACTGTTCCAAGCTAGGAAGGTGTTGAAGAGTGTAGAATCTTGAGAGGAAGTGTTAAAAGATGTGTTTCCTTCAATTAGGTTTTTTTTTTGTGTTAGTGTAATTTTAATTTTAAAACCCTCCCATTCTATGTACGAATTTATTCAATTAAGCCCAAAATAAACTATATTTGAGCTCGAGTCCAATCCATAAATTAAGGAATTGAAAAAATAAAATGATTAAAGAACTAATGGGGTGTTAACATATATAAAGAGGGACCAGAGTTGAAAGGGCTCCAAAGTTCGATTTTTTCTTAGTATAGATGTTTGGCATTTTTTTTGTTATTAACGTCATCTCCAATATTAATATCTCACCCCTTTTTTTCATTTTCATTTTCATTTTCATTTTCATTTTCATTTTAACTCAATGTCCAAAAACCTTGGAAGGTCGAGTGTTGTGTCAGCATGTAACTGAAGGTATCACCAGATGGAGATTTTCTAATTCTCTGGTAAGCAAGGCAAGTTTATTTCTCCAGGAAAATTGCATGGAGCCTGAAAATTTTCAACAACTTTGGCACTATAAACATAGCTCATTTTAGCTGAAGCATCATGGAAATCCCTGTTTACTCCCCAGAACTTGAGACCAAGTTTATTTTTTTTTGTTGACCTAAACTTAAAATGTTAATAACAAAGATAATTAAAAAAATAAATCCTTTAGACTATTTTTTATGGACAACTGACTAAAGTCGTACAAATCATCCTTAGTGACCTTAGTGAGTGGGTCAATGGACATGATCATACCTCCATATAGAGGATAAGGGATGCCCCATCTTTGTTGTTTTCTTGCCCCTTAATCTTAATTAAAAAGGACTAGCATTCCAAAAGAAGGACATGTAATTCAATGAGAGATTATGCTCATGTCCACCGTAACAGATGAACTTAGAAGCTTAGACCAACTTCAATAAGCCATATTAGTTAGATTGGTGGTGAGATGATTCATCATGTCTTGGTTGCTAGGGCTAAAACTTGGGTGGATTGGGTGGGCTAGAAGCTTAGACCAGACCCCATAGCCTGCCCATAACTTGGGCCTAGCATGACAGCCAAAGCTCAACCTTAGTATGACTTTTTGGGCTCTGGTCGGAACTCGACTTGCCTGAATTTCTCAAGTAATTAATTACCAAATTTTATAACATAAAAAAAATCAAATTCGGAAGCTGATGAGACATCAATTAGTCATGCGATCGCAGATGTACACGTGGCATAGGTCAATCCTAATACGAGAAATGCTTTAATGTGACCCCAAGCGGGCCCATTTTTGAAACATTGTTCAGCCCATAAGTCAGACGTCTAAGCCCAAGCGGCACAGATCTTGGAACTTGGCCTAGGACAATATGGCTCGAATACAAAACTCTGAGCTGTTACAACCCCGAGATTCATTTGCGTCAATCAGCTCTTAACACAATCAAGCATTGGGTCCTAAACATAGCTAGGTGTCGAAGAAACTCAGTCATGCACAAGTAAGATTGAGGGAAAGATCTCATCCCTCCATTACACCCTTGATAGCAGAGACAGTTGAAGAGAGAACACTAGCTATAAAAGGTGAACAAAGAGAAGAAGAAAGGTATGCATACACATTGGTAATTTCATCTAGTCTATAATATGTCACACCCCGATTTTCAGGGAAAACGAAAATCCCAAAATCCACGTAGGATTATCCGTTTCCCCAAAACTCGGGACGTGAAATTCAATAACAATAGAAACATTTAGCAGCAACAACTTAAACATGATTTAATTATTGAAATAAATAAAAACTCTAACCAGGAAAAACTGACGTCACTAGCCACACTAGCGGAACTCCCGTAACGCTGCTCAAAAGTCTCTATACCTGAAAGGCTAATCAGCTACATTCCCAAAGGAATGTACTCAAGAAGCAAAAACTCACTTGGGTCAGCAATAAAGCTGGTGTGAGTAATCTTCATCCCAAAAACAAGAAAATTTGCACGTGATAAACATCAAGCTAAACACACACAACAAACCATCATACCAATAGGTAGTTCCTCAATGAGGCAAAGATGTCATGCAAGGAACGCAGTTCAAAGAATTTAGTTCTTCATCGAGGCCATCATATCATCATCTCAATTAAGTAAAAATGTATTTACTTGTACTTACCCTATAGGAGTTGACTATGGCAAGTCTAATCTGCATAAATATTAGTGGACTTGCCATCCTGCATGAAAAGGATTAGAAACAATGCAAACGTAATTTATTCATTTTTATTTGAATTTGGTTTATCTTTTAACGGATTGATCACTTAGACGATAACACATTCGCACCATCTTCGTGCCGAACATACATGCCCATATGCCTCTCTCATATAAAGGATGACTTCTCTGTCATCCATGCCCAAGTGGGGACATATCACATACAAGTATGCATCACCGGATACTCCTAACTATATGAGTACCAAAAGCCACTCTTGGGCTATCAATGCGCATAAAGTCATGTCACATTTTTTTACGGATAAATATCAAAGCCTGTCTTGGGTATAAAATCCACCTCATTTCCGCAAGACTAACCCAAAGGTTATTTTAGTTTCTCTATAAGAAATAGGCGCCCCAACTCCGCAAGACGACCCATTAGTCATTTAGTTTCTCTATAAGAGATAGACGCCCCACCTCCGCAAGACGACCCATTGGTCATTTAGTTTCTCTATAAGAGATAGGCGCCCCACCTCCGCAAGACGACTGGTCATTTAGTTTCTCTATAAGAGAGGGAAATAATAAACAAAAAGAGGTGTGGTAGTTCTAAGTGATACAATTTCAGGTGATTAAATTTTCAGAAATCAAGGTTTATCAATATCATTTATTTTTTATATTAACCAATAGATTAGTATGACTACAATGATAATTTTTAAACAAGACAGTGGTAAGCACCACTCCAACATGATTCAATAAAGTATTCATATTTATAGCATCACTCCACTTTTCACTATTAGCTACATATTTACAAAACAACAGAATGCACACAAATTACATGAAACTAGACAGATCTGAACAATCATGTTTCAATCCCAAAACAGTCAAATAAATAACCCTGCCAACCATACTGAAATGTATAAGCTGTTCTAACCAGATAGTTTGACCAATCATCACTCAAATTTACATAACTCTCATATTCGAACTCCAAATTACATAAGATGGCGATAGAATAGAATATTGAAGGAATTTAAGAAAAATGGTAATTATTTCATCTATATGTTACTACAATATATTCTTTCAAGAAGCATGTGTCACCCCAAAAGTTATAGGTTGAATCATGAGGTAATACAAACGAAAATGTGTGGGAAACTGAACCACAAACGAATCATGTGCAAACCAGTAATCGACGGTCTGCATGAATTTTGATTGCATTTTCTTTATTGGTCACAAGAATAACTATCGCTTGAGATAGGTTTGAATGAATTTCAACTAGGGGTTTCTTGTTTATCACTTAAAACCTTATTGATTTTCATGGATCAGGGGATTAAGTGACAACGAGGAAGGTAGGGAAGACTGTTGTTTCAATGTGAAACTCATCCGTAGTATGACACGAGACTAAATTTGGATCTTCTAGTAGAGGAGACTTTTAAGGAAGCATTTCAATCCCCTTTCCAGTTGTAGCGATGACTATTTCCTTTTGTCGCGTTTCAACCATATTCTTGTTCACCAACGAAGACATTGTATGAGCAAGAGATGAAGACATAAATAACAAAAAGAAGGCAACCAATCAGAGATCAAGGAAGAAGAAAATGTGAATACTAAATCAAGATCTAGAGAGAGCAAACAACACTATAATGAACTAATACAAGGATGCATCATTTGAAGGAATGAGTCCTTGATTTCCAGGCTGATTCCTGCAGATTCTTATTAAGCTGCACCAAAACATCTCACATATATTTCCAGCACGTCACAAAATGGACGTGGAAGAGTTAACAGTCAAATAACTCTTTCCCCAGAGGACAAATCTGACAAGACTAAAAAATGAAAATCTCATAATTTGAACAAAATTCAAGTGAAGTAAGATGTGACTCACGCTTTGTTGGCAAACAAAAGGACGACCACCTTAGCTTAAGAAAACAATACTAAAATGAACTAATACAAGGGTGTATTGTTTGCTGTGAGACTCCACACACTTATCTAACTTAAAGGGCTGCGAGAATTAAACCAATCTTTTCCCAATGGTGTGTCACCAGTTATACTCACTACCATCTCCATTACCGAAATAATTTCTTATTCAATACGTTAGGCCACCAGCTCAAGGGCCAAGGGAAAAAAAAACTCCCTTTTGTGATTTCTAATCACCAGTCTTATCCCTTCATGTCCCTCTAGAGCATTACGAAAGAATGCTCATCTCTCGCATTACAAGGATCCATTAAGATTAATCGTGTTACACTTGACTACATATACCAAATGACAATATATAAAAATAAAATATACTAGCTGTTGAAAAATAATCTCACAACCTTTCAAGATAAATTTACAACATCTACAACCTCTAACTTCTATATGAAACACTCAATCACACAGTCTCGAGTATTTCTCTCCCCTTTTTTTTCTTTACAGCAGACCATGATATGCAACCCAAAAGAGCCTATCAAACCCCCCAAGTACAACAATGTTTGCCTTATCTTTTCCTCACATTTATCTGAGATCATTGATGCAACTTTAATTACTATTAGTAATTCAATTCCCATACTGCCTCCGAAAAATGCTATTCTCTCCACATATAACAAATCAACAAACACATTCTTAAATACGAAAATCTCACACAACTATAGTTTCAGATGAACTAAAAAGTAATGATCAACAATTGAAGGAAAACTCACAAAGCTCAAGCTGATAAAAAATCAACGAAGAACACAGAAGAAATATGAAATAGTATGAAGAAAACTCACCTTTAATCCAAGAATCGAAACTCAATCAACACGCGCTAACCATCTCGTCGCAGCAATCATCTCGCCACAATCCCTCACCATCTTCCCTTTGCTTTCTCTCTTCCTTACAGATAGAGAGCACCAACACACATATTGTTCTCCCTCAAATCGCAACAACTAGCAACCTCACAGCCATCAACCTCCTTCCTCTTGCCACCCCCACAACCAGTCACAACCTTGCCTCACACCTTCACACCTATCACCGCCACTCTTCTCCTCCATCTCGACATCAAGTGACAGACACCTCACCGCCACCATAAAGAAGAAAACGCAAAGAAGGGAAGGATAAAGAAGAAAAAGAGGGTTTGCACAAAAGAAGAAAGAAAGAAGGGTTTTGGTTTTATACTATGGGTAGTTATTCGCCCCCACTAAAATTCTGAGGGCACCCACCCTCTAAACACACTAAATAAAACCCTAAAATTTGAAATTTAGATCCAATTAAATGTAAATCTATTTTATTTATTTCAAAATAAAATAATTAGTTTTTTTAATGAAATTTAGGGGTGTTACATTATACATACGTTAAATGGAATCTCGTCCTGAGATTCGGAAGGTAAGAAGATTGACTGGATTTTGAGAAATATGACTTGTCAAACAAAAGAAGATTTAAAAATACAAATTTCAATTGAAATTTTTTTTTGAACATAAATATTTGTTGTCATTGGAAAAGTAGGGGTGTTACATATTCTTCCATGCATTGTCACCTAACTTAAACATGGAGTGTCTTTGGGCACCACAATGGTGGTCTCTGGCTCACTGTTGTTCGTTTAGCAGGTTCGAGATCAGCAATGACGGATTTGGATGAATCAGTTTAACGTCGTCCGTGGGGAGAACGTTTTCCTTGATACAAATATATAAGCACTTTCTAACCAGCAGAGCATCAAGATATGGTCACCATCACCAGATCTCGAGCCCACAACAACAATGTCGAGTCAGATAACGCTCCAATCGGGGAAGTCCAATCACAAGGCTAAATCGATCCGATCGAGGAAACATAACAGTCGCACGACCTAGCCAATAAGGTAGCCTCGACTGACCCCCGAATAGAACAGATCCTGCTCCACTTAGATCATTTAGTGCCGGTGGTAGAAAGGCTCACCCAGGATTGACAGCAGCCATACGAAAACGACGGAAATCTAGGGAGGTCTCAGACCCAAGAGGAAACTCAAGAGCGCGTCCAAGAAAGCGAGAACCTCCCCATGGAGGAGCAGAGAGCTGGCTGGGAGGGGAGCTTAAGATATGACGAGGATCACGAGGAATATGCTCCAAATACAGATAAGACCACAATCAATAACCCGCTCCAACTGGGGGCGACCGATCCAGATGTCCTGTATAATCTCTGATGAGTCAAAAAATCGTCTTCTTGTGAGTTTAACCTGCAAAACAATTGTTAGACTACCTTGCTTATAGCTGAAGGCACTCCGATGCTTAAGTCAGTAACTATGTTGGAAGAAGGATGTAAATCTGGACAAAACTCAGTTAAAGTTGCATACCTTTGTCGAATGTTCTTTTTACCTTTTATAATGGTTGTGGTTAACTCTTTGCATGACTTAAGCATGTGAGGCGCGGAGGAAGGATATGTTTCTGTAACAATCCCCTCCTTAATGAAGATGTGTTCGTGGAGGCGTAAGCCCCTCCAAGACTCTTTCTTGGTGCAACGTTCTCCTTCTTTATAAGGGAATTTGTGTTGGGCCTGGATCCCTATTTTGATCCGTTTGGGTCTGGATTTAGTTCCTGACTGTTTTCCTTTTTAGCGGGCCTCGTCTGGGCTTATGTAATTGGCTTTATTACTATCAAGCTTTATGAGCTGGCCCGATAGGTTGTTCGATGTGTCCTCGTGATGGGTCTTTGTGCCACGTGTAGGGCCATGATGATCAATATAGTTTGATGTATCATCAGCCACTCCCCCCTTAGTTAGTGGGTATGTTTACGTATCCACTAATTGTATGGCGGTTGGTATTTCAATTGCCCTTTTGCATTGAACTTGATGTTTAATAAATTTTAGTTACCTGATCGTCTCGGTTAGTTCTTTGTATGTTCGTTTTCGCGCATATTTTTAGTGCGCCATTATGTCCCGTATATCGCTCCGTGAGCGGTCTCTTCGTTTCCCAGTTGTTTAAAAGGTGTGGCCACTTTTCTTCTTTCTTTACGCCATCTTTGCTGTTAGTGTTATTTCTTTTCCTCTACTGCTTTTTTTCCTCGTTTCTTCTTTTTTTTTGTTTATGATGCCTGCTGGCGACATGTTGGTTGGTGATCAGCTTTCTACTTGTGAAACTCATTTTCCCCAAACAAAGCCTCTCAGGCTACCCTGGATAATGTCCGTTCCAACTATTCTTTGCCTGACGACCTCGAAATCATTCTTCCTCGTGAAATCGACAATCCTTGTTGCTTGAGAAAATGATATATCACACTTTATCCTCGCATGTTCTACGCCGATCTTCGGTTCCCAGTTTCGAAGTTGTTCTGGTCATATCTGGATTTTTTGGGTATTTCTCCTACTCATATGGGTCTGAATTGTTGGAGGGTTATGCTTTCTACATATGCTAGAGCCATTCTTTCTAGTATCTCTTTAACCCCTCGAATGTTACATTCTTTGGTGGGGTTCCGTGTGAGGCCCAACCATACCTATTTCTTGTATTCTCTCGCGTGTTTTGGTAACCTTAATGATGACATCAGGGGCTGGTCGCGGGATTGGTTTTATGTGTCTGTCTGTTATGGCTACTTCAATTTGCAGGTTTTTCCGATAGTAAGGTTAACAAAGCCCTTCTGATAGTAAGGTCCTTCTGAGTTCCTATTAAGCATCAGAATATGCAATTGACTGCTGATGAACAAATTATTAGTGAGCTCTTTTTATGGCTTCCGGTGGTTCCATTGGACTCCTTTCTTATCGATAATCAGGTGAGGCGCATTGGTCTATACATCATGAATGAGACTAAAAGGGCTTTATTGACCGAGAGGCAAGCTACCGAGATTGCTGCCCGTGCTGTCGATGATGAAGTGGTCGTTGATCGGAAAGTGAGCTCTGATGTTACGAATCTTAATGCTCCTATCCGTAATGCTACCTGTCCTTCTTCTAGAAAGAGAAAAGTAGCAAGGCATGTTAGTTCGTCGAAACGATTGTTTCTGTCTTTCGACCGCGTGCCGAAGAAGAAATGGCTTGTTGATTTTGTGTGTCGTACGACTCTTTATTCAGATTCTGTTGATAGGGATCCTTCGAGGGAGGATCACTGCTCTATGCAGGAGGCCGAAGAAATGAAGCTGGCTCTGGAGAGGAGTGAGAAAGATATCGTTCGTCCGTTGGACAATGAAGAAACGAAGTTTATCTCTGCTTATGGTGGTCTTGATGTTGTTAAGTGTTATGATGAAGATCCTCGATCTTTGGACGACAAGATGCTCCAATTGCTTGTTGTTCAATCTAAAAAGCTTGTCAATCATGATCGGGTTCCCGAGTTGCAATCTTGTCCTCTTTCCGCAACTTACGTGAATCCTTCTACTGTCATTCGCTCCGTTTCTGTTGAGCGACGAGAGGGTGATGCAGGTTCTCTTGTCGTTCCTTCGTCTTTCCCGACCATGGGTGGTGGTGGTTCCTCCATTCTACCTGATCTCGCGTTCTTCATTCGTGGGTCAACTGGAAGGAACCTACTTCTGAGGATATCCAGGTTAAATCGGATGGGAAGTTCTGTTGGTTCTCTCGTCTTGACGTGTAGGATGGTGCACACAAGCTGATAAATGAATGGCACCGACGATCAGTGGAAAGGCCCTCGATGTCCGTGCTGAATTCAAACTTTCATTTTGAGGATGGTGTTAGGCTTGTGATGGAGAGGATCACTCATCTTGCCTATGCAGGAGTGATGGGCTTGAGTCATCAGGTCAATCACAGTCTTATGGTTTCTTTGGAGAGGAAGTTTTTTGTACTGCTGCTCGTATTTTCCCATGTTTTTACCAATATGACGTGTTAAAAGCGCGATGCTCCGAACAAACCAAGGCGGCTGAGGTTGCTTAGGTGTTGTTGGCCGAGGTGGAGGGTGCACGGGACCGACCTGTGGCCACACTTGAATCTCTGAGAGCTGACCTAGAAGGTATCCACACACGTCTGCACGAAGTGGACATAGAACTTTCTTCTTTCAAGGCGTTTCATGATGAGGCCGTGCGGGCCATGATAAAACATTCTAATAATCACGACATTGATGAAAAGATGGTATAACAATTTTTGTCTTTGCTTGACGAGGCTAGGGCTAATTCTTCTGCGACGCTCACTACTGCCGAGGGCTAACTCGCCACAGTAAGAAGTGAGCTTGCTTCTGTTAATGACAGACTCCATGTTATGGAGGTGGTGGACTGGCAACGCGTAGTTGATGGTCGGACTGAACTTCTGGATTATATCGAGGGTCTTGGTGTCGACTTGTCCCAGTATCGTCATCTGGTTCATCAGACTTTCGAGGATGTGGAAGGTGCCATTGGAAATCCTCCAGGTTACCCAATGGCTAAAGAACCGCCTCATTCTCTTGAATAAAGAGTTCCCGTTGTTGATCTAGCTCCTGCAGGTGGTGGTGTTGAGGACGTTATAGATCTTTCCCCTTAGTCTTCCACTGCTACTGTTGAATGTAATCGAATGGATTTTGAATGATAGAAATTAGCTCATTTATTTCCTTTGTATCGACTTTGTTCGTCTATCGTTGTCTTGATAATTCGTATTTGATGTTCCACAGATATGTCCGTAGCAATCTTTTGGTGATTTGAACTTTCCCATGTTTCTGTAAGCATGTCTTGATCTTGTGTTTGTCGTCTCCGAATTTTTGTGGAAAGTTGTTATGTTTGCTTATTTCTACTTTGTTGAATTATCCGTTAGATCTCGTCGTGACACAAAGTTGTTTTGCTTTATTGATTTGTTCGTTCGAACTGTTTTGTTGGTGTAATACTCCAATTGTCTCGAAGTCACTTTACCTATTAACTTTCACTTCGTCAACTCGACGTCTTGGTTGATTCAAAGTTTCTATGTTTGGTTGGACTCGGGTGTCCAACTTTTGCTTCATTCAGTGTGACATTCTAGTCGATTCGAAGTCATTTTATTTAGTTGACTCGTTCATCCAACTTTTACTTCTTTAACTCGACACCTTGGCCGATTCGAAATTTCTGTTTTTAGTTTGACTTGAGTGTCCAACTTCGTTTTGTGCGACATTCTAGTCAACTCGAAGTCATTTTATTTAGTTAACTCGTTCGTCCAACTTTTACTTCGTTAACTCAACACCTCGGTCAATTTGAAGTTTCTGCTTTTAGTTAGACTCGAGTGTCCAATGTTTGTTTCATTTTGTACGACATTCTAGTTGACTCGAAGTTATTTTATTTAGTTGATTCGTTCGTCCAACTTTTACTTCTTTAACTCGACACCTCGGTCGATTCAAAGTTTATGTTTTAACTCGGGTGTCCAACTTTTAATTCTTTGGTTGATCAGACTAGAAGTTCATTGTGAATATCTTACTTGCATTCTGATTCCTTTTAAGCTTTTTGCGCCGATTGTTTTTCATAGTTGTGCTATGAAGCTGTTTTTTTGTGAGATGTCGATTCCAAAAATGAAACTTTATTGATTCTTCGACCATTTTAGCAGTCGTTCTCTTGGAATTGCACCGTTACATATTAGAGCGTTTCTTCTTTTATTCCTGCATTGCTAGTGTCTATCCTTACGTTGGCATCCGTGCCTCCATTATTCCCTATAATTTATGACCTTATTTGCTTGGGTCGTTATTACTCCCTGTTTGGCACTGCCGTGTAGAGCATATATCGATTTCCTTGACCATTCCTTTGATCATGTGGCTGTTGCGATCGCCTTTTCTTTGCCTTTGAACTGTTTGTCTGATATGCCGACAAACTCTTCTAGTCGTCCCCTCTAGATCCAATGTTCAATTTCTTCTTTCAACTTGTAGTAGTCCTCAGTATCATGTCCGTGATCCTTGTGGAAAGAATAGTATATGTTCTTGTCTCGTCCTTCCGAGTCTCCTTTCACCCTGGTCGGCCAGTTGACATTCTCCCAGTTTGATATGTGTTTTAAGATGTCGATTCAGCTTGCTTTTTGGGCTGTGTATGGTTTATACTCTTTTCTCATTACACTAGTTACTCACTCATGATTGGGTCGTGCCGATTGCGATTTCCTGGTTTCCTGCTGATTGGGTTCTATGCGTCCATCACTTTGATGTTTCTTTAAATGACAGTTGTCCTCCTGTGATCCGCCATCTCATCTTCTTTCATCTTTTCTTTCTCGTTTCCTCGAATGGTTCTACCTCTCCTGGTCATTATTTATCCTTGCAGCTTTCATTTCTTCGAGGGAAATATGTTTTTGTGCTATTTTCAACAGGACCGCCATTCCTTTTGGAGGTTCCAAGTTGAGGGAATCGAACAAGGTGCCTCTCTTCAATTCGGCGACGAAAGTAACATACTTTTGTATTATTTCTTCTGGCTTCTGTCGGATGTGCAGAAGGTAGTGGGGTCTTTTTCTCATCCGTTGGCTCCCGATGAATTTGGTAATGAAGGCAGTGGCTAAGGCTTGGAAATAATCTATTGACCTCAGTGGTAGGCTGTTGAACAAGTTCATTGTTGTGGATGTGAGGTTGGTTAGGAACTTTCTACACATGATCGACTCCGTGGTTTCTTTTAGAGCTATCATGTGGTGAAAATGTCTTAGGTGATCAGTCGGGTCAATGGTACCATCGTACACTTCAAACTTTGGCAGAGTGAATTTCTTTGGCATTGCCTCCTTCATGAGTTTGTCAGAGAATGGTGGCTTGGCCAACTCATATAGTACGTTGGGATCCATGACTCCGATCCTGAATGAGATCTCAGCAACCGTTCTGCCGTACTACAGAGTTTCGTCTCGGTTGAGCTTGCTGCTCTCGACGTTTCCCTATTGGGGTTCCGCTAAGGCTTTGTCACTTCTTTGAGTTCGGATAGTAGAGTTTTGTTGAGGCGGTGCTGGAGTAGGGTCGACCGGCTGAATGCGTTCCTGGGTGATTTTTTCCAGCATCTCTATCATGTATTTCATCTGGGCCATGAGCAAGTCTACCTGAGGGTTCGTGGCAGCGCTGACGACCATTTGGGGTGTCTGGACTATTGCGTGTAGCGGATTCGCATTCTCGGATACTTTGGTTTGGTGTTTCGGGCTGCATCTTCTCCCAAATCCGTTAGTGATGTGTCAGTGGGAGAGTTGTCACCATCATTACTGGATTGGGGGTCTGTAGACTGCATTATTCCTTTTGATGGCTATGTCGATCTTTCGCTAGGTTGTGGTGAGTTTTATCACCGTGTGTTTTGTTTTAGAAAAGGAAACTCATTGTTCCCTATGGACGACATCAAATTGATGCGTCCAAAAATCGTCCTCCTGTGAGTTTAATCTGCAAAACAACTGTTAGACTGCCAAGGACCACCTTTTTTGTGGCTGAAGACACTTCGATGCTTAAGTCAGTAACTATGTTGGAAGAAGGATGTAAATCTGGACAAAACTCAGTTAAAGTTGCATACCTTTGTCGAATGTGCCCTTTACCTTTTATAATGCTCGTGGTTAACTCTCTGCGTGACTTAGCATGTGAAACAAAAGGAGATGTTTCTGTAACAGTCTCCTCCTTAATGGAAATGTGTTTGTGGAGGCGTAAGCCCCTCCACGGCTCTTTCTTGGTGCAACGTTCTCCTTCTTAATGAGGGAACTTGTGTTTGGCCTGGATCCGTATTCTGATCCGTTTGGGCCTGGATTTAGGTCTTGACTGTTTTTCTTATTAGCGGGCCTTTTCTGGGCCTATGTAATTGGCTTTATTTCTATCAGGCTTCATGAGCTAGCCCAATAGGTTGTTCGCTATGTCCTCGTGATAAGTCACCATGCCACGTGTACGACCATGATGATCAGTTTATTTTGATGTATCATCAATCTTAATGTCCATCCATTCTTGAAAGATATCAGAATTCCCCACCAAAGAAAATCATTCCCCCAAAGCTCGAGTTTTACAATGGAACATCAGATCTGTCAAATCATCTGCGACATTACCACCATGTGATGGCACTGAAATAAGTTCAGAAGCCATTTTGTGCAGAACTTTTCCCACCAGCTTGAATAAGGTTGTGTTGACCTGTTTCCACAACCTTCAGCCGAAATCTATTGATTCATTTTAAGTATTTGTGCATGCATTCATCACCAGATTTGCCGGGAGCCAACAGATCAGGAAATGGCCTTACTATCTGCTAAGCCTCGAGTAAAAACAAGATGAGAGCCTCGGGGAGTACGCCACTCGCTTCAGGAAATGGCCTTACCATAGCTTTTACTTTTGGCTTTCGAGGAAGTCAGTTTTACAATTCATCACCCTGGAGCCCTTGAGAGATATGGAAAACTTAATGAAAAGTGTGTAAAGGTATATCACTCTCAAAGAAATGCTAGCAGTCAAGAAAGGAAGTGAAAATGAAACCAAACAGATTTTTAAGGGTCGGGACAGGGGATAAGAGAAGAGGCGTGAAGAGGAGGAAAAACGACAACAGAATCGGGTTTGACAAAGTAAAACCCGTTAGGGTTACCAACTACGTCGGCTCAAAGTACACTGACTTCACTCCCCTGAATTTCGGCTTGCCCAAGATTCTCTCCACCATGAAGAGTAGGGAGGACATTAAGTGCCCCCCCCAGCTTAAGAGCGATCCGTCAAGGCATGATAAGAACAAGTATTGTTCCTATCACAAGGACCATGGTCACACAACTCAGAACTGCCAGAGTCTCAAAAATGAGATAGAGTACTTGGTTCAAAGGGGAAACTTGAAGAATTTGTGAATTCCAACGAGAAACAACCCCTAGAAAAAGATAAGGAAGAAATGATACTAAAGGTTGAAGAAAATACTGCAGACATCATTTATGTCCTGCATAGTGCACACGATGAACCAGAGAAATCCAACCGGTTAAGAAAGAGGGAAATCCAAGAACTATGGGCGGGTTCCCACTACAAATACCATCCCGTTCAACACGCCCGTATAGAGCACCCAACCTCGAACTTAACATTCACTGAGCTGGATATGTCGGGGGTCTATTCCCCACATAACGATGTCCTGGTCATCACGAGTCCGATAATGAAATGGAGCGTGAAAAGATCGCTAGTTGACACGGGGAGCTCCGCCAACATTATATTCCTGTAGGCATTCCGCAGGATGTGACTAAGGAAAAATAGCTAAAACCGCACAATCAGGTTATGGTTGGCTTCAGCGGTGCTCAAAGTTACCCAGTTAGGATCATCAGGCTACCCGTGGTAGCATGGGAAATAGTAAGATTCCTAATGACGGAGTTCATTGTGGTAGATGCTCTCTCCAGGTACAATGTGATCCTAGGAAGGCATTGGCTTCACCGGATGGAAGTAGTGGTCTCCACATGGCACTAATGCCTAAAAGACCTATTGACAGTGAGATAGGGACTATTAGGTGAGATCAATCTTCTGTAAGTGAATGTCATTATGTAACGATAAAGCTATCCGGCAAGTAGCCACAATGGCTCGAGCCCCTTGAAATAAAAAATCAACGAGACAAGGGTTTGGTGGAAGAGAGTCTGAGTGAAGAGAATATTATTTATAATTTTTGAGTAAGAACTATCAATTAAGGTAATCTCTTTAAAAACAACTCCATTCCACACTCAACCCTTTCTACAGGGGAAAACCCGGTCTTGCCACGAGGACCAAAATGGCGCACACTGGTTGAGCCTAGTCATTATCTCATTAAAGACAATGACGATTTGCTGCATAAGTGACCTAGTCCGCCTAAGGAACCAAGGTACTGCACAACGGGTCAAGCTCAGTCCACAGACAGTTCACTACTCAAAAAAGGCCCGATCCGATCATGAGGACCGAAATGGCGCACAATGGCCAAGCTTGGTCCTGTTAAGGACAAGAATAACTTGTTGCATAAGTGATCTAGTTCGCCTAAGGAACTAAGGTATTGCGTAGTGGGCCGAGCCCAGTCCATGGACAACCTACCGCTAAAAGAGGCTTGGTCTGATTACGGGGACCGAAATGGCGCACAACGATCGAGCCTAGTCCTGTTAAGGACAACGATAGCTTGTCGCACAAGTGACCTAGTCCGCCCCAGAAACCACGACAAGACACTTGCAGACGAAACTCTGTCCACGGACCGAGCCCAGTCCACAAACAGCTAACCGTACTTTAAACCAGTCCTGTCACGGGGACCAAAATGGCGCACAACGGCTGGGCATAATCTTATTAAGGGAAACGACAACCCGCCGATAAGTAACCTAGTCCACCTAAGGAACCAAAATACTGCACAGCGGGTCGAGCGCAATCCACAGACAACTCATAGCTCAACGAAATCATGGTAAGGTCACATGGACCAAAATGACACACAGCGGCCGAGCCTAGTCCTATTAAGGACAACGACAGCTTGCCACATAAGTGACTAGTCCGCCTAAGGAAACACGGTACTGCGAGGTAGACCGAGTCCAGTCTATTGACGACTCATCGCACCGGGATGATTTAATCTAAGGGACCAATACGACACACAATGGCCATGTGCCCGTGTCCAATCATATTCAGGATATCGACAACTCTCCAACAAGTGACCTAGTCCGCTTAACAGAAATCTAGCCCTTTCGGGCAAAAATGATTCCTTTACAACCCAACTTTTGTTTAGGATTAGGGTCCATTACGGAAGTCTAACCTAGACGAGCAAAAATGACTTTACTCCAACTCAAGTCATCTTTAGAATTGACCCAGAAGAATATAGGAATGTAGCCAGTTCGAACAAAGATGATTCTTCTGCAACCGAACTCTTGTGCATGATTGGGGTCCATTATAGAAGTCTAGCCCAGACGAGTAGATATGAGTTTTCTCTAGCTCAAGTCTTTTTCAGAATTGAGCCAGAAAAATAAAGGAACCTAACCCGTTCGGGCAAATATGATTCTTCCACAACCCAACTCATGTTCACGATTGGGGTCCATTATGGAAGTCTAGCCCATACGGGCAGAGATGACTTCTCTCCAACTCAAGTCTTCTTCAGAATTGAGCCAGAAGAATACAGGAATCTAGCCCGTTCAGGCAAATATGATTGTTCCACAACCAAACTCATGTTCAGGATTGGGGGCCATTATGAAAGTCTAGCCCAGATGAGCATAGATGACTTCTCTCAAGCTCAAGTCGTTTTTAGAATTGAGACAGAAGAATGCAGAAATCTAGTCCGGACGAAAATGGTTTCTCCACAGCCCAACTCTTGTTTAAGATTGGGGTTTATTATGGAAGTCTAGCCTAGAGGCGGATGCGAGTTCCCTTTATCTCAAGTCTTCTTTAGGATTGAATGCGGACATATGGTACTAAAATCCAGTCCAACAAAATATAGTTTCTAAAACACCCTAACCACTATACAGGTTTAGGGACCATCAAAGAAGTCTAGTCATCAATGCCAAAACGACTTCTACATAAGTTCAACTCCTCTGAGAGACGTTAATTACGTCATTATGGGAACATAACCCACACTGATAAAGGTGACTACCCTATAACTTAACTCTTATAGAAGATTAATTTGTTACTATTATCATATTATGAACCCGAACAAGCTAAGAAAGGGCTCGAGTCCAGACTAAAACCCTACTTCAGGTGGTGGTGGACACACTAGTCTACTCAGCCTAATCTAAGCAAGAATTAAAAGAGGTAAGCACGGCAACTACAATGCGAACAAGGAAAGGAAACTTTTTGTTTTTTATTAATAAATTGTTTCCAGGTACTGCTCATACATGAGAGTTGATTGATGCAAAAACCGACATTAATGTCGTTGCATGATTTTCGACATCAATCAAAGAAATATATATATATATTTTTCCTTCAACCTACAATACACTTCAATAATGCATAGTGGAAATAGGGGTTATCGACTACTTCACTTGGATTAGAAGACAATATCTGAATTTTAATTTAAAGAATAAAGAGAAGAGCAAAATAATGGATGGTGAGAATAAACTAAAAGTTAAAGGAGAAAGAGAAACAATTGAAAAGGAGAAACAAAAATAAAAGTTACTGCTTCAATGGAAAAATTAAAATGTTGGAAAGCAAGACATGCATTTCTTTACCAAGCAAAAATCTAATGCCAAGAACTAAAAAAAAAAAAAAAAAAAAAAACTCTTTAAGAAAAACTATCCCTTATAAACTCCACGTATGGGGTTTTTATAGGTAAAAAGAGTTTGAGTGAAATATGGAAACATGGTTGAGTGAAACAAGGAAACATGGTTTGAGTTAAACAAGGAAGCATGGTTGAATGAAACAAGGAAACATGGTTGAGTGAAATAAGGAATGATGTTGGAGTTGAATAAAGAAACATGTCTTGTAGAGATTTTTTTTAATGATAAAGTTGGCCATGTGGACGTCTAAATCTTTATGTTGATTTTCTCAAGATCTGTAGTTGTTGATGCTTTGTGGGCTAGACTTCATGGGTCTTGGGATTGAAATTATTTAATCCTTTTAAATGCATTTGAACTTCAATTGGGCCTTCCAGTTGTTGAATTTAGCCTTATTGTGCCACTTTATGCATGATTTGATATTTGTGCTTGAATTCCTATGAAATGCACAAAATACACGTAATGAGATATTTTTATTGGATAATTGGACTTAACAATTATATATTTAGGGGTGTAAAAATCAATGGTTTGAGTGCTTATCAGGAGTACAATTAGATCTTCTTGGAAAACAAAGTCAGAAGTAGTTTCGTGGGTGGCAGGGTCCGAAGCAGGCTCTGGAACATTGAGGTTGGTAGCCGTCTTTACGACACCCGAACTGGCTTCACCCCACAAACCAGAGGAAGAATCATCCGCCTACTCAAAATGAGCATTAGCAAGATGCCTATAAGCAGAAAGATCCAATCCTCATGGTTCTTTTTGATATATTCCAATAGCTTTAGCCTCCTGGTAGCACCTTTCTAAGCTGAGCATTATTGACAGTCTCGAGAAGTGTTTTCTCTCTAGCATCCTATTGTGCCTTTGAGCTATTCAGCTCCTCGACTACCCTGGCTAGGCTATCTTTTGAGTCTGTCAACTTACAATCCGCCTCACCACGACTTGTATGCTCAGAGTGCAGCTCTTGGGTAGGTGTAGAAAATCGCGCTTGGAAGGCCTCGTAAAGACTCTTTTGGAAATTGCCTCAGCACGCTCATTGTTCAAATCACCCGGGGCGTCAACAACGGATCTCATGGCATTTTCCAAGTGTTCGGTTAACACAGTCTGCTCATCTACCAGTTTGTCCTGGCTTTCCTGGGCATTTTTCAGCTTAGACAACAATTCTACTCAGCTTGCTCGGTGAACTTCATTTTCAAAGCAAAGAATAATCTCGCACAGAATCCATCTCAATACCCGCCATGCCAACATGGGTTAAGTGAGTCATCCCCTGATTGGAAAACACGCATGGGTATGAACGTTAAAGCACGACGGAAAATCAAATGAAAAATCAACTAAGTTGTCAACTTACCAACATCAAAAGTTATTACTGGTCAACTTACCAAGAAAAACTCTTATTCTTTAGGTTGACGGTGTCAATCCTGTGATTCACCTCCCGGTGCTATGTGTAATGCACATCTAAACCCAGGAGGACACCCACCGGAACATGAGAACCGACCCCAATGTTAGTATGGAGAACTTTGAGATCATAAGTCAAACCACCTTCTTCCCCTGTACATTTTGAAGGAGAAGACTCAACAATCTACTTCCCTTATTAGCAACAGAGGAAAGAGGCTCGAACAATGGTCCAGTCCTCAAATCAACACGAGATCGCGAACGATGCTTTTAGAGACATGTTCCTCTACAACGGATATGCCCACAGACAAGCCAGGGGTGTACTCTCCAAGGCCAACTGCTCTATTTCAGGTTCAACAACATATGGGGCCTTCGACGATTCTTCCTCACCAACAGTCAAGTCTACATCATCCTTTCACGCTAAGAGGAGTAGCAGGAGGCTGAGCGGATCCCAACTTGATCCTTTTAGAGCGACGAGAAGGGGAGAGCAATCCCTCTAGCACTTTTTTCCTTGATGGGCTAGACATCATGGACACCGTTTTCCATTTGTGACCCAGGTGCATGTACTTCAATGCTCGAAGAAGAATCGGTAGGCGCGGTCAGGGCCTGCCCCATGCCATTGGTTTAGCTGAAAAATAGACCATTTCGCCTGATATTATCCGATTGAATAACATCCAGGATAAGCATCGATGATAGCACAAAGAAGTCAATGTTCTCTCCTCTTCAGAACAAATAACAACAGGGTCGTGCAACCCTAATCAGACAACAACGAATACTAAGTTTGACTGGTCTTTCAGACGCTTTACATATCTGGTCCAACAAATTATTAGGTTGTATTTGATTACACTATTTGTCATGGGAAATAAAATTTTCCATGACAAATCCGATTAGCCATGTGTTTAATATGCAATTTTGAAATGGGAAAATTTTCTTAAGTATTGAATTTTCCTATTATAATTAGGGGTGGGCATCCCATCCCAATCCTGTCTCATCCCGATCTAGAGTGGGATAGGATCGGGATGAAGATTTTCAATCCCGCCAATCACGTCTCGTCTCGGACTAATTTTTTTAATCACACAAAATATTGTCCACTAATTGTCACTATACATAATAATAATAATAAAAAATGTTAGCTTCAGATTCATTTATAGCCACCTGTGTTAAACCCAAATTCTCTTCATAAATGAAAAAAAAAATTTTGCTTGTAGGTTTTGCAATATTGTCTCGGTTTGTTGGATGGAAAATTGCCATAACTCTATGAATCATTTGTCCATTTTACCCATATAGGCATTCTCCCTTTCATTTTTACTGTTGGGAAGTTAACAATTGAATCCTTCTTGGCTATCCACCTACAACAGTAAAAAAAACAATAGTCAAATTCCTCAAATCACATTTAAAACCCAAAAAGGGAGGAAAAAAGTATAACCTCCAGAGCATCTCCAATAGTAAGTGATGTAGTCGAATTTCGCTCCTTGTTTTGACCTTGACCTACAAACCTACTGACCTGCACAAGGAATGCATGTGAACCACAGACCACTGTTGTGGTGGCCGATGACACTACGATGCTAAAGTCAGACAGGGATATGAGGAAGGCATAATGTTGTAAACAGGGAATTTGTAGCATACCTTAGCTTACCAACCACATGTCTTATTTATAGTATTGGAGTCCTGGTTCGACTAGGACATCAATGGCTTAGTTTAGGGAAGGAGATCTTCGTGAAAATTCTTCTCTAATTAAGAGTTGTGTTGTGAATGAAAGTTTTCTTGTTAGCCTTATGCTCTTAGATATGCGAGATATAGTTCCCAATCAGAGAGTAGTCCATAGATAGAAGTTTTCATGTGAGACGTATACTCTGGTGTTTGCTTCTTAGTTGGAAGCAAAGTATTGTTGTCTTGTCTGTCTGAAGCTAATCATCGAGATACTTGCCTTAGCAGGGCTTACAGGTATTAAGGATAGTTGTGAGATGCATGGGCTTAGCAGGCTGTAATGATTCGGGTCCGTCTGGCGGACTGCATTGTGCGGGCTTAAAACCGCTTGGGCCGGATCAATGTTGGGCTGACACTTGAGTCTATTATTTCTCGAGATCATCATGACACGCTACGGTGTAGAAGAGATACCGTTTTGGTGTATCATCAGTCACTCCCCTTGAATTAGTGGGCCATCGCATCGGTTCGCTAAGTCACTTCTTGAAAATATATGTCGCTCATGATGATCGAGTTTGAATCGTTGCTTGATCCAAGCACTTCATATATTAAGTGTGCATCGGTTCAGTAGAGAAGTGGGGGGAAACCAATCCCTATTTAGATCTTCCTTTCTGCGGGGATTGATTCTTCCATTTCTTTGCTTTTAGAAATTCTGCTATGTTATTATTTTGATTGAAAGCTTGTTCACCTTTATCATTGCTCACCAAAACCATCTTAATGTCGAGACTTTGGCCAAGAGCCTCGAGTTTTTCGAAGATTAGTCAATTTTTGAGTAGGGCGTTGACAAAATCCGAAAGACGTTCGGGGTCCTTGAGGACCTGCCATTCTATGCTCTGAAGGATGATCATATGTCGATGTTTCCTCCGGAAGGGTTTGTCTGTTTGCACCGTGGGATACTTCAAACTGAAGTATGTTTTTATGTTATTGACAAGATTGGGGCTTCTTGGATTTCCTTAAAATCCCTTTTGCCCAGTTGGTACCCAATGGGTAGAGGATCATTTCTTCTTATTTTGATCAGAGCGAAGGATGCTAGCGTCCACGTGACTCTACGGGTGATCCAGTTGTTGACTTCTTCTCAGCTGAATAATCACGTCGTTTGTATGATGACGTCGTCGGCCTGTTTCAAGAAGTTGCTAGATGACTTCAAGTTTTGGCAGAAGTATTGTTTCTTGGCTCATTCGAATTTGAAGTCCTCCAAGTTCAGGGGTCATCCGCTTGAGTGGGAGTTCAGGCCGCTTCGTAAGTATAGCTTCATCTTTTGATCTCGTTGCACTAATTGTATGTTGATCTTCGCACATGTTTCTTCGCAATGAGGTTCCCTACTGCTCCTCTTTCCCTATAGGAGCAAGACACTATGAAGACATTCCTCGACATGCCAAAGATGAGTGTGGAGGAAGTCATATGTTCTACTAACTTCAATCGCAGTAGTTTGTGGGCCAACTTGCATGTGATCCCCATTTTTTGCTGAACGTCGAAGGTTAAGTCTGAAGGTGGAGCCCCTTCCAAAAAGAAGAAAGCTTCTAAAGTTAAGGCTCCTAATTTGTCTGACACGGAGGGGCTTTCTGAAACACTCGCATCCTTTGTAAGTTCGAAGAGGTCCTGTACTATGACTGAGCCAGCTCCAGTGAGGAAAAAATGTGAACCTATTCAGCCTGCCAGGATGGAGGCTAAAGTATTCGGTTGGGAGAGGGACCACCTGCGATTAGCAAGGGTTGAAAATGCATCGAATATGAGTGTCGAGCAGGCTGGAGCTTTGAGTGAGAAGTTGATGTTGGCTACTATGGCGGCTTCTACTGGTGCTGGAGGTTCATGATGAGGATTCGCTTGAGGTCCCAAAGTCCAATCGCTTCACTGATAGGTCATCTGATAGTGGTCGCGATAATGCGAGCCATCCTTCTTATAGTTCGCATTGTTCCCCATCTCATTCGAGGTTGTATATCAGGTGATGGAGGGTCCATTGGACAATTCGCTTCCATCTCTTCCTTCGAGCTTCGCTGAGCTGTCTCGCAATAAAGGGTCCGCTTTTGGTGACAAAGGGAACGTCGCGGAGGAGGGCCTAGGCGCAGTGGCAACTACAAAGGGTCGTGCTGGCGTAATTTCGTGTCCAGGATAGCTCCATCTGGATGCTCGGATACGTTTGTTTGCTCCGGACGTAGTAAAGATTAACAATCAGGTTTGGCACAGGAAGTTGACGTGGACTATGCTTCAAGGAAGCACATAAGCAGGTGCTACAGCTGGCTAATGGACCACACTCTGAAGTCTGAGGAGGATACGCTAGAAGGGCATATCCTTATGTTGGGATGTCTCATTTGAGCCAAGTGGTCGTTGTTGGGACGGAGGTTGAGGTGGCTCGTGAGAGGGTGTACATCATAGAGCGTGTCTTCTCGACTATGCAAAAACTATATTCTGATGCACTTTTTGAAATTGAGCTACTGAGAAAGTGGATCGAAGAGGGAAGGCTGAACAATCAACCGTTGTTGCTGAGACTCAGAGGATTTGTCTGGAAGCCCTTGAGTCTGATTTGGCAGAGGCGGTGTCCGCAAGAAACAAATTCAAACAAGAGTTGGATCTGATCCACTGTGATCTGGAGGTTGCGCAGGAAGCTGTGGCTAAGATGCACTCTGAATTACGGTCATTTACTGAGGAGAACGCCATGAAAGAGGCTGAATGGGTTTCCCAAAGGCAGTTGTTAGAGGCAAACGTGGAATTCAATGCTCGGGTAGCGAAGAAGGCTAAAGACCAGCTTCAACTGGAGCAACACGAGCTCAGTGCTGTTATGAGTAGTCTGGCTACAAAGCAGTCTCAAGTTGATGCGCTGACCGGCAAGCTGGAGTTGTTGGAGCGTGAACTTGTTGGAGCGAGGGCATGTGAGGAAGAGCTTTTCAAAGCGCAGGGCAATTGTGAATTTCGCTGGGTCGTGCATGGGAGATTAGAAATGTTGGCGCTGATGAAGGAAGAGCACCCAAAATGGGACCTTGCATATTATAAGAAGATGTCATACGCAGACTTAGTAGTGGTCTCAGTGTCATCAGAAGAAGAGGGTGACCGGATCATGATGCTCAGATTGAGGCGTGTACGGACGCAACTCTTGCTCCTTCCCCCGTTTAGCTTAGTTTTCATGTTTCTGTACCCCCTCCTGATGAGGAGTAGGCTTTGTGCACTTGTACGTTTTTGTTTCAACTGTTAATGAAAACATGTTTATTTTGAGTACACTTTATGCCCGTATTGTGTTCAATCTCCCTGTCTCGCGCTTTTCATTTTGCCTTATTATTTTACTTTGACACAGGTCTAGTTTGGTTAGCAGGAAGCCGAGTGGTCTGTCTGCTATTGAGAGTCTGATCATTTATGTCGTGAATGATTCTGACTTGTTCTTCTATGAGGTCTCAGAGTCACTATCGTTTAGTTACACCCAATAGTGGGTGTTTTGCGGATGGTTTAGCAGTGGGCTACGCTACCCAGGTTGTCGCCCATCCTTAAGGTAAGCCACTGAGGACTTAATTTGCGTATCTGACTGTCGGTTGCGGTTGTTGGCATGAGTGAACTGTGGTAGGCGAGCACATGCATTGTGTCAGAGCTAGAGCGCTTGTCCCGAGTCAGGTTTCCTAAGCTCGAGCTGACACTCCATGTAGCATTCGTTCGCATGTCAACGAGTTGATTTTTAGGTCGGCGCGAGTGGCCATAGTTGATAATAGAATGTTAGCTTGTGTGAGCATGAAAACGCTGCCTGAGCTATGATTTATTTCGGTGACCATTGTATTAAAAGGGAGCGGTGGTCGCGTGGTGAGCCGTTGACATTAGTCTGGGTTGACTAGGCCCCCGCCTTTTGAACCATCTAACCCGTGCGGAGCGGATTGTAGGTTTGGGATGTGGGAATTCGGCGATCATGGTCTGTTGAAGAGCAATGATCCAGTGGTGAGCCATCGACATTAGTTCGAGACTGACTCAGTTCCCATCTTCCAAACCATATACACCCGTGCGGAGCAGGCTACAAGTTTGGGACGAGGGGATTTGGTGACCATGGTCTGTAGAAGAGCAGTGGTCTCGTGGCAAGCCGTCGGAATCAATTCGGGAATGACTAGGCTCCCACTTTCCTAATCATCTACACGTGCGCATCAAGCTACATATTTGGGAGTTTTCGGCGACCATGGTCTATAGAAGAGCAATGTTCTCGTGGAAAGCCATCGAAATCAGTTCGGGACTGACTAGTCTCCCACCTTCCAAACCATCTACACCCGTGCGGAGCGAGCTACAAGCCTGGGGTTGGTAATTCGGCGACCATGGTCTGTAGAAGAGCAGTGGTCCCATGGCGAACCGTCGACATAAGTCAGAACTGACTAGGCTCCCACCTTCCAATCCATCTACATTCAGTGGGGGCTACATGTCTGGGCTTTGATTAGAAGCTGTCATTGTCAGTCGTCGCTGGCTAGGCTTACCTGATCGGGTTCGGTGATCGTTGTCGGCGAAGGGAGCAGCGGTCCCTGGCGAATCATCATCACCAGGCGTAATAACGTTGATTAGACTCCCACTTCCTAAACCATCGCCATCCGTGCGGGCCAAACTAGGAGTGGAGGTGAACAAGAAGCCGTCGACATCAGCCAAAGCTGACTAAGCTTGCTTGGTTAGGTAGGGGCTCTGCCTGTTATGGGCATGCGAGCCTGCGAATGGATAGGAGTAACTTAAATCAGCTGGTGATATGCAGGTGTGATCCATGTATCAAAAATGACTAGGGTTTCTAATGCTCGTGTCAGGCACGTGGTAGAATACCGCTTGAATAGTGGGCTGAGCGCACAAGCCCATAGAGGAAGAGCTAGGGTTTGTCGTAGCATCAAGACGCTACGTGTACATCGTAGATTGCATGGTGACACGTGTATGACGTAGATCGCGAGACAATTGAGTATCAGTTACTCCCCCCAATTAATGGGGTTGTGTGCAACATCACTAATTGGACAAACATGGTCCTGTGTATTTTCCTTGAAAATAGTCGTCTTCTCGTTTCCCATACCGCATTCAATGCTGGCAGTCACTGTTGAAGCACCTGTTTGGTGAACCACTATGTCTATATAATGGTGTTTCTTTATCGTTGTAGGCATTATCTTCCACAGAGCGCACCTCCTCAGATGCTCTTATTCAAAGAACATGCTTTGGATTTTCCAAAGGCTGAAGGGAGATCTCCAACGCTGGAGTCTTCGAATGTTTTGACATTTGCGCCGATGAGTCATGATAAGACTTGTTGTTATGTGTTGTCACCTATTTTGGGTGAGCATCCAATTGGTTTGCTAAGATCTTGTAATTTCTTCTCGTATTGCAAAAAAGAAGTACAGATTTCCTCCCAAGGGATGAGTCTTTTGTTTATGTGTTGGTGCTCTGTCAGTGCTCCGAAGAGCCTAGTTTCAAAGATAATACCTGCAGCCAACCGTGGAGCGGTTGCCCCCCTCCACTCTAAGTTAACTCCGTCATGTCGCTGGAATTTGGGATTGAGGGTTGGGGTGGAGTTGGACATGGCTTGTCGGAGTGGGCCATTGACTCCTAGATGCCCTTCTCATCCCTTCAGCGGGAGGGTGCACTCGATCTATTTCAACCTGATACTTGTCCCAAGTTTGTCTGGTTGAGTAGATTGAGTGTGTGAGTTGGCTGTAGCTTCGGCCAACGTTTCACGGGGCCCCCGGTTGTTGATTTTGTACTACCTCGGGCCATATTTGAGGGGTGTTTGCAGAGGCATCGAATTGGACGCGTTATTTCATCCTGCTTTTTCTCATGCCAATCTTCTTCGAGGAGGTCGCGGAGTCATTGAGTCTAATTTGGGTACCGTTGCTGTCGCTTCTGAGTCTTCTTTTGGAGTCGGACTATTTAAGCGAATCTAACTGTATGTTGCATCGGAAACAGATGCTTGTAGTTTGTAGTCTTTTGTATCTGCCTCGGGGCGATCGTTGTTACATCTTTCCAGTAATCAATAGAGTGTGTTTGCGTAATACTCTTTTATTTCTTAAATGGTTGTCAATCACATAAGCTTCTAAGAATAAAAACTCTATTGACTATGGAAAGGAAAATAAACAACTGAATTGACTAACTGTTTGCGGAAAGAGGTCGATCCGGCTCTGAAGTGAGTTCGCATGACCCTTCCTGTATCGTTAGTACCTTCAACGAACTGCCAACTTCGCTGATGTCATTGAGGTTACTGAAAATTAAACCTTGCGTGAGAGTTTTCTTTTGCGCCGACTGATTGTCGGGAGATTGTACTCCCGTCTGCATTGACCTTTTTACTTTGCTGGGTTGAAGGTAGGATTGCTCATGTGATGTTTGAATGCTTTCCATTTCTAAGTTGAGCCACCGCTGTTGGGATTTTGTCTCTATGTAAGTGAAGTGACTCATCCACAGTTACTGGATCTGGCTTTTGTCCAACTTGCTCTGTGGGCTCCAGTTGGATCTGGGAACATTCTATCTACTTCAATGCAGCATAATGGCAGCCTCGTGCTGTCGGTTGTTCCCCATATATTGTTCCTTCCGAGTGGTTAGTGGTATACTTAAAGCCTTGTGCTCCTAGATACGCAGGAGATAGTTCCCAATTAGATAGTAGTCCATAGATAGAAGTTTTCATGTGAGACGTATACTCTGGTATTTGCTTCCTTAAATGGAAACAAAATTTTGTTATCTTGCCTGTCCGAAGTTGATCCTCGAGATACTTGCCTTAGCAGGGTTTACAATTGAGGATAGTTGTGAAACGCGTGGGCTTAGCAGGGTGTAATGATTTTGGTCTGTCTGGCGGACTGCATTGTGTGGGCTTGGAACCGCTGGGGCCGTATCAGTATTGGGCTGACGTTTGGGCCTATTATTTCTCGTGATCATCATGACACGCGTACGGTGTAGAAGAGATACAATTTTGGTGTAACATCAGTAAGCTATATATTTATACATGTAAATCATTTCGGCTACATACTTTCAAAAACTGCTCCCATAGAGTGGGATGACCGCGTTACAGTCTTTGTGATGCGGTTTTTTACTTTCTCAATAGGCAGATTTGGAATGATGAGTTTGACTGACAATGATGAAGCTTCATCAATGGAGTTTTTGGCCTTTTTGTTGTTGTTGTTGTTAAGAAATTGAGTAATTATCCATTGTGCAATTGATAATGTTATAAGAGACACTGATGTTGACTCTGGAAGTTGTTTGCCAAAGCTCTGTCATTGTGGGAGCTTCTTTAGCTACTCTGAAACAGTCTTTGTTTTGTTTATAATGATATTATTTCCTAGCATAACTTGCATTAATAAACTATGTGAACAACATGCAATCATGTATTGTCCATCAATGGTAGATGCTTCTATGTCAAGGTGCACCCTGAACAAAACTCATATTTGCTTCAATGTTATCCATCCCGTCTCGAAGCCGTTTGGGATGGGATGAGGTCTATCTTGTCCCGATCCCGAATGAACGGGATGGGATGGGATAGAGATGAGGTCCATCCCGTCCCGTGCCCACCCCTAATTATAATGGGAAAATATTTACTCATATCCCCTCGAGCAAATATTTTCTCTATGCAAAAGTGTTTCGCAAAATAGATATACTCACGACACTTAGTCGATTCAAGCACCAACTACGCATACCGATGGCATGGGAAAGATAGGAACACTCTCCCAATTTCTTCCCCCTCTCCCAATCTCCTCATCCTAATAAAAATTTTCTCATGTACAAGCAAATAGTGATATTTTTATTCTCTATGGATATTTCCTCTTTCAAAATTTTCTTTGCAATAAAAAATAGCGAAAGTGCTATTGTAACTCTATAGTACCATTCACGAGTGCCCTAAGATTTGATGAGCAAGACTATAGGGGGTGACTAGTCTCTTTTTGAAAAAACTTTTACGGAAAAATGCATAGGTTAGTAGGTTATGTGTATATTTTATATAAACTTTCGTGTTCAAAATAATCTCCTAGACCTTAGCACCAATAAAACAATCAAGGATAGTAAAAACAATGAAAAGATTCACTTTTTAATCTTTGTGGTCTCACAAGTCTTGGAATGTAAAACACAATTCTAAAGATATACTTTTGCCAAGTACATCTAAGACTTAATGTACAAATCAAGCAATCTAAGCTATGATTTTAAAAAGAATACAACTTAAAACATGCAAGTTAAGATATCGGAAACAATAAGATAAGCATGCATGCATTAGTACGTAAAGAGATGGGAAGAAACAATACCACAAAAATATGATGAGGTTCACTTAAGCGGGGGTTTGATTGGTCCTGATTAGTTACTACCTCAATGGAAAGGGATCGCAAGCATCAAGCTTATATTATCTTGATTAAAAGAGAATTGAACTCTCAAATAACAATTTACAATCTCACAAGGTCAACTCGTCGCGCTCCAACGAGACTTACCGACACAAACCAAGTGCTCTGCGTCGCAAGCCTTACGAACACCTTAACGGTCATGTGAGATGCACCACAACCAAGTCTTACGAACGTGTGATTGGGATTCCAGATATGCCACCTGGTCCTATGTTCTTACCTCGCGAGACTTACCAAATAGCCGATGATCACACCATCATGAAATGCGACAAAACCAAGTCTAACCACCTGCTTCGGATCACCTGTGACACTTACTTGTACGAATCCACTCCACGGATTTAAGAACCCACATTGGGTTGATTAAGTTTAGACAAGCTAATACTCAAAGAGGTTTCTCCAAAGATATCTCTACTTGGATCCACTCCACGGATTTAAGAACCCACTTGCTTGGATCTTTAACTTTTTCATAGAGTATAAGTGATGTTCACTCTTACAAGTATGAAGATTAGGGGTGTCAAAGGACGGTTTTTCTCTAGAGCATTTAGATCTCAAACAAAGAAGTTATTTGGTCTAGGTTAAGCTCTCAAGTGAGCCTAGATCTCTCCTTTCTTTTGAAACTCACTCAAAGATGATCTTATAAGTTTCTCCTGAACTTCTAAAGTTGATGAATGTAAATGAAGATGCAACTATTTATAAACTGATCCTAGAAGGGTGAAGTTGAATTCACTGTCTTCATATCTGCTTTATAGCTAGATTCATAATGTCATTTTGCTTTATTAGAACAATACAATGTTGATAGTGACATTTCAAGGCTAAAGTTGACTTTGCTCTGCTCAGACAACTTTTTTAAAACAAAAAAATTTCTTTTGGTCACATGCCATTGTACTTGCCATGGATATCTCCTTCAAGCACATGAGCGTGGCTAGAGTGAGAATATTCTCCCTTAAGAGTATCCATTCTCATATGAGAACATGACCCAAATTCAAATTTTGAATTTTGGTTCCCACACATTCTTGCCACCAAATAACTTTTGGCAGTTCATTTGAAATTTGGTCATCCATAAGCTATTTTTTTATTGTTTTCAAATGTCACTTGGCATGATCTACCTTTTTGTACTAGTCTTCTTGAAGTTTTAACATTGTTTGACCGGTTTTCATATCTGTAACTTTTCTTGAATTGATGTCGTCCTTTATTAATTAGTGCAAGACTTGATTGGTACATGGCTTGGTTTTTTTCTTCTTGCATTGTTGCTTTTGGTTGAGATTTCACGGTCACATTTGAATGATCTAATTTCATCGCACACTCACATCCCGGGTATGCATGACTTTCTAATTTAGTTAATATATTTTTACTTTAACACTCCGTTCAACAACCTATATTGGTTTTCCAAGCTCGATCAATATTGTTTTATACTAATTCAAAAATAATATTTGCACACAACCTTAGTGTAAAACCATAAGTTTATCATTTTTAATCGAACTATAAGTTTCGTTAAACTTATCAATTTCAATCGATATTTTATAAGTCGATTATCTATTTATAATTCACAAATACATTATGATCATTATGCAACCAATCAATCTGCCGACAACCTAACTAACCTTTTCTCAAGTATTTCCTAGATCGAAATACCACCGACTACTATGTGAAAGACTAAAGAAAATTGCACTTGAGAATGCAAATGGCGAGATTTATAATAAGATGTCATTTTTGAATTTTGTTTATTTAATATAAATGTTGGTTTGTCCTTTGGATAAATATGGATTATCACTATTATTAGGTGTTCATAACCTTATACTTAAGCAAGGGGACTTGAAATAATAAACATAATTTCATGTGGATACACTACATAAATGAAAATTATGTCACATTGTCAAATATTAGCTTTTTAAAATAAAATAAAAAAATTAGATCCAAATTCGAACCGAAATTTGTGAGAACTTAATTATGTGTCCCACATGTAGTAACAGTTAAATAATTTCAAATACATGGGTTAATATTTATGGAATGAACCCGATCATATTATAAATTCTACTGACAACACGAGTTGTATGTTTCCTATACTTATTATCTTGCTTTGATGGAGAGTAGAAATTATCGTATAATCAAGAAATATCATATATATATTCCTTTACTATATTATAAATACAGAATTCCATTGTTATGCATGTAAATAAATACATTATTGTAATAAAATAGTGCAGGAAAAGGAAACAAGTTCCTTATTCTCAAGTTCGTGATTCTTTGTCTTCGAAATTAGATGCTTCAACATCAGATCAAGCAAGCGTTGTGGATCAAGGTATGTCGTGACTCTTAATGATTTAAGATCTTCTAATTATGTTTTCATTTGGTATCAGAGCAACTTATTGTGTTTATTATTAATCATGTTTGATTCAACCGATTGATCAATATCGTTGTTGAATTAGTGTTAATCTTTGAACGTCTAAATTAAAATATTATTCACATGTGCTAAAACTGAAACCATGACAAAATATTGTGTATAATTTTAAAACTTACAAAAAGATTTAGTTTTTTAATTTCTTATTGCAAATCATGTTTTGATGCAACCATTTACTTTTATACCTTGGAATTGGCTATGAATAAATTAAAGCCCGAACTTAGGAGTGTAGACATTGGTTTTTTTTTTTTTTTAAGTTCTTGGGCCTTTGTTATGGAATCCTAAAAATATAGAATTATGTTAACTTAGAATCTTGTCGATTATACAATAATTCTGAATTTGAATTTGGAATCAAATTATGATGATCTTGATTAAGTAAACATATTCTGAGATAATATCTTGCTAATTTTGATTTGGTAAATTGACGTTATACTATTTCTAAAATCCAAAATTTGACTCTTATGTTATGCATGTAAATTTGTACATTAATTCTTTCAATTATTGTATATTACATTTACATGTTATCCTTCTTAATCAATTTCCATGGTTCAAATTTTAAATTTTATGAATATTCGTAATTTTGAACATTGTAACATGGATACTTTAACATCGTCTTATTGTCAATATTATTGAAATTAATTAAATATTTTTATATATGAGTAGGGTATTTAATTTAATTTGTTCCAGAATTGGACTATATGATTATGGTTTGCAAATCTCGTTATTGTAATTGAGCATAATCTGTTTTGATTTTAATTGAACCATCATTAGTATATTTTACGGATTTAGATTTAATCTTGAATAAGTTAATGTGACTAATTTATTAGTGTCATTAAAATATTGATATATACAATATTAGTGTTAGTAACTTCCACAATAACCCAATTTTAAATTGTAAAATATTAATTCATATTATTTGATGCGTCCAAAAATCATCTTCCTATGAGTTTGACTTGTAAAACAAATGTTAAACTGCTAGGGACCACCTTTTTGGTGGTCGAAGGCACTTCAATGCTTAAGTCAGCAACTTTGTTGGAAGTAGAAAGTAAATCTGGACTAAACTCAGTTAAAGTTACATATCTGTGTCGAATGTTCCCTTTACCTTTTATAATCGTCGCGGTTAATTCTTTGTGTGACTTAAGCATGTGAGGCGCAACGGAAGGAGATGTTTCTTGTAACAGTCTCCTCCTTAATAGAGATGTGTCCGTGGAGGCGTAACTCCCTCCACGACTCTTTTTCGGTGCAACGTTCTTCTTCTTTATGAGAGAACTCGTGTTGGGCCTAAATTTGAGCTCTGATTCGTTCGGGCCTGGATTCAGGCTCTGTTTATGTCTTCTTGTTTGCGGGCCTTATATGGGCCTCTGTAATTGGCTTTATTTTTCTTGGGCTTTATGAGTTGGCCCAATAGATTGGAGGTTGTATCCTCGTGATGAGTCACTATGCCACGAGTACGGCCGTGATGATTGGTCTATTTTGATGTATCATCATTTACTCCCCCTTAGTTAGTGGGTATGTTCACATATCCACTAACTATGTGTTGGTTGGTATTTCAATTGCACCTTTGCACTGAACTTAATGTCGTAAATAACTTTCAGTCGGTTGATCGTCTCGATTACTTCGTTGTCTGTTCATTTTCGCACATATTTTATGGGAATTTAGCGCCATTATGTCCCGTATGTCGCTCCGTGAGCAGTCTCTTTGTTCCTCAGTTGTATAAAGGGTGTTGTGATGACTTTGCTTCCTTTTTTACTCCATCTTTGCTATTAGGGTTATTTTTCTTTCCTATTGTCTTTTCCCATCTTTTCTCATCTATTCGCGATGTCTGCTGTGACCTATTGGACGATGAGCAGCTTACTACCTGTGAAGTTCATTTGTCCCTAAAGAAAACTTCTCAGGCTACTTTGGTAACATCCGTTCCACCGACTTTTTGCCTTCTAACCTTGAGATCGTTCTTCCTCGTGAAAATAACAGTTTTTGTCGTCTGAGGAAGAGATATATTGCGCTTTACCCTCGTATTTTTTATCAGTCTTCGATTTCCAGTTTCGGAGCCATTATGGTCTTATCTAGATTTTCTGGGCATTCCTCCTGCTCAGATGGGCCTGAACGGTTGGAGGGTTATGGTTTCCACGTGCACCAGGGCCATCCTTTCTGGTATTCCTTTAACAGCTGAAATTTTGCATTCTTTGGTGAGGTTTATCGTGAAACCCAACCGCACCTGTTTCCTTCACCCCCCCCCCCCCCCCGCGTGTTTTGGCAACCTTAATGATGACATCAGGGGTTGGTTGCAAGATTGGTTTTATGCGTCCGTCCACTCTGGCTACTTCAATTTGTGGGGTCAACAGATAGTAAGATCTTTTAGGGTTCCTATCAAGCAGAGGAATCTGCAATTAACCACTGCAGAGCAGGTTGTCAGCAAGATTTTTTGCAGCTTCCCGTAGTTCATTTGGACACCTATCTTACTGATGATATGGTGAGGCGCAACGCTTTATACAACATGAATGAAGCCGAGCAAGCTCTACTAACTGAGAAGCAAGTAATGGAGATTACTGCCCGTACTTTTGTTGTTGAAGGTGGTAACGTTGTCGTTGATCAGAAAGTGAGTTGGATGTTACAGATCTCAATGCTCCTGTTATCGCTGCTACTGGTCCGACTTCCAGGAAGAGAAAAGTACCGATGCCTTTTAGTCCATCGAAGCGGTTGTTTCTGAGTTCTGACCGTGTTCCGAAAAAGAATTGACTTGTTGAATCTGTTAGTCACGCTTATCTTTACTCAGATTCTGTTGATAGAGAACCTTCAAAGGAAGACCGTTGCTTTCTGCAAGAGACGGAATAGATGAAGTTGGCATTGGAGATGAGTGAGAAAGATTTCATTCGCCTGCTGGATGATGAAAAAAAGAAACTCTTCTCTGCTTATGGTGGCCTTGACGCTGCTAAGTGTTCTAGCGAGGACCCTTGGTCCTTAGACGACAAGATGTTCCAGCTGGTTGTTGTCCAGTCTAAGGAGCTTAGCAGTCGTGATCGAGTTCCCGAGACGCAGTCTCTTCTCCTCCTGTTGATGATGGGGTTGAGGTCCTGTCTTCTATAGACTGCTTGGGCTCTTCCGCTCTTGTTGGGATCACTACTGGTTTCATTTTTGTTGCGCAACAAGAGGGTGAGGATGGTTCTCCTATCGTTCCTTCTTTTTCGACTGTGGTGGTGGTTCCTCCATACTACCGGATCCTCGCGTTCTTCATTCGCGGATCAGTTGGAGGGAACCTACTCCCCGGTCGGGAAGTTTTGTTGGTTTTCCCAGCTTGGCGTGCAGGAAGATACCCCTAAGCTGATCAATGAATGGCATAGACGGTCGGTGGAGAGGCCTTCGATGCCCGTGCTGGATCCGAGCCTTCATCTTGAAGATATTGTTAGGCTTATAATGGACGGGATGACCCATCTTGCTTATGAAAAGGTGATGGGTTTGGGTCATCAGGTCAATCATAATTTTGTGATTTCTCTGGATAGGAAGCTCTCTGAGCTGCTATTGGTATTTTTTCCATGTTATTTATCAATACGACGTGTAAAAAGGGTGATGTTCTAAGCGGATTAAAGCAGCTGGGGTTGCTCAAACTTCGTTGGCCGAGGTGGAGGGTCTGCGGGATCAGTCTGTTGTTGTGCTTGAGTCCTTAAGAGCTAAATTAGACTGTATTCATGTACGTTTGCATGATGTGGAGAAAGATTTGTTCGCCAAAAAGGCACTTCATGACAAGGTCGTGCGTGCCATGATAGAGCATTCTAAAAATCACAACATTGCCGAAAAAAGGGTGGAGCAATTATTGACGTCACTTGACGAGGTCAAGGCTGATTCCTCCGCGATGCCCACTACTGCTGAGGGCCAACTTATCGCGGTCAAAAGTTAGCTTGCTTTTCTTAAGGATAGGCTTCATGTTATTGAGGTGGCGGATTGGCAACGCATCCTCGATGGTCCGAATGAGCTTCTGGATTATATTGTTGGTCTCGGTGTTGATTTGTCTCAATACCGCCATCTGGTCTAACAGACCTTCGAGGATGAAGAGGGCGTTGAAGACCTTCCGGGTGATCTAATGGCTGAAGTGTTGCCACCTTCTCCTCTTGAAGAGAGAGTCCCTGTCAATGATCCGACTACTCCTCTTCCTGCAGATGGTATCGCTGAGGATGTTATAGATCTTTCCCCTTAATCTTCTATTCCTTTGTTATCTTTGAATGTAGTAGAATAACTTTTGAATAAAAAATAGGAGTTCGCTATTTTCTTCTTGTTGACTTCGTTCGTCCGTTGTTGTCCGAATGATTTGTATTCCAGTTTTGATTTTTACAGCTATATTCTTGTCTGCCTTTTGCTGATTTGAATTTTACTATGCTTTAGTACATATGTCTCAACCTTGTGTTTGTCGTCTTGGAGCTTTTGTGAAAAAGTTGTTTTGTCTGCTTGCCTTCTAATTTATTGATCTTTAGTTAATCCAAAGCTCTCCTTGGCTGTGCTAACTTGTTCCTCCGTTGGTTGGTTTGTTTGTCTGATCAAAACGAAAATTTTCTCCTTCAACTTGGTTTGTTGATTCGGTTGTCTCGAAGTTGTTTCTACTTCGTTGAATCGTTCGCTTAACCTTTACTTCGTTAAGTCGGCGTATCAGTTGATTCGAAGTCATTTTTACTTGGTTGGTTCATTCGACTTCTACTTCGTCAACTCGACGTCTCAATCAACTCAAAGTTTTTACTTTAAGTTGACTCGTTCGTCTAACTTTTACTTTGTTAACTCGATGTCTCAGTCGACTCGAAGTTTTTATGTTAAGTTGACTGGTTTGTCCACTTCGGCTTCGTTGGTTCGACACTCTAGTCGACCCGAAGTCGTTTTACTTAGTTGACTCATTTGTCCAATTTCCACTTCGTTAACTTGACGTCTTAGTCGACTCGAAGTTGTTATGTTAAGTTGACTCATTCGTCTAACTTTTACTTTGTTACTTAGTTGAATCGTTCGTCCAACTTTCACTTCGTTAACTCGACGTTTCAGTCTACTCGAAGTTGTTATGTTAAGTTAACTCATTTGTCTAACTTTTCAGTCATTGTTACGTTTCAGTCTACTTCGTTAACTCGACGTCTCAGTCAACTCAAAGTTTTTACGTTAAGTTGACTCGTTTGTCCAATTCGACTTCGTTGGTTCGATGCTCTAGTCGACTAGAAGTCGTTTTACTTAGTTGAGTCGTTCGTCCAATTTTCACTTTGTTAACTCTATATCTCAGTCAACTTAAAGTTTTTATGTTAAGTTGACTTGTTCGTCCACTTCGGCTTCGTTGGTTCGATGCTCTAGTCGACCTGAAATCGTTTTACTTGGTTGATTCGTTTGTCCAACTTTCACTTCATTAACTCAACGTCTCAATCGACTCGAAGTTTTTATGTTAAGTTGACTCATTCGTCCACTTCGACTTCATTGGTTCAACGCTCTAGTAGACCTGAAGTCGTTTTACTTAGTTGACTCGTTCGTCCTACTTTCACTTTGTTAACTCGACGTCTTAGTCGACTCGAAGTTTTTATGTTAAGTTAACTTGTTCGTCCAACTCTTACTTCGTTGGTTGATCTGAGCAGAAGTTTATTATACATATCCGACTTGCATCCAAATTCCTTTTGGCTTTATATGCTTATTGTTTTGCATAGCTTCACTTTGAAGCCGTTTACCCTCGTGGGATGTTGATCTAAAATTGAAACTTTATTGATTCTCGTGTTTGGATGTCCTGGCCATTTCTAGCAGCCATTTTTCTGGAGTAGTTACGCTACATTGTGGAGCAATATTTTCTTTTATCATTGCGTGGCTGATGTCTATCTTTGCGTTGGTGTTTCGTGCATCTGCTGTTTTTTTAATTTAATTTATGACCTCTTTTGCTTGGCCTGTTATTGCTCCTCGCTTGGCATCTTATTGAGTCTTGATAGAGTTTGTCGTTGCTAATTCCTTTGTTAGTAATTTTGATTAGACTTGTATCTGCTGGTAGAGTCCCCAAATTGGTCAGTGCATTCGTCTTCAGGGTGTTAATCTTTTTTATTCGATATAGGTCTGTTTGAGCGGGAGATGCTTCTTTGTTGGGGTAGATGTAGTGTAGAGCATATATCAGTTCCTTGGATCGCTCTTTTGATCTTGTGGCGGTGGTATCTGCCTTTTCTTTTCCTTTGAGTTGTTTGTCTGGTATTCAGGTGAATTCATCGAGTCGTCCTCTTTGGACCCAATGCTCGATTTCCTCTTTCAACTTGTACCAGTCCTTATTATCATGTCCATGATCCTTGTGAAAGGAGCAGTACCAGCTTTTGTCTCGTCCTTCTGGGTCTCCTCTAATCCTGGGTGGCCAGTTGACGTTCTCCCAATTCGCCATGTGTTTCAAGATGTTGGTCTGACTTGTCTTTAGGATCGTGTACAATTTGTACTCCTTTTTCATTACGCTAGTTATCCACTCATGACTGGGTCGTGCCGATTGTGACTTCCTTGATTCCCGCTAGTTGGACTTGGTTCTTTCGTCGTTTTGATGTTTCTTTGAATGATTGATATCCTCCTATATATCGTCATCTCACCTTTTTTTCTTTTGTCCTTTCCCGTTTCCTCGAATGGTTATCCCTTTCCTGTTCATTCTTCATCCTTGCAGCTTCTTCTCATCAAGGGAGATGTGTTTCTGTGTTGTTTTCAGTAGGACTGCCATGCCTTTTAAAGGCCAGGTTAAGGGCATTAAAGAAAGGGCCTCTTTTCAGTCCGGCAACAAAAGTTGCAATGGTTGTGTCGTCGCTACATCCACCAATCATTGTCAATTCGTTGGTAAAACGAATGACATATTCTCGTATGGTATATTCTAGCTTCTGTCTGATGTACAGGAGGTAGTAGGGTCATTTCCTCATCCACTGGCTCCTAATGAATTTGGTGATGAAAGCGGTGGCTAAAGCTTGGAAGGAGTTTATCGACCTCGGTGGTAGGCTATTGAACCAATTCATCGTATTGGAAGTGAGGCTGGTTGGGAATGTTCTACATAGGATTGACTTCGCGGTTTCTTTTAGGGCCATCATGTGGTGGAAATGTCTCAGGATATCTGATAGGTCATTGGTACCATCATACACTTCAAAGTTTGGCGGAGTGAACTTTTTTGGCATTGCCTTTTTCATGAGTGCATCTTAGAATGGCTGCTTGGCTAACTCATACAGTATGTTGGGATCTGTGACTACAATTCTGAACGAAATTTCAGCAAGCATTCCGTTGCACTATGGAGTTTTGGCTTGGGGAGCTTTTTTTTCGAAGTCTCCCTGTTGGGGTTCTGCTGGGACTTCGTCGCTTCCTTGAGTTCGGTAGGCGAAATTTTGTTGGGATGGTGCTGAACAGGGTCGACTGGCTGAATGCGCTCCTGGCTAATTTTTCTCCAGCATCTTTGTCATGTAGTTCATCTAGGCCATGAGCAGGTCTACCTGAGGGTTCGTGGCAGTGCCGCCAGATGTTTGGGTTGTCTGGGCTACGACATGCTGCGGATCCGTATTCTCGGGTGTTATTGGTTAGATGATCAGGGTTGCTTCTTCTTTGTGTGCTGTCAGTGACGTATTGTTGTCAGTAAGAGAGTTGTAATGATCATCATTGGGTTGAGGATCTGGAGAATGCGTCATTTTCTCTGACGACTTGTTGATATTTTATCAGATTACTCGTCGTTTCCCACGGACGGCGCCAAACTGATGCATCTAAAAATTGTCCTCCTGTGAGTTTGACCTGCAAAACAAATGTTAAACTGCTAGGGACCACCTTTTTGGTGGCCGAATGCACTCTGATGCTTAAGTCAGCAACTCTGTTGGAAGAAGGAAGTAAATCTAGACAAAACTTAGTTAAAGTTGCATACCTGTGTCGAATGTTCCCTTTACCTTTTATAATGGTCGCGATTAATTCTTTGTGTGACTTAAGCATGTGAAGCACAACGGAAAGAGATCTTTCTCGTAACAGTCTCTTCCTTAATGGATATGTGTCCATGGAGGCGTAACTCCCTCAACGACTCTTTTTGGTGCAACATTCCTCTTCTTTATGAGAGAACTAGTGTCACTGGATTTGGGCTCTGATTAGTTCGGGCCTGGATTCACGCTCTATTTTCGTCTTCTCGTTGGCGGGCGTTGTCTGAGCCTCTGTAATTGGCTTTATTCTTTTTGGGCTTTATGAGTTGGCCCAATAGATTGGACGTTGTATCCTCGTGATGAGTCTCTATGCCACGTGTACGACCGTGATGATTGGTCTATTTTGATGTATCATCATTATTGATAATAACACTATGAAGCAGTGATCATTTTGACATAAATTCATATTCTGTTGAATAGCCACAATTGGTCATTCTTATAAAAGTATGCAATTTATATTATATTATCGTTATTTAATTCTTTTTTTATAGCGTCAATGATAAAAAAAAAAAAAATTTCTTACAATTTACATAAATTATTGACACAAATTAATGTCAATTTTTATTTATAAGGTTAGGTGATTGAAATACGGTCATTAATGCTATTTCTTAAGTAGATTTGTAACTAGATACCCATAGGTAGCAAACTTATCTAATTTTGAAATTTTACGTGTACTTCAAACGATGAATTTTGAATAAATATTTTTGTGTGTTGTAGTATTTCCCCCCTAATATATTGCAACCATACTATTTTTATCCTTAAAATATTTATTATTCTAAGAAATAACTTAATGTGTTTATTTTTCATAGCCCTCGTGATGTTTGTTTTAGTGTTAAATAAGAAACAAATCAAAATAAATTGGTGAGACATTCTTAACTGAAGACTTAATGGTCTCATTGAGAAAAACAGTGTAATTATTGAAAAAAAATTATTAGAAATGAAAAGATCGAATAGATGGGTAACATGCTTATGTCAGTAACTATTATTAGTTATTCTTTTCACAAAATTGAAAACAATAGGAATGATTGTGTATTTTTGTGCAAATTTATTTTGAATTTATAAATAAAGACAAAAGAATATAGTATGTGATGCAGTCATTTTTCGCTCTCTGCTTTGACCTTGACCTGCAAACCTGCTGGCCTGCACAAGGAACACACGTGAGCCACGGACCACCATTGTGGTTGTCGATGGCACTCCAATGTTAAAGTCAGACAGAGATATGAGGAAGGCATAATGCTGTAAATAGGGAATTTGTAGTGTCCCTTAGCTTACCAACCTCATGTCTTATTTATAGTGCTGGAGTCCTGGTTTGACCTGGCCATCGATGACGTAGTTTAGAGAATGACATATTTGTGGAGATCCTTCTCTAATTAGGAGTTGTGATGTGGAGGGGGGTTTCCCTGTTAACGTTGTGTTACTAGATACGTGGGAATCAGAGAGTAATCCGTAAATGGGAGTTCCTATGTGTGATATGTACTCTGGTATTTGCTTCCTAGTTGGAAGCAAAGCGCTGCTGTAATTGCATGTCCAAAGTTGATCCTTGAGATACTTGCCTTAGCAGGGCTTACGGGTATTGAGTATAGCTATGAGACGTGTGGGCTTAGTAGACCGTAATGATTCGGGTCCGTCTGGCGGACTGCATTGAGCGGGTTTAGAACCGCTTGGGCCGGATCAGTATTGGGCTGACGCTAAGGCTTGTCATTCCTCGAGATCATCATGACACGTGTACGGCGTAGAGGAAGGACCATTTCGGTGTATCATCAACTACTCCCCTCGAGTTAGTAGGGTGTTTAGTCGGTCCACTGACTCTCTGAAAAGCAACTGCATCGATGTGATGATTGAACCCAAAGCGTTGTCTCGAGCGGTGCGTAGCATTAATGGGTACACGACTGCTCAAGGAGAAAAAATATAATTTGTCTTATCTATAAATATATGTTGTTTCGAGGAAGATTTTTCTTGTTCTTATCTGCAATGTTTCTTCAAGTGATCTTGTTGCTGTAAAGTTCGATTCATTCTTTCTATCAATGGAAGATAATGTTGAACTTACTCCCAAGAATTTGTTGTTTTTTACTTGCCTCAAGAATTTTGAGGATAGCCTGGTTGATGAAACAGAGTTAATCAGGCTTCGAAGTCTATATCGTATTCAAGGGGATCTGGAAATCATTCCTGCTCTCGAAGATAGGGCTCCATTTTCACCCTTTCAGGGGTATATAGGGTTGCATCGGGGTATGTTTGAATCGGGGCTCCGATTCCCAGTACCTGACGAGGTCTGGCGTTTCTTCCTTTCTCTTCGCATGCCTCCCGCTCAACTGGTTCCAAGCGAGTTCAAGATTCTAATTGTGATTCTTCTTAGGGCGCATGATGTTGGCCTTCGTTTGACCCCAACGATGGTCCATCATATGACCGTCGCTCGGTTGGACTCTAATGGCCTTTGCATACTGAATAGCCCTGCTTGTTTGCGTTCGGTAGCGGATGACATTGAGCCCTGGGAGAGGTAGTGGTTTCTGGCTTCTTTGAATTCCACGTACTTCAAGTTCGGGGGGCGTCGAGTTCCCAGATACTTCCAGTTTGACCTCCGTAAGTATCTTCATTGTTGGCTTATTTTCCGTTCTCAAATGTGATGCTAATTTGGTATGTCATATCTTTTTTTCGGGAAGTTTGCAGTTCTGACTCTTAGTGAGAAGGAAAAACGGATAGACAGAGAGTTTATTAAACTTCCATTGATGTTTGTTGAGGAGTTTATAATGCGAGGTAATGTTGTGCGAAGCGGGTTGCTACGGTGCTCTCATGATAATCTTGATGTGTCGGGTTCGCTGGCTGAAGGGGTTGTTGGTCATCATTCGAGAAAGAGGAGCCTGGTCCTGCCTAGCCCGACTAGGTTAGTAGAACTGGAGGCGAGCGTGCATCTTGTTGTTGTTTCGAAAAGGAGGCAGTCCTCTGATCGCGCGCGGTTTCTTCTTCTGGGTTGTTGTCTTCTGCCCAGGAGGCAATTTCAGGAGGTCGTCGTCTCTCACCTGATGTTGTTATCCCGCCTGTTGACTCGGAAGGGGAGCACATTGGACCATGTGTTGACGCTTTGGGTCACCATGGGTCTAAGGCGAAGGCTCGCGCTCTTGAGTCACATAATTCAACATGTTGCATCCTGAAGCCCACCGTGTGGATTCCTTGACTGGTCAACTGTAGAGCTCAGGTACTGTCGCGAACTTGGGAGCCGTGCGAGCCTTGGTGTCGGCTTCCGAAGCAGAGTTTGTGACTATAAGGGGCTAACTAAAGTCGGCCAAATCTGATTTGGCTTCAACTCATGCCAAACTGAGACGAACTCGGGCCGAGTTGGAGCACTTAAACGCTGTCGTGGACAAGTGGTCGTTTGATCTGCAGACCCACGTTGCTGAGAAGAAGTGAATGGATATAGAATGGTTTGTCACACGACGACAGCTCGAATCTGAAGTTGCTGAAGGGCTTCGCCGTGTTCGCTAGGCAGAACACTTATTGTTGGAGGAGCGTTTGCAATATGCTGCCTTGGTAGACGCGATGGATTTTGGGACGGAGGTCGTTAATCTTATCAGAAGTCATTCGGGGCAGATTAGAGCTTCTGGAGCTTATCAAATAATAACTCCCCGACATTGACCTTGACTTCGTCCATTATAATAGGGCTACTTTCAGAACCATCGCGCGGGAGGAAGGTTCTGGCTCTGCAGGATAGGCTGCTGAGAAAGCTGTTTCACCCATTTCTTCTTTAAAATAGTTGTAACGTCCTTAACGGGACAAACAAATTTTTAATGAAAGAGTTGTTTTGTCCTTTGTCTCATACTGTCGTGCCATTGTGTCTTTTTTAGAAGTTTCGCAGGTCGTGGAATTAGTACTTTCAGGCCCTATGGCTGGCAGGTTGCCCATTTTAGTCGGTTGAGTTGTATCGAAGCTGACTGCTTTTGGTTGCTATCATCTGTTGTCCACATAGTGCAGACTTTGCGCTGAGATGCTCCAAAAGGTTTTGTTTCTTGGAGACCGTTGGCCGTTTGTCGAGTCATTATTGTTAGGCGTAAGAGCACTGACTAGACTCTCACTTCTTAGGCCTTTCGTCATCCGCGCACAGCGGATTAGGCTTTGTGCACCAGAAGCTGTCGTCATCAGTGCACACTGACTAGGCTTACCTAGTAAGTTCAGCGGTCTGTTGGAGAGCAGTGATCCCTTGACGAGTCATCCTCATCAGGCATAAGAGCGTTGACCAGACTCCCACTTCCTCTGCCATCGTCGTCTGCACGCAGTGGACTAGGCTTTAGGCACCGGAAGCTATCGTCATCAGTACACACTAACTAGGCTTACCTGGTAAGTTTAGCGATCATTGTCTATTGGAGAGCAATGATCCATTGGCGAGTCGTCATCATCAGGCGTAAGAGTGCTGACTAAACTCTCACTTCCTCAGCCATCGTCATTCGCGAGCAGCGAACTAGGCTTTGGGCACCAAAAGTTGTTGTCATCAGTGCACACTGACTAAGCTTACCTGGTAAGTTCGGCGATCATTGTCTGTTGGAGAGCAATGATCCCTTGGTGAGTCGTCATCAGGCGTAAGAGCACTGACTATACTCCCACTTCTTCGGCCGTCATCATCCGCGCACAACGAACTGCACTTTGGGCACCAGAAGCTGTTGTCATCAGTTCGCACTGACTACGCTTACCCGGTAAGTTCGGCGATCATTGTCTGTTGGAGGGCAATGATCCCTTGCCGAGTCATCGTCATCAGGCTTAAAAGCACTAACTAAACTCCCACTTCCTCGATCGTCGTCATCCGCGCGCAACGGACTAGGCTTTGGGCACCAGAAGTTGTCATCATCTGTGCGCACTGACTAGGCTTACCTAGTAAATTCGGTGATCATTGCCTGTTGGAGAGCAATGATCCTTTGGCTAGTCGTCGTCATCAGGCGTAAGAGCGCTGATTAGACTCCCACTTCCTCGGCCGTCGTCATCCGCGCGCAACGGACTAGGCTTTGGGCATGATCCTAAGGGTCTCGCTCTAGCGGGGATGATTGGAGTTTGCGCTAGTCGTAAAGGACTGTAGTGGACGTTTAGTAAAGGCAAATATTTTTATTGATAATATTTTTTGAGGTGTTCCACATTTCATGGTCGTTTAAGTCCATCGCCATTTACGTTTTCCAACCAGTATGTCCCCGATCTGTTGACTTTAGTCACCCTGTTGGGTCCTTCCTAGTTCGGGTTCAGCTTTCCCGCTTAAGCTTCTTTGGTGTTCTACAGGGTTTTTCTGAGAACCCAGTCTCTCACTCTAAATTCACATGGCTTGACCTTCTTGTTGTAGTGTTGCGCTACACGTTGCCGGTAGGGAGCTATCTTGGTGGATGCTAGATCCCATTTTTCTTCTAGGAGGTCTAGTCCAACTCACAAGGCTTCATCGTTACTGTCTGGCCTGAATTTTTCCATTCGAAAGGTTGGCACTTTCAGCTCTATCGGAACCATGGCTTTTGACTTGTATGCAAATGCAAAGGGTGTTTCTTCGGTAGGGATTATCTTGGTTGTCCAATTAGCACAGAGTATTCCTGGTAGCTCTGGGACCCATTTTTTTGCTTCGTCAAGCTTTCTCTTAATCGCCTCCAAGATTGTTCGGTTGGTAACCTCGGCTTGGTCGTTGGCTTGTGGGTGCCCTGGCAAGGAGAAATGGTGATTGATATTCAAACTTTTGCACAGTTTTTCAATCTTGCTACCTTCGAACTGAGTTCCATTGTCACCGACCAATACTCTTGGGATGCCAAATCTGCAGACGATGGCCACCCATATGAATTTCTCTATATGAACTTACCCTATCTTGGATAGGGGCTCTGCTCCGACCCATTTGGTAAAATAGTCGACCGCCACAAGAAGAAATTTTTTGTTGGCTGACGTTGGGAGTGGTCCGACGATGTCCATTCTCCATTGTGTGAATGGCCATGGGCTTGTCATTGGTGTCGGTGGTTGGGCTGACATGTGCGTGTACGATGCGAACCTCTGACATTTGTCGCATTTGCAGACATTATCTTTGGCGTCTCGTTGCATTGTCGGCCAATAGTACCCTAAGGTTAAAGCTTTGTGAGCTAGGGTTCTCGCACCTGAATGATTTCCGCATATGCCATTGTGAATCCTTCCCAGGACTTGATCCGCTTCGGGAAGTGATAGACATCGGAGCAGGGCTCCCGTCACTGATCTCCTGTATAACTTGTTGTTTAGGAGAGTGTATCTCACTGCTCTGTTTCTGAGTCTTCCAACTTCGACCTTCTCGGCGGGCAGGGCTCCGTTTGTGATATATTCAAGGATCAGAGTCATTCAATTCGGTGATGCGTGTGCAGTGCAAGCAAACTAGGTTCTTCATCATCGAGGCTCGATTGCTCCTGATACTCGATGAGACCATTTGAGACTTCAGTGGAGGCTAAGGCTTCCCTGGCTAGTGCATCAACTCTTTTATTATCATCTTGGGGCATTGTATGAGTTCACATCTTTTGTACCCGCTCATTACGCGAAGTACCTTTTCGTAGTAGGCTATCATGTGGGGGTCCTTGCTATTGAATTCTCCTTTGACTTGGTTGACTACCAACCTCAAGTCGTTGTATGTCATTAGGTGATCTATCCTAATCCCCGAGGATAGCTTTAGGCCAAACAGGAATGCCTCATATTCGGCTTCGTTATTTGAAGTAGAGAAGCCGAACCTAACGACTTTTTCGAGAGTGAACCCGCTTGGAAAGAGGAGTGTGATCCCAACTCCGCTTGTTTTTCCTGTCGCCGACCCATCGCAGCATAAGGTCTATTCCTGAATGCTTGCATCTGGGGTCCGAAGGTCTTTATTTGGTTCTTTCCCGCCCTCGAACTCGGCGATGAAGTCCGCCAATGCCTGGGCTTTGATGGCGGTTCTTGGAACGTAGCTTATGTTGAATTGCCCGAGTTCTACTGACCATTTCACCATCCTGCCGGACAACTCTAGTTTGTGCAGCACTGTGCGGAGTGATTGCTTGGTCAGAACTGTTATAGAGTGGGCCTGAAAATAATGCCTTAGTTTTCTCGAGGATACAACCAGTGTTACGGCTAGCTTTTCCAGATCCGAGTAGTGTGCCTCTGCTTCCACAAAGGTTTTGCTGGTGTAGTACACTGGTCTTTGGATTTTTCGGTCATTTCGCACGCGGGCTGAGCTGACTGTGTACTTGGAAATAGATAGGTACAAGTAGAGTGTTTCTCCTGTCATCGGCTTGGAGAGTAGCTTGGGGCTCCCCATGTATGCTTTCAGATTTTGAAAGGCTTGTTCGAATTCTTCATCCCACGAGAAACCTTTTTGCTTCCTCTTAGAATTTTAAAGAAAGGAAGGCATTTGTCGGACGACTTAGATATAAACCTGTTGAGTGTTGCTACCCTCCCAATCAGGTTCTGAATGTCTCTGATGTTAGAGGGTGTTTTCATGTCGAGAAGGGCTTGGATCCGTTTCAGTTCTGCTTCGATTCCCCTATTGTTCACTATGTACCCTAAGAATTTTTCAGACTCAACTCCGAACGTACAGTTTTGTGGGTTGAGTTTCATCCGATATTTCCTAAGCTAGTTGAATGCTTCGGTAAGGTCTCCTATGTGGTCGGGGTCATGGAGGCTCTTGACCAACATATCGTCAATGTAGACCTCCATATTCCTACTAATCTGTTATTTGAACATTCAGTTTACCAGCCGTTGATATGTGGCACCTGTGTTCTTCAAGCCGAACGACATCACCCTGTAAAAGTATATCCCTCTTTCGGCTATGAAAGAGGTCTTCTATTGATCCGGAGGGTGCATTAATATCTGGTTATAGCTTGAGTAGGCGTCCATGAAGCTTAGCAGGTTGTGCCCCATCCACGATATGATCGATGCGGGGGAGTGGGAAGTTATCCTTGGGGCAAGTTTTATTTAGGTCCTTATAGTCTATGCATACTTTCCACTTCCCGTTTTTCTTTCTCACCAACATGGTGTTCACCAACCAATCCAGGTATCGTGCTTATTTGATCATGCCTGCGTTGAACAACCGCTGGACTTCCTCATTTATGATCGTATTTCTATCAGGCGCCATGAGCCTATTTTTCTGTCATATGGTTTTTTTCATGAGGTCCACCTCCAAACAGTGAGTGATTATGGATGGATCGATTCCCACCATATCTCGCATGATCCAAGCAAAGACGTATGGATTCCGCAGTAGTAGTTTTGTCAGTTGTTCTGCCAAGTCTTTGTTCAAGCGGGAACCTATTTGAATAGCCCTACTGTTAAGAGGGCTATCAAGGTAGATTGTAGTAGTTTCTTCCTCTAGCTTACCGGCATTGGGCCTGCCTCGGGGGCTCACGGGAGCATCATCATCAGGGACGGTTTGCTCTACCTCATCCTCTTGGGCAAGATTGAGAGGCACATTGGTCTCAGAATCGGCCGTTAATTGAGGATCATTCGGTAGCAGTGCCGTCATGCATTGGCACTATCTGGCAACTGTCTTGTCACCTCGTAATGTACCGACTGTTTGGTTTATCGGGTACTTGACGCACTGGTGCAGTGTGAAGACCACTGCTTCCATTTGGTGTATCCAGGGTCTCCCCAGGACAACATTGTATGTGGAAGGTGCATCCATCACCACGAATTCTTGAAACAATGTTTTTTTAGTTCGCGACTCTCATGCGGCTACCGTAAGTTGTATCATTCCTAGTAGAAAGCATTTTTCGCTGCTGAAGTCGATCATCAGGCGGTTATGAGAGGTCAGGTCCCCTTCCTGCAGTTGCATGCTGCGGAACGTGTGGAGAAACAGGACGTTCGACAAGCTTTCAGTATCGATTAGGGACCTCTTCATCTCCCAGCTTGCCAGGGAGATCGTTATTACCAGGGCGTCGTTATGTAGGAGTTGGACGCCCCGGAGGGCATCGGCATGGGGCGATCATGCTTTTGGGCGTGCGGCTTTCGGTGCTCACCGCGTATCGCCTAGGCATCCCATCCCGCGATCCCGTTCCTGTCCTGATTTTTCCGGGTCTTAATGGGATTGAATAATTCCATCCCGATCCCGTCCCGTCCCGATCTAGAATGGGATGGGATGAAGATTTTCAATCCCGCCAATCCCGTCCCGAACTAATTTTTCAATATTTATTATTAATATTTAATATTTAATATTTAATATTTAATATTTATTATTTATTATTTATTTATTTATTTTAGGATTGCAATATTTGGATGCCCATACAAATTCCCTGATGCATATAACATTTTAGCATCTAAAATTCTCAATGTCGTTAGGCTATCAACTCATATTTGAAGACCAATTTGTTTAATTGTATTTAACTAGGGTACATTCGATTTCATTGAAAACTTTGGATACTCAACCTATAATACAATTTAATGGGTTCCTAGTATCATCTCATTTGCAAGAATAGATATGCATGAAAATTACATTAAGCTTAGCTTCAGATGAGAGGAAACCAATAAGGATCAACTGATACTTGAGAATGATGATGTTGCACTAGGATAAACTGTTTGAGGTGTACAATAATGATATATTATCATTGTACAACCCAAGAAAAGACAAAGTATCACTGAAACAAAGCTCTAAATGAGAAGTTAAGGCAAGAGGAGATAGACATTGTAAAGCTAATGATATGTGCATCTTACTTATTTGATTCATCGTGGAAGCTTTTATCTCTTCATGGACTGAGTCAGAGTTTTCAAACAAGAGGCAAATCACGTAAATCCTATAATGCATCATTACATTCTTGCATTTATCATTATTGCTTGCACAGATTACTTGATTAGCAAAATAAAAAAAAATCCATAGACTATTAAATCTTGCGAAGTAGAAATTTCAAGAGGTCATTGATGGTGCCATCTCTAAAGGTTATATATACTCCTTGGATGGTAGAAGTTGACAAAACTCCTACACCATCAGTAAAAGCAACCTTCCTACCGTCTTGATCTGCACGGTCAAAAAGCTTCAACCAATGATGGTTGTGCATTGAAAACTCTCCAATTTGACAAGAAATCGGATCCCAATTATTATGATTTCTACGGAGAAAATACATTAATTTGGCCATCCCCAAACATATGGGATACGACTTTGAACGCAAGTTTTGAGTGCATAGTATGCCGCTTGGTTAAGTTGTTGGATTTGGGAATTCAAGGTCAACAAAACTAAATTCATCTCATCAGTGTTCTGTTCACAGCTATTAATAAATTGGCCTAGAATAAATAATTTACCTCATATTTGCTAAAAACTGGCTTTTGTAGTTGCTTGATGCCTCCAGATGGCTTATAAGTACTGCTCTTAGTTTCATTTCCTTTGAAACTCCACTTGCCAATATCAAAATGCAGACACAGCCAATATCAAAAATTCCAATTTGAAACACGCTGATCCCGTCCCGTCCCGAACCCCTTTGGGATGGGACGAGGTCGGGATGGGGTTTATCTCATCCCGTCCCGATCCCATATGAACGGGATGGGATAGGGATGGGTATATCTCGTCCCATCCCGTCCCGTGCCCACCCCTACCTATGCCCTCAAATCTCTGAGAGCTTTTTTTCCGGACCTGTTGAATAGCTCGGATTTGGTCACGTGTATTGTGCCCACCGGTCCCCCTTTTGTCTGCTTATTGGGGGGCGCTCTTCTTCTAGGGCGATGTAACTTTGTGCGTCTTTCACCAAGTCCGCCATGTTTGTCACTGGGTCCATAGTTAGGAAGTTGTAGAACTTCCTGTTCCTCAGACCGTTGGTGAAGGCTGCTACGGTTGTTGCATCGTTGCACATGTTGATGGAAAGTATCTCGTCAGGCCTTTGCTTCATCGACTTGAGGGTCTTCGTTGTTAGCAGGATTGGCTATATATAAGATGATCTCAGATTCGTCTCGGGGTCCGTCAATGCTGCTGCTATTACGAAAACATGAGTTAGCTGCCCACGCGTCACCGACACCGCTGAGAACGACGATATAACGCCAGTCTGAGCGTTTGACGTGTCCCCTTGTTTTCCATTGTTGCATGATCTAGTGGTCACCATCTCTTTGTATTCCAAAGAAAGATGATGTTAGTGTTTGTCGTCCCCACGGACGGCGCCAAACTGATGCAGTCATTTTTGGCTCCCTGCTTTGACCTTGACCTGCAAAAGGAACGCACGATGCTAAAGTGAGACAGGGATCCAAGGAAAGCGTAATGTTGTAAACAGGGAATTTGTAGCATCCCTTAGCTTACCAACCTCATGTCTTATTTATAGTGTTGGAGTCCTGGTTCGACCAGGCCATCGATGGCGTAGTTTAGGGAAGGTGATCTTCGTGGAGATCCTTCTATAATTAGGAGTTGTGCTGTGGAGAGGAGTTTCCATGTTAGCCTTGTGTTCCTAGATATGCGGGAGATAGTTCATAGTCAGAGAGTAATCCGTACATGGGAGTTCCCATGTGTGATATGTACTCTGGTATTTGCTTCTTAGTTGGAAGCGAAGAGCAGTTGTAATTGTCTGTCCAAAACTGATTTTCGAGATACTTGCCATATCAAGGCTTACAGGTATCAATGATAGCTATGAGACGTGTGGGCTTAGCAGACCATAATGATTAGGGTATGTCTGGTAGACAGCATTGAGCGGGTTTAGAATCGCTTGGGCTGGATCAGTGTCGGGCTGACGCTAGGGTCTGTCATTCCTCAATATCATCATGACACGTGTACATCGTAGAGGAGAGACCATTTTGGTGTATCATTAGTATGCAAAGGACAATAAACATACATCTTCCACACCCCAATTATATTTTTGAGCTCCTAGAAAGGATCAAGACAAAACAATGTTTTTTCTATTAAAAAAAATCAATGCATCTTCATAAAAAGATTGTTATAACCGAATGGCGTGTTTAAAAATAATGGCTATTGTTGGACATTTTACTTTTCAAATAGTTCCTACTTATAGGGATGGCAATGGGGTGAATTTGGGCAAATCCATCATCGCCCCGCAGGATCGCGAATCCCCAAATCTGCCATGAATATTCGTTTATACAAATTTTCAAAAAATCCTCGCTCCGGCCGGATTGGCAGATATTCACCCATCCAAATATTAAAATAAATAAATAAATAAAAATTGTAACAAATTAGGGGTGGGCACGGGACGAGACAGACCTCATCCCTATCTCATACCGTTCGTTTGGAATCGGGATGGGACAGAATAGACCTTATCCCGACCTTGTCCCAATCCAAACGGGTTTGGGACGGGACAAGATGAACGGGTACTAAATAGTCTTCTAATGAAAAATACAAAAAAAATTCATCTCACATTCCTCACACACTAATAATGCTAAATTTATGTACATATAACTATCATTGTAACAATATTAAATGTCATGTAAAATTTATGGTCCAATGAACTTACAAATTTTTTTTTCTTTTGTTAAGCATCATTTGTGTGATACACTAACCAATAGTTGTACATAGAACTCACTATGCAAAACTAAAACAAGCCATTATTTGACTTTAATGTCTTAAAAAATAATTGTCCTATAACCAATCTAAAATGTGAAAAATTATAAATTTTCATGAGTTCTATTTGACCTAAAATTTACAAATTTAAGTTTTTATCTAAACAAAGAGTGCCAAATCAAGCAAGTTTTCAAATGGTAGATGTTTTGATTTAATTTAAACATATGCTAAACTTTTCTTTAGAAGGGTAGTTTGATTAAAATTAATAATAATAACTATTAAATAAATAAGTTCGGGACGGGATGTGCAGGATTGAAAATCTTCATCCCGATCCCATCCCACTCTACATCGGGACGGGACGGGATGATGATGAGTTTGATCAATCCCAAAAAGACCCAAAAAATTTGAGTTGGGATGGAATGGGACCAGGACGGGATCGGGATCGCAGGATCGGGATCGCGGGATGGGATGCCCACCCCTATAACAAATCATTTCTTTCTCTTTGAGGCCACTTCACTTGGAAGCCACAAACCCTACAGAGAGGGAGACACACACACAACCCTACAGAGAGACACCCAGAGTTTGCATGTGTTTAATTGGAAATGAGTAAGCTTGATTGAATTTGAGTTTCAGAACAACGATTGAACCACCAGCACCGGATCGAACCACAAGAATCACCAAAACCAGATCAAGCCACCATCAGATCGAACCACCACCAGATCGAACTATCGTCAACACACCAACTTCCCTTTCTTCTCCTCCATCGACAGCGACAGCGATGGTCGCTTCTCCTCATAAAGCCTCCATCAATCGAATCAAAAGAGAAAAAGCGGGAGAAGAAGAAAAAAAAGTAAAGGAGGAATAATTATTTGTTATCTTCTGTGGACGAGTTCTCTTCATCCTCTTCTATGTGGAGACATGAGTTCCCTTCTATGTGTTCTGCTCACGCAATCACTTTCTGTTTTCTATGTAGAGATAAAGATCTCTTTGTTTTCTCTATCACTCACTCTATCCGTTTATATGGTTGTGGAAGATGAAGACGATGTTATGTGATGAAAGGAAGATGAAGGTGATGAAGATAACAAAGGAAAAAATATGGTTAGATGATGCCACGTTTCTTCACCTAATTTCAGACTCTACATCTTCTACACACAAAAATCTATTATAGAAAGAAACTCTAAAATGTCTTGTCTTATTTATTTGCTAATCTATTAGGGAAAGAAACTCTAATGAAGGTAACAGAGGAGTGAATTCATGTTGGCGGGTGGGAGGGTCATGTCTCGTCTTGTACTTTATTTATTTGTAATATCTTAATCTCTCTCTATCTTTAAATGCTATTGAGAATATTATTTCATTTAGTTAGGTGGGGGCGGATGTGGTTAAATTCGTATTTGTCCCGAATTTGAGACGGATACAGTTTGGATTCCCGAATTCGCTTCGAAATCCGTTAAGGTAAACCCAAATCTGCCCCAAACGATTTGGGTGGAGCAGATATCTATGAAAATCCGCCCCAATGCCATCCCTAACTACTAATATTTTGTGGACCAGCTCTAATCTTATTATTTATATATAAAAAAAATTGATGCATCTTATGATATTACATCGTAAAGTTAAAACTCAATGTATTGTAATGAAGTGTAAATTCTGTTGTGACTATTCATACTAACATTAATGGGTTTATATTTTAGTATTTAAATCTATCATTAAATTTATCAATTACTTTCACATTATAGCATCTACCTAATGCATGAAAATCTTAGTTGGTGTACTCGAGGTGTACGTTATTAAGTTTTCATGATAATTAAAAGTAAAAGTGAATGTATATGTGATATCACCCGTCACTGTTCAACCACCGAACCATCACACCTTTGACAGTCATTTATGATTTAGCTATAGGAAACCTAATATATATTATCCTATAACTACATCATTTATTTTATATTATATTTATTAAGTTATGGTTGCATAACTTTAACTTAGGATTTGGAGTTTTAGCTTTAAGTCGAAGTTGCTAACAATAATGTTGTTGCATTTTTTTTCAAGTTAAATGTGCTACTTGTATATAGAGCTATTGTGAGTTATTTTCAAACACAAATGTGTCAATTGAACACATTAGCATTGAACATACTTTTTAACATCCACTAACGAAAGAGTTCCCACCAATGACATAAAAAACATCTCCACCAAAGACATAAAAAAAACATCTCGACAATGTGGGTCTTGGACGTAACTCATAATGATTAGACACTATTTGATCATTAATATGTGTTTCTGATTTTTTTTGTTTTCTGTTCCATTTGTAAGAGTATATACATATTATGAAAATATAATATTTTTGTTGGACTTCTTAAGGCGGGCAACATAATATTAGTCTATACTCCTATTTATGGGGATCATGTCAAGCATGTTGCTAGTGGTGTATATGGAAGGAAATGCGTCAAAGAAAAACATATAACTGGTACGACTCACATTAGTAAATTGATTGATAATGACATTATTATGACCAATTAATGTTGACAATGGATTAAATTCCTTATTATTTTTTAGCAATCACATATCAATTATTTTATAGTAAAACACATGGTGAACCGATTTTACAAAAGATTAGTAAAACGCATGATGAGTCTTTACAAAAATTTTAAATAAAATAGTTTTCAAAAACTTTTCATGTGAGCCAATTGGAAAACATAAGAATTTCATTATGTGACACATATGTATTTAGTATTTAATTATTTCTAAATATATGGGTTAATAATTTATCGAATGAATGCGGCCATATTATAAGTTCTACTGACAACCAGAATTGTATATTTTCTATAATTATTATCCCACTTTTGACGAGAAATAGAAATTATTGTCTAATCAGCAAATCATCATATCTTCCTTTACTATATAAATACACAACCCATTGGTGTATATGTATGTCAATATATTGGTTACAGAAGAATGCAAGAGAGAGAAAAACAAGTTTTTTTTCGTTCAAATTCGTGATTCTTGCTCTTCGAAATCGGATGCTTCAGAATTAAATCAATCAAGCACTATGGATCAACTCTTAGTGATCTAAAATTCTCTAATTATGTTTTCAAAACTAGGTACCACTCTTAGTGATTTAAAATACTCTAATTATGTTTTCAAAATTATGTACCAAAGTCTAAACAGAGCATATGCAGATTATGCTACAAATCAATTCCACCAAACTCCAACCCATAGATGTATATTCTGAATACCCCTAATGCACGAAAACATAAAAGATATTATATCTAAGAACCCAAATAGGGTCACTATGCATGTGCTACTACATGTCCTCCATTTTAGGGAGTGTTATTTGCAAATTGATTTGTCCAATTATCACAATTGACCCATGCATATTAAGTAATATTTCCCAATCTGAAATTCAGTGCAAGTAGCCAAAAGAGACCTAAAAATGGGGTTATTTGTTAATTATTAGTTAAAGTGTTCATATTTATATACACATTATTGGCACAAGCTAGCTACGTATGTCGATCCCGCCCACCTAGAAAAACAGCAAAAGTTTGTTTACAAGAGGAGAATGAATGAGAATATTAGAATGATCATCGATTCAATTGTGGCATTAGTATAATTCACTCTGTCCTGGGGATCACCGTGCTAACTGGATTGCTATATTATGTCCCAAGTCCTAACTACTTGCATGAAATGTTGTATATCATCGTCATGTAAAAATGCCCACAAATCTTAAGAGAGATAAACTGATTATTTTGCAATTAAGGCCGGCCTATTTATATATGCGAGCAGAAGACCAAGCCGATGATGGAGCCGTAGTTGTTATGTGAAGAAGTGGGCCAAATTATTAGGCTGATCAAAATCGTGCCCTTAGTTTTTTTTTTTTTTTTTTTTTTTTTTTAAATTGGGTCGTTGATAATTATTTATTAATTCATGTCCGAAGGCTACATGACTGATCCTATAGGGTTAACCAAACCAGATTCGAAGGCTACAATATTGTTGCCACTTAATGTCCTTGTCGCCTCCATTTCGCATAGAGACTTGCTTTCGCTCCGGTCCATCGCCTCCACCTTGCATGAAGACTCGCTTTCGCTTCGCTTCGGTCTAGTCCATCTAAGCAGATGCATTCAATACCCGAAGGCCTATCAACGCGGAGCAAATGCGCTCCTAATAATCGGACGAAAACTTACAAAATCCTAACTAGTGAGTCTCGAACCCACGACCTCTCACAAGGAGAGTGAATGTGCGACCAACTAAGCTACAACTAGTTAGCTAATACAATATTGAATGGTTAGCCAAAGCTGAATGCAACCAATCAAATCATTTGTTTATAGATCAAAACAAAGAGCTAGAATGTTTTAGATTACTGCTACTACTTATTGGGTTAGTTGCAGAGTTTAAGCTAAATGAATGTTTGTTTATAGGGAATTGCGGCTTACAATTACATACATTTTTAAGGAGTCACGAAACTTGAATTCATTTGGAAACTACTCGATCTTAACCATATATCAATGGAACTAGAAGATTACTAGTTAAAAGTTAAAACAAATTCATAGAGCTAGCAAATGTCGTACGTACAGTAGTGGATGGAAGATTTCTTTAGTTTAACTCAAGGGCTTCCTTTCTCTCCCTCCGAATTAAGAGGCCAGGGGGGGGGGGGGGGGGCATGGGATCGGGATGGATGGGGAAACAAGCAAGCAAAAAACTATCTGTATGCCGGCCACCTTAGCTTACGTGCACTCTGAAAACACTCTATTTACTTTTTCTTTCTTTTATTTGGTGGTGTTGTGGCTGGGTGGGCAACTGCCAGGGAAGAGAACAATACTACTCAACCCCCCACTCCTTAATTCTCTCGTTTTATCTCTCCCTTTTAGGCTTCCTTCACTCTTTGACCGAATCACTCCTAAATTGTTGTGCCTGAATTTCTATTTTAAATTGATTCTTTGATAGAAATATAGTTTGATTTGGGTTTTCATCATGAAACTGAAATGGAACTGGCCCACTTACATATAGGCCCAGAAGAAGTAGAGATGATTGTCATGTGGGCAAACACTACTTACTACTAGTAATAGTGTTTCAATCAATCACAATCTATAAAAATCTATCTATCTATGTATCTAAAGAGCTAGTCTATGTATCCATCCATCCATCAATCCATCCCAAATTGAAGGGCTTGTCTCTCTTTGCCAATCTCCAATCCGCACGGATAGTTAGTAAACCAAATCGTCCTTTTTTCTTCTTGCTTATTGGTTTTGTATATCGAACCAAACTCCTACTGCTTCTTCTTCTTCTTCTTCTTCTTCATATCCAAACCAATTCCATGTTTTAATGATCCAAAACAAACACCGAACAAAATCCCACAACAAAAAAGAGTTTGAAACATACTACAAGTCTACAACTAGAAGAGATTATAAAATGGCCCTCAAGCTTCTTGAAGAAACAACAGTGAAGTGAAGTGGGGAAAGAAAAAGGAAAAAAATTCCAATTCCAATTCCATTTCCATTTCCATTTCCTGCAATTGGAATTAGAATTTAAAGAAGGTGGGCCCTCAACCTCCCAGACACTCACCTAACCTAACCTCAAAGACATCTCTTTTCTTCATTATTTCTCTGATTTTGATATTCATATCTTCATCGTCATCTCCATCTCCTCCTAAACACAGACCCATTCAAACTCTTCTTTAAATTTCAACTACTAAGTCTTCCAACACTACCACTGCAACTACTACTCTCTAGTATATTTCATCATCTCATTAATTACCTGATCATCGTTTTCTTTGGTGTTTTTCTAGCATACATGCAGATGATGATGATGAAACTTTGCAAAAAAGTGTTAATTCTGCTCTTCTGGTTGAACTTCTTTGCTGGTGGGATGCAATGTCATGCTCAAGGTGCATCGCCCCCTACTCAAGTTCTTAACGTCAAACCAGCCACCAGAAACAATTCAGGTCAGTTCTATGGCTTCCTTCCCAAAGCAATGCCTATACCTCCTTCTGGTCCTTCAAAGCAACACAACCAAGTTGGAGTAGAAGGCAAGCAATTACATTGAAGATAGATCATCAACAACATGCACCATGTGTAATTAAGCAAGTTCAAGGATAGAGATGATCTTCAATGGGTTTTTTTTTTTTTTTTTTTTTTTTAATTATCAATAGGCTATTATTTGTTTTCTTAGTATTTCATGAATTGGGTTTGGTCGAGAAGTTGATGGAGGACTTGTGGGTATATGTGGGGGATTTCTCCTGAAATCCTTTTTGGGGGTCCAACAAATAGTTTGACACAACTTAGTTCAGAGAGATTGGGTTTTTTTTTTCCACTTTTTTGTTCATCAATTAAACAGATTAGAAGAGATCAAATTTTTGTATAGAGAAAGAGACTTGACATACATGCAATGCAATGCAATGCATCATTTTTAGTTTTTATAAAGTATTCGACTCTCCTCCACCCCTTAATCTTTTTTTTTATCCATTTCCCCATTTCTTTTCTAAGACTATGTGATGATTTAAATCCAATCAGTTAAATCAATTTCATGAGCCCTAGTGATGTTATTTCAACAAGGTTGAATTAATCGTAAGAATGATGAGTAACATAATAATATAAGGTTGTCTTTAATCAATTGCTTTGGGATCCACTACTTTAATTATAATTATGGGCTGTTTGATGATGGTAAATCATATCATATATATAAATATATATATATATATATATATATATAGTTTTGATTTGATAGTTTTTCATAATTAGTGTAAAGCAAAGGAATAGTCCCTTCTTTCTTTTCACTTGCTTGACTGTTGGAAAATGGATACTGTTTTTACCATACTATGCAAATGCGTGTATGAGTAGAAAAAAGAAACTTTTGGGAAGAAAAGGTACACATGCATCGCTCATTAATTTAAGGCTGATGTGACCATAGCATAGAATATCTAAATAATACTATTTGATATAAAATATATCGGAAATTCTAACTGGCGAAGGAAGGGGTGCAACCCTCCATCTTCTTCGAGATATGTGCATTTCGAGGGTTGCACCCCCTCCCTCCCTCGCTCGTTTCCTCGCCAGTTAGAAGGGTTCAAAATATATGGTAGAGTAGTATAAAGTTAATTTGGCATGTTACTCTGTTCGTCTACAATTAATGGTATTCCTAAATTACCTTTCAAAAGATATTATTGAACATTAGTTAAATTGATTATTGTTAGCTTACGACCATGCCATGATGGTTGTTATAATACATGTAGTTATTAGACCTCCATTTGACTATGCACTTTAAATAAATGGTCGTGTTTTTTACTTTTATCTTTTTATTTAAAATAATACACCACATCTGACTATATATAAGTCGCGTAGAAAGGGTTGTTGTATGAAACTGTATACTGCAGAGACTTCAAGAAGCTGGAAGATGAGAATAATGTACTCTCTTTGCTGCTGTTGTTTCTGCTTACCCTTTATTTGTGGCTTTAAAGCGACAATATCATTAGGTTAAAGTTCCTTTTTGTCCCCCTATTTAAAATTTTTCCATTTTCACGTTTATGTTAGTTAATAATCTTAATATGTGAAGGGACAAGTGTGTGTGTGTGTGTGTGTGGATTATCACCATTAGAATGGGATCTGACCTCTTCCTCTGTGGGGTTTCATGCATTAATTGAGTGTGAATTTGGTGCTACTGTTCCAACTCCTAGACGTTGGATTAGAGCAAACAATTCTGTATTTTCTAACTATCAGATATGAGCTAAAAACCTTATCTCCATAATTTTGAAATGTATTCGATCTATCCCAGTGGTTCAATATTGAACAAACTATGGTCTCCCGAGCCAAAATTTTAATATTTTAGCAATGAATTATTGAATAATCCCCTAAAGAGATAGACTTGTACCACCTAATAGTAACGGGGCTTTTTGAGAAAAACCCCACACCACAAAGGATAGGGGCTCAAAATTATGGTGTTTAAGTTCAGGACAATATTGTTGTCGTGTATAGTAGACAAGGGGTGCACGCAGGTGCATGACGACCTAACAAATGGTATCTGGTGTAGGCAACACAACGTTCAATGAAAGTAGGCGCAGGGCAGCAAGCTAGGTCTAGATAGAGTGAATGATCCAAGATGAGGCTCAAGATCCACATCAAGAATGGACGAGGTGGAGTTAAATTGGTGGTTGCAACTTTGTGGAGCCAACAATGTAGAGAATAGTCAAGCCGTACACCGAGTAGTACTCTCATGATCGTGGTTGTGCAAGATTATCAAAGATGAGGTGTACTTCGAGATGTTGCGGATGGGGTGGATTGTATGATGTGTGACGATTCGTGCCAAAGTTGAAGATTGTTTGGATAGTGTTGCTTAAATAGTCTCATATCAAATAAGGTGGAATTGTCATGAAACTTTATAAGAATGTGGTTCACTCCTAATAACAACAAAACTTTTTTGGAGAAAACCCTACACCACAGAGGCTTAGAATGGGGGGTTAGAATCATGGTGGTTAAGTTGGAGACAATATCGTTGCTATGTATACATGTGTGCAACACCCTTACACCAAATTGGACAAATTCCTAAACATAAATTGCAAGTAGTTCCCATTTATTTGTGTTTCACACCATCAGTTCATGTTCCTATAAGAACATAATAGAATTATAAAATCTTGACTATATAACGCGTGCGCGGCTTAGGAGCAGTGATTTGTATGTTTTCAACCTGATTTTTGGGTTCTCCATTTCGCCCTCACAATCTCGTGCTATTTACATTTAAACCCAACTTCTTTATATATTCATTAATTACCCTAAGATCATAACAAAATTTATTCAAAGCCTTCAAATTATCTATAAATTATAAAATGATTCTCATATCTTACCTTTTGATTTTCCATCAAAATCGGACCTATAAACATTCATTAATTGTACCTAAGCCGCTAATATAATTTATTTAAAGCTCTTCAATTATCTATAGATTATAAAAAGGCATTTATATTAAAAAATTTCATTTTGCCCTCCACATTTCATATTTTTACAATAAAAATTAGCTCTACTCAAACATTGATTAATGAACGGTAAAAAGTGTATATTTTCAACCTGATTTTCATTTTTCAATTTTGCCCTCGCCTGAATTAAACAATGACTATCATATCCACGTCTTTTCCCTCGGTCTCTGTAATCTCTCATCCTTTCCCTCTTTGTTATCCTCCTCTTTTCTACCGCCATCGACCCCCTTCTTCCTCCTACCCCCTCCTCTCTTTGTTTCGTAACCACTGTTGCCCCATCTTCCTTCCCTCCTTCCTTTCTCTGTTTTGCAACTACTCTTGCCTTCATCTCTCTTTATTTCGCAACCACTCCCCCACCCCTCCCTCTCTGTAATATTCACCTCAACTATTTACGCGCACGTACTGAACTTCCATCCCTAGTATTGGTTTAAATGTTTTTAGTCTATTTAGGGGTGTGCTTGTAATGTTAACCCATACGAGGTCCACGTCATGCAAACAAATTCAAAATTCAACTTTCTTAGGGTGAAGAAAACATTTTAGTTGACTTTTTTGTTATCACATAACCCCCCGTGATATATGTTGTTGTTGATCTGATTATTTAATCATTTAGTAGGGCCCAAGAAAATTGAAAATTATGGTGTGACATAATTAAAATAAGATTTATTTAATTAGTTGGTCAATTATTGTCTAAACTGATCAACCAAGGATATGTATGTTATGTTTTGTGAGTTGAAAATTTTGAAGTCGAAGTTTGTAGAAACTTCTCTTTTTAAGTTGGAATTTGGACACCATTTTGTCATACAAGCTTGATGGTCCCCTTCCCTTCCTTGTAGTAGGTGTTAGTTTGTCTGTTGACCACATATTTTGCAATAATTTTATCATTACAGAAAATTATAAATGAATTATTGAGTCAACAAACAAAGATGACATTCATCATTTTTTGCTAACCACCTCTTGGACTTGGACAATATTTCTTTGAATTTTATGTAGTCTTAGTAGTGCCCTAATGTCAAAAAGGGCAAAATATTTTTAACTCCACGCTTGAGAACCAAGGAATATTCAATTCAAGCATCAATTGTTCATGTGAAAGCTCAAATTTTGGACTTCACATGATGGAGGTTCAGATTTTATAGTCATCCTTTATAAAAGTTGAAATTTTGGGCACACTGATCGATCACGGGATATGCTAATTTTTTGAGCCACTGTTACTCTAGTGTCGTTGCCCTGATGTTCAAAATAAGTTCAGACAAGGTTCGGTAAGTGCAGCGTTGGCCTTCTCAAATAGCACAATCAACGAAAGTCTACATGTTATTAACATTGGGCAATGTTGTATTTAGGCACCATTTGCTGAAAAAGTTTTTACTGAATTTCTTTACTGTGATATCCATGTCTAAGCTTAGTAATGACTAATGAAGATATTGTTGTGCTCGGGGGTGAAAGGTGTGAAGCCTCTTGACACCACCACTATATGATATGTCTCAAGCAATGATACTGTCCCCAACTTAGACACCCGCTTCAACTCATGCATAGGTCCAACTATTCAACTGCCACCTAAAGGCCTTGTCAACATATCAAACTCCTTATATACTTGACTTCACTTGGCTCATTACTCGATGTGGGATTAACTTGTTCAATTATCGTCAACATCTCTAACAATCACCACCTTGGCGAGACTTGAGCCTATCCTGGCTCGAGATAAGCTTCATCTCAACGTGCAAACCATCGGCTCTGATACCACTTGTTGTGTTTGGGGGTGAAAGGTGTGAAGCCTCTCGGCACCACCACTATATGACATGTCTCAAGCAACGATACTCTCCCCAACTTAGACACCCGTTTCCGGTCGGGTGTGGGGTTCTTTACTACGAACGGGGCTCAACTATTCAACTACAACAAAATGCCTCGTCGCTATTTGAAACATATTCAACTCCTTATATACTTGACTTCACTTGGCTCATTACTCGATATGGGACTAACTTGTTCAATTCTCACCCAACATCTCTAACATATATTGCATAATGCAGTGCTACTGCTACCTATGGGAAACGCCATTTTAGATGTGTTTTGCCCTGTCTTTTGTTAAGATGATGTTCTTGGTGACAGATGGCTTGCAGCTCAACTCAGTGTTGCCTGCCATTCAAACTCAAATGCTATCACATTATTTTCTTTTATGTCCTTAATTTCCTCGTTTTAGTTTCTTATTTCCCATGGAGTCTTCAAGGTTCTAAATGACAGTGGACCGAGCATTTTTTTTCCATTCTTTGCCTTTCAGCCTCTTTTGCTCATCATCAGTTCTCTTCTTTCTCCCTTACTTTGCTTCCTCTTTCTTCCTACAAAGCTCTTTTTCTGGTCTGGTTCTTGTGACTGGCACTGTTTGTTCTATGTTTTTTATTTTCTTTTGCAGGTCTCCAATGCAGTATGGGTCTATCTTCCCCAAGCTCGTCATTGTTCCGCCATCAATCACCCTTACCTGATCTTCTCCATTCATCCTTTTCTTTTGATACGTCGTCCATGCACATCAAATCAAATCATCATGAGTTATCCAATCCCCTTTTCAACTACCAGTAATAACTATACAAATCAAATATTGATTATCCAAAGATTTCCCTACCCAACCACAACTTACACACTAAATCATATGTTATCTACACCTTTCTCCTCTATTCCTATTGTCTCTATTTTTAAACACATTTCGGCTTTCGAGTCATTCTCATGGACAACTCTGGCAATACCCTAGCCTTGATTTCATCAACTCCCCTCCTCCCTTCACCAACAATGATCCCTACACCCCATCTGCGAAACCATCCACAGCCTCACTCCCCTCAACCAATTTCAACAACAACCCCCTCCTCCCCTCTTAACCAACCTTTAAATGATCACCCTCGCACAGTTTATCTCGTCCACAACTTAGAAACCCAGCTAAAACAAAATCTTACCTTGCCTGCACCGGCATATGCACATCGAACTGACAATCCCAGTGAAGACACTCCAAGGAAGTATTCACCACTAGAATGGCCTCTCAATGGGATATGGATTACATTTTTCATGTGGAAAATTTGGATCGCCAATGGGATATGGATAGTTCCTACACTACACCACAAATGCTTATTCATAGCGTTTCAAAAACGCTATTGTAGGATATCATAGCGTTTTAGTAAACGTTGTGTCTGCCGGAGCTATAATAGGTCATGGGTTATTTATAGCATTTTAGAAACGCTATTGTAAGTAAACCATTTATAGCGTTTTTAAAGTGTTATTGTTTAGCATGTAATAGCGTTTTAAAAATGCTATGGTTAAACCTACAATAGCGTATAAAAAGTGTTATTGTTTAGCTTGTGACAACACTTAAAAAACGCTATTGTATAGTTTCCAATAGCGTTTCTAAAACGCTATTGTCTTCCCTCACGTAACATTTAACATGCTATTGCATTAGTCTCTATAGCGTTTCTCAAGTCCCTTTTTTTATATAGCACTCATCAAGTGCTATCAAATGACTTTTTATAACACTGATTTCTTTAACCATAGAAGATAATATTGCATATATTATATGTAAAGCATCTAAATAATCCAAAAATAGATATTAATCATCTCATAAACATACGAACTACCATCGTGATTTGAATACAATACGACAGGCAGAGACCTTTTTAGATTTGCAAAAACTGTGAGTTAGTTTACTCTTCCATCTCTATCTCTTCTTCTTGAGGTCTTACACGCCAATTAAATGTCCTTCCAGTGTCGAGAAGCCCAGCTTCCAAAGCAACGAACAAAACCCATAGACCCCCTTGCCAAATCATAAAATCAGCAAAAGAAACGAAGGGCATTTAAACTCAGATTACACAACCTGAAATCATGTCACTGGCAGCTACCTTTAATCAATCCATGCCCCGCAAAACTAACCTCTAAAATTAACTTGCTTTCCCATGCAAACAACACAAAACCGCACCGAAACAAAATAGCAAACTGCTGAAACAGTCTCTGAGGCTCTGTTTTCATTATCAACACCTTCAACCTCACTTTGCAATAAAATGCCCCTGCTGATTGGTTGCCTCATGGCGGAGTTGGAGCTGAGCTTTATCGTGTGTATCGCAAGGCTGCAGTAATATCTCATGATTACTTCTTTGTGTGGTAGCCAAGGTTGCAGCTCTGAAGCTATTTACTGATTTTATTTTGAACACTATTTATTTTCAAAGTAGTGTTATTAACACAGTGCTTATATTTCTTCTAACAATATGCTTAATTCTCCTTTGGGTTCTGTATATGTTTAGATTTAAGGTTTCCAAACATCCTCTTGAAATGAAACCAGCTAATCGCATTTGGGTCAATCTCCACAGAAAGCACTCAATATCAACACTGCATTGGCAGGGGTTGAATATGATTTTGGGTTATAAGTTGCATTACTGTTTCCCATAATTATTTCCAAGCTATTAACGAATATTGTGACTAAAAGTTCTCTGCATTTGGTTTGGACAAGTCATGTCTCTTGGGTCGGTTCAGTCAGGTGTTCTTAACTTTCACTAATGTTTGGAGTTCTTCTGGTTTGTGAAATGAGGACTGCTGAAGTTACCCTCGATTTTGCAGATTATTTTGAGGCAATCAAACCTTCTCCCATTTCTCTACCCCTCAAGAGTTCGAATTCTGGTGCAATTCTTCATGTAAGTATGTAAAACTCTTTGTCTTTAGTTCCACTTTTAATTTTGTCCTACATTTGAGTCACACTCTTCCTCAAAATATCTACTTCTCAAACTAGCAAATGTTTCCATTAAAGGTATGCCAGTGCATTGTGTCTAGGAGGGCAACCTTATAGCTTTCCCTCCCAACCAAACATCCTTCTTGAATATTATCCTTTACACAAGGGCATAACAACACCATGAAAGGGTTTGTATGGTTTGAAATACTTCTCTAGTGGCTAACTTGGATTTTGGCCACTTTCATAACCATTGCTAGAAAGGAATAACGTCATGAAATATTCTTTAGATGAATCTCCAAAGTTGTTTCCTGTTAACTGTGTGGAATTCCCATAGGTGCTTGGATCACTGTTTGGAATATCATACTATAAATGTAAACTTTTATAATTTGTAGCAACTGTCACTTTAATTCTATAATTTTCATTTATGCCAATCCCTTTCAACTTATTAATTTTCTTTCAATCAGTGCACAAATGAGGTACATTTGGACTAGTATGCTTCAATCACTCCTTAAAACTGAATAACTATTTTTTTACTCAATTTAGAGCAATACCGCATAGCGTCCACTGGTACAAACTGGTATTTGTGTATATAAATATGTTCAAATAAGATAGTGAGGATTATTGTGTGCAAAAGTACTGAAACGAGGGGATTATTGTGTTAGTCATCTCTAATGCATGCTCTGAATTTGTTTCGTAACAGTGAAGAAGAGGAGGTCAAGTGTCACAATGGTGTTCTCATGCACTTCCAAAGAAGGTAAAAGTTCTCTTTAATTGTGGTTTTGAATTTTTTTGGATTGAGGACTAGGCTTAGGCATGCCTTTTTGGGGCAATTTATATTGGTAATGGTCGTTAGGGAGTGGGTGAATTCATTGGCGCGGTGCGGTGCTGCTACTGTTTTGCATTGGCGTGGTGATGTTGTTGATATGTTGCGGTGTGGCTGCTTTGTGTTGTTGGGATGGTCACTGTGTAGTTGCTGTGGATGTTATGTTATGTTCTTGGCAGCTTTATAGAAATTAACAGCCTCAGCACAATTTAAACCTGGAAAAAAGTAAGGAAAATTGCCCAATGAACACCAGCTGCATGTGGGGAATCACTTTGAATGGATATCAAGTTTAGAGTGGCTTACCAAGGTTGAAACCTCCATGGAAAGACCTAGGAAAGGTTATGACAAAGTTCCCAGGCTCCTAGAACATAGCAAACAATGTGAGTAGTTCAACAACATACGATTTATAACAGGCAAAACAGGGAACACCTTAGAAAACATAATTAGTTTCAGAAATGAGTAAATTGCATATAATGGATGTCTAACAGAATGCAAGCCTGTAAGGTAATAGAAAGACTGGGTTCTCGTATGGTACCGATGATTATCATCCTAAATAAGACGACCCCGCAGAACTTCAACATGAAGATTGTAGACCATATGCAACTGAACCAAGGATGGTTTCAGAAGAATGATTTCAAGCAATGTAATTAAGGTGTACAAAACCGCAAGCCTAAGGTGCACAGCATAGAAGGTGCAAATTTTGCACCTTAATTGGTGTCAGGCACAGAACAATATGTAAGGCATGTATCTTTGAAAGCAGATAGTGCAAGAAACCAAAGACCCAAATCTCTTGCATGACCTTATTTTGTTTCTTTTTCTCAATTCATGTGACTTAAAAGTTACTGGCTATGTAACTTCATGAGATTTTCAAATATCTCCAAGACATGTATCTACACCCTGCACTCGTCGGATAGTTCCATCAAACACTCCATGCTTAATCAACTTTTTCATATCTTTGAAAAGTTCTAAGCAAGTTAGTAGTACATATGTAACAATGTTGACCTACACTTGAAAAAATATGACTAAATAGTACAAAACTTATTGCTAAAAAGTAATAATAAAAAAACATTCAGGCGTGTCCCCAACATATCTCGTACTGTGTATTTTTTTTATCGATAAGTTTGGCACCTAGTATCCATGTCAGACACGGACACCCAATGATTGACATGTTTACGAATGTTGGAAGCGTATTTAATGGTATGCCTATGAAAAATGTGAAAATTATTTTTGTAATGCATCCTTTCTATTTTTCTAAAACTTTTGCATGCACTGTACCTTGCATATTATGACCAAGGCACACTCATTGATATCCATGTGCAACAATATTTGTATCATAGAAAGAAAAGACTTGTATTCATAGGTTGGTGTAATATTGATTTGTTATATAAAAAATCCTATGATTTTTTATTTTGATCCATGGTTCTCTGGTATGATTTGTTTGGGGGTTAGAACAGCGAGACCCCGTTTTTTCTGTTTCAAACTACGACACCATCTTCAATTCGTAGAAGCTCCAACAACAATATAAAATGAAACACATTGCAAGCAATTACAAATAAATATCAATGAATAATGTTATGTCAACTGTATTCAGAGCAAAAGGTCAAGTTTTCTAATTCGAATATGAATAACAGAACATGACATCCACAACAATAGTTCCAGAATAAAAGAGGTATCAATACCCAAGAATGATCCAGTAAAACCAAGGAACGGGAAAAGTGAAAAGGTGGCTAAATTGACATCCAAAATATAAAACTCAAACTTCATAACACCTACCTGTAGTACAGTGTAGACATGAACATTGTTTTCTTGCAGAACAGATGGATTCAGCATGGTGACGAGCTGAAAAAGCAAATTTGGTTGCACATCAAACAGATCAGGAAGACTCCTGCGCATGACCTATAACGAAACTATGTTACTTCCCATCATGTAGAACATGGAAGAGACTTAGCCAATAACATTTAGGGTCCACTGGTGCTGCCCAAAGGTTTCTGTAATTTTAGTTTGTGCAATTAACCACCAAAGTTATACATATAACATACAATATTTATACGTATTTCATATTACATCAGGTAAAAAAGATTGAGGGTTCCTCTAATGTAGAAAAAATATTTAACAAACTAGAGGAATATTAAATACTTCAAGGAATTTAAATATGTTTACCATAAATTAAAAGAAAAATCTATAACTTAAAATGATGTTCACAATATTAACGAAAATGAATCTGTTTGGATCTTGGAATAGGTAGAGAACAGATTTTAATAACAAGTTATATAATTTGAAATCTGCTAAGGGAATAACAAGTTATAAGTATGAGTAAGTAAGAAAACCAAAAATCGTAATCTCAAAAATTCATCAATCGTCGCTGATATTAATTGAGTTTGGAGACTGGAAAGTAGTTCCCAGGTATGCAAACTTAATGTGGTATGAGTAATGTTATAAGTGTGTGTAAAGGAAAGAAAAATGATTACTAACAAAAAGGGTGCATAATATCGCACATCACCTGTTCAAAAGTTTGGGCTTCACTACCAGGGACACTGTACCAACATTTTGGCTCCCCCCTGAACATATGAGAAACTATTAACAACTCAAAATGTCAGTACTCACAACGTTTGTTACCCCAGAAGCAATTCAAACAAAAGACCAAATTTATTAATATAACCAGAAATTCAAAATGTATCTGAAACATGATCCTTCAAGGCTTTAACCATTACTGGTGGATGTCAAACATAGAGTTTACAGAGACTGGGCATCCAAAGTCTATTTTCAAACAAACAACCAAAGAATCAAAACTCCAATAACACAAGTATCTAAAACTATCTCAACTCTCTACTCTCCAAACCTCAAATAGCAAATAACCCCTAAGATTCAAAATTCACTTATTTAATAGGAAACCCAACAAAGAATCTGTCAGAAAATCTAAGTTTCAACCCCTTAAATTACTGAAACTAAATAACCATAGAAATCAAGCATGTGGGTGATAAGGGGTTGACTCTCAACTAGCATGTATTATGTGTGACAGAGATCTAAGAAGGCAAGAACAAGAAGAGCAATACAAGAGAACACAACTGTAAGAAGAAAAACAACAAGAAAATATGAGATTCACACTGTGAGAGAAAAATCTATGCAAGAAAAATAAAAAATAAAAGATTAGAAGAATATGGTGGTGGCAGAGTGAGAGGTGTCCTGCTGCTAAGACAAAGCCAGAACCATTATCTTCATCTATCCACCCAAAATTTCACCTCGTTCTTCTTCGTCTTAGTCTTCGAACCATCAAGATCCGTTGACAAAACCAAACAGCGGTCATTTGTTGTTGAGGTTTCTTAGCCTTCTCCTACAAAGTGAGCAATTCATGGCACTCTTGACGACTCGAATCGCTGCAATCAGATCTCTCGAACCTCCGCTGAGCACCGCCTCTGCAGTAGTGTCGCCGTAGCAATCCTTGTTGAATTCATCTTTGGGATGAGGAGACGAGTTGTTGCTATTACTGCCGCTGCTGAGGCATCGACATATAATGGAGGATTCAAAAACCCTAGAGGAGGAAGAGGAGAATGGGGACATGTTTAATAGCGGAAAATGGCAGGAATGAGGAGACACGAACTTGGATTTGATGTTGTTCAAGCAGAAAATGCTCTGGATCTCGCTCTCTCCATGGATCTCACTCGTGTTCTTTATTGAAAGAAAATGGAAAAGGTACCTTTTGGTTAGACAGAGAGGAGGGGTTTTCTAAAATTTCGAGTGAAATCGAGCGGTTTGATTTTTTTTTATTTCCCGCTTTCCGTTTTAAAGCGGTATGATTTCTAGTGAAATCGACGGTTTGATTTCTACAACGTTTCAATGTTGTAATGCTGTTGAAACTTGGTTTTTCATAACACAAGTTAAAAAATGCTATATTCAAATGCTATTAATGGGCACTTATGGTGTAGTGCTACTATCAAATTCACAAATGTAGTAAATCTTCTGAAGGTGTTATTCTCTCCTCGTCGCCTCCATCTCACATAGAGACTTGCTTTCGCTCCGGTCCATCGCCTCCACCTTGCATGAAGACTCGCTTTCGCTTCTCTCCGATCTAGTCCATCTAAGCAGCTGCATTCAATACCCGAAGGCTTATCAACGGCGGAGCAAATGTGCTCCTAATAATCGGGCGAAAACTCACAAAATCCTAACTGGTGAGTCTCGAACCCGCGACCTCTCACAAGGAGAGTGGATGTCCGACCAACTGAGCTACAATTGGTGGACTGGATCTTATTTGGTTGGTTGGTGGTTACCAAACCATGGCAAGAAGATTATCTGAATATTGATTTCTAGATCATTCCTTGGTTGATTTGTTTCCACGAATTTCTAGTCAACAAAATTGTATCCTCTGCTTTGCAAAGTCTGGCGTCCAACATTGGCGAGCTCATGGAAATCGACACTCAATCTCGAAGACCTTTGAGTTCCTTATATTCGGTTTAAGGTTTGGTTGAACATGACAAAAGCACTGCCATGCTCGATGGTAACCGACTTTGGGATTAATGATGGGAGGCAATATCAGATAGAGTTTTGTTATGAAGATCATCCTACCTTCTGTTTCTGTTGTGGCTTGGTCAGTCACGTTTTTGGTAAAAGTTGTCCTTTGTTCTCGGAGACAACTCGTCATCTTGAACCTGACCGTCTGTCGTCCTCCATAGCTCTTTTTTCTCTTGACGATCATGCATCTAAGCACGATCGGAAAAGCTCTTGGGGATTGCATCGTCGGCGAAACATCAACATCTTTTTCACCCTTCACAACCCTTACTCAATAAGAGAGCTTCTAGTGGTCTTGTCGGTCGGCGGTCGTCTTCTTTGACCGGTTAAATCAATGTTCCGACTGGCCATGCGCCAATAGTGGATCCACACGAGGGAGACGAACAAGCTCGACTCTAATACACTCACAAAGTCAAAATAGGGGAGTTAATGACCCCCCCCCCCCCCCCCCTTCACCTACCCTTACTGAACAACATCCAAATCATTCAATGCAACAACCACCTCTCTGCCAGTGTTCTAAAAATCAGTCTAGGTGCTAGGCGGCAGGGAGCGGCCCAGGCGGGCTAGGCAACCTCCTGGGTGAGTTTGTGATTTTTTTTATTTCTAGTTCAAATAAAAAATTAAGAATATTTTTATACATTTTGCATATGTATCTTGGCATTAAATTGGAAGTAATTTATATGCTATTATGTTTAAATTTTAAAAATTATAATAAATAAATAACCGCCTAGGCTCTGCCTAGTCCTCTGGGTGCTAGTCCCCTACTCCTCGCTCACCTACCGCCTAGCATTTTTTAAAACACTGCTCCTTGCACGACGTTCCAAAATCAGCTATTTGGGTGAGGATCTTCCCACAATTTTCAATTCCATGTGCGATAACACACAGTTGCAAGGTTTTTATGTTGCATCAATAGCACGGGATCAGACAACATGGGTTCCTTCCTTTGGGCAAGGTTTTTCTTATTTTGGACCTGCTACTGGACCTTTTCAACGACTCTTGGCTTCGGGCCTGCCTTGTACTCCTCAGCTACAGCCAATGGGCTTTACTCCTATTGGACTCTTCTACTTTGGGTATGCCAATTCAGGTGATTTGATGGATCCAAACTCTTCTTGGGTTGTTGGGCCAAATCCTTATCTAATCAACTTTGTCCTCACTCGTATGGCTCCCTTTCTAACGCTGACCCCTCTCCCACCACACACACGCTTCAGTGTTTTCTACCCCTCACCGTATCCCCCCCCCCATTTACACTCTGGCTACAACAAGCTCTCTACCCACCGCCCCTACACCTCACTTCCAACTGTTGGAAGAAGTTCCTAATGCTTTCAATGACATACCCAGTATGCCAACACCCGCTGAGCCTTCTTCCCCATTATCAACTGCTGAGCAACGTCTTACACTACAAGTTTCACAGACTTCCACTCATTCCACTATAACGGCCACTCATGTTTCTTCCAAGAACACTGTCATCGCAGGTTCGAAGTCTATGGAGCTGAGTGCCATTGATAAAGCTCCCACTAATGTTCCCTTGATCAGTAGCTCTTCATCATTCCTAAGGCTTTCTAGTGCTCGTCTCCACAAACCAACAGTCAAGGCCAGTAATATCGCTAGAGCCCGATGTATGGTGGCTCTTCAATTGGGAAAACGGAAGATGAATTTTTTCACTTATGTACCTTCTTATTTGGTTAGCAGAAAAAATTGTCTCTCAGTAATTCAGGCAGTGTTCAATCAACTCCAAATGTGCCTTCAGAGGAGTCTCATGCCAGGGCCAGCGTGTGGATCTCTTCTTCCTCCATCACTACTTCCTCATCCCTCACCACTGGCTCTCTTTCATACAGGGTCCCTATTACTACAGTTTATGTTCATGCCATTGGTTCTAATGTTCACACTGTTCTTCCTACTCCGACTTTAGCTTCATCATCGCAGGAGCAGGCGACCACCTCTGAAGAGTCGCCCCCTTCACCATGATACTCTCATGGAACGCTAGAGGTGTGGGGTCTCTCATAGCGTTCTGAAACCTAAATACATTTCTTCCGTAAATCCAATGTAGATATTATTTTCCTTTCCGAGACCAAGGCTAGCTATGCCAGGATGGACTGTACTCGTCGGAGACTGGGCTCGGACATGAAATTTCAGTACCAGCGCAAGGACGGTCTAGAGGAATAGCTCTCTTCTGGAAGGAATGTATCCATCTCACTGTTCTTTCTTCCTGTAAATACTATTTCAATTGTACTATTACTAATTACTATGCTACTAATGTCTGGTTGGCTCTTTTTGTCTATGGAGAACCAAATCCGGCTCGCCGGATTCATTTCTGGAACACCATGCTATAAATTTGTGTTTTTCAACCCCTCCCGTGTCTCATCATTGGATCTTAATGCTATCTGTGATCCCAATGAAAAATTGTGGGGCAACACACCAACTCACACGACACTCAGTCATCTCCGAAACTTTGTTGACACCCGCCGTCTCCTGGATCTCCTTCTCCAAGGGTCCCAATTCACTTGGACTAACAAGCGTTAGGATAAGCATGGTATCAAAGCCAAGCTTAACAGGGTTCTTGCTAGTACGGATTGGCTGGATATGTTTCCCACTGCTATAGGACGTACTATCCATACCTCCTCTTCTGAACATAGGGTTTTATCCTTACAGCTGGTCACTCAATTTAACCATCAACCTAAACCGTTCTAATTATTTCATGTGGACTAGGGATCCTCAGTGTTGCCAATTAGTTTCTACTACCTGGGCCCTCCATAGACATGTCATCCCGGCGCATAATTTTCATACCAAAACCAAGCAACTTAGCCTTGCTCTCACCCGATGGAATAAGTCCGAGTTTTGAAACATTCAGGTTTGTATCAAAGAGACCCGTCAAGACTTAGACTTGCTTCAAAATGATGCACCTTCTAAACACGATGTTGTTGCCATCTCTGTCTTAGAAGCTCAACTTTCTGAATTGCTTGACTGGGAAGAACTCTTTTGGCGCAACAAATCTGGCGCCTCCTGGCTTGGTGACAACGATCGAAATACCTAATTCTTGCACCTCACCACTCTGATGCACCGCAAAAGAAACTTAATTTTGAGACTTAAAAACAATGATAATAATTGGCAATTTGAACCTTCGGCAGTGGGCAATGTTCTTAATGCATCTTTACCAACATTTTTTAGACATCCCACCCCTCTCCTAATCAAAACATTCTTCGTCTTTTTCACCCGGTCATCTCATACACTGATAATGAGGCTCTCTTGACTATCCCTAGTGCTGACACCAACAGGAATACTATATTTTCTATGGATCGTCACAAAGCCCTGGGCCCTGATGGTTTTCATGTCTTTTTCTTTCAATACTACTAGGACAGTCAAATAGGATGTTGTTGATGTGGTCTGAAATTTCTTCTCCACTAGAAGATTGGACCCTAAACTTAATGAAACATTCATAGCCCTGTTACCCAAAGTGGGGAATCCTGTCACGCCTGATAAATTTCGCCATATTGGCTTATGTAATGTTATTTACAAGGTCATTTCCAAGATCCTTGCGAACAGACTTAAACATCTACTTGACAACATCATCTCCCCGAACCAATGAGTTTTCCTCAAGGGTCAATCCATAACAGATAACATAAGTCTTGTTCATGAAACCTTTTTTCAAATGCAACATTTTCGCAAGAAATCTGAAGGCTGGATGGCTATCAAGATTGACATGGCCAAAGCCTATGACAGAGTGAATGGTTTTTTCTTCTTCAAATTTTCCAACAATTGGGTTTTGCGGAGGAATGGATTGAGATGATTGAGCAATGTATCTCTACTTTGTCCCTTCGGGTTCTCTTGAATGGCTCCCCTCTCCCCCTTCTGCAGCCTTCACGTGGCATTAGACACGGTGACCCACTCTCTCCTTATCTTTTTACTTTTGTCGTGGAAGCTCTTTCTCATATGCTTGCCCAAGCTGAAGCCAACGACATTATCAAAGGCATCAAAATCAAATGACGTTCTCCATCCATCAACCATCTCTTCTATACTGATGATCTTATGTTGTTTTGCCGAGTTTTTTTAGCGAAAACCCACTCAGTTAAAGACCTTCTCCAGGACTATTGTCTAGCTTCAGGCAGGGAGTTAATTTTGATATGTCCTAGATCTTTTATAGTTCCAATGTGCATCCCAAGCATGCTAAGATGATTTATAGAATGATATGATCAAAATTGTGTAATCCGAAATACAAATATCTGGGGTCTCCTCTGTTATTCTCTAAGCACAAAGTCACGAATTTCCAGTTTTTGATAGACAAAATCACAGCTAAATTATCTGGCTGGAAATCCAAAGTCATCTCTCAGGTTGGTCGAACAGTGATAAAAAAAAGTTGTTTTCAACTCCATTCTGATCTACACTATGCAGACTTTCCTACTCCCTATCACGATCTCAATTGACAAACACTTGCTCGCGATTTCTAGTGGAATGGATAGGAGCATGGTAAAGCCGTTTGTACTTGGGATAGGGTTGCCAAGCCCCGACAGTTAGGGGGACTCAATATTCCTTATACCAGAAACAAGAATCTTGCCTTAATGGCAAAAAATGAGTAGAATTACAATCTCTTTTCCACACACTTGGAGATCCCAACAGTTCAAGGCTCTATACTTCAATACGAAGAGTATTTTCCAGATAATCAAGTCTCCCTCCCAGGCTTCCTGTGTTTGGCAAGGGAATCTCACTGCCCTGGCAAAGATGAAGCGATATCTGTTTTGGCAAGTGTTCTCGGGTGATCAGGTCGGCTTTTTGAAAGATACCTGGGTGAGACATGGTTTGATGCTTGTCGATTGCGTTTTAGATCCTGAGAACCCTGACTTGCCTTCCTCCATTTCTGATTTTTGGTTGGTCTCTCAGAATAACACTATTAGCTAGAGCGACAATCTCATCCACGCTCTTTTCCCTGCTCCTATAACAAAGGATATCCTGGACATTTGTCTTAGAAGAACTGTTTGTCCGGATAAAGTCATTTGGCTAGGTGACAAAAAAAAAAGCATTTTTCTTTGTCAAAAGTGTAACTCGAGCTTTTACTAAGGAACTAACTGAAATTTCCTTCTCGGTTCCCCTTCCCCTCTTGGAGCCCAAGGTTCTTTGCCAACTATGGTGAATCAAGGCCCCTCCCAGTGCCATTCTGTTTTCATTGGAAAGTCAGCTAAAATTTGTTTCCCACCATGTCGAACTTGGTTAGAGTGCACGTGCCTATGGACAATTGATGTGTCTTCTGCCACAATTACACTGAAGATGTTTTACACCTGTTCTTCCTGTGTCCAATTAGTAGTAGATTTTGGATGTTATCTTTCCTCTCCATTAACTAGCACATTCACAATCTTCACCCGCCTACTATTCCGGGCCTTTTCAAATTCTTATGGGAGTCTGCCAACACTCACTCTACTTCGACTGATGAGTTGCTCTCTCAGTTCACTGCCATTTTACCCTCCATTTGGAAACTCCGCGATAAAATTATTTTCAATAAGGCCAAGTTCCACACAAAAGCATTCACCTCTTCCCTTCACAACACTTGGTCTTCGTGGTCTACACAATGGTTCACATCTTCTCTAGAGGGAACACAACTCACCTTGACTTTTGTTCCCCTTATTCTCAGCACGGCCAGAAGGGATGCTCCATCCAACCCTACTTCTCACACTACTTCACAATCTAACCATGCCTTTGCCCCCCCTAGCACCTGTAGCTGGTAGAATTGATCTGATTAAGGCTCAAATCATGTTTTCCAGTGCCATAGACTGAATCTCAGACTCACTCCACAACTTCCTTCGCCAGTGGATTTGGACCCAGATACAATCATTGTTAACTATGACGCTTGCTTATTTGATCACACCAAACAGGGTGCTATTGGAGTCATTGCGATGGATTTGAATGGAAATTTCCTTGCTTTTGTTGCCAGATCGATTCAAAAAAAGGTTTTGGACAACACGACGACAGATTGCAGGGGAGGCATCCCTTCTTTTGATTCAGTCTCAAATGTGGAAACCTAGCCTTATTCTCAGTGATTCTACGAACTTGCTTGAGGCGTTGTTTTCAAATAACACAAGCTCAACTTTTGCTTTGGATTGGGTTTGGCATCCTCTTTTATGTAATATTAGGCGCCTTTTCCTTTTGCTTTCTAAGTGGCAATGTAATTATATTAGTAGAGACCTCAATACTGAGGCTCACCACTTGGAAACTTCAGATGGTCGTACGATGTATGACTTATCTTAGTTTAATTATGCATAATGCTTTAAAAAAAAAAAAAAACTCAGTGTTACCTAAAGTGTTCCACATATCAACTGATTGATAAATAGGTATTTTTCCAAGATTGGTAGACCAAATTTTTAGCTAGTTGAAAATTCAAGCAATTTTTAACTGGCAGCGCCTATTTGGCACCACAACTTGCACTGATCCACACCACCGAGCCAATATTTACTTTCTCTCCCACACCAATGTTCTCTTCCACACCACTCATATATAAGCAAAAACTCTCTCTTCCCAACTTCAAACCGTCAGAAAAGAAACCACCTTCTCATTCAAACTTCCTCCCTCTCCTCACAACTTCAAAAGCTCTCACTACACCTCCCATCCAAACTGAACCTCTCCCCTCTCAACTGAACTGTCACTCTCTCCCCCAATCTCTTTCATTCCAATTTCATTTGACTCACCCAAAAGGGTTTATCAATCGAGAGCGCGACGACGAGAGATAGAGGAGATGAGGCTGTGATGGCCATCACAACAGCTGCACCGCCGGCCTCCCCTCTTCTTCTCTTTTCAAAAAACAGCCTAGCACTCACTCATTCAAAACATAAAAACAAGGTATTATCCCTGACTTCCCATTTTGACACTCGATTGAGACAGATTCTCAAGTTCATCAAAACACGAAAAATGTAGTACTCTGAGTTATCTAATGAACACAATTTGAATCACCTAAACAATTGTTTTGAAATGAGCAAGTTATGGTCATTTTACTAAAGTCACTCAAATAAGTCCTGTAAAGAAAACGTTCCTAACTTTCGACCAACTTTGACGCTCGATTGAGATCGATTCTCAAGCTCATCAAAACATGAACAATATAGTACTCTGAGTGATCTAATGAACACAATTTGAATCACCTGAAAATGTTTTGAAATGAGCAAGTTATGATCATTTTACTACAGTCACTCAAAACTATCCAGCAACGACCAAGTCGTAAAGGATCATGCGAATGTAAGTCTCTCACTGGCATGATACGCTGGTGGTTCATGTGAGTGAGAGCCTTAAACTCACCGCGGATCATGGGAGTAAGAGACTTACATTCGCATGATCCTTTGCGACTTAATCTTTGCTGGATAGTTTTCAGTAACTGTAGTAAAATGACCATAACTTGCTCATTTCAAAACATTTTCAGGTGATTCAAATTATGTTCATTAGATCACTCAGAGTACTACATTGTTCGTGTTTTTTATGAGCTTGATAATTGGTCTCAATCGTTCATCAAAGTTGGTCAAAAGTCATGGACAGTACCATGTTTTCTTTACCAGACTGATTTGAGTGACTTTAGTAAAATGACTATAACTTGCTCATTTCAGAACATTATTAGGTGATTCAAATTGGGTTCATTAGATAACTCAGAGTATTATGTTTTTGTGTTTTGATTTGCTTGAGAATCAGTCTCAATCAAGCGTCAAAGTTGGTCGAAATTCAATGACTGAGTTTGAAACTAAAATGGATCAATCACAACAGCACATGCGTGTGGCAGAACCCCAGTCACAGCGGCTCATGCGAGTATGGTAACTGCATTTGCATGTGCCGCTGCGACTGGGGTTCTACTCACATGGGCCGATGCGATTGGACCATTTTCTATCATTTACAATGTTTCCTTTCTCATTTTTTTTGCAGTGATTATACATTTTCAGATTGTTGATAATCCTTCCTCATTTTTTTTATTGATTTTATTTCTAATGTGTTTGTTGTTGATTGAAATGAATGTTTCTAAAATTCAAGTTTGTGTTTGGAAGGAGAGGGAGAAGGGCGACGGCCTGTGCTAGAAGAGAAAGTGGTAAAAGAATAGAGGGGAACTGAGAGAGAGAGTGAGAGAATAAGAGATTATGGGAGAACTAGGAAAGGGGAAAGAGAAGAAGAAAATGAAGAAGGAAAGGAGAAGAAGATGGAGAAGGGGCAACGATGGTTGTTACTCCATCTCCTCTATTTCTTGTCATCACTGGTCGTCTCTCACTATCCCTCGCAATTGATCGCTTCCTTCCTCACTACCCCTTTCAAGTTCTTGTTGTTGTTCTTGAAAAAGAAAGGGTGAGAAAAGAAGATGAACAGTGATTTTTAAAAAAGGGTGGTGTGAGAGCTTATAAAAATATTTAAAAAAAACGTTGGGTGGTGCAGATCAGTGCAAGTTGTGGTGCCAAATAAGCACTGCCTTTTTAAATAGGTGTTCATTCACATGAAGCTCCTATAACACACAAATGGAACCTCCAATTCATCCTCTGCAGATGACACCTCAAATCTATTGCCATCTTTGGATGCAAACAAGTAAAACATAGTTCCAAAGTTGGATCATATTAATTCACATCTGAACATTTGTTCAACCATTAAATGTGTGATACTTTATTTTGATATTATGTACAATGTTCGACCACTTAAAGAGATAAACCATAAGTTTCTGCTTTTATCTGGATTCAAGAATATTGTTTTTGTCCTGATCGATGTGTCATGTGTACCTCCTGCAGCAGACCTTAACTCCACAACAGTTCTTTCCGTCAACTGAGAAATGGACTATGCCTTCTTTAATGTGTCTTTGAGCTGAACCAGCGCTCCTCATATCTGATGACCATGCAGTGTATAATGCTTCTACAATATCTGATGTGAATCCATTCTTACTGAGATCGAGTAACTGTAAGTTTTTTGCCATAAAAATGGCGGTTGAAAGCTCTTCAATCAACTGGCTCTCTGGAAATGCCATATTCCTTCTGAACAAACTTGAGCAAGTGTCTTCTAAACCAGACAACTTAGTGTCCACGTTCATTGGACCTTCTTCGCTATCAGCAACCTGAAGGTGATTGGGCTCAGAATTCACAACACATACCTCTTCCTGAGAAACTTGTAGTTCATTAGATGCACATTTCACTCTAGTGAATTCTGTGCTGAGATTTGGCTCTAAAGATTTTGAGCTCATCTCGGGAGTTATGTCGTGTTTTGAGACAATTTGCTTATTTGAATCGGCATTTTCTGCAAGATTGAGCTCTTCTAGGGTAACATTGTCTGCAATGGACAAGAAAGTCGTCATGTTAAATCAGCTCTCATAAATAATGCTGAAACAAACTAATAAAGAGTGAGGTTTATAACCTGCTAATGCCTGAATTATTCTAGTAACTCCAGCAAGCTTAAGATGGCACTTCTTAAGAGTCAAAACTTTCAGACAGCATTGTGAATTCATCAGCAGTGATGCCAAGGCATTAGCACCCTATATTTATGTCCAGTTGTGTCAAAAGTACAGATAGCAAAACTAAATTGACAATCTCACGGAATAAAAAGCTTTAGACTAATCAAGCAATGAAAGTTGGTGATAGGCCTTTTCTAAAACTGGAAAAACGGCATATGAAATCACTGAGGGTACTACTTGGTATCAGAACTAATCGTTTGAAAAACTAGCCCCAACCCAATAGCTTACCAGCAATCAACTAAAAATTACGTTAAGTAACGAATATCAAATTACTAACAAAATAAAACACGAGAAAAAAAATTCATGAGAAAAAACAAAAACAAAATGGAAAATAGCAAAAATAACACAACCAACTCAATGGTGACATTGGTCATGCAAACACCCAGAAGGTATGCATTCGCTTAACCACATTTGCATAGAAGACTTAACAAAATAAACATTTGTGCGCTTTCCAAAAAAAAATAAACGTTTGTGTTTTGGTCTTTCAGAATGCAAATAAGGCACATTAGCAAAATAGCATGATCAATAGCTCATGCGATTTCATGTAGTGATTGCTGACAGTCAAGTAACAAAATATGAAAAGCTTGATTTCAGTTTTATGATTTCTGCTACCATTTTAACTAAAGCATTCAAAAGCAACTAGTATGTATTATAGATTACGAAGAATATGTAAAAACACAAAATAACCATGCAAATTTTTTTAGAAAAAACAAACCTCTTGTCCAATGGAATTTCCCGCAAGGTTCAGCTCAAGAATGCCACCAATCAAAGAAAGATTGACACACAGTTTTTCTGAGGAATGAGGCATCAGTCCACAGTATGATAGATCAAGTTTCACAAGTTCTTGAGGCCCAGTGGACAACACCTTTGTTAGCTCTAGCAGTCCATCCTACCATATCAAATTAGTGTCAAGTGTGATAATCTAATGAGCTTCCAAATTTATTCAAAATGAAAAAACATACATAATCATGCATCAACTCACAGAATCAATATTAGTATTCCCGAGCATTAATCCAGACAAGCATGAGGTTCTTGCAAGCTGGCAGAGTTTATCAACTGCAGGTTTGCTTAGCTTTATACCATTCACATTTAGCTCCGTAAAACTGTAATCATATACCACACACTAAGAATCTGGTATATACTAGGTCTTTACATCACATTCACGAGCAGCACTGATCAAAAGCCATTCTAAGATATGCAATTTTGTATAAAAAACACACCACACCTCTTCAAAGTAGCAAGTTTGGCTAATAGATTCGTCATTGCATTTCCAGTGACAGGGTTGTTATGACCTGCTTGGGAGGTAAATATTAATCAAACCTATTAGTCAAATAAGTAAAGTTAAATCAACTCCACAAATCATCGACAGGACACATATGGGATACCTATCCAGAGTTGTGCTAGCATGGATACAGAATTTATAGCATCAGCTACTTTTTGAATAGCTCTAGATGTGATAGCACAGCGTTCTATGTTCAAATTATACAGGGCTGCAGAAAGAGATTAAATAAATTTTGATTAAAATCAAATGCAAAACAATTTATCAACATATGGTACATGGAGATTCCTGCAACATGGAACTGAGATCTTAGCAGCAGAGACATTCTCTTGTGCACTTATGTTTAGTATAAAAATGCAGAACTTGTCAGTATTGCCAATGGAGGAGATGATTGTAAAGCAAACACTTTACCCTTGCAGTTCTCAATGATCGTTGAAAGATATGATCCACATGCATCAGTGAGACGATTTCCTGAGATGTTAAGCACTTCCAGTCGTGTAAATAGTACAGGGCATTCACAAATCTGTTTCGTAGGTGCACAGAATTTCCGTTATGGAGCTGGCGAAAAAAATTATCACAGAAGATCCAAAATTAACTGAATCACTGAGGACTGTTTCATGCATAACTATTTGCCCAGATTACATTTATAGTTATCTCTGTTGTCCTAGGCACTAGGTGAGATGAGGCAACGGTGGTGGCCTAAGAGCCTAGCTCACCTAGGCATCGGCTAGCATTCTAGGCCGACTTGCATTTGTCGAATTTATAAGCTCTATATATGCGTGATTTTACATTAATTTTACACAAATCTGCGCGTAGGAATTATCCAAATGTTCTTATTGTTCCAATGGTCATCATCTTTATCTTTTTGGAGAAGGTCACAGGTTCGAGTTGCTCCATACGAGTACAATACATTTTTTATTAATAAATTAATTATTTTTTTAGAGAAACTCATAGGTTCAAGTTACTCCATAATCCAAGATGATCCAATATTTTCTTTAAACATGTATATGTATTTACTTTACCTTGTATGTTAAAAGGGTCTCCAAATCCATAGTGCCTCAAACTCAATTATTTTTAATAAAGAGTTTATGTATTAAAATAATTAGTTTTGATTTGTACATGAAAAGGGCCCCCAAATCCAAAATATCCCAAAATTCAATTGCTTTTAGTCTCTAAAGCATGAACACTATAAATATACCCAAAGTGTCCGTGTCGGACACTACTAGACACCGAACACCCCTTGGCAACTCCTTGGACACGTGTCAAACACTTGGTCAACGTGTCCAAAATGTAGACCGGGTTGGACACTAATTGAACACTGTTTATTTGAAAGCTCTTGTTTACTCGTTAGAAAAGTGGGTGTAAATAAGCAAAACACAACTCACATGTTGTGATAGAAATTCGAGTACATACTCTTTGAAGAGAAACAAAATGACACCATTAAGAAGCGAAAACATAGTTATTATACTTGCATTCCAATATTTGTGTTCTATCAAGGAAAACCCCTGACTACCTTCAAGATGAGAATGGGATGTGGAATATTGGAGATTATGCCTTGGAAAATTTAGAAACTGTAGTAATAATTGAAGTTGTGAATCTCTCTCTTGAATATTTTGGACTTAACCTTTATCTTAATATGGTTTTTAACTATTATTCGTTGTGCTTAAAGTCTTACATGCATTTAACAATTTTTAATATATAATAAAATTATATTAATTATTAATATATCTTGTCTCCATGTCCGTGTCCGCGTCCTTGTCAGTGCTTCTAGCTTTTAATGAACACATACATCAAATAAAATATAGTTATTTCCATTATGAAAAAGGCCCAGTTTTAGTCTTTGCACAGAGCCATTAAACTCTTAGGAGTTCGGACTAACCCTGCTGGGCAAGCACCTCCAACCACAACCTCTAGGTTTCCACCTTAGCTAGGCTAGGCAGTAAGGACAAATTTATCCCGCTGTGTGTGTCTAGGCGCTGCCCGAGACTACATAGCTCTGTATTGGATAACATCAAATTAAAATTAACTGACCTGCTCTAGTTTTGTCATTATCTTTGAAGGTCCAATTTACATAAAACACGAAGACTTTTCAATCATTTTCAAAATTAAAGAAGCAAAAAATTGCATGAGGGATGGGGCTTGAAGATCTAAAACTAAACCTGGAATAAAGCAGTTGGACCAAACCGATTGGAGTGCAAGTCTAGTGTCAAGCCACCATACTTTTGGCTTGATGACAAAAATATTTGTTGAAGTTTCTCCATAGTTTCATTTCCTGAAATACAGCAGCAATGAGTGACCTATGACAGGCTTAGGAATTTTTAAAACTTCCATGTAAATAATGCCTAAAAGCTACAACAAATTAACGGGAAAATTCTTCCTTGGAAGAAATGTAGGTCCTTGTATGTAGTAATCAGCAAACTGGATACAATACCTAACATATTATGAGAGAGGTCCAACATGGCAATTGTCTTATGTTCACCCAGTGCATCTAGTAAAGGTGCTATTGATATATCTTGCAAGTCACAATCAGAGACGATAACTTCGTCCTCCGAAACCTAGCAGAATAATGAAATAAAACCATGTAGTGTCAGAGACCAAAGTGAAAAAAGCAGTTTCTTGCAACAAAAGGAGAGGCAACAAGCTTTCAAACCTCCAAGTTATACAATTTCTTAAGCAGCTTCATACTGGGTGCCTCATGAACCTTCTTGCAGCAATTGATATAAGACTTCATAAAGCGTTTCTGAACCCAACCTGACAGCAATACAAATCAGTAACATTAAAGATATACTGGCACAATTATGAGGAACATAAAACTGTGCTCGTTCATACAGCTGGGACAATTACATTTTCAGCACGTCAGTTTAGCTTTAAAATATGATGACAAGCGAAGGCAGCCATTGCATATCAGAACTAATACCAATGGTACATAATTATAAGGTTAATGTGAGTTTGGCCCTTGTTTTAATGACTGAAATACCCCACCATGATGGCTGTGGAATGCAATTTACAAACTCCCCAACCTTCACTCTCTGCCTCAGTCCGAGCTGCTACAACACCATGTTGTTGATCTGTGGAGTCACTGCTCTGTACAGGCATCTATGCAACAGACCCAATGACCCCAATCTCTAGTTCTCTTTGTTGGGGTAAATTTGAGGCCATATAGGGAGAAACCCTTTACAGGGAAGGTGAGTAACAATTGCTACCCCCCCAAAAGAAAAAAAAACAACAACAATCATAACATCAATCTCCCCCCAATTTTATTCTAATATGTGCTGTGAGGAGGAAGGGGAGTGATGGGTTTGGGGAGACTGAAGATGGAGAAGATATTAGGTTAGAAATTCCAAGCCATTGGATGTATTTTTGTGAATTTTATTGATTTTGCATGTGCATTCATGGTGGCAGTATGCTATTCATTAAAACAATATTGACCTAACAGATCTGTTAGAAAATGAGGGTTAGACTTAATTAAAATTTAAAACGAGGGTCAAACTAAACTAGATATAAACTAGTGAGTGCCAACTCAAAAAACATTGATTATAATGAAAAGAAATGTTAGAAAAATGGGAGATATATGTAACAATACACTCCAATTTTACCAAAGATTATCCCGACAAAAGCAATTGTAGTAAGGATTCCCAAATGCATCAACTTTGGGAATCTCTAGATTTTGTCTGCCTTTTGAACTTAAATTGAAATAAAAATGGAAAATAGTATCATATTACTATGAATAAAGAGAATAAAAATGCCCAACTGGCATTAACTACCCAACAACAAGGCAATATACTAGCAATTTGGACGGAATCACGATCAGATAGGGCCAATCAGTGTGTTGAGTCAATTGAATCCGTTGAGAACTCCAGATGACTAGTAGAGGTTGTTCGCTTTTCAGTTTTGTGGGACCAATTTTTTCATTGGTGTAAAGGTGCATGTAAAAAATAAACTAACTCCGGAAATAACAGAAGAATGTTGTAAAGGTGCAAGTAAAAAATAATCACCAGTGTGCACATAATAGCTCTGATAGGATTACCAAGTAGATTACGACACAAGTAAATTGACATTCAGAACTTGAATATCATGAGTATCTAACATGGCCTAAATTTCAAATGTGGATAATGCCTTTCTGCCAGGAAAAGCAATATAGGGCTACTTAACTAGGGCATGTTGTATTAACAAATAAAGTTCAGGAACATTCAATTTGTAAATAATAATGACATTATTTCCCTCACGTGACCTTACCTTTTGTACTTGTAACAAATTATTGCTTCATAAATAAGCGTTTGAAAACCAGATGTTCATTGACATACCATAGCAACGTAAACTAGAAAGGTTATGCTGCATTGACTATACCATGTATAGCTACTTCAATCAATCTTTTTCCCCCAGTGAAATCCTTTAAATTATCAACCGCTTCCACTGATTCTAGAACTTTATCATCAGATTTGATATGCTGAATGATTGGAAATAAACCTGATAAAAAATGCCATGGTAATTAGTTCACAGTGCAACAGTCACTAAAGAAGAGCGAAACTACCAAATCAATATGAGACAGTGAGATATCACCTGATCACTTTTATACACTTTCTCTACTTTTTTTTCTCTTTCTCCGTATTGTTTACACCTATATGGTGCTAATGCTATAGCCTCTCTAGTCTACAAAATCACAGTGGTTTCATCTTCTCTTCTCTTGTGTTTCGTCTCATATTGGAAACTGCAATCAGAGGAATCTACGTCTAATTCTTTTTCATCTCAAGCTGTTGCACTCAATGCATATAGACTACTGCAAGTTGCAAGGCCCACACATTGAGCGTTGCGGATTACGCAGGAGGGTCCATTTGGTTTAATATCAATAAAGCCTCTCATTATGGTATGAGAAGAAGTTCTCAAACAAGTTCTGAGTAGGATGTGAAGATACGGTTTAGATTTGTAATTATCACTTTAATAGATGGTGTCATTGATTGTGATTACCACTTTCAGTATAGTTGCAAAAAAGTCAATTTGGTATTAGGGCATCTAAGCTCTTGGCATTTTGTTTACGATGTGTTTCATGAGTTTTGAAAGAGATGTCTAACACAAGAGACCAAAATCTTGTAAATGAGGTCGATCCATGAAGAAACTTTAACTAAAACTTGAGTTGGATTAACTAGAACTCGAGAGAGGCATAAGCCGCATCATGGAGATCTCTCCTAGCTGCAAATAGGCAAAGAGGAATCCCAATTAGGGGGCAGTGATAATGAGGCTGTCAAACCCTTCCTTCTTGGACTGTGGCAACCTGATTACATCTCTCAATGAGTTGATTGATGCCTCTCTCCATAGAGGTTGTTTCAAGCATATCATAGTTGGGATCGATAGGGGTGGGCACAGTCCTCAACGGTCCGAGATTGGGCTTAGCCTTGTCTCGGTCCAGTGAAACGGGAACGGAACAATCCGGATTTGAAGTTTTTTTTTTGGCTGACTCGGTTGGTCCCAAGCCGGTTTGAACTAGGACATCCTAGTAAAAAAAAAATTAACTAAACCAAAACCTAAATCAAAGCCCAACCCAAAATCCACCCCCTTTATCTTTCTCTACCCACCCACCAACTGTCCACCCCTCACCCCCTTTCTCTTCTGAACCATTCACCACATCCAATTTCAGCTTGAGGTAATTGCTAGGATGCACAACATCGAAGCTGAACAACCTGCCAGCAGTGGAACTCTACCGAGATTGCTGATCTACAGTCACCTAGACGAAGCCATTCGGCAACACATCTTCAATCAAGATCTACTTGAAACACCACCATCCCTTCCCACTGATTTCCTTCTCCATTTTTGTTTTCTCTTCTCCAATCGAACAACGCAGCCCAACCCACCTGCAACCACTTTTAAGCCAACACGCCACCACCCCTACGCTTTCCCTCATCCAATCGAAGAAGCAAAAGCCAATTGAATCCAGTTGGGTTGGTCAAATGACCCTCAATCAAAGCCAAATGGATTAATGAAATGACCCCAATTGGAATAACTACCTCAAAATCGATGAGATAGGCAGAATCATAAGATAGCAGTGAATTATGTGGGCAGTGGTGGTGGGTGACGCATGAAGCAAGGAAGATGATGGAAGAGGTCGTGGTGGTAGTGGTTGTTCGGTGAGTAGGGGGAGATGAAGGTGAGGGTGAGGGTGAGGGCGGTGGTGTTGTTGATTCTGAAATCTCGTCAAATATGAAGTGTTTGAGGGGTGGTGGTGGATTGGAGAAGATGGAGTGGTTGAGGCCTTGAGGGTGGTGGCAAGAAAAGATGGAGAGGTGGGAATGGTGGAGCCAAAGTGTAGAGAGACTTGATGGGAGGGGAGGGGAGGGGTTTTCTTTGGAAATGGGCTAGAATTGTTGAATTGGACTTAGGTCAAAATTGGGCTTAGGTTAGAATTGGGCTTAGACTTTATATCATAACAGTCCGGGACTGAATTTTGTGGAACCGGTTCCGTCCCAGTGCCAATCGGTCCCGGACCTGGACAGAGATAAAAATTGTCTGACCCGGTTGTTCCTAGTTTGAACCAGTTCGAGACCATACCAGTCCAAGTCGGGCAGGTTCAGTACAGGGTTCTTACTCACCCCTAGTAATCGACGCTAGGTGACCATAAAAAACCTCTCGTTGTTGCTATTCCTGCATCTGAAGGCCTATTTGTAAATATGGTAACAAGAATATACTGATTGTTATACTTTCCTACATATGGTAACAGGAATATATTCTTGCATATTGATTGTTATACTTTCCTATTAACTTGGAAAGATAACAGGAATATGGTGTATAGCAGATTTTGTGGGATATTAGTTCCTAGTTTCCTTTTCTGTAGAACAAGTCTTTGTATATATATATATGGTGTATCATTCTCAAAGGATATAGAAGAAAAGTTTATTTTTTCTCTACATTTGCTTTTATGGTATCAGAGCCATAGCCTTTTTTTTTTAAATCCTGTCTTCATCGTCTTGTCAGTGATCATCAAGACAATGAGTTTAGAGAAGGAAAGAATCAGTTCTGGTAAGGATGGATCATCATCTACCACATCCAGCCCAACCATATCATCTGTGGTTGCACAGTCCTTTGGAGAGGGATCTTCGCTGCAGATCACAAATCACAAGTTGAATGGCAAGAATTTCCTCCAGTGGTCCCAATCGGTTCTGATGGTGATTCGAGGGAGAGGAAAAATGGGCTACATCACAGGCGAGGTTCAACGTCCCAATATGATGGATCCAAACTATGAAAACTGGGAACTAAATAATTCCATTGTCATGGCATGGCTGATTAACTCAATGGAGCCACATATCAGCCACACTTATTTGTTTCTTCGCATAGCCAAGGCCATATGAGACGCTATCAAAGAGAATTATTCAGATCTTGAAAACGGCTCACAAGTTTTCGAAATCAAGAATAAACTCAAAGATATTCGGCAAAGAAAGCTGGCTATCACCGAATATTACAACATGTTGCAGACTCTATGGCTAGAACTGGATATGCACTATGAGGCGGACTGGGGTGATCTCGAAGGCAACAAAAAGTTTAAGACACATCTAGACAAGGAACGACTGTATGATTTTCTAGCCGGGCTCAACAAAGAACTAGATGAGGTACGAGGACGGATTCTAGGCCCGAGACCACTACCTTCCATCGGTGAAGCTTTTGCAGAAGTACGTCGTGAAGAAAGCAGACGCCGAGTGATGCTTGGGGAAAAAAGGGACTCATCCGTGGATTCTATAAGTGAAAGACTAGCTGAAACCTCTGCTCTTATAACAAAAAATATTGTTAACCGGCCTTATGGTGATCAAAAGTCGAATCAGTGCCCACGGTGTTCTCACTGTAACAAACTTGGCCATATCCGATAACGATGTTGGGACCTCCATGGAAGACCTGCCGATGCAAATCCAAGGAAACAACCTCAAAGCAAGGAACAACCTCAAAGCAACGGACTTCAATCCACTATAGAATCAGAGGAAACCAACAACAATGAGTCAGGAATTTTCTTGAACAAAACTCAATTCGAACAGTTGTTCAAACTTATGAGTCTGCAAACCATGACTAATCCCAGCACAACAACAAGCAGTTTTGCTCATCAAGGTATTGCCCTTCATGTAGAAAAACAAACTCCTTGGATATTTGACTCTGGCGCATCTGACCACATGACAGGTAACTCATCCCTATTTTACTCCTATACTCCATGCCATGGGAGCTCAAGAGTAAAAATAGCAGATGGCACTGCTAAGGAGGATGGCGGACTCTACTATTTTGAGAATGGTGAACATGTGAATAAACAGGCTGCAATAGCTGAGAATATTTCTTCTCCTTCCAATAAGAATGTAATGATGTGGCATCGTAGGTAAGGCCACCCCAACTTTCATTATCTCAAGCATTTGTTTCCAGATTTGTTCCTTAATAAAAATCTCAGCTCCTTTCAGTGTGACATTTGTCAATTGGCCAAACACACACGTGCATCATATCCAGCCAAACCATACATTGAGTCTCATCCTTTCACCTTAATTCACAGTGATATATGGGGGCCTTCTCGTGTAAAAAATATCACGGTAACTAGATGGTTTATTTCGTTTATCGATGATCATACGAGAGTATGTTAGGTCTATCTTTTTAAAGAAAAAAACGAGATCTCCAAAATCTTTCAAAATTTCCACTCCATGAGTCCATGATAAAAAATCAATTCCAGACCTCAATTAAAATCTTGAGGACTGACAATGGATCAGAGTATTACAAGTCCAACTTAGGTGATTATCTAGCAACCAATGGTATTATTCATCAGAGTTCATGCACCAATACACCACAACAAAATGGCATTGCAGAACGGAAAAATCACCATTTACTTGAAGTTGCTCGATCCCTATTATTCACAATGCATGTTCCCAAATATGTCTGGGGAGAAGCTATTTTAACAGCCTGTCATCTTATAAACCGTATGCCATCAAAAATCCTCCAATTCCAAACTCCCATGTTTGTCCTTCTACAAACCTACTCAATGTTTCGATCTTTCTCCTCTATTCCCCTCAAAATCTTTGGTTGCACAGCTTTTGTTCATGTACACTCTCAGAATCGTTCAAAACTTGACCCAAAAGCAACCAAGTGTGTTTTCATTGGGTACTCTTCAACACAACGTGGGTATAAATGCTACACACCCTCTCTTCGTCGTATGTATGTGTCAATGGATGTTACCTTCCATGAAACTCAACCATATTTCCCAATATCCCATCTTCAGGGGGAGATTCTATAAGAAGATGGATCTTCGGAAGAATTTGATCTTCAAACACCCATGCCCTTACCACTACCTACTTTACCTAGTTTAACCGAGGCCATTATGCCACAATGTGACCAAGGGAAAATATTGGAAACAGAGGGAGATAATTCCCAAATACCCCAACTACTTGTTTATTCACGCAGGAAGCATTCTCAAAGTAGTAGTAAGCCTGATGCCCAGCAAGGTCAAAAGTCTGAATCAATCCCTCTCCCAGATCTTGAGCCTACTAGCAGTCCTATTGATACAGAATTGAGCAACAATTCAGATCTGGATCAGCCCATTGCTCTCAGGAAAGGTACAAGATCGTGCATGCAACATCCAATTTCAAAATTTATCTCATATGAGAAACTGTCTCCCAAATTTTCAGCCTTCACTACTGCTTTAACAAATATCAAGATACCAAAAGATATTAAGGAGGCTCTCGCAAACCCAAAGTGGAGATTAGCAGTTCGGGAAGAAATGGGAGCCTTGGACAGAAATGGTACGTGGGAGATTGTTGAGTCGCCTAGCGGGAAAAAAACTGTGGGATGCAAGTGGGTATTTACAGTCAAGTTTAATGCAGATGGTAGTGTCAACCGATACAAAGCAAGGCTAGTTGCTAAAGGCTTCACTCAAGCTTATGGTATAGGCTACAAAGAAACATTTGCCCCTGTAGCCAAACTCAATTCCGTAAGGGTACTTTTATCTTTAGCTGCTAATATTGATTGGTCACTTCAGCAGCTAGATATAAAAAATGCCTTTCTAAATGGGGATTTACATGAAGAAGTATATGGATCGTCCTCCAGGGTTTGAGAAGAAAGGAAAATTAGTGTGTAAGTTGAAGAAATCACTTTATGGCTTGAAGCAGTCTCCGAGGGAGTGGTTCGAGAAGTTTACTCAAGCTGTGAAGGAACGGGGTTTTACACAAGCACAAACTGACCATACTATCTTCTACAAACATTCTAAGGACGGCAAAAGAACAATCCTTATAGTATATATAGATGATATAATTGTTACTGGAGATGACCAACCTGAGTTGGAATCATTAAAGGGGTATCTCGCTAGCAAATTTGAATTAAAAGATCTAGGCACACTCAAGTATTTCTTGGGTATGGAAATTGCCAGGAGTAGTTCTGGAATCGTTGTTTCTCAGAGGAAGTATGTACTTGACCTTCTTCAAGAAACAGGCTTGTTGGGATGCAAACCAGCTGAGACACCTATGGAGCCCAATGCCAAACTTGGACTTGAAGGCGGGAAGGAGATTGATCAAGAGCAATATCAAAGACTAGTAGGCAAGCTTATCTACTTATCACATACTCGTCCTGATATAGCCTTTGCGGTAAGTGTTGTTAGCCAATTTATGCACTCACCCAAAGAAAGACACCTGGAGGCAGTCTTTAGGATTTTGAGGTATCTGAAAAATACTCTTGGAAGGGGATTGTTCTTCAAGAAGGGAGATCACAAGGCTGTGGAAGTCCATACCGATGCTGACTGGGCAGGTTCTTCAGTGGATAGAAGATCGACACATCAGAATACGGCACTTATGTTTGGGGCAACCTAGTGACATGGAGAAACAAAAAAACAACCTGTGGTAGCTAGGAGTAAAGCAAAGGCTGAATTTCGAGCATTAGCACACGGTATATGTGAGGGGATTTGGCTTGGAAGACTACTGGAAGAACTAAAAATCTCCAGTAATTCTCCCATGAAGCTCTATTGTGATAACAAGGCAGCAATTAGCATTGCTCACAATCCAGTTCATCACGATCGAACGAAACATGTAGAGGTGGATCGTCACTTTATCAGAGAAAAGATTGACAATGGGAGCTTATACATGTCATACATTCCAACTAAGGAACAAACTGCTGACATCTTGACAAAAAGTCTTCACAAACCGACATTTGAAAACCTTGTGAACATGCTAGGAAAGAAAAATATTTACATTCTAGCTTGAGGGGGAGTGTAAATATGGTAACAGGAATATACTGATTGTTATACTTTCCTACATATGGTAACAGGAATATTTACATTCCTGCATATGGTAACATGAATATATTCCTGCATATTGATTGTTATACTTTCCTATTAACTTGGAAAGATAACAGGAATATGGTGTATAGCAAATTTTGTGGGATATTAGTTCCCAGTTTCCTTTTCTGTAGAACAAGTCTTTGTATATATATATATGGTGTATCATTCTCAAAGGATATAGAAGAAAAGTTTATTCTTTCTCTACATTTGCTTTTACTATTGAAGCCTATCTTGTGAGCTAACGTTGCTACAAATTAATGAGGCCTTGGAGCCTCACTTGTTCTAACCTTTACCCATATGAGTTGCCCTAGGTTGAAAAAATTACTTTTCTTGATGATATTGCCACCAAGCAATATTCACATTTCCTTTTTGACAATGCTCAGTGAAATCATTTGAGAGATATGTCTCAAAAAGGAAAAAATATACTAAGGAGGCTTGGTTTGGTGATGAAGTGTACGAGATCAATGACTTTCCTTGGCAGCATTTTCCAAGCCTTTTCCCATGGCTAGATAATTTGACCTAGGTGATTTCGATCATTCATTTAATGATTCAAGTTGATATCAAACCACTTTAAGTTTATTTATAATAATGATAATAACAAAATTAAGTTTATTTATAATAATGATAATAACAACAATAATGATGATTATGATGATGATGATAATAATAATAATAATGATAAGAAGAAGAAGAAGAAGAAGTCAAGGTGTCCAAACCATCACACCTCTCTAACATTTGGTACAAAGGTGAAGAGCATTTTGGGGGTATCCAGTTAATTTTTGTATCATAGTTGCAGTTAGGTCAAAGTGAATAAGAAGATTAAGCACATTTGAGATGAGGAAGAAGAGAGACTCAAAACATAAGTAGTACCTTTTGACCTCGTCTCTTCTGAGAGTTGTAGATAGTAACAACATGCCACTTCAACCTTCATACTCTCTATGCTTAATTTATCGTTGGAAGTGGAAGAGCGCATGTCGATATCTATCATTTTACCATCAATCTTGAATGTGATAAAATGCTGAAATAGTTCCAAAAACATAATTAATAAATATAAAAAGATGCAAGTAGAGTACAAAGCCTTTGTTTCAAGAGTTTCCAACCACCCTAGTATTAGTGATCGGAAAGATACAAATGCAATCTAGTGAAGCTAGTAAAACTTACACTGTATTCTTCATCAGTAATATGTGGATTGTAACTTGTATTGTTTCGGTTCTGCAGCAGGTTATCGGATACACGATCGCCATCGGTTTTCGATCCACAACCAGCTAATTTTGACATATTATCACTGTCCTTCACATTTAAAGATCTAATAAAGGCTCCACTTGCAGTTGCTATTTTAGGACTCTCTAATTTGTGCGAACAAGTGCTTTCTTCATGATTTATTGGTGTGCAAGCAAGGAATGTATCTCTGGGAGCAACATGTGAACCATTCTAGCATATATCAACCAGAAAAAATCAGAATTTGAGTAATACATCCTAAGTAAAATGACAATTTAAAATGTGCAAGAGTATGGGTTGACAATATTACAATATACTTACCAGAACCTCACTGGAAAGACTAACTGATCCATCACTCTTCCTAACTGTGAAGAATCAAGGGAGAAGAAAATCTCAGTTTCAGTGATAAGGAATGGAACAGAACTTCATAAATAGCAAAGTTATTTATTAAAATATATATAAACCCATATCATTTAAATTCATAACTCACATTCACTGGAGGTAGCCACATCTTCAAGTGGACCTGAACGGATCCTTCCTCTCGATAGATTCTCTTCAGCATGCCCATCACTTTCATCATCTGAGAGGACTACACGACAACGTTTACGACTGACTAATGGATACTGGGTTTCGCTTGATCTACTACAACATTGTGGGTTTTTATCTCTCGGCTCGTTAAACTTGCTAGGACTTTCCGTTTGAGAAGATTTTGACTTAGAAAAAGTTTTACTGGATCGCATAAGAGAAATCAAAGGTTCGTCATCTTCAATTTGTTCAAAGCTGCTGCGTTGCTTTGATCTTGTATTTGGTGAATCACTTATATTTGGTGAATTGCATGTATTGGACCTGTCATCTGATAAATTACCCTCTCCATCTGTGTCAGTTTCAGAAATGAACTCTCTCACCCTATTTTGCACTTCAAGGTCAGCACTTCTTGAGCATTTTAGGTCTTGAATTTTATGCTTCAACCTCCTAGAAAAAAAAAACACACACACACATTTACTCTTTTAGTAGAGTTATTAGCTAGTATTGCCGCTGTGGCACAATGAATTCGCTCAAACAAAAATTACCTAGCTTCATCAACATTGTCAAATCGTATCATATGGCTGTAATGCATACTTTCAAGTGCAGAAATCTGTGCAGAAGGCAGGTTTGCTTCACGAGCAATTCTGCCATTAGGATGAGATAAAATCCATATGAGCCTTGAAAGCCATTATTAGTTTTGTAATGCTTCTATTTTCCAGAAAACAGTCTGAAACTACAAATAAACAGCTAAATGGTGCAAAAGACAGAGATAATTGCCTGTAACCCTCCTCAAATGCCGCTAGTGCACCAGTCCAGTCACCATCTGAATCCAAGACTTGTCCAATATTAATCTTAGCTAATGCCTGTCCCTAAATTCAACACCAAGAAGAAAAAAAACTATTCAAACAAAGAAACATTAGAAATGTATTATGAAGTGAGACAACTACATAGATACTCTATCACAATCTACCTACTGGCATTTCTGAAATAAAAGGAAATAAACTGGAAGAGATTATCAAGGTGATTTGCACTCTGAATATTTACATAGACCAAATTGAAAACTATCGCAAAACTTAATTACCTCCAAATTGTTGATTGACTTGCATATGTTCCAACTCTTCTCGTACCATTTAAGGGCCTTGTCAAAGTTCTGGAGTTCTTTGTAAGACTCTCCAATTGCAAGTAGAGAATCACTTATCTTTTCCTTGTCACAGAGTTCGCATGCTACTTTCTTCTTCCACTTGGCAAACTCCAGATGCTAGAATATTACCATGATAATTAGAAAATATACAACTTCAAAACTTCAAAAATATATAATAAGAAGTGGCAGACCATTCCTGGACGTTGTATATAAATTGTGAAAACACACATAGTCCAACCGGGTAATATTTCTCAGTTGTATTTAAGCTATTTTGACATGGTAGTTCTTATACCTAATAACTTTGAAATAAGAGGGAATGGCTAGGAATTCATAAATTATTATTTGCAATTTGAGAAGAGAGAAATGGCTTCATTTGTGTGCATAAAACATGTTTGATGGTCGTTACATCCAATCTATAGGCAGATCAACATTATCATAGCCACGTTTTATATGTTTTCTTCGAGGAAAGAGCCGTTTGAGGCGCTCCATCCTAGCATCAGGCCTCATGACATCCTAGGCCAGCGTCGACGTTGAGCCCCCAAATCCCCTCCCCCCCCCCCCCCCCCCCCCCCCCCCACACACACACACACACACACACACACACGAAAATAACTTCTATACCCTCTAAAATGATTCGATGAGATTTAATGCCTACAGTTCTAATAAATCTAGGACATACAAAACCATTTATGCTCTTACAACCATCTCTTAATTATAAAATACATTTATAATTCACATAAGGAACATATTTAGTAATCATAGGAATATCTATCTTACAAATCAGAATGGTGTTTTAAGGAATTGGAGATAAAAATGGCTAGGATTAAAGGTTGAAAAATATGTTGAGGGTTGAGATTCATTTCCCATAATGGCATGTTTGTGAATATAACACAGCTATAAGGGCAAATAAAATGAAAAATGGTGAAAAAAGTTAATGGAATGTATATGTGGAGAGGAGAGAAAATTTTGTGATTTTTCTAAAAATTAAAATTGTCATAACTAATTACTTGGTTGTCGAATTTTGACAAACTTGATATTGTTAGACTGCATTTTTGAAGATCTTTCCAATAAAACCAACGATTAATACAAACACTAAAATTTATATTTTATTGCTAAATAACGTATAATGCATTTCATGTCATTAGTATTTTTCAAATAAATGAGACGGGTCGATCATCCCATGAGAGATGAGACAAACATCTTAATGTACATTTAAACAAAAATCATAAACTTCATGTTTTGGCGAATTCAAGGTTTAAGGGAAACTCACTCACGGTGTTTGAGTGTTTTTTTTCCAACTGAATCAAATTTTGACCGAGTCTAAACTTAAAGTTATATTATAATTTTTACCTTAGAATAGGCTTACACTTCAAAATTGATTGAGGAGAAACTGGGGATAGTGGCGTGGATGTTAAGTACATGATATTTAGCAAAAAAAATACATGAAGTGCCACCGGCACGCGGAATACCCTAGTCTGTCTTACAAATTAGAATGGTGCATGTGGTTGGAGATAAAAACGGTGGTCAGGATTGAAAGTTGGGGAAGATGTTGATGGTGGAAATTCATTATCAACAATAACATGTTTGTAATTAAGTTGCAAGTAGAAGGGCAATGAAAATAAACAAAAATGTGAAAAAATTGGTGGAATGCACATGTGGCAGAAAGATAAATTTTGTTTTTTAAATGCAAATTGTTGTAAATATCTACTTAGTTGTCGGATTTTAGTAAACTTGGTATGGTTGAAATGCAATTTTGAAAATCTTTCAAATGAAACCAATCATTAATATAAACGCTTAAAGTTTTAAATATGCATTTGATGTCGTAAGTATTTTTCCAAAAAAATAATTGTAATCTAATGCACTTCACGTCGTAAGTATTTTCAATATTAAGACACATTCAAGCAAAGACTATGAACTCCATATTTTGAAAATCAAAGTTTGGGGAAGATTAATTGTGGTGGTTTTAAAATGTATTTTTTTCCCTAAATGTTTAAAATTTTAACCGAGTTTGACCTATTGCCACGACCCACTTTCTATCGTGCCAACGACACGGGAAATACACTAATATCTCAATATAATGTGCCAAATTTCATTCTAACCATTACTGACCCACCCCAAATCTCAAACCTCAACCTCTTCATTATCTACGAACAAGTCATGCGCCTTTCTATCGTCATCCTTGTATCAATGTTGTCGTTGCTATAACTGTAAATGTGGGGTGTTTGGAATGTGAGGAAAACATATAAAAGAAGAAAAGGGAAGAAGAGAGTAGAAGGAAGAAGAAGATAACTGACTAGTGAGTTAAGGAGCACAACGGCGGGAGGAAGAGAGGCAGTCGCGACATTAGGCTTTAGTGGCAATAGGCAGTTGAGGCGATAGCCTAGGCGTAGGATTGCATCACTATGTTAGGCGAGGAGGTCAAGTTTCATATCACACCCTAGCGACCGCCTAGGCTAGCTTTTGGTAGCATAGCTCAAGAAACCACATTATTGTATTATATCAGAGATTCAAACATCAATTTGGACGACAGTAATGATACACAATAAGGGATTTCTGGTCACGATATGTATATGAGTTTTAGCTATTTGTGTTCTGGTGAAGAAATTTGTTTGAATGTAAAAGAACTATCTAAAAAGTGCTGAGAAACAAAAGTCGGGCACGCCATAAAATTTCTCAGGACCACCAGAACTAGCAAGCTGCTATGTTGGCTAAAAACTATGTACAAAGAGTTATTCTACATATAGCCAAAGACAACATCAATCTTTTGTATCATAGACAAGAGTTTGGCTTTCTACTTAAAAATGCAGAGCAAAATAACTTACTTTCGACCATGAGAAGATTGTACTTACTTTCGACCATGCGAAGATTGTACTGGACTTTTCTATAAGACGATCTAGGGACGCATTCTGTTGGAGCAGATGCATCCTCTCATGCTCTGTGCCTCTTGATATGGCTGTGTTTCTTATCAGCTTTTTGAGATTCTGCTCTTCTTTCTTCAGCTCATCCAATACTATGGCCGCTTTTTCTATGGTATTGATGTTTTCGTTAATATTTTCAACCAAAGCATCCTCATCTTCCATGGATTCCGCAATTTTAAGGGCCTTCTTATAGCATCCGAGTGCATCTTCATAATTCTGACCTCGATAATGCAGTTCACCTAAATTGATGTATCCCTTTGCCTCTCCTTGGCGATGCCCAATTCTCTCGCAGATTCTAATGTCCCTGTCAATGTGTACACGAGCTTTCGCCCACATTCCCAACTCCAAGTAAACACTTCCCAGGTTGTGATTAATCCTGCTGCGTGCATCATCGTCCTCAATCACTTCTTCTTCGTCACATATTTTTAAGGCTTTAAGAAGGATCTTTCGGGCTTCTTCGAAGTTATCAAGATCCTTTTCCAGCAACCCAAGGTTATTATGGGCGTCAATGTATTCCTTGAGAAAATAAGATTTCCCACTTTCCTTGAGAGTACGAGCAAGTTCCATTGAGGACTTGAAATACTTCTTGGCGTTTCGAAGTGCATAATGGTCATCATCAGATTTTAAAGACATTTCATGGTAAGTTCTACCAAGTTGGGTATAGGCCCTTTGCTGTTCCACCAGGTCATTGGAGTCCTTGGCAAGTTCCAAATGCCTTTTCTGCAATCACACAGAAACAATTCAACACAAGCACAACTGGTAACTCAAAACTTTAAAGGAACTAAGAGAGTCTTTACAAAAAAATTTGCTAAGTAATAGATTGTCTAAGTCCACAAGTTTTGCACCAAATGCAAATAGATTCTAACAAATTGGAAAGCGCAAAAGCACCTGCAAAAAGGGTGTGGTGGTTCCAATGAGAGAATTTCCATAGTAACCTGATATTGAGATCTCAATGCTGAAAATTTGAAAAGTTTTGCATACTAAAGTGTGGGGTTCACGGAAATCTAAAAACTATTGCAATATTTTCATAGGGTAACAAGTCATCAGTGAGATTGGGTCATATGAAGTGCAAAAGGATGAAAATGCACCTAATCATTTTGGAGGCGTTTGCATAGTAAATCAAACAAATATGATTTTTTTTTAATATATATTTTTATTTTGTATGGAAATGAAAACTGCATCATCAGTTGAGATACCCAATAGTGAGCAAGAATGGGTAATGGTACCTGGTAAGTTAGGGCTTCTTTGTAGTGTTGAAGACGGAGATAAACCTCACCGAGGGACTGACAAGTGGGAAGCAATTGCTTCTGAGGGAGGTGTTGGACAGAGATATCGTAGTCAATTCGAAGCCATTTAAGAGCTTTGACGTACTCTCCTCTATTCTTGAGGATGTCTCCAATCAAATTCGCCCAACGAGCTTCTTCTTGGCAATTCCCGACAGCTTTTGCCTCATTGTATGCTCTCTTAGCAGCAGTCAGCTGCTGCTGTGCCTGTGCGTCATCTCTCGCCATCGCTTCTTGATCTCTGATTCTCTCTTCAGGGGATGGGCAGTGGAGAAGAGGATGATCTCCTCTGATTTCGCGTCATGGCCGGTTTTAGGTTTTCTTTCATTTGTTGATTGATTTTTTCTCTCTTTAAAAACTGAAAACTACTCCCCCCAAAATGTTCCAACTCCCGCCAAATTATTTTGGGGTTTGGACTTTGGGAGCCTTTCTCCAACTTGGGCCTAATTTCACTAAATCCAATCCAGGCAAAAAGCCCATCTAATTTAGCATTTATATGTTTTAAGGGTGGGCATGGGACGGGATGGGCATGTACTAAAAATATTTTTAGAAGTTTATTTCTGAATTATGTGTACTTAGGACTACTAACGTTATTGTGTCTAATATCAATATAATCAGTACAAAAAAATAAAAAATCTATAATTGTGTTCATGTGGTTTTAAACAGTGAAAAAATATTAACAGCTTGGTATATATACCAGAGTTTATTCAACTAAGTTTTCAATCTTTCTAAAAATTGTTTAATTTGTTGTCCATAATTGATAATGCAATTTAAGTTCATACATAAAATCAGTTAAAAATTCATTTGCTACTTAAATGAATTTGAGTTTGTATTTGTATTTGTGTTCATAAATATATACACATATCGAGAGAGAACGTGTGTGAATATAAATTATACTTGTGAAAATAACTTATGCATATTTTTAATTAACTTCCTAAAATGAAGAGAGAGAGCGAGAGAGTGAGTGTGTGTGTGTGTGTGTGTGTGTTTGTGTTTGTGCATGCGTGTGTGCGTGTGTGTATGTGTGCTAGAATATGTCGTTGCCTATTGGTTGAGATTTTGCAGTTGGCAGTGGCACTGCAATTTTTTCTATTCCAAGTTCCAACACCAAATTTAACATGCTTATATGTCATGTCATTAAATTAGTAGAATACAAGAATATTTGAATATGTTAATTGATATAGTTCAGTGAGCGTGCGTGCGTGTGTGTTGCCTATTGGTTGAGATTGTGTGTGTGCGCTAGAATATGTTGTTGCCTGTTGGTTGAGATTTTGTAGTTGCCACTGTAAATTTTCTATTCCAAGTTCCAACACCCAATTTAACATGCTCATATGTCATGCCATTAAATTAATAGAATACAAGAATATTTGAATATGTTAATTGATATAGTTCAAACACGGTCAACACAGGTCGACTACACCGGCTAATGCCTATTGTTCAAAACCACCTTAAATGGTGATCCGTAAACATTCACAAAGACTGTTTATGAAGATATTTAAAGGAATCGAGCTAAACAAGTAACTCGAGAAAATGATTCCTGATGGGTATGAATTATGAATTATCAAAGGGACCCTAGGAAACATGAAATTATCAAAGTGTCCTGATGGGTATAAATTATGAATTTGAGGGGCTCCAATCCCAAACCCTTGTTTTACCATACAAGCAAAATCTTACACGTTTGTTTGGATTTGGAGAAGTTTGAATTGCATGCATGACGCACCCTACAAATCCACAAAATAAATTGTAATCTGTCTTACAAATCAACTAAGTGTTTTACTATTCATTCAAATTTTGAGATAAAAAGGGCTATGATTGAGAATTGAGAAGATACTGAGGGTTGAGATTCATTTTCTACAATGTCATGTTTTGTAATTATAAAACATATAGACGAGCAAAGAAAATGAAAAAATAGTGAAAGAAGTTGGTGGAATGTGCATGTTGCGGATATATAAAATTTTGTGTTTTTTTCTCAAAATTATAATTGTCATAACTATTTACTTGGTTGTAGAATTTTGATAACGCGGTATTGTTGGAATGCATTTTTTAAGATATTTCTAATGAAACCAAGGATTGTGATTTCGTTTTCCAAGGTAATTTCAGTAAGCTGATTTTAAGAAATATTTCGTTGCGTATAAAAAAATGTAAAAACTTTGATTGTTATTTTGAAGTTATCAAGATTGGTGTAGTCGAATTTTGCTCTCTTTGACCTTGACCTAGACCTGCACAGGGAACGCACGTGAGCCAAGGACCACCGTTGTGGTGGCCAATAGCACTCCAATGCTAAAGTCAAACAAGGCTTGAGAAATACTTAAAACAGTAAATTGGGTTATGTAGTTCATCAACCTGTGTCTTATTTGTAATGCGAGAGTCCTCATTCGGCTAGGCCTTTGGTGGCGTAGCTTAGAGAAATAGATCTTGCTAAAAATCCTCTCTAAGTTGGGAGTCGTCCATGTAGGAAAGTTTCTCTACACGACTTGTGCTCCTAGATCTGTGGGAGATATTTCTCTTTTGGAGTGTTGTTCATGCAAGAAAGTTTGTATGCACAACCTATATTATGGTATTTGTTTCCTAGTCGGATCCAATGTATGGCTGACCTACTCGTCTTAGGTGATCCTTGGGATACTTACCTGATCAGGCCTTATTGGTATTGAGTTTTACCATGTGATGTGTGGGCTTAGTAGAGTGCTGCTATTTGGATCAAATTTTCTGGATTTTGCCAAGATGGGCTCAGTGTTGTTTGGGCTTTGCCAGATTGGGTGGGCAATCAGGCCTATTTTGCTCTGCTGACTAGATTATTGTGACACGCGTACAATACGGATTGAAGGACGATTTGGTGTATCATCAGCTGCTCCCCCCCCCCCCGAGTAAGTGAGCCATCACGTCAGTCCACTAAGTTTCTTCAATAGGAACTGTATAGTTGTGACAATTGAATCCAACACGTCGTCTCGAGCAGCGCCCATCATTAAATGAGCATATGACTGCTCGGAAAAATGGGGCACGACTCTCGAGCTCTATATAAGTTGTCATCTCTGCATAGGAGAGTTTATTTAATTCTGTAATTTTTCTGAAACTTCTTTACGCTTTTTTGCTTCAAGTGCATTCAAAAGTTCAAACTTTCTTTCATGGCGGACAATGTCGAACTCACCCCTAGACAAGAGTTGTCCCATGTCTGCCTTAACTTTTACCGAGAACAGAAGGTTGGCGAATTCGATTTGGTTAAGCTCTGGGACGAATACCAAATTCCTAAAGACTTGGAACTTACCCCCTTGGGTGCTACCCAAAGTTCGTTAACGCCTCTGCAAGGATTCATCGCCTTGCATAAAGGCATGTTTCAATCCGGGCTTCGCTTTCCAGTTTTGGAAGATATTTGGCGCTTCCTGGCATATCTTCACATTCCTCCCGCTCAGATGGTACCGAACAGATTCAGGACCTTGATTGCTATTTTTATCAGAGCGAAGGTGATGGCCTTCGGTTAATTTCGCAGGTGATCCATCTGCTGACTTCCCCTCGACTGAACGGCCACGGAGCCCATTGACTGAGTACGCCAGATTGTCTGGGTTCTCTGTCAGACGATTTCAAGTCTTGGCAAAAGTATTGTTTTCAGGCTTCTTTGGACTCTGTGTACTTTAAGCTGGAGGGGCATCCGATTGTCAGATACTTCAAATTCGATCGCAGCGAGTGTAATGTCCCTCCTCATTTTTCTTGTCTAATATCTGTGGATGTTGACATGTCATTCTATTATTTTTTGAAAGGAAATTTGTAACTCCAACTCTTACTGAAGAGGAGGAGTCGATGAGGAAGACGTTCAATAAGCTTCTTTTTACGACCATTGAGAAGGTTATGGCTTCAAGCAACATTGTGCAGAGTGGGTTGTTCGAGTACTTCCATATAGCTCCCACTTTGTTTGGGTCATTGCCAAGAGAGGCTGATAGTAGTCGTTCAAAGATGAGGAAGCTCACGATACCTAGCCCTACAAGGCAGGCTAAGTTGGAGGTGGCCATGCTACCCATTGGTCAGCCCAAGATGAAGTGAGTTGGTCGCAAAATTGGTTCCCTTCCAATCCGCTGGAGAAGGAAGTAACTGTTGCGGAGTTTGAACCCAACCAATCTGCTCAAGCGATAGTTCTGGGAGAGCAAGATGTTGTGTTTGAGCTTCCTGCTTCCGTCATTGTATTGGAGGGGGATCGTTCAGAGGTGGCGGATCTCGACAACGTCGAAGCTTTGCGCCTTGCCGAGTCCTCAGACATGGGTCATGCCACCAAACCTACTGATGCCCAATTTTTTGCTGAAGTTGCCACTTTTTGGAGTGGATATTCTCTCTCTTTCCCACCCTTAGGCCCCAGTGCTGAGCATGAATTTCCAGTTGAGAAGGCCTCAACTACGAAGCTGGTGTCTTTAAAGGGTCCCATCAAGATAGTGTCAACATCTAGTGGCGAAGCGGGCGTGTCATTGGATTGAGTTGCACCCTGACGCTTGCAGTAGAATACATGCTTTGGAAAAGACTTTTGCTAAACTACGGAAGTCATATTCGGATGCACTCTATCGGAAAGACTCCTTAAGCAGGCAGTCGGAGGAGTGTGGTGTTGGGACGGACTGCGAATCGTTGCGGATCGCTCGAGTTGATCTTGAGGCCAAACTCGAGGCCTCGTAGGCCGAGCTGAATCTTACCAAAGCTGGCTTGGTGTCCGGTGAAGCGGAGTTGGGGCACACTCGAGAGAAGTTGAAGCACGTGGAAGGGATGTTAGCAAAGGCACAGACAGATCTGCAAGCCCAAGCCGTTGAAATGAGCGAGTTGAATCCGAGTGGACTGCCTTGTGTTAGGAGTTTGAATCTGAGGTGGCTGATGGGTGTCAGCGTATCCATGATGCGGAGACTCAAGTTGTGTCTGCGATGGCTGAACTAAATCTGCCAAGACAACAACTAACTGAAAAGCATTCTCACGTGGTTGCGTTCTCAGACATGCTGAAGAAAGCAGAAACGAGCCTATCCGAATCCAAACATTAGGAACAAGAATGGCATGCAATTTTAGAATTCAATGATATCATCCGAGGTAGGTTGGAACTGCTAGGTCTGATCGAATAAGAGAACCCTGATCTTGAGCTTGACTTTGTGCGTTACAGGACGGTTGCTTATTGGAGGATTGATGAGATAGAAGCTTCCGATCTTGCGTCCCCTACTTGCAACTCGGGATAGGCCTCGGACGATGTTAGTGCATCCCTTGTAGTCCCTTCTAATGTAATGGCCCTTCAGCCTCTGGAGTGGATTCTCCAAAACAATTGTAATCCTTAAGATATGACTTAAAAAAAGCTTGTTAAGTAGTATTTCATACTTGTACTTTCTAAAGCTTAGCCATGTTGTCATGTTGTTGCGTCGGTCTCTTTGACGCGTGACTTGCATAGTAGAAGCTATCGTTATCAGTGGCAAGCCATCATCATCAGGTTGCATGAGCACTGACTAGACTTCCACTACCTAACCCATCGTCATCCATGCTTGACGGACTAGGTGTTAGAGTGAACCAGAAGCTATCGTTATCAGTGACCACTAACTAAACGTTGGTCGGGTTTGGCGATCAATGTCTGTAGTTGGACGATGATCCCTGGCAAGCAAGGATTGTGATTTCATTTTTTGGGTTAATTTCGGTCTCCTAATTTTAAGAAATATTTCGGTGTGTAAAGAAAAAACATAAAAATTTTGAGGATACATGAAATATATATAATTCATTTCAAGGGTTTTATGAAATATGTGAAAAAAATACAAAGTAAATGAATCTATAAAAAACATTAAATGAGGCCTAAATACCAAGAAACGAAACAAACATAAAATAATATATAATTACAAAAATAGGGGGTTGTTTCAAAAATTAATAAATAATTAAAAGAAATGATAGTTAGAAAAAAAAAACTGAAATTTATGAAAAAAACTCGAAATTTATAAAAAAAACTCAGAAATTTGCCGAAAAAATGAAAATTTGGTCACTGAGTTATGTTTTTTTGGCCAAAAACCAAATTTTACAAAAAAAAAATCATAAAAAATTGAAAAACCACAAAACCACAAAAAATATAAATTTATATTTCAATTTTTTCTTTTCGTAATTTCAAAAAAACAAAAATTTCACGAAATATCATTCCATGCTGGCAAGTCGCCGTGTTCAGACGTCGAGAGCGCTGACTAGACTCCCACTTTCTAAGTCGTCATTGATGCAGTCGTTTTCCGTTCCTTGCTTTAACTCAGTTCCTACTTACATGCACATTTAACGCCGCATGAGCCATGGACCACCGTTGTGGTGGCCGATGACACTTCGATGCTAAAGTCAGATAGAGATTTGAGGAAGGTATAATGTTGTAACAAGGAATTTGTAACGTACCATAGCTTACCAACCTCATGTCTTATTTATATTGCAAGGAGTCTTGGTTCTACCAGGCCATCATAGGCATAATTTAGGAAGGAGATCTTTGTGGAGATCCTTCTCTAATTAGGACTCGTGCTATAGGAGGGAAGTTCCCTGTTAACCTCGTGCCCCCAGATACGCGGGAGATAATTCCAAATGCGAGAGCAATCCGTAGAAGGGAGTTTCCCTGTGTGGAATGTACTATGATATTTGCTTCCTAGTTGGAATCAGAAAGCAGTTGTAGTTGCCTGTCTGAAGCTGATCTTTGAGATACTTGCCTTAGTAGGATTATGAGTATTGAGGATATCTGTGAGACGTGTGGGCTTAGCATGTTGTGAGAGTTCGGGTCCGCCTGGCGGACTAAATTGAGCTGGCTTAGAACCGCCTGGGCCATATCAACATTGGGTTGATGCTGGAGCCCGTATTTCTTCGAGATCATCCTGACACGTGTGTGGCTTAGAGGTGTGAACGTTTTTATGTATCATCAGCTGCTCCCCCTGAGTTAGTGGGTCGTCACATCGGTTTGCTAAGTCATCTCTTGAAGGGATGCGCCGCTCATGATGATTGAGTCGGAATCGTTGCTTGAACCGCGGGCTGCATTAATTGAACATGCATTGGTTTAGCAGAAAAGAGGTGGGAACCCACCCTTTATTTAGATCATCCATAGTGAATAGCCTGACTCTTCTATTTTATCTGTTTTCAAAGATATCACTCTGATCATAAAAGATTATTCATTTTCTGCATGGCCCAACAAAACCTTCTTGACGTCGCAATCTTGGCCAAGGGATTAGAGATTTTCGAAGGCAGATTGTTGTCCGAGCCTGGCCTTGCTGAAATCCGTATGAAGTTTGAAGTCTCTGAGGACCTGTCGTTGTATGTCCTGACGGGTGACCAAACGCCAATGTCGCGCTCCGTCCGATTTTATCTGCCTGCGTTGTGGGATGCTTCAAACCAGAGTGCGTTTTCCAGTTCTGGACGTGATTTGGGAGTTCCTAGAACTTCTAGGGATTCCTTTTGCTTAGTTGGGGCCTAATGGATATAAGACCATCCTCATGATTCTGCTCAGTGCTAAGGAGGTTGTGTCACCGTGACTCCGCGGGTAATTCAGTTGTTGACTTCTCCTCGGCTGAAGGGTAATGTTGTCTGTAAGACGACATCGCCGGCTTGCTTCGTTAATTTGCATGATGACTTCAAGTTCTGGAAGAAGTACTGTTTCTTGGCTCCTGCGGATTCGAAGTATTTTCGATGCAAGGGTCGTCCGCTCGAGCGAAAGTTCAGGTCACTTTATAAGTTCAACCCTCTTATTGTGACTTTGATATGCTTGATAGCGGGCTGGCTAATCGTTGTTTGTGTTTATTCTCAAGAATATTTCCTATTACTCCTTTTACCTTAGCGGAGCAAAACACCGTAGAGACGTTCCATAACTTGCCAAAGATGAACGTGATCGATGTCATAAGAGTTTCCAACTTAATCCGTATTAGGCTGTGGGACAATTGGCACGTTGCCCCTACTCTGTACCGAACATCGCGAATTAAGTTGGAAGATGAGGCCTCTTCGAGAAAGAGGAAGGTTGTTGGGGCCAGAGGTCCCATTCTGTCAGATGCAAAGGAGCTGTTTGAAATGCTTGCCTCCTTTCGTGACGAAGAAGTTCTGTGTGAGGACTGGGTATCTTTGACACGACCCGCTCTAATGGGAGAAAAGTGCGAGTTTGCAGGAGTTGTAGACAGGTCGAACCTTAGTGATGCGCAGGTCGAAACAGGCTGAGGATAAAAGGTTGGATCAGTCAACCGTGGTCGCTGAGACTCAAAGGGCTCGTCTGAAGGTCCTTGAGTGTGATCTGTCTGAGGCAGTGTTCGAGAGAAATAGACTCACAAAGAAGTTGGACCGGACTCGCCGAGATTTAGAGGTTGCGCAGGAAGTTGCGACTAAGGCGCGTTTTGAACTGTGGTCAGTTGTTGAAGAGAATGTTTTGAAAAAGGCAGACTAGGTTGTTTAGAAGCAAAAGTTAGAATCCGATGTGGAGTTCTATGCTCAAGAGGCGAGAAAGGTCAATGATTAGCTCGAATTGGAGTGGATGAGCTTAGTGTTGTTAATAGCAGTTTGGCCACAGAGCAGTCTCAGGTTGACGCGCTGACTGGCAAGTTGGAGCTATTGGAAGAACTTGTTGACGCGAAGGTGCGCGAGAAGGAGCTTCTTCAGAACAAGACAAATGCGAGTTCTGCTGGGTTGTACATGGTAGGTTGGAGCCGCTGGCGCTGATGAAAGAGGAGCATCCAGAGTGGGATATCGGTCGTTGTAAGAAGATGTTGTATGTAGACTTGTCTATTTCCTTTGCGTCATCGGACGAGGAAGACAGTGTGGGCCCTGATGTCCAGGCCATGGCGCATGTGAACGCAACTCCTGCTATTTCTTCCACTAGGCTTAGCTCTTCTATTTCTGTACCTTCTCCTGATAAGGAGAAAACTTTGTGTGCTTGTACCTATTTCCGTTTCGACCTTTAATGAAAACAGTTTTATCCGTATCGTGCTTGTTGTCTCTATTGCATGTTTTTCGTTTCACCTTGTTGTCTTGCTTTGGCATAGGCTGGTTGAATCAATAGGACGTCGACTGGTCTGTCTGCGATAGAGAGCTTGACCATTTTGTGCTTCGAATGACTCAGGGTCATCGTTGTGTAGTTGTGTCTGATGGTGGGCATGTTGCAGACAGTTTAGCTGGGGTTGAGTCGCCCGAGCTGTATCTTGTCCCCAAGGTAAGCGGCTTGAGGCTTACCCTGTTTGTCTGACTGGTCGGCTGTAGTTGCTGCTATGGGCGAGTTGCGATGGCCGAGTGTATGTGTTAGAGCGTTCGTGCCGAGTCAGGCGCCGTAAGCTCGGGCTGGCATCCTAAGTAGCTTTTATTTGGGTACTGGCTATACGATCTTTGTATCGGCATGAATGGCCTTCGCTAATAATAGAATGTCAGTCCATTTGAGCGTGAAGATGTTGGCTCAACTAGATTCATGTTTGCGACTGTTGTTTTGAAGGAAAGTGGAAGTCTTATGGCGAGCAGCTGGAGACTCCCACCTTATGATTCATCTATGACCGAGCAAAATGGACTACAGATTCGGGGAGCAAAAGCTTGGCGACCAGGCTGAAAAGCAATGGTCCTGTGACAAGCCGTCAGAATTAGTTTAGGACAAACTAGGCTCCCACCTTCTGAATCGTTTACACCTGTGTGCACCAAGCTACAAATTTGGGAGTTTTCAGTGGCCATGCTAAAAAGCAGTGGTCCCGTGGCAAGCCATCGGAATCAAGTCGTGACTGACTAGGCTCCCACCTTCTAGACTATCTACACCCACGCAATGGGGGCTACAAGTCCAGAGTTGGCGATTCGGCGGCCATGCTGAAAAGCATTGGTCCCATGGCGAGCCGTCGGAATCAGTTCGGGACTAACTAGTCTCCCACCTTCCAAACCATTTACACCCGCGCAATAGGGGCTACAGTTCTGATATTTGATTAGAAGCTTTCGTTGCTAGTCATCACCAGTTACGTGGTCAATGATTCCTGACAAGTCGTCGTCACCAGGCGTGATAGTGTTGATTAGACTCTCCCTTCCTAAACCATCGAGATCCTCGCTGAGCGAACTAGGTGTCAGGTGATACTAGAATTCTAGAAGTCATTATCATCAGTTTCGGCTAACTAAGCTTGCTCGGTTGGAGAGGGGTTTTGCCCGTTTGAGGGCGTGCAGACCTAGTCCATCAGTATGGTGCATGGTGTGGATGAAATTACCTTAAACAACTAGTGATCTGTAGGTACGATCCGTATGTCAGAGTTGACTAGGATTTTTCGTGCTCATGCCAAGCATGTGACAAAATAATGTTTGAATAACAGGCTGAGCCCATGGGCCCGTTGAGGAAGGGCTAGGGTTTCCTGCACAGTGCGTTGCGTGTATGACGTAGATCGCGCGGTAACACGTGTACGACGTAGATGGCATGGTAACACATGTACAACATAGGCTGCGTGATGGTTGAGTATCGGTTACTCCCTCTCAATTGATGGGGTTGTGTGCAACGCCATTAATTTGATTGACGTGGTCTGCGCAGTTTGCTCGAGAATCGCTGTCTCCTCGTTTCCCATACTGTATTTAATGTTTGGCAGTTAATGTTGGAGTGCCCGCTTGGTGAACCATCGTGTCTTTATAATGGTGTTTTCCAATCGTTGTAAGCACTATCTTTCATAAAACTTATCTCCTATAATGTTCTTGCTTGAAGATAAGGCCTTGGGTTTTCCAAAGCCTGAAGAAAATGCTTTGGATTTTCCAAAGGCTGAAAGTGGATTTCCGTATCTGGAGTCTCCGAATATTCTGACATTTACACTGCTCAAGCATAGCGATGTTTGTTGTTATGCGTGGTCACCTGTTATGGGTGGGCACGTAGTTGACCTGCTGAGGTCTCTTAATTTCTTCTCATATCGCGGAGTAGTACAAATTTCGCCCAAGGGAGATGCCTTGGTCTTACATCGTACACTTTTGCCTTCATGTGCTCGAATCCCGCTACTAACCAATGGCTGATCGAAGTGTTAGTCGATGCACGATATCTCCGGGTGTGGTATCTTTCAGTCACTCCTGGTATCGCACATGTGAAAAGTGGTCTCACTTGATAGCACTGGGAGACCATGACTGCGTCGTTGCTTGTGGCCATCCTCATCCACCTCCTTCTAAGCTATTTGAGGAAATCGGAAGGGGAGTGGGATGCCTCTTGAGGAAATCAGCATCCCATTGTAAAGTCTACAATGCTCTTGTACGGTCGCTTTCTAGGGTGATCTAACGGAGCAATCTGATTGTTCAGTTGTTTCAATCCCCTCTGCCACTTTTTCTTTATCTTGGGAAGGGGTTGAGCGAAGTCCGTTCGCGTATCTTTGTTGTCACTTGCAGATTTCTCTCATCAAAGGGTCTGCAAGTTTTCTTTAGATGCTTCTCGTAGTAGAATTGTCTAAACGAGTCTTTTACTTCATGTCACACTGTATTCAAATGCTTGTAGTATGTAGTCTTTTGTATCTACCTCAAGGTGCTTGTTGTTACATCTTTCTAATAATCAATAGAGTTTGTTTTTGTAATTCTTCATTTATTTCTTAAATGATTGTAAATCACCTAAGCGTTTAAGAACTAAAACTCTACATTGATTATGGAAAGGAAAATAAACAACTGAAAAACAAACTACTGTTGACGGAGAGAAATTGATCCTGGCCTTGAAGTGAATTCAAATTTCCCTTGTGGATTGTTCAAAGGTTACCGAATAGTAAACCTTGCAGAGGGGCCAATCGCTATATTGACGGAACGTCGGGGGGGGGGGGGGATGTGTTCCCGATTGCTATGGCCTCTCAAGGTGATGCCTCCGCTACTGCTTGGCATGGCATTGGCTCAGGTTGCCTTGCAGTATGTAGTTGAATCTGGGAGCATTCTATCTGTTTTAGTGCGGCGTAGTGGCAGCCTCATGCCGTAGGTTGGTCTCCACGTATTGTCCCTTCGGAGTAGTTAACAATATACTTAATGATGAAGGGTGGAGACCACTGCTTCCATCTGGTGGAGCCATTGTTTTCCCAGAATGAGATTGTGGGATGATGGCGCGTCTACCACCATGAAGTCCAGAAATAAGACATTCCTTAGCTGCAGTTCTCCAGCCACCGTAGCTAACCTTATCTTTCCGAAGGGGAAGCATTTCTCCTTGCTGAATCTGATCAGCGGATGCTCTGAAAACGTTAGGTTTTCCTCCTTGAGGTCCATATTGCGAACACGTTGTAGAACAGAACGTTGAACGAGCTTCCTGTGTCCACCAGAGCTCTCTTTACCTCCCACCTTGCTATGGAGACCGAGATGACTAGGGTGTCGTTATGTGGCGCTCGAACTCCTTCGAGGTCTTTGTCTGTAAAGGTCAAGGTGGGAATGGGGCTCTGAATCCTTGAGTGGCAGATGTGTTTGTCCTCATCCGCGGGTTGTGTCTGCATTTCCAGTAAGGTCCGCTTGCAAGATCTGTACGATGGTCTTCATTCGGTCCGACTCCATTTAGGATGTATATTATCCCTGGAGTCTCCTCCTCTACTTCTTTAACTGACTCCCCTTCTGTCCCTTGTTTGTTCTATTCGCTTCTTAGACTTCAGGAACTCTTGAACTTGCCTCTGTGAATCCAGTGTTCGACCTCATACCTCAGACTCTTGCAGTCATTGGTGTCGTGGCCGCCCTCCTTGTGGTACGCGCAGTACTTGCCGTTGTCACACTTGGAGGGGTCTCCGTGTGTCTTCGGGGGCCACTTCAGTTCCTCCCAGTTCTTCATGGATTTAAGTACGTCTGACATGCTAGCATTTAGGGGTGTCACAGCTTTGGATTCAACGTAGTTGGATGATTTTTCTAGGGCTTTAGGGGTCCAGCCTGTTGTCACTGCGCTTCCTTTTGCTCAATTCCTCATCCTCGCATCTCTTGCCCTCCTTATTGTCTCTAGGGCGGAGGACTTCTTCTCGCCTTCGGCTTCCCTTTTAACGGTCCTCGACTCTTCTAGGGTGATGTGTCTCTAGACGCTTTTAAGGAGCTCTGTCATGTTCAGAGGGGGCTCTAGGGTGAGGTCCTCGTAGAGTTTTCCCCTTTTGAGGCCCGCAATGAAGGCCGTCACGATTGTATCGTCGTTGCACCCATCGATGAGGGTCAGCTCGTTGTTGAAGCGCGTGACATATTCTCGGAGTGTCTTGCTGGACCTCTGCTTTAGAGAGAGTATGTAGTGCGAGCCTTTTTGGAAACGTTGGTTCCCAAGGAAACGTGCCAGGAACTCTTTTGTAAGCGTTTTGAAGGAGTCAATCGACTTTGGCGAAAGGCTGTGGAACCACGTCAGTGCTGAGCTTTTCGGATTGGTGGGAAAGGTTTTGCACATGAAGGATTAGGAATGAACTTCCTCGGAAGGGCCTCATTCATGATCTGGTCCACATATGGTGAGACGAAGAGGCGGTACAGTACGTCCAGATCATGTGCCCCTCTGCGGAGGGGGTTCCCAGGGTCAAGCCTCTATGTCCTGGCAGCGAGCTCAGCGTTAGCCGCGCAGCCTCCCTTAGTCCAATGAGAACTAGCAGGGGCTTGGCTATCTTGCGCTTGCTCCCTATCATCTTTTGGATGCGGAGGTCCGTGCTGCTCCTAGTCTCCATGGGCAGGTGGTGGATTTTGTGGCATGAGAGCCTTCACCGCCTTGGCTATCTGTTGTATTTGAGATGTCAGACGATCGATTCGGGGGTCCGCTACTGCTCTTGTCGTGCGGGGGCTTGAGTCTATAGCCCGTGTATGACCGGAGCCGTTGAAAACGACAGTATTGTGCCAATCGAAGCATTTGAGGTGTCTCCCTGTTCTCTGTTGTTGCGCAACCTAGTAGTCATCATCTCTCTGGGTTTTTAAAAAGAGACGATGTTAATGAAAAATTAAGAACTATGTCGTCCCCACGGACGGTGTCAAACTGATGCAATCGTCTTCCGCTCCCTGCTTTAACCCAGTTCCCGCTGACATGCAGACCTGCACAAGTAACGTACATGAGCCACGGACCACCGTTGTGGTGGATGATGGCGCTCCGATGCTAAAGCCAGACAAGGATATGAGGAAGGTGTAATGTTGTAACAGGGATTTTGTAGCGTACCTTAGCTTACCAACCTCATGTCTTATTTATAGTGCAAGGAGTCCTGGTTCTACCACGCCATCGTAGGCGTAGTTTAGGAAGATGATCTTCGTGGAGATCCTTATCTAATTAGGAGTCAAGCTGTAGGAGGGAAGTTCTTTGTTAGCCTGTGCTCCCAGATACGTGGGAGATAATTCCCAATGCTAGAGCAATTCGTAGAAGAGAGTTTCCTTATGTGAATGTACTCTGGTATTTGCTTCCTAATTGGAATCAAATAGCAGATGTAGTTGCCCGTTCGAAACTAATCTCCGAGATACTTGTTTTAGTAGGACTTATGGGTATTGAGGATAGCTGTGAGACGTGTGGGCCTAGCATGTTGTGCAAGTTCAGGTCCGCCTGGCGGACTGAATTGAGCGGGCTTAGAACCGCTTGGGTCGGATCAGCGTTGGGCAGATGTCAGAGCTCGTATTTCCTCGAGATCATCATGACACGTGTGTGGCTTAGAGGTGTGACCATTTTTATGTATCATCAGTCGTCATCCGCTATTTGCGAACTAGGCTTCAAGGAGACCAGAAGCTATCGTAATCAGTCGTCACTGACTAAGCTTTGGTCGAGTTTGACAAATCTGATTATGGTGTCTTGACTTATGCAATTCACTGAGTGGATGGGAGTCGGACAGTGATAGATTGATCGGATGTCGAGCTTGACAATAGTAGTAGTTTAGGAAAAGCAAATACCCTTTATTGATAATACTTTTTAAGATGCTCTACATTCCATGATCGCATAAGGCTTCTACTGTCCATGTTCTCCAACCAATATGTCCATGGTCTATTGACCTTGGTCACTTTGTAGGGGCCTTCCCAATTCTGGTTTAGCTTGTCTGCGCTCATTTTTTAGTGTTTTGCTAAGTTCTTCTGAGTACCCAGTCATCCACTTTGAACTCACGTGGCTTGACTTTCTTGTTGTAGTACGAGCCATCTTTTGTTGGTAGGTGGCTATCTTAGAAGAAGCCTGATCTCTATTTTCTTCAAGGATGTCTAATCCGACGCGTAAAGCTTTGTCGTGGTCTTCAGGTCTGGACTCATCTGTCCGGAAAGTCAGAATTTCAAAATCCACCGAGACCATCGCTTCCAACCTGTAAGCTAGGGCAAAAGGTGTTTCCCTAGAGGGGGTTCTTTTAATTGTTCGATATGCCAGAGTATTCCTGGTAGTGCCGAGACCCACTTTCCTTTGGTCGCGTCAAGTTTCCTTTTGAGCACTTCCAAGATTGTTTTGTTGGTGACTTCCGTCTGATCGTTGGCTTGCGGATGCCCCGGTGAGGATAAGTGGTGACTGATGCTAAGATTTTTGCATAGTTTTTTAACCTTACTGCCTTCGAATTGGGTTTAGTTGTCACTAACTAATGTCCTTGGGATGCCGAACCTGTAGACGATGGAGAACCATATGAATTTCTCAATTTGGTTTTGGCTTATCTTCGACAGGGGCTCGACTTTGACCCATTTGGCGAAGTAGTCCACAACTACAAGGAGGAACTTCTTATTGATTGAGGCCGAGAGTGGTCCGACGATGTCCATTTTCCATTGCGCGAACGACCATGGGCTGGATATCGAAGTCAAAGGCTGAACGGGCATGTACATATATGATGCGAAACTCTGACATTTGTCACATCCGCGGACATTATCCTTGGCATCCTGCTGCATCTTCGGCCAATAGTACCCTAAGGTTAGGGATTTGTGCGTCAAAGTTCTCCTGTCTGGGTGGTTCCAGCAGATGCCATCATGGATCTCTTTAAGAACACAATTCGCTTCTGAGGGAGTGAGGAATCTGAGGAAGGGTTCCGTGGCTGACCTTCTATATAGCTTGTCATTTAGGAGAGTGTATCGCGCTGCTATTTTTCATTTTTTTGGCCTCTGTCTTTTCAGCTGGGAGGACTCCATTCTTGACGTACTCAATGATGGGATTCACCCAGCTTGTCTCTAAATCTATCGCGTAAACTTCGTTGGACTCTTCTTCTTCCAGACTCGGTTGTTCTTGGAATTCAATGAGTCCATCGAAAACTTCGGTCGTGGTTGAGACCTGTTTGGCCAGTGTATCGGCTATTTGATTGTCATCTCGATGACACTGTGGAATTTGAACCTTTTGAATTTGTTCATGGCGTTAATTACCTTTTCACGGTAAGCCATAATCTTGGGATCTTTGCTGTTGAACTCCCCCTTGACCTGGTTGACTACCAGGCATGAGTCACTGTACGCGGTCAGCTCATCTATCCTTATCCCCTTGGCGAGCTTCATGCTGAATAAAAAGGCCTCATATTTTGTTTCGTTGTTCGAGGCCCGAAAATTGAACCTAACATTTTCTCTAGGGTGAAACCGCCCGAAGAGCGGAGAGTGATTCATATTCCTCTTCCTTTTACTGTGGATGACCCGTTATAGCGTAGGATCCATTCTTGGTTGACCGACCTCTATTCTTTGCCGCCAGACTCTTGTTCCCCACCGCCAGTAAATTCGGCGATGAAGTCCGCCAGTGCTTGAGCTTTGATGGCGGTCCTTAGAGCATAGTTGATTTCAAACTGCCCTAGTTCCATTGACCATTTGACCATCCTGCCAGACAATTCAGGCTTGTGCAGTATTGTGCGAAGTGGATGTTTGGTCAGGACTGTTATGGAGCGTGGGCTTGGAATTAGGGCCGTAGTTTCCTGGAGGAGACGACTAGCACTTGAGCTAGCTTTTCCAAGTCTGGGTAGTTTACTTATGCTTCTACGAAGGTTTTGCTAGCGTATTACACAAGTATTTGAACTCCTTTATCATTATGCATGAGAGTCGAACTTACGACGTGCTTTGAGATAGACAAATATAAATACATTGTCTCCCTTGGCACCGGGTTTGAAAGTAGTTATGTATTTCCCAAATATGTTTTCAGACTCTGGAAGGCTTGCTCACAATCTTCATCCCATCTGAATCCTTTGTTTCCTCTGGAGATTTTGAAGAAATGGAGGTATTTGTTGGATGATTTGGAAATAAACATGTTGAGTATTGCCACCGTCCTAGCTAGGTTATGAACTTCCTTGATAGTGGCCGGGGACTTCATATCGAGAAGTGCCTAAATTTGTTCTGGGTCGACCTCTATCCCTATTCGGTTCACTATGTAACCTAGGAATTTTCCTGACTCAACCCCAAATGTACATTTTTGCGGGTTGAGTTTCATCTAATACCTACGGAGTTGACATAACGCTTCGTCAAGATCGGCCATGTGATTTGGACTGTGGAGGTTTTTTACCAGCATATCGTCTATGTAAACCTCCTTGTTCCTTGAACATCTGGTTCACCGATCATTGATATGTTGCTCATGCATTCTTTAAGCCGAACGACATCACCTGATAGCAATATGTCCCTCTTTCAGTTATGAAAGAGGTCTATTTTTGGTCTGGGGGTGCATCTGTATCTGGTTGTACCCAAAATAGGTGTCCATGAAACTCAGGATGGTGTGTCTGGACGTGGCGTCCACGATTTGGGGAAACAAAAAATTGTTTTTAGGACATGCTTTGTTTAAGTCTGTGTAGTCCCATTTCCCATTTTTTTTCTTACCAGAACGGTATTCGCCAGTCAGTCTGGGTACCGAGCCTTTTTTATCATATCCACGTTGAGTAGTCTCTGAACTTCTTCGTTTATGATCTAGTTTCTCTTAGGAGCCATGGGTCTCTTCTTTTGCCTGACAGTTTTCCGCACGGGTTCAACCTCCAACCGATGAGTGATCACGAAGGTCATCGTAGCTGGAGGTGCGGCCGGAGTCAGGCTTGTTGTTGTTCTGCTTCATCTTGCCCCTATTATCACATTCCTTATTGTCTCTAGAACCATAATTTTTCTCTTCAGACTCCGCCTCCTTCTTGGCGGCTAACATCTCATCAAGAATGACATATTTCTGGGCACTCTTCAGTAAGTCCGCCATATCGGTTGAAGGCTCTAGAGTGAGAAAATCATAGAACTTTCCTCACCTCAAACCTAAGGTGAAGGCTGTGACCGCAATGTCATTACTGCAGCCGTCAATGAGGTCAACTCATCATTGAAGCATGTGACACATTCCCTCAACGTCTCGTTTAACTTCTGTTTGAGGGTGAACAGATAATGTGGGCCCTTCCTGATTCGTTGTTTGTCAATGAAGCGTGCGAGGAACGTTGTCGCCAGTGTCCGGAATTAGTCGATGAACCTCAGAGAGAGGCTGTGGAGCCAGGTCAATGCTGACTTCTTCAGGCTGGTAGGGAATGACCGACACATTATTGCTTTAGATCCTTCTTTGAGCGCCATTACATGCAGGAAGTGGCACAAGTGGTCAGACTGGTATGTCATCCCATCGTAGAACTCCAGTTTTGGCGGAGTGAATTTCTTCAGCAAAGGTTTGCTTATGATATGATCCATGAATAGAAGGACAATGAGGTTGGACAACACGTCAGGATTGGTGGCCTCTAGCCGGAGGGGTTCTACGAGACCTATATGTCAGCGCAAGACGTTGTGTCTCTTTTGGCTGCTTCTTCGCCTTTGGTCCACTGAGAGTTCGTAGGGGCAACGCGGCTCTCCTGAACGTGTTCTCTGGTGTTTTTCAGGGAAAAGGCTCTTCGTTATTCCCAGTCTCCTTGGAGGGTTATGCTGACTGAGCATCTCCACTGCTCGTGCAATTTGCTGCATCTGGGTTGACAGTAGATCCACCCTGGGGTCCATTGTGGCTGCTACCGGCGCGAAGTCTGATTTTGTTCCCTCCGCTGTGCCGGATCCCTCAGAACTTGCGACGCTCTTCCAATACGAGTGTTCGAGGGCTTAAGGATGTCTCCATTATTGCGAGATCTCGTGGTCACCATCTCTCTAGATTGCGAGGAAAGGTGATATTACTGTCTTTCAAGGAACATCATCGTTCCCCACCGATGGCGCCAAACTGATGTAGTCGAATCCTGTTCTCTTTGACCTAGTCCTAGACCTGCACAGGGAATGCGCATGAGCCAAGGACCACTGTTGTGGTGGCCGATGACACTCTGATGCTAAAGTCAGACAAAACTTGAGAAAAGCTTAAAGGTGTAAATTTGGTTTTGTAGTTTAGGGAAAGAGATCTTGTTGTATACTTTTTCATCAACCCGTGTCTTATTTATAATGTGAGAGTCCTCGTTCGGCTAGGCCTTTGGTGACGTAGTTTAGGGAAATAGATCTTGATGGAGATCCTTTCCTAGTTGGGAGTCGTCCATGTAGAAGAGTTTCTCTACACGACTTGTGCTCTTAGATCTGTTGAAGAGGATTCCCTTTTGGAGTGTTGTTCATGCAATGAAGTTTCCATGCACGACCTTTACTATGATATTTGTTTCCTAGTCGGATCCTATATATTGTTGGCATGCCTGTCTTAGGTGATCCCCTAGATACTTGCCTGATTAGGCCTTATGGGTGTTGGGCTTTACTATGTGACGTGTGGGCTTAGTAGAACGCTGTTATTTGGATCCAACCTTTTGGATTCTGCCAAGATGGGCTTAGTGTTGTTTGGGCTTTGCCAGATTGGGTGGGCAATCATGCTCACTTTGCTCTGCTGACTAGATTATCGTGACACGCATACGGCGCAGATTGAATGACGGTTTGGTGTAGTGTCAAAGATAATTTAAACATTTTAAACTCTTACGTACTACATAAAGAGTCCAACAAGATTCATAATGTCATACAAACTGCATATTGCATAAGAATCACTTGTAGAAACAAAGTTTTAATACTAAACAAAAGTTATAAAGGGTTAAAATGTACATAAATTGAGATTGGCCTGATGAAAGAAATAAATATTTAGGATTTCGAAAGAAATTTCGGTAACTAAAAACAATATTTCATGAAATTTTGATATTTTTTCAAGAAATCACATTCCTTTTGAATGAAACCAATGATAAATACAAATGTTAAAAATTAAAAGACAACGACTTTTTGACACCAACAATTTTACTGAAAGACACCACCCCTATTTTCTGAAGTGCACCACTACCTATTGAAGGGCACCATCGATATATATATATATATATATATAAAACTTGCACCACTTATTCTTCCCTGTTTTCTCTCTCGGGGAACAACACCACTGCCCCCACCTCACCCTACCATCACCACCGCACCGCCTCGCCCTGCCACGCCTCGCCCCGCCCCGCTCGTAGACCGTCACACCTATCATCTTCTTTCTTCTTCTTCTTCTTATTCTATTATTTTCTTCTGCACCAATGGTGGCACCACCTCGCCTTCTTATTTTTTTCTCTTCTTATCCTTGATCTTTTTTTTTGCCCTCGACTAGATTTGTGCAAATGGGGAAATCCCACTAGCAGCGTAGAAGAAAAACAAAGGAAAAAAAGAATGAGGCGAGGTAGAGTGGTGCCGCCGGCAATAGAGAAAAAGAGAAGATAAGAATAAGAAGAAAGGAGGAGAAGAAGAAAAAGAACAACAACAACAACAAAGGATCAGAGGAAGAGAGCAAAGGTGGTCGCGGGGTGGTGTGCCCGACATACGAGTGATGCAGTCGGCAGCAGGGTAGCGCGGTTATTCCTGAGAGAGAAAAAATGAATAAAAGATGAACAATGGTGACATAAGGGTTTATATTGATGATGTCCTTCAGCACATCAAAAAAGGGTGGAAGTGTTCTTTAGCAAAACTGGTAGTGTCAAACAATGGGGTTTATATTGTGGTTTATGTATTTTTTAATTAAAACGTCTTATGCGTTTCACGTTGTTAGTATTTTCAATATTTTTCCAAAAAATGAGACGGGCATCTTAATGAACATTCAAACAAAAATCCTGAGCTTCATGTTTTGCAAATTCAAAATTTTGGGAGACTTCATTCTCGGCATTTAAAAATTTCCCCCAACTGATTCAAATTTTGATAGAGTCTTACCCTAAAGTTTATGGTATATATTTCTATCTTAGATTAGGCTTGCACTTCAAATTGATTAAGTGCGAAGGTGTGGATGGTTTCAAGGGTATTGAGTACATGATATTTTGGCAACAAACGTATGTGGAGTGCGAACGACACGGGCAATACCCTAATTTATCTCACAAATCAGCTAAGTGTTTCACTATTCATAAGAAATTGGAGTTAAAAAGAGGGTTATGATTGAAAGTTGGGGAAGATGTTGAAGGTTGAGATTCATTACCAATAATGACAAATATTTAATTATAAAACATGTAGACATGCAAAGAAAATGAAATAATAGTGAAAAGTTGGTGAAATGTACATGTTGTGGAGATAGAAAATTTTGTGTTTTTTCTCAAAAATAAAATTGACATAACTATTTACTTGGTTGTCGACTTTCTGTAAACTTGGTGTCGTTGGAATGCATTCACGAAGATCTTTCGAATGAAACCAATAATCAATACAAATCTAAAAATTAAAAAATATATATTTTATTAAAAAAGTTTAGTGCATTTGACGTCGTTAGTATTTTCAAAGAAATGAGACCGATCAATCATAATGGGAAAAAAATGAGACGAGCATCTTAATGCACATTCAAACAAAGATCCTGAACTTCACGTTTGGTTGATTTGAGGAGAACTCACTGTCGACATTAAATTTTATTTTCCCCAAATGATTCAAATTTTCATTAAGGCTAACCCTCAAGTTTATAGTATATAACTTATAATAGGGTTGCACTTAAAAATTTATTAAGGACGAAAGCATGGATGGCGGCAGGGATGTTCAGTACATGATATTTAGTTAAAAAAATATGTGTGTGGGATTCCAACGACAAGGGAATATCCTAATCTATCTTATTAGCTAGGTGTTTATCTATTCATAAGGAATTCAAAGAGGGCTAGGATTGAAAGTAAGAAAAGATGTTGAAAGTTGAGATTCATTCTCCATAATGACAAGTTTGTAAATATGAAACATGTAGAAGGGTAAAAGAAAATTAACACAAATCTTGAAATGATTGTGTAGAATGTACAGGTGGTGGAGTGAGAAAATAGTTTTTGTATTTTTCTCAAAATGAAAACTGTCATAACTATCTAACTAGTTGTCGTATTAAACTTTTTATATCGTTGAAATGCATATTTTAAGATTTGTCCAATGAAATCATTGATCAATACAAATACAAAAAATTTAAAATACTCATTTCGTGACATGTGCATTTTAAAAAAAAAGTCTAATAGATTTATCAACATAAGTATTTTCAATATTTATCAAATAAAGATACAGACATCTTAAGGCATTCAACCATAGACCTTAAACTCCATATTTTGAAAAATTAAAGTTGGAAAAAACTCATTACGATATTCAATGACCCTGATCTCTATATTAATCAAGATTGACCTATTGCTGCAACCCACTTTCTATCGTGCCAATGACACGTATGATAAAGGATTGTAATTTTGCTTTTGGAGTTAATTTTGGTCTCCTGATTTTAAGAAATATTTCGATGTGAAAAGAAAAATGTCAAAATTTCGAGGATACATGAAATATATATATTTATAATGAATTTTGAGGGTATACAAACAATAAGATGCAAGCAAATAAATCTATTAAACACATTAAATGATGCCTAAATACCAAAAATTGAAACAAATATGAAATCAATGTATAATTAGAAAATCAGGGGGTGGTTTCAAAAATCAATATATAAGTAGAAGAAATGATAATTAAAAATATCAGGGGATGGTATCAATAAATAATTAGAAGAAATGATAATTAGAAAAAACCTCAAAATTTAAGAAAAAAAAACCCCACAATTTTCTAAAAACCTAAAAAAAAAAAAAAAAATGCAATTTTTGTAATTTACGAAAAAACCCCGAAATTTACGAATAAAACTCAAAAAAAAATTTAAATCCCTTGAAGAAATGAATTTTTTTCCGCTTATTTTCTTTTTGCATTTTCAAAAAATCAAAAATTTCGATGAAATTTTGCAAAAACACAATCCTTGCTTATAATACATTTGAGAGTTGGGATTTATTCCCTTAAAATGACATGTTTGTAAATATAAGATATGTAGAAGGATAAATAAATTGAAAAAAGTTGGTGGAATGTACATGTGGGGGAGGGGAGGGGCTGGGAGAGAAAAATTGGGTTTTTTTTTTCTTTTTAAAATTAAAATTGTCAGTACTATTTATTTGGTTGGTAAATATCGTTGTAATGCACTTTTGAAGATGTTTCCAATTAAACCAATAAACAAATTAGGTATTAAAATTTTAGATATATATATATATATATATATATATATATATATATATTTCATTATTAAAAATGTCTAATGCATTTCACATCGTTAATATTTTTCAAGGAAATGAAACAGACCTATCGTACCAATAAAAGAAAGAAGGAAATGAGACAGACATTTGAATGCATAATTAAACAAAAACCTGAACTTCATGTTTTGGCGAATTCAAAGTTTGGAAAAGAAATCACTCTTGACATTTGAATTTTTTTCCTAATTGATTCAAATTGTTTTGACCAAATCTTATTCTACAGTTTATAGTATATATTTTTACTTAAGAATAGCCTAACACTTCAAAATTGATTGAGGGCGAAAGTGTAGATGGTCGCAGGGATGTTCAGTATATGATATTTAGCAAAAACAAATGTATGTGATGTGCCAACGACACGGGAAATACCTTAGTCTATCTTACAAATCAGCTAGTTGTTATACTATTAGGGATGACAATGGGGCGGATTTGGGAAACTCCGTCGTTGCCTAGCCAGAGATCATGGATCCCCCAATCCGCCCCGAATATATGTTTAATATTTTTTAACCGTTAAAAAAAATATTGTTTTCTTCATCCCTTCCACCCATGAGGTTGAAATTAGGGGTTTTAGGGGAAGATTGTGAATTGAACAAAAATGACGATAATAAAGAGAATTTAAGATCCATATGTCGTTCTTGAAGAGATGCAGAGCGGACGAGAGCGAACTGTGAAGGCTGCTGCAGTTATTCAATTCTTATCTAAAATTGGATGGAAGCGACACGCGACATTCACTACAACAAATATATGTTTTAATGACTTGAACCTATGACTTACCTAACGCGCACGTCCTTGTAAATTGTTTTAAGGACTTATTTAAAATGCACGTCATGAACCGTGTCGTCATATGAGTTTTTTTTTTGAAAGGCAAGTAGGGTTTTTATAGGATCTCAGTATCCATAAAGATGTCGCAAGCTGGGTTTGAACCCATGACCTAGTGGTACCATCCACCTAGCTCTAACCGTTGAGATGTCATATAAACTTTTTATGAAATAAGGACTTTCGTAGTTGGCATGTTTTAAACACAAAGTCATAATAGACACAAATCCCGCTTGAATTACCCTTTAAACAAAAGTGCGAAAAAAGCTAAAGTGGGAAAAAAGAGGAGAGTGGAGATTCTCTCTTCTCTTCAGCCACAAAGAGCGATTGATTGATGGGTTGTGAAAGATATATATATATATAGAGAGAGAGAGAGAAAAAAAAAGAAAAAGGGGGGGTTTGTCAAATCCAAATATTTTTTGGTTCATGGTTGCTAGGGAGAACTAGAAGAGTTTGAAAAAATTCTCAAATGTATAAGGTTTTTGAGAGAAGAAGATGATCAACACCCTTCAGATAGAGAGTGAGATTGAGTGGAGAGATTTCAAAAAAAAAAAAAAAGAGATTGAGTGGAGAGGAGATGATAAATGTATGGGTCGGATGCTTAATATGAGAGAATGAAAGAGAGAGACAAAGAGGGTGGGGTGGCTGGGAATTAAAAAAAAGAGATGATGATCATAGTGCTAGCTGGGATTGGAATTAAAAAGGAGAGAGTAATAGAACCTGGTTGGGAATTAAAATATATTTTAAAAAGAAAAAGATAAAGATAATAATTAAAAAAAATAATTAAAAGAGAGAGAGAGAGAAAAAGATGGGGAATTCTAATTGGCGAGGAAACGGGCGAGGGAGGGGGTGGAACCCTCCATCCCCCTCGAGATGCGCGAAAGCACACATCTCGAGGGGGATGGAGGGTTCCACCCCCTCCCTCGCCAGTTAGACAAGCCCGAAAAAGATAGATATGATGGGTAGTGTTGGTTGGAAATTAAAAAAAAAGGTGATGGGACCGATGGGTAGTGTTGGCTAGGAATTTGAAAATGAGAGAGTGATGGACTGATGGGACATAGGGGTGGGTTGGCTGGAGCCCGGGAATTACAAAAAGAGAGTGATGCCTTCAGTTCTGTTCGATCTTTCGGGTGTGTAAAAAACAAGAATCGGAATCGAATCAAATAAAGTTCGGTTCGGTTTGGTTTTTACTATGTAATTTCGGTTTATGTTCGGTTCGGCCGATTTTAGGAAACCAATTAATATTCGTAGTGAAGGTTGAGATTCATTATCCATAATGATAAGTTTGTAAATATGAAGCATGTAGAAGGGTAAAAGAAAATGAACATAAATCTTAAATGATTGTGTGAAATGTACATGTGGCGGAATGAAAAAGTTTGTGTTTGCATTTTTCTTAAAGGGAAAATTGTCATAACTATCTCATTAGTTGTCGTATTTTAGAAAAGTTTGTATCATTGAAATGCATTTTTGTAAGTTATTTCTAATGAAGTCAGTGATCACTACAAATTCTTAAAAACTTAAAATACTCATTTTATGCCATAGGTATTTAAAACAATGTTTAATACGTCTCACATCGTAAGTATTTTGAATAAAGAGATGAACATCTTAAGGCACATTCAAGCAAACACCCTGAACTCCATATTTTGAAAAATTAATGTTTGGAAACAAAACTCAAAGTGACAGTTTAAAATGGTTTTTATTCAAAGACCCTGAACGAGATTGACCTATTTTTACGACCCATTGTGCCAATGGCATGGATAATACAATTGAAGGTTGAAATTCATTTTTTATGATGACATGTTAGAAAATATAAAACATGCAGACAAATAAAAAAATTGTGAAATAGTTGGAGGAATGTACATGTGACAGAAAGAGAAATTTTATGAGTTTTTTTCTCAAAATTAAAATTGTTATAACTATTTATTTGATTGTCGAGTTTTGGTAAATTAGCATCGTTGGAATGTATTTTTAAAGATATTTCCAATGAAACCAATGATTAATACAAGCGCTACATGTATATATAATATTTTATTATTAAAATAAGTTTAATGCATTTCACATTGTTAGTATTCTTCAAAGAAATGAAACGGGTTGACCATAATGGGAAAAAAAAGAAAAAAATGAGACGAGCATCTTAATACACATTTACACAAAAATCCTAAATGTCAAGTTTTGGCGAATTCAAAGTTTGGGAGAAAACTCATTCTCGGCGTTTCAATTTTTTTTCCAACTGATTCAAATTTTGACCGAGTATAACTCTAAAGTTTATAGTATATATATTTTATCTTAGAAAAGGCTTGCACTTCAAAAATGATTAAGGGCGAAAGTGGGGATGGTGGTGCAGGGGGGAAGGGGTGTTATTTAGCAAAAATATTTGTATGTGGAGTGACAACCGCACGAGAAATATAGTTTATATCTTACAAATCAACTAAGTATTTCACTATTCACAAGGATTTAGAGATAAAAAGATAGCTAGGATTGAAAGTTGGGAAAATGTTGAGAGCTGAGATTCATTTTCTATAATGACATATTTGTAAATACAAAATATGTAGAAGAGCAATGAAAATGATGAAAAAAGTTGGTGCAATGTGCATGTGGAGGAGAGAGAAACTTTTGTGTGTTTTCTCAAAATTAAAACTATTATAACTATTTACTTGGCTGTCGATTTTGTTAAACTTGGTGTCATTTGAATGCATTTTTGACGATCTTTTCAATAAAACCAATGATAAATACAAATGCTAAAATAAATATATGATGCAGTCATTTTCCGTTCTCTGTTTTGACCTAGTCCTGCTGACCTGCACAAGTAACGCACGTGAGCCACAGACCACCGTTGTGGTGGCCGATGGCACTCTGATGCTAAAGCCAGACAGGGATCGGAAGAAGGCGTAATGCTGTAAACATAGAATTTGTAGCGTACCTTAGCTTACCAACCTCATGTCTTATTTATATTGTAGGAGTCCTGGTTATACCAGGCCATCGTAGGCGTAGCTTAGGAAGGAGATCTTCGTGGATATCCTTCTCTAATTAGGAGTCGTGTTGTAGGAGGGAAGTTCCTTGTTAGCCCCGTGCTCTTATATACGTGGGAGATAGTTCCCAATCCAAGAGCAATCCCTAGAAGAGAGTTTCCCTGTGTGAAATGTACTCCCATATTTGTTTTCTAGATTGAAGCAAAAAGCTGCTGTAGTTGCCCATCCGAAGCTGATCCTCGAGATACTTGCCTTAGTAGGACTTACGGGGTATTGAGGATAGTTGTGAGACGTGTGGGCCCAACATGCTATAAAAGTTCGGGTCTGTTTGGCGGACTGGATTAGGCGGGCTTAGAACAGTTTGGGTCGGATCAGTGTTGGATTGACGTTGGGGTCCGTAATTCCTCGAGATCATCATGACACATGTATGGCTCAGGGATGTGACCATTTTTATGTATCATCAATATATATATATATATATTAAAAATGTTTAATGCATTTCACGTCGTTAGTATTTTCTATATTTTTAAAGAAAAATGAGACGTGCCGATCATCACAGGAAAAAGGAAGAAGAAATGAAACATATATCTTAATGTGTATTCAAACAAAAACCATGAACTTAATGTTTTGGTGAATTCAAATTTGGAGAAAACCCACTCTCGGCGTTTGTAGTTTTTCCCCAACTGATTCAAGTTTTGAATGAGTCTAACCCTAAAATTCATGGTATATGTTTTTACCTTAGAGTAGGCTTTTACTTTAAAGCTGATTGAGGGAAAAAGTGTGAATAGTGGCGGGGTGTTCAGTACATGATATTGTATGAGAGTGCAACTGACATTAAAAATACCATAGTTATATTTCTGTATTACAAAACAAAATGGTCTTTTATTGTTCACAAAGCTTTGTCCTACATGGTATGAGTGAAAAGACAAAATATGACTAGGATTTAAACTTGGAAAAGATGTTGATGGTGGAGATTCAATCTCAACAATGACATGATTTGTAAATAAGATGAAAGTAGAAGGACAATAGAAAAATGATAAAAAATGAAATAAGTGGAATGTACACGTGCAAATAGAGAAACTTTTGTGCATTTGTTTTTCCAAATTTTTTTTGTCATAACTATTTATTTAGTTGTTGAATTTTCATAAATTTGGTATCGCTGGAATGCATTTTTGAATATCTTTCCAATAAAATAAGTGGTCAATACAAGCGTTTAAAATATGTATTTTATTATTAAAAATATGTATTAATAAAATTTTGGCGAAATCAAAGTTTGGGGATAATTAATACTCGTGATTTTTATGTGTTTTTTTTTTTTCTCAATTTATGGGAACCAAAAATAATCCTTAGCCCAACAGCATAAAAAAGCCCAAAGATTTAGGTTCTTCCAGAGAAGCCAAAAAATTACCCACGAAAGTTACAAGTAGAGAAAGCCCAAGTTTGGGCCCAATGTAGCCCAAGTCTGAGCATAATACAACTTAGCAGAACATTCTTTTCTTAGCAGAGGAGTAGTGTGACCACCATGCTCAGCCAAACACATAAGTTTGTAGGAGAGGTGAAGTTACAACCACCAACGAGAGGTTACAACTATCTATGAAAGTTACAACTACATAAGAAAAGTTACAACCTTCTGCAAGCAGATGGCTGGCTCATCTGCCACGTGTCTCACTCACCTGCCAGCAGTTTACTCGTTCCGCCTCTATAAATAGCCAAACACAAAGCCATCTGGAGGTAAATCTTTCTTGATTCACAATTCTCTATTCAAATATAGAGAAAAATATACTTTTATAAAGGCATTACTCTAATTTTGGTATCGAAGTCCCCATGGCAGACACCACATTGGTGTCAAGAATTAATCTTTATTTTATGCAAATTGCTCCGCGTGATCAGCACGTGATCCGGTAGAAATTTGCATCCACAAATTGGTGCTTTCAATGAGAGTTTGAATCAAATTCATTGCATGCCCTCTTCCATTCATAAAAAAATTTGTTCATTCAATTTGAATTTTCCTTCATAGATACATTTTTAGAGTTTCTTTTCAACACAATGGTGGGACCTAGAAGCCAAACTAGCAAAAATAACGTTGAACAGTCCTCTGCTCGATTCAGACCGCCATCATCCCCATGGGTTCAACCACTTCCGGCCGGACAACAACTAATAGTAGGTCTACCACCGCCAGCTAATCATTAGTTGCAATTTTCTGCCCAACAACCGAGCCTAATGGAAATGAAACAAGAAGAAAATCTTGCAAGTCAAGTCGCCAATTTGTATAAATGGGTGTGATTACCAATTGCATCCTTAGCTTTTAAGAAGGGTCTGCTCGCAGATCATCCATTGTATGGGGAATTGTCCATGAAACTGGGCAAAACTCGTGTTGAAATCTTCGCCATGGTAGAATGCTATGCATTGTGGGATGACCAAAAAAATAGTGCTAAGGCACCAGATGTACCCTAGAAAGATAGTCAATTTGCACTAATGAATGCAAATCAGAATGAGGATAAAAAGAACAAGGGTGACAAGCGTAGAACACGCTCCCTAACAAGAGACTCCTCAGTCAGTAGAACATACACAATGTTCACCGTTCCGATCAATCAAACTCTCATGCGCAGAAGAATATGATGATTGTGGCAACCAGCCATTTCACAAAGTGGATTAAAGCTAAGGCGTCCTAGCTTTTTTATTTTTAGCTTTTTAGAAAAAAAAGATAAAAAGATGCAATGTACATATAAGAAAAACACGATTGTATTTTATCTATTCAACAAGAGACTCCTCACCCGGTAGAACATACACAGAGTTCACCGTTTCGATCAATCAAATTTTCCACGAGAAAAACCAACCTTGGCTGAAGAGATCGCCACCAATGAAAGGAGATCCTGCAAAAAAAAGTCAGAACAAATATTTACATATACCTTAGTAGAGGATATGTTATTTTGCTTCTCAGCAGAGAACACACCTTTTTAAGTTGAAATAGTGAAATACGAGAATTCGTTCCACATGTCCTTCAGCAGAAGGCATTAAAAAATACAAACATTTATGTACACCTGAGTAGAGGATGACACTCTCATTGAGTGGGTAATTCAATGCATGAAAGCATCTTCTTCAAGACTACTTAAATCCGTTTAAGTTCAGTCAAGTGGTCAGTAGACCACACAAGCAAAATGCCTCAGTAGAGGATGACACTCTACGTGACTGGGTAATTCAATGCATAAAAGCATCTTACTCAAAACTACTTAAATCCGTTTAAGTTTATTAAAGTGGTTAGTAGACCACACAAGCAAAATGCCTCAATAGAGGATCACACCTCAGTAGAGGATGACACTCTTAGTGAGTGGGTAATTCAATGCATAAAAACATCTACTTAAATCCGTTTAAGTTTAGTCAAGTGATCAGCATACCACACAAGCCAAATGCTTCGGTAGAGGATCACACCTCAATAAAGGATGTCACTCTCCATGAGTTGGTAATTTAATTAATCAATCATTGAGCATAAAAGCATTTTACTCGGGACTGCTTAAATCTCTTTAAGTTTTGTCAAGTGGTTAGCAGATCACACAATATTTCCTTGCAATTTCCAAGATAAATAGATTTGAATCCATGATTAAATTTATGAAGTTATGCTTAAATTCCGACTTAAGCGTATTAGAAACTCATGAAAGAGGCCAATCAAGCTTTTGCGCCTTTAATGAAAATATTTCTAAGTCAGTAGACCAACAAACATGCACAAAGTTTGGGGATCATAAAAACAAAGAAGACCACTACTTGACATGGTCACCATCAACTCCAAAAGAAATTCAAAGTCTTACTAATAGAGCAACAACTTAGGATTGATTCTTGAGTAGATCAACAAACAAATCCAGGATAGGACCTGTACATCTACTTGGCAGTTTCAAATGTAGCAGTTAGCTTAGTTTTCATCAGTGAAGAGTTGGGGGCACAACTTCCTCTCTGATGTTTGTAAAAAACTCATGAAATGGGCAATAAAGTTGAGCCAATACGACTTGATCTACTGGCCGATGACAACTTTAAAGGTTCAAGCCTTAGCAGAATTCATTCCCTCATCATCTAGGAAAACAAAGTCAGCCAACAGATCAGTGTTGCGTCCTTTAATAAATGAAGCCTCATCAACTCATGCTGAAATAGGGGTAGGTCAGCAAAAAGATATGTGGCATTTATATGTGGATGGATCGTCAAATCACAAGGATGTCGAAGCATGACTTGTTTTGTTCACCTAAGGATGATCCTCTAGTTAGACAAAGTCCAAAAGCCCATGAAATTACTATGTGTGACTCATCCAGTAGATCACCTCATCTACAGCAGAAGCCTCTACATGCAGATCATTTTGTCTTCAGCATACTACATTTCAACAACAACAGATCATTTCAACAACATCAAAAGCATCGACATGCAAATCCTTTACTTCTATCAATAAAGACAGATAAGTCAGCAAGATCAAAGACATTCTACTTCTATTTTTGGCGGGGCTCCTCAGTGAGAATACATCTCCTTTGCTTTTAAGTAAGAAGGAAAAAAAAACGGTTAGCTCAAAAGCAAAGGAGATGTGGGGCATTTGTGGGAGCCAAAAATAATCCTTAGCCCAACAGGATACGGAAGCCCAAAGATTTGGGTTGTTTTTGAGAAGTCAAAAAATTACCCACAGAAGTTACAAGTAGAGAAAGCCCAAGTTTGGCCCAATGTAGCCCAAGTCTGAGCCTAATACAACTCAGCATAACACATTTTTCTCAGCATAGGAGTAGTGTTCGGTGCTGACAACCATGCTCAGTCGAGCACACAAGCTTGCAGGAGAAGTGTCTCAAAACAAGAAGTTACAACCACCAACGGGAGGTTACAACTATCTACAAAAGTTACAACTACCTAAGAGAAGTTACAACTGCCTGCAATAGATGACTCACTCATCTACCACGTGTCTCACTCATTTGCCAACAGCTTACTCATCCCGTCTCTATAAATAGCCAAACACAAAGCCATTTGGAGGTAACTCTTTCTTGATTCACAATTCTCTTTTCAAATATAAAGAAATAAATATTTTCGTAAAGGCATTGCTCTAATTTTGGCATCGGAGTGCTTGTGAAAGGCACCACACCGGTGTCAAGAATTAATCTCTATCTTATGCAGATTGCTCCACGTGATCAGCACGTGATCCGATGGAAATTTGCATCCACACAATTGATTCTTATTTTGACCCAGTTTGGCCCCAACGTTTATAATATTTTTCACCTTGAAATAGATGGAATAGATTGAGGACAAAGTTGGTAAGGAGTTAGCTGCAAAAAATAAAAATGTATGTGGAGTGCCAACGACACGGGTAATATGCTACTCTATCTTAAAAGACAGCTAGGTAGGTGTTTCACTACTCTTAAGGATTTTGAGATAAAAAATGGCTAAGATTGAAAGTTGGAGAAAATATTGAGGGTTAAGATTCATTTTCTATATTGACATGTTTGTAAATATGAAGAGTGTAGAAGGGAAGATAAACATAAAATTTTTAATGAATGTGTGGGATATTAATGTGGATGAGAGAGACTTTTGTGTGTGTTATTTTTCTCAAAGTGAAAATTTTCACAACTACCTATGTACTTGTCAAATTTTGGTAAACTTGGTACGTTGGAATGGAAGTTTTGAAGATCTTTCCAATGAAATCATTGATTAATGCAAACGTTTAAAATCTTAAAAAATAAAAACTTCCTTCATAGTTTGAAAAAAACTCCCTTCACAATTTGAAAATTGTTTTTGTTAACTGATTCAAATGTGAATGCCAATGACATGGATAATACACTAGTATATATTCAAAGCACCATCTATGCTATTATAAATAACGAGAGTGTTGGAGCATTTAAGAATAAATCATTAACCAAATGGAGTTATGTAATCCATCATGAGCTACAAGGTCGAACTGATGCAAGTAATGCAAATCACAATTTGCAAAGAAAATTTCACACTTTTAGCGCTTATATATTTATATTTGGAGTTGAGAATTTCCCACAATACTTGGCAAATTGTAACCTCCAAGAGCTACCAAATATTTAGGGGGTTCTGGTGGGTTTTGTGATGCTTTCCAAGGAAGCAACAATGTCATCCGGTATCTGATACATGAGAAACGTAAAATAATACACAACCTAAAAATGAAGAATGATATCGAGAAATTTCTTAGTAGAAATAAATCACCAAACTAAAATAAAAAACAAATTAAAACAAGAAAAAACAACACCTAAATGTTGAATGTCGCAAAGATTAACATTAGGCAATCGCTTGTACAAATCAACATGCCCACTTGGTATGTTTACATTTTTTGTTGCCCCAATGACCCACAAAAGCCTTTCCTCCATTCTCTCAGTTATACTAAATAAGATTTTATAGCTAAATTACAACTACTATAAACTTTAGGAAATGAAAGCCAAATAGATATTGAGTTTTAAACTAGAGAAACAATGTGAATTTGGGACAAATTATGAGCCATGCATGTCGATTTCAAATGACAAAAATTATGTTGTAATTGTGTGATGGTGTTAGATTCAACAAGTGTCTTGTTGATTCAAGATGACAAAAAGTTTCATAGTAATAGTGTGATGGTGTTAAATTTAACAAGGGCCACGTTGATTCGAGATGACAAAAATTACATAGTAAAATTGCTTTGGTTATCTCAAGTTTCTAAGAAGTTGTGTCTCATGCATGTTGTTGATATAATTGCAAACAAGAGAAGTACATATATATAAGAGTATTTGGTAAACTAGATCGTTTGCTAACGATGGTCGAACATAAAAGTTAGTTTTAGGGCAAAGATATTTTTTTATTGTGATAAAATTACTTCCTATGGACAATGCCAATTGTGTGGTTTAAATTTGATACCTTTGAAGTAATAAAATTTAAGGCAATTAAGGGGAGGTAATGACACAAATTACATGGTTCCTCCATAACGGAAAGTACTCAATGGTGCTCGATTGAATTGAGCACATACTGTATGCATGTCTCGAAGACATTTGTCTTTTATTATGTTTCTCTCAAGTAGTGTTTCTATCATTTCTCCTCCTCTGACAATAAAAGATTCTTCACTCAATTTATAAGAATGATATTTTATATGCCAAGATATCCCTCGTGTTGCTATCATTTCTCCTTCTTTTACAATAAAGGTTTTTTGCTCTATTTATCAGAATGTTACTTTATTGGGTTATTCACATTTTAGGTACGCACAATTAAAGTGTATTTCGTATTGGGTACAAAATTTTTGCATGATTACACATTGAATACAAAATTGGGTCTTGACAGTTTATTCAACGATGCTGACCAAGGTCAAATGTCTCACATTTAGTAAAGACCTAAATACACCTCAATACTTTTGGGTTATTTTCATTTGGGTATGCATAACTTAGGCGTATTTCACATTGGTACAAAAGTTTTGCATAATTACATATTGGGTACAAATTGGGTCGTGATCGTTTGTTTAACGGCGTTGATCAAGGTCAGACATCCCACATTTTGTAAAGACCAAAGTACCTCTTAGTAAAGGTGCACGTGACTTGCACGAGGTATCCAAATCCCAAATATTCCCAAACCCCTTAACAACCCATATACCTTGACCCACTAACACCATCATTCTCACACTCTATCACCAATGGTTTTTTTTGTGCATGCACATTATCCTTCTCGACAATATTAGGGATCAAAGCGAAACGATGTTCTCAGACTGTTGAAGAGCTTAATTTTCTTTGTAAAACAAATTTGATCAATTTTTGTTTTTATATCACCAATCTCGAAGGCATTCTCCTATCCTCTTTCACCTACTACTCAACCTCTTAGGCTCATACAACATTTTCGACACTCATACATTCAATTTGAAGTTTGATTCCACAGTTTAAACTCACATTTCAATTTAGAAGGAAAAATTCTAATTTAATCTGTCAGGTTACTTGGTCGAATATTTTAGCCACTAGACATTTTCAATGTTTAGCCAAGAAATGCCAAATTTCAAATTCAACATTTACTTTTTAGGAAAACCACTAATCATGAAGATTTTCGTCATTATATTTATTTATTTATTGTCATTTTTATTCCTAAACCTTAGATTTCAGCTAGACGCAAACGCGATGCCTGGGTAAGGGTTGACATATTACAATAGATGATTTACATCATATCATGATACGACATAACACTTCCCCCCTCTTGGATAGCGAAGTTGACAAAACTTTGATCACCAAAAAGTACCATCGTCCTTTACGAACGCAAAATTTTCAAAATTTTAAAAAGTATCATTGAGTCCTTATATAGGCGTGCCAAAACAACCCTCAAGTATATATTCATACGCCTTCTACAACCGTATTATGAAAGGTAAAATTGCATTGGGCAGGCTCAATGTGGTTGTCCTACTAGCCTCTAAGTCCACGAGTGCTATAGTTTACATAATTCTAGTTTTCTCTTGTAAAAAGGAGGAGGTCGGGCAAATGTCCTCTGCACAAGGAAGACACGAACTTTCACCTCTCACTCCCTCCTAATGCGGGGAACTTTCCCAGGCAATAACTCCTTGCTGATGAAGACAAGAGTCGTCTCTAACACTTGCTAAAGATGGGGGGAAGGAGATACTAACTTCCATTTCCTCCTTCCCCAATCACTAACTCTTTACTCATAAAGACGACCACTAACTCATTGCTGAGGGAAATTGGGTGAAGGAAGACACAAACTTCCATCATTCCCTCCCTTAGTGTTGTGAATTCCCTAGCCACTTACTTTTTGATGATAGAGACGATTACTAACTTTTTTCCAGATGGAAACGAGAGTCGTTTCAAACACTTGTTGAAGGCGAGAGGGAGTGAGGATGAACTTTCGTCTCCCACTTCTTAGTGTTAGGGACTTCCCCAGTCACTAATTCTTTGCTGATGGAGACATGAGTCATCTTTGGCACTTGCTAAAATTGGGGAAAGGAGGTATGAACTTCCGCATTCCCTTGCTGGGAACTTCCCCAGTCACTAACTCCTTGCCGATGGAGACAATGCTAACTTCTTCCTGATGGAGATGGGAGTCATATCCATCACTTGCTGAAAGCATGAGAGAGTGAGAAGAAGTTTTCGCCTCACACTCCCCCTTAGTATTGGGACTGTCCCTATCAGTACCACCTTGTTGATGAAGAAGGGAGAACACTTGTTGAAGGCGGGTAGGAGTGTGAACGAACTTTCGCTTCCCATTAACCATTTGTGTAGGGAACTTTTACAGTCATTAACTCCTTACTGGGAACTAACCTCGTTTTTCATGCAAGCCATTGTTGTACATATGCCATACTCTCCAAAGGTACCCTTGGGTATCAGCCAGTCTCATGTCTTTTACCAGCTCAAGACCACCATTATAACATCCTTCAAATACTTACAGTTACAACTTGTTCCATAATATATTAACATGTACTTGTCCTCTATAATATTTCGAATACGATAAATACCAAGTGATCGGGACCCAAACAAGTATTATAACAAGTTAGACTAAGGCAAACAAGAGTTTGTTGTTTAAGTAATATTTCTCGACTTGAATCCATATATGTAGCTTGCAAAGATTTTCACAAATCAAACACTTAAACCAAATCAACTCATCAATAGCCAAGTACATAAGATTTCATGTATAAAAGATGTAAACATAACTTTCAATTAGTGTTTATCTTAGCCTTGAATTCATTGGCCAAACACCTTCATCCAATAATGCAGATCGTCGTGAACTCGAACAATTAAATCTTTATCTTTAGTCACTTTTTTCGTTCTAAAAATCCTTCAAACTTCACAATTTAGTATATGATCCCTATTTAAATACAAAAAAGCGAAGCAGAAACACTACTAATGAACTAAAGTACTTTCAGTGGCACCCAGATATAACGCTTGTTGTCAAAATCAACACAGAAAGTTAATCAAAACTATCTATATCAAAAGCAAGTGGATTATGCCACAAGGAAAGAAAACATTTTTGTAACCCAAAAGAAAGCATGGACTCCATAGTCGTTATTCAAATATTAATTTTTAAGCGCAAAACTCGACATGCAATTATCATAGGAACAAGTTGTATTTAGCTAGTCCTAGACATATAAAAGCATGCATCCTATTTAGATTTATTTCGTCCTAATATGGTGTATGTTTGATCGAGTTTATCATATGATTACCGTATCAACAATTCTAATCACACATTTCCATATTTAAACTCACTTGAATCATAAACTATTCTCGATTAACAAACATGTTCAAATAAGGGTTGCAACAAGCAAATCTCGTCATGAATAAAACATTCCAAGATCATGATCAATAAAGCATATTATAAGAGATGCATCGATGAACTATGTCAAATGAACTCCTTTTATTCTTGTAAGATTTTCATTGTCTTTCCTTTGTTTCATTAACTAAAGTCAGCAAATATGCCTACAACAATAACCAATTGAAAAAATAATAATAAAAATGTATCGTTCCCTTTTACTGGGGTTTTTACCACTCCCTAGCAAAATCATTACAATGTATATGTGGGGTCTGGAAAGTAGGTGGTGAATAAGGTATTGAAAACCACGGAGAGTGACCTGGCTCCCTGGAGTCCTTTTAGGAGTCTGAGATAAACCCTTACCACCGGTGAGTGGGAAGGAAAATAGAGGTTTGGAAAGAGAGGATTGCCAACAAAATGCTGAACAAAAACGAGAAAAATGATCGTCCCTTTCCTCTTATTCGATTCACCTATTTATAGTGATCGAAGAAAGAAATAGTTGGTCTGCCAGTTGTGGAGAACGTGGCTTGTTCATCACTGTGGCTTAGTTTTAGTAATGAATAATGTGGCAAATGGCATTATCCTTTGTTCTCACATTCATGTTGAGTGATCATCTCTAACAATCCCAAATCTGATGCCCAAAGTGGTGCTTGAAGTAAGGTGCATACATGCAAGGGAATTTTGGTATTTAGGTAGCCTTATCTCTTTGTTGCTCTCCAACCCTAAGTCCTTAAAACATTTCTCTTATGTGGCAAAGATCTAATCCTAAGATAAAGATATGTCTGACCGTCATTTTTCATCATCTACAACCATAAAATAGGTGATCAAGTCATACTTTTGTGAAGAAGTTCCTAATATGTTCCAAATCAGTGAATGCTAAGCAACTAACTACATTTGCAGACAAAAATGAGCCTAAATGCATATACTTGTTATGTCTAATCATATTCATTCTCACTCATACAAAGGCCGACTCGATCACGTGCATATACATTTAAGCATTGTCTCACTCAAATAAATGCAATGCAATCAGTGCAACTTAGTTCACAATTTGTTCATATCATCACAATGCAAACGAGTGCAAAACTAATACGCGGTACAAATCAGTTTGATCAAAACATCTCAAGGGGGTGCGATCTAGGATTGAGACTAGTTCAAATATGTTCGAATCACGTAATGAAAACTAGTTTGAAATTCGTACAAACCAATGAGAATCGGCCCATCTAGCTAAGTTTAAATTTGTGCACTTAAGATTCGAAGCACAAGCAATATTCAATTCATGTTCAATGGAAACTAGTCCATGTATCAATGGTAATCACAACCTCTGTATCAATTGAAGTCATTTCATGTATCAATCGAAATTAGCCAATGTAAAGAAATTTAAGACGGGGTCGAATCAGTTTCGTGTGTCTATTCTAAGCAAGGATTGTGATTTCATTTTTCAATGATTTTAAAGTGTAAAGAAAAAACGTAAAAATTTCGAGGATACATGAAACATATATAATAAATTTTGAGGGTATATGAAATATGTGAAAAAAACAAGATACAAGTATATAAACCTATTAAACACATTAAATAAAGCCTATATATCAAGTATCTCTTATATCTTGAATCAGGGAGTATCTTGGGATAAAATTTAAAAATTTGTGTTGCAAGTAAAAATAAAAAGTATCTTTTAACCCTCTCTAAGCAACTAGAAGTAATGAGGGTTGTAAGTTTTTCAATTATATGCCTTTGACATGAGATAATATAAGTAATGCAAAGACACCCCATACCTATTTCATTCACAGTCTTAATATGGTATATATTCTGACGTATATCCTTGAAATATAGCAAATTTCTTCTGGATCTTAATGAATATAACACGTCATTTATATACATTTTTTTATCACCAAACAACTTAATATGTACTCTTCCGGAGTCTTCATTCAAATTTGTTATGCCTGATATAATATTAATATTAGCTTTGTATAATGTGAGTTCTGATAAGTACTTTTTAGCTTGAATACTTGTGTCAGTTGTTGCTATATATATATATATATGTCATTCACAAAACATGTATCTTTGTCATCCATTTTGGCTTTGTGGACATCATTTATGAAATTCATAGTTTTTCATGATCGAGAAAATATATAAGAATTATAAGTAAAATATTAAATAATATACTTTTATCATTATAAATTACATTACATCATATTATAAATAATTAAATTTCAGTCTATCAAGGCATCCCATTATAATCTAAATAATACATTCTATCACAAGAAATTACATGAAAATCTGAAACATCAAGGTGAGTAGGATTTTCAAGATGAACAAAGTTCATTTCAGTATTATTTCCCTTATCTTTGGTTGATTCTTAATAGAGGTCAATCAAATGTTTGGGCATACAACATGTACATGACTAATGTTATGATCCAATGCATCGATGATAGCATCTATGGGATGCCTACAGATTTTGTTATGTAACTATTTTTTCAATTTTTGGCTTACGCTTAGTACATTTTCATTGCTTGTGGCAAGAGCTGTGCAATCATTTTATGATACTATCCTCGACGACGATAATTATGTTGATAGTGCTCATTTTCACGTCCACGTCTCGACCATGTAAAAATTTGGCATGTGCTTCAAGCATGACTACATATTAAGTCGGAGAGGATTTGTGATTTTTCATTAGTACGATATTATTTTATTAGGCAACCAATAAAAACAAAATCAATTCTTGGTACTTTTGAAATATCACTATATGTTTTTCCTGTAGCACAATATCAGTGGTGTTCATTGTCTGAAATGTTCTTTTCAACATTTCTTTACTAGTGATTTTATCATCACACAATTTTAGTTATGAGATAACTTTTTGTATCATAGAGCTCTGATTCATAGTAGCATATGCGTTAATTGCCCTTATAGTTGTATGGTGCAAACCCGGAGAGAGTTGAAAGTTTTTCAATTACATGCTTTTGAGATAAGATAATAGAAGTAATGCAAATACTTCATACTTTTTTCGTTCACAAACTTAATATGGTATATATTCCGACATATATCCTTGAAACAATAGCAAATTTCTTCTGGATCTTAATGAATATAACGCGTCATTTATATAAATTTTTTCTACCACCAAACAACTTAATATGTACTCTTCCGTAGTCTTCATTCAAATTTGTTATACCTGATATAATATTAATATTAACTTTGGATAATGTGAGTTCTGATAAGTACTTCTTAGCTTGATTAATTGTGTTTGTTGTCACTATATGTATATATATATATATATAATCCACAAAACATGTATCTTTGTCATCCATTTTGGCTTTGTGGACATCATTTCTAGAATCCATAGTTTTTCAGGATTGAGAAAATATATAAGAATTATAAGTGAAATATTAAATAATATTAACTTATATCATTATAAATTACATTACACCACATTATAAAAAATAAAAATAAAAATAAAAATATAATATTTGTTCATAAAAATAATTAAAGTTTAGTTCTATCAAGGCATTCCCATTATAATCTCAATAATACATTCTATCATAAGAAATTACAAGAAAATGTGATACATCGAAGTGAGTAGGATTTTGAAGATCAACAAAGTTCATTTCAGTATTATTTCCCTTACATTTGGTTGATTGCCAATAGAGGTCAATCAAATGATTGAGCATACGACAAGTACATGACTAATATTATGATCTAATGCATTGATGAAAAACGTCTACGGGACGCCTACGGGTTTTGTTATGTAACTATTTTTCCTTTTTTGGCTTACGCTTTTATTGCTGGTGGTATGGAACCACGCGATCATTTTATGATACCATCCACGATGATAATAATTATGTCGATAATGCTCGTATTCATGTCCACATCTACGACTATGTAAAAAGTTAGCATGTGCTTCAGGCACGACTGCAAATTCAGTAGGACAAGATTTGTGATTTTTCATTAGTAGGGTATTATTTTATTAGACAACCAATAAAAAAAAAAATCAATTATTGGTACATTTTGAAGCATCACTATATGTTTTTCTTGCAGCACAATATTTCCTAGTTAAATGGTTTTGCCAATATTTATTCAATAAAAGATTTGTGCACAATGGTGTCAAGAGCAACAAACTCAAGTTTCGTGATATTTGTCATTACATTAGAAAATAAAAATTATATTAGATTAATCAAAACAAAACAAAAAATATTATATTATAATTTATTAATAATTACACAGTTTCAGTCTCCAATCTACTAAGACTAGAATAGAGGGTTGTTGAACCATTTGGATTGCATCCCCGATGACACATTATTAAAAAATTAATAATATATATATGAAGTCCGTGATAGAACAATTATATAACAATAATTATAGACCACAAAACTTTTTAGATAATGCAATACAATTCATGTGTACAAAAAAAAATATCGATTTAATAATGAAAATATGACTTATAGTAATTTAAATAATCTCTTAATTACGTAACAAGAAATATCGAAAGATGCTAAAATTAAATATATTTTTCCTTCTTTTAATATTTGTGTTAACAAAGTCAAGTACTTTGAAAATATTGTTACAAAGTAACTCAACTTACTATTAAAAATAGATGAAAAATCACATATTTAGGTTTTCTAAAATGTCAAATACTGAATTTGCCAAATGTTCTAGATCTTCTCAAGATTGAGTTTGATAATATAATAGTTTTAACTACTTGAAACGTTGATATTTATTTATATATATATAATTAAAATTTACAAAGATAAAATGATTTAAGGAAAATAACATTTAAGCTGAAGATCTAAGAATATGTATTTGTAGGCTAATAGTTTTAGACTCATAAAACATATAATTATAAATTAGTAAGAAATATCAACACGTGCTACGATAATGTTTTTTAATGAATAAGAGGGGCACAAAAAAAAAAAAAAAAAACATACTGAAATTTCTCATTAAAACTGACAAATAGAAAATGTTGCAAAATACTTCTTTCCTACGGAGGTGGCATTCAGTATACGAACAAACTTCAATCTTCTTACTAACAATATTATACAAGAAAACACTCAACTTAAACACACATTAATTTACACTTAAACTCATCAAAGAAAACTAACTTAAACTTACAATTCTTACACCAAGAATATTAATCACACTTACAAGACTTAATTTTATATTTTTCTTTGATGCCTTTTAATGAGAATGAATGTCTCTATTTATAAGTAAGATGAAGGATTTTTTTTCAAATGAGCAATAATTTATTACCAAAGTTGTGGATGTAAATTTCCATCCGATCACGAGCTGATCACGTAGAGCAATCTGCATAAGATGAAGATTAATTCTTGACACCGGTGTGGTGCCTGCCATGGGACTCCGATGCCAAAGTTAGAACAATTCCTTTAGAAAAGTATTTATTTCTCTGTATTTGAAAAAAAAATTGTGAATAAAAAAAAAGTTATCTCCAGATGGCTTTGTGTTTGGCTATTTATAGAGGCAAAATGAGTAAATTGATGGCAGATGAGTGAGACGTGTGGAAGATGAGTGAGATACATGACAGATTAGTGAGACACGTGGCTGATGAGTGAGTCATCTGTTTGCAGGCGGTCGTAACTTCTCTTAGGTAGTTGTAACTTCCATAGATAGTTGTAAACTCCTATTGGCTGTTGTAACTTCCTGTTTGGAGATATCTCTTCTGCAAGCTTGTTTACTCAGCTAAGCATGATGGTCAGCGCTAAACACTACTCCTCTGCTGAGAAATAAATGTTCTACTGAGTTGTATTGGGCCCAGACTTGGGCTGCATTGGGCCCAAATTTGGGCTTTCTATACTTGTAACTTTCTTGGGTAATATTCAGGCATCTCGAGAATAGCCCAAGTATTTGGGTTTCCTTATCCTATTGGGCTAAGGATTATTTTTTTCTCCCACAAATGCCCTTCATCTCATTTGCTTTTGAACTAACCGTTTTTCTTTTCCTTCTTACTTAAAAGCAAATGAAATGTATTTTCACTGGGGAGCCCCGCCAAAAATAGAAGTAGAATGCCCCTGGTCTTGTTGACTTATCTGTCTCTATTGATATGGATCTACATGTAGAGACTTCTGTTGTTGTTGAAATGCAATCTGCTGAAGACAAAATTATATGCATGTAGAGGCTTCTGTTGTAGATGAGGTGATCTACCGGATGAGTCACGCACAATAATTTCATGGGCTCTTGGATTTTGTCCAAGTAGAGGATCATCCTTAGGTGAATAAAACAAATTATGCTCCATCATCTTTGTGATTTGACGACCCATCCATATATAAAATTCACATATCTTTGGGTTGACCTGCCCCTGTTTCAGCATGAGTTGAGGAGTCTTCATTTATTGAAAGATGTGACACTGATCTGCTGGCTGACTTTGTTTCCCCGGTTGAGAAGATACCAAATTCTACTATGAAATTTGCTAATTAGACTTGAGCCTTTATAGTTGTCCTCGGCTGGTAGATTTTGTTAAAGGACGTGACACTGATCTGCTGGTTGACTTTGTTTCCCCGGTTGGGGAGGGAATGAATTTTGCTAAAGCTTGAGCTCTTAAAGTTGTCATCGGCCGGTCGTATTGGCTCAACTTTATTGCTCATTTCATGAGTTGTTGACAAACATCTGGGAGGAAGATGTTCCCCAACTCTTTGCTAATGAGAACTGAACTAACTGCTATATTTGAAACTTCCAAGTAGATGTATAGGTCCTCTCCTAGATTTGTTTGCTGATCTACTCAAGAATCGACCCAAAGTTGATGCTCTACTAGTTGATGGTGACTTTATGTTTGTTAGTTTGCAGAGTAGAAATATTTGCATTAAGAGCACAAAAGCTTGATTGCCTTCTTTCACGAGTTTCCAATATGCTTAAGTCGGAATTTAAGCATAACTTGAGGAAATTAATCCTGGATTCAAATTTATCTTGAAAATTGCATGGAAATATTGTGTGATCTGTTGACCATTTGACAAAACTTAAAGAGATTTAAGTAGTTCTAAGTAAGATGTTTCTATGCTCAGTAATTGATTAATTGAATTACCCACTCACGGAGAGTGACATCTTCTATTGAGGCATTTTGCATGCGTGGTTTGCTGACTACTTGACTAAACTTAAACGAATTTAACTAGTCTTGAATAAGATGCTTTTATGTATTGAATGACCCACATACTCATCATCTACTGAGGCATTTTGCTTGTGTGGTCTGCTGACCACTTGACTAAACTTAAACTGATTTAAGTAGTCTTGAGTAAGATGGTTTTATTCATTGAATTACCCCCCCCCCCCCCCCCCCACGGAGAGTGTCATCCTCTATTGAGGTGTGATCTTTTACTGAGCCATTTTGCTTGTGTGGTCTGCTGATCACTGGACTAAACTTAAACCAGATTTAAGTAGTCTTGAGTAAGATGCTTTTATGCATTGAATTACCCACTCACTGAGAGTGCCATCCTCTATAGAGGTGTGCTCATTTACTGAGGCATTTTGCTTTAATGGTCTGTTGACCACTTGACTAAACTTAAATGAATTTAAGTAGTCTTGAGTAAGATGCTTTTATGCATAGAATTATCCACCCACGAAGAGGGCCATCCTCTACTAAGGTGTACATAAATGTTTGTATTTCTGAATGTCTTCTGCTGAAGAACATGTAGAGCAAATTCTCGTATTTCACTAGTTCAACTGAAGAAAGTGTGTTATCTGCAAAGAAGCAAAATAACATATCCCTTATCGAGGTCTATGTAAATATGTGTTCGGATTTTTTTTTTGCAGGATCTCCTTTCATTGGTAAAGGTCTCTTCAGCCAAGATTGGTTCTTCTCGTGGAGAATTTGAATGACTGAAATAGAGAACTCTGTGTGTGCTCTACCAAATGAGGAGTCTCTTGTTGAAAAGATACAACACAATAAAAAGATAAAATACAATCAAGTTTTTCTTATATGTACATTGCATCTTTAAAAGAAAAAAAAACTAGGACGCCTCAGCTTCAACCCACTTTGTGAAATGGTCGGTTGCCACAATCATCAGATTCTTCTGCGCTGGAGAATTTGATTGACCGAAACGGTAAACTCTGTGTATGTTCTACTGGCTGAGGAGTCTCTTATTGAGGAGCTTTCTCTACACTTGTCACCCTTGTTCTTTTTATCATCCTTCTGATTTGCATTTGCTTGTGTAGGTTGACTACCTTTCTCAGGTATATCTGGTGTGCACTATTTTTTTCATCATCCCACTAGTGCTCTGCCATGACTAAGATTTTGGCAAGAGTTTTGCTCGGCTTCATGGTCAATTTGCCATACAATAGGTGATCTGCGGGTAGACCATTTTTGAAAGCTAAAATTGCAATTTGGTCATCACACCCATTTATGTTCGCCCTTTCTACTTTGAATCTTTTGATGAAGTCTTGGAGAGATTCATTTGAATTTTTCTTCATGTTGAAGAGGTAATCAACATGTTTTTTAATGGTTCGATAGGATGAATGCTCCTTTGTGAAAACAAGGGAGAGCTCCCCAAAGTCGTTGATCGATCGAGGGATCAAAGTGTTGAACCAATCTTGGGCCACTCCTTGTAAGGTCATAGCAAATATTTTAAACATAAGTGGGTCATCATTTTTGTGCAGAGTCATACCACTTAGGAAATGCTTCAAGTGTATCTCAGGATCAGAATCTCTTTTAAAAGGAGTAAAGGTTGGTATGGTAAACTTTGCCGGTGGAGGATCCCCTTCAATGTCATTTGTAAAAGGTGAAGTGTTTACCAAGGATATCTCTCTGCGCAGAGCATCATCTGGAGAAGTTATGACAAATCCAGATGATGCTCTAGGCTTCGGGAGAAGTTAATATAATGATCCAGATTTGATCCTCTACATTGTTCACATCCATCGGGATTTTGTCTTCTGCGTTGACCACTCATATTTGGCGTCATCTGTGACCCAAGCCTAGAGTGAACATTTTCTCGTGGCCTTAATCTTGAATGAATGTTTTTCATATAGATTATTTTCCCTTAGTGGATGACTACTTTTACTCCCATACACATGGTCTGTTGGCAGATGATGACGTGTCTTCTGCCTTAGATGTATACTCACTAATCGCTCTACCATCCGAGTTTGGTCCTCCAATATTTTAGTCAAATTGACGATTTGAATTGCGAGACTTTCTTGTTCTTTCATCTCCATTAGGATCAGTTGTTTGGCAGAAGGTTGCACTTCATGGTCTGTCGGCAGTGGCAAATATACTAGCAGCTGTTGCCCGGCTGTCGGTGGCTGAATCTGTGGCAGTGATGGCGGTCTGATTCGGGCAGATGAATGTTCAACGTTATTTTTGTTAGTTTGGTTTCGAGGTCCCACCATTGTGTCGAAAAAGAACTCTGAAAGGTGTATTTGAAGGAAAATTCAAATTGATTGAACAATTTTTATTTTTATTTTTATTTTTATTTTTATTTTTATTTTTATTTTTATTTTTATTTTTATTTTTATTTTTATTTTTATTTTTATTTTTATTTTTATTTTTATTTTTTATTTTTATTTTTATTTTTATTTTTATTTTAATTTTAATTTTAATTTTAATTTTAATTTTAATTTTAATTTTAATTTTAATTTTAATTTTAATTTTTTATTTTTATTTTTATTTTTATTTTTATTTTTATTTTTATTTTTATTTTTATTATTATTATTTTTTGAATGGAAGAGAGCATGCAATGAGTTTGATTCAAGCTCTCATTGAAAGCACCAATTTGTGGATGCAAATTTTCACCGGATCACATGCTGATCACGCGAAACAATCTGCATAAGATGAAGATTAATTCTTGACATCGGTGTGGTGCCTGCCACGGGGACTCCGATGCCAAAGTTAGAGCAATGCCTTTAGGAGAATATTTATTTCTCTGTATTTGAAAAGAGAATTGCGAATCAAAAAAAATGTTATCATCATATGGCCTTGTGTTTGGCTATTTATATAGGCAAAATGAGTAAACTGCTGGCAGATGAATGAGACATATGGCAGATGAGTGAGTCATCTACTTGCAGGCGGTTGGAGACATCTCTCCTGCAAGCTTGTGTGCTCAGCTGAGCATGATGGTCAGCATCGAATACTACTCTATTGAGAAAGAAATGCTCTACTGTGTTGTATTGGGCCCAGACTTTGGATGCATTGGGCCCAAATTTGGGCATTCTCTAATTGTACTTTCGTGGGTAATATTCGGGCATCTCGAGAATAACCCAAATCTTTGGGCTTCCTTATCCTATTAGGCTAAGGATTTGTCACGCCTCGATTTTCGAGAAAAACGAAAATCCCAAAATCCACGTAGGATTATCCGTTTTTCCCAAAAATCGGGACATGAATTGTCATTCACGAAAAATAACAGTTGGCATCTACGAGAAATAATCAATTGCACAATTTACCAAATAGAGGGAAAATAAAACAAACGATTTGAAAGTCCATCAAAAGGAAGAAAATTTTAAAACTCGTAGAGCCAATGCTAACAAGTTCAACAATTTACGAATGTATCCCTCCCAGAAAATAATAAATAACTCGGAGTTCAAATTACAAGAATTAAACTGACACCTACAAATAAAAATGATATAATCTTTCGAACAATACGCAACTCCCAGCAATGCTCGTCACGTATGGTACGAAATGCTCTAAGCCCGCCCGAGATTACTATATCCTGAAAATAAGTATTTTTTGGTAACCGAACCGAAATATGAGTAGAAAGAAAATAATTTAAACCGAACCGAACCGATTATAAACGGTTCGAAATCGGTTTACGGTTTTGAACCGACCGATTTATAACCGAAACGATCGATTAATTAGATATATATAAATAACTAAATAACAAGTAGGTGTCAATACTTGATTAGTGCAACAAATGCACTGCAGTACACCCTGTTGCACTGAATCACCCTCTTCTCTCAAAGTTTTCAATTTTGGGCTAAAAATTGAGTCTGTAAAAAAATTGGGCCAGTAAAAAAATTGGACATGTTTTAATGAAAGTCTTTCAAATGCTTGAGCCTGGAATTTTGGCCCAACCGAACCGAACCGATCCGAAATTCGGTTCAACCGAATTCATCCGTTTACAAATACAAAATTCGGTTTCGGTTTGGGTTTTGGGCAAACCGAATGAAATCGGTTCGAAATCGGTTTGGGACTCAAAACCGAACCGAACCGACATTGCCCACCCCTAAATTTTAGTTTGTTCCTATTTTCTGAACTATATTTTTGTCATTGATGCTAAATGTTTCTGTTGTTATTGAATTTCACGTCCCGAGTTTTGGGGAAACGGATAATCCTACGTGGATTTTATGATTTCATTTTTCTCGAAAATCGGGGCGTGATAGGATTAATTTTTGCTCCCACAATAATAGACAATTTTATCCCATCAATTATTGAAACAGAATATATTATTTAGCTTTATTGAGACCATATTTTATAATGGATACTTAAGTTACTACTTCTAGTCAATTTCCACTATTTGAAGATGCAATATTTTTTTTACCAAAAATCGAAATTGCATTATTTAAAACGAAAAGTCGTTTAAGTTCAAAGTACATTCCATCTCAAAACCATCATTACTACTATTACCACTACTATCACTAGCATGGACTGATGCAGCCAGCCGGTGAGCTGTTAAGTTCATATTCCTTCTAATGTGAATTGTGATGAAACATTCAAAGAAATCTAGTTTGTGTTCCTATGATGCTGCCATGTAACCTTCTGCTACCACGATAAAATACTCGTTGCTACCATTGGTCACTTCTGCAATGTTTTTGGCTCTTTGCTTCGTTGTCATGCATTTCCTACACCATTCTTTATTAATCTCTATTATCTTACCATCTACAGTCGTATAGAAAGCAAAACAACCATTACACCTTCTTTTTGTGGAAAACAACATCAGTGACTAACATAATAAAATCATAGTTTGTCAATTTTTTATCCTGCTAAAAAATATTTGTAATAACATAATTATTTGCAATTGTGTCTTCTTGTGGTATGTCAATGCGAGCATCAACAATATCGGATTGTTGTTCCATATTACTTGAAATTTGCCAGAGATTTACCGAGCTATTGGCTAATCTTGATTTACCGAGCTATTGTCTAGTCTTGCTATCACCTGTACTCTAAATTGTTTGGGTTAAAAAATCAACTCGTTTCTAGCCTGCCAAATTTGATCAAGGACCGTAGGTGCTCTAACCATATTTTGCTCTCTTTCATACCCACTGTTGGGCATAAATCATAAAACTCCAGGAAATCCTTCCCATGAGAGAATTTCACTCTATCTCATTGTTGTGCATTATTTTAGGCAGTATTAAAACAAATCACACTTCTTTAAAAAAAAAAAAAAAAAAAAAATTCAATTTAGGGACTATTGGGAGATACCTTCATGTTCGTAACTTGAGAATTGAGAATAATGATCCTTTGTAGCCTTTTAGATAATAATTTTTTGATCAAATATTTCTTTTAGGATATTTGAAATACCCATATTTGGGTTCCATCATACGATCAATGGTATTGAGGATTTTTTCATCTCATTCATAAGAATTTCAATCCTTGTTAACATAACCAAAAAAGTTATCATTTTATGTTGTTCATGACATAGGCTAAAATATATTTTGAGACGACACTTATCCAAGATAAGAGTGGTTTTTTTTTTTTTTTTTTTAATTTAAATTAAAAATTTTATATATGCTGCTATAGTTTTCTTGGTATTTGTATTGTGATTTTGTTGTTTCTTGAGATAGTTATCCAATTTTGGTATTTAGAACTTTCCTTTATGACTTTTAGCCTACTAGCTCAGACATATTGGTTTTCCTAAATTACATCACTATTCACGATAACTAATATATCATTTTCCTACATTAAAGTTTATACAAAATAAAAAGGTTAGCTTATAAATTTAGTGCAGGATTATATTTTTTATATATAAAATTTTCTTAATTTGGATCAACTAATTAAATACAAATAGTGAGGATGATTTATATATTTATTTAAGTATAATTTTTTATGAAAAAAAAACTTGTAGTTGCAAATAATAAGATTGGGTTTGGGCTCATATTGGACTTGGTGGTGTAGAGTGTCAAATTAAGAATGAAATCAACGATAGTGGATGGTTTTGTGGCATTAACGGCACAGTAGGTGAGAGAAGGGTAATAAGAACAAACAAAAAAAGGAAATGGATATTAGTTCCATTATCTGTTGGAAGAGAAAAGAAAAAAGAAAGAGAAAAGAAAATAGAAAGAAATAGAAGAATTTGGACTATTATAACGTGCACTCCCGAAATGAACAGTAAAACGCGTATGTCATCGACTCTAATTTTTCTTTCCCAAAATGCCCCTATCTATATTTCAAATACCCCAATGCTTCCCTTCTCCCCAATTTATTCTTCGAATCTCTCCAGCCCATCTTTTTCTCCACCATTTCCCTCCCTACCAGCCACCTTCTTCACCGGCTTGCCACCATAATCGGGACTCATCTCCCCTCCCCATCCTCTTTCTCGCCACCCCTTCCTCCCTGTTTACCGCCAACCCACCATCGCTGGCAGCCGGATCCCCGCATGTTCTAATCATGTCACGCCCCCACAGACACCACTATAGGGACTTATAGGAGTGGAGAAGTTCTCCAAACCACCAACAACTCCGATCAAGCCACCCTCGCGGTGACACTTTGTTTTTTTGTAGGAAAGCGAAAGAGAATGAAGAGGAAGGAAGAGAAGGGAAAAAGAGATGAGAAAATTGGTGAAGAAAATCAAGCGACCGAGCTCACCGGAGATGAAAATGACAAAACTCTCGCTCAGGGGAGGAAAAATGAAGAACAAAGGAAGGAAAGTTACTATTATAATGTGGGTAGCTATTCGTCCCCACCAAACTTTTGAGGGCACCACATCAAAAATTCCAAAAATATTATTTTTAAAAAATTAGATTAAATTTCAATAAATTTATAACTACTGTACTTAATCCAAAAACTCTAAAATAAAATAAATTAGTCAAACGAAAATTTTACAGGTGTTACACATCTTATCGCTCCCTCGTTTTCCTTTCTTTCTGTAATCTCTCATCTCACCACCTAAAATTTTTGAAACCCTAAATCATAACTAAATCAAAACGTCCAGAGTTTCTCTTCTTCTTCAAAACCCTTACTTTCTTTATCTCTTTAATCTCTCCTCTTTTCTCACCTTTCTCTTTGAAACTCTAAACCCAAATCCTTGGTTTCTTCTCGATTCCTCCTTTCCCTCTATGAGACCACAATCGTTGTCAATAAATTTATAACGTAAGTGGTCGGACGGGTCTGTTGTCCCGTCATAAAACTCCAGCTTTGGTGGGCTGAACTTCTTCGGCAGTGTCTCGTTCATGATGTGATTCATGAACGGGTGGACGGTGAGGTTGTATAACACGTACGGATTGGTGGCCCAAAGCCAGAGGTGATTCGTGCAATGTGGGTTTGTTGGCCTTAGACGTTGGGTCTCCAGTGGCCACTCTTTCGCCCTTGGTCCACTTATAGCAAACAGGGGCATAACGACTCTCCTAAACGCACTATCCGTTGTCTTCTGGGGACAGGGCTCTTTGTGGCTCCCGGTCTCCTTCGGTGGGTGGAGGGTTCTGCTGAGTGACTATCTTCACTACTTGTGCGATTTCCTACACTTGGGTTGTTAGTCGATCCACCTTAGGATTGTAGTGGTTGCCATCGGCGCGGGCCCGCATTTGTTCTCTCCACAGGGCCGGTACCGCCAGAACTATCGACGCTGTGTTGATTCAGGTGTTCGAGGGCTCGGCGGTTTCTCCTTTGTTGCGAGATCTCGTGTTACCATCTTTCTGGACTATAAAGGAAGGGTGTTATCACTGTTTTGTTAGGAACTTTGTCGCTTTCCACGGACGACGCCAAATTGATGGTGTCAAATCACATTTTCTTTGACTTGCACAGGGAAAACACGTGAGCTAAAGACCACCGTTGTGGCGGTCGATGGCACTCTGATGCTTAAGTCAGATAAGGCTTGAGAAATGTGTAATGTTGTAAATTGGGTTATGTAACGTACCTTTGTTCCTCAACCTTATGGCCTATTTATCATGCGAGAGTCCTTGTACAACTAGGCCTTTGGTGACATAGTTTAGGAAAAAATATATTGCTGGAAATCCTTTCCTTATTGGAGTCGTCTACGTAGAAGAATTTTCCTATACGACTTGTACGATTCTTATCTTGTGGAGTGTTGTCCAAGCAGGAGAGTTTCCACGCACGACTTATACTTCAGTATTTGTTTCTTTATTGCTGGACTGCCTGTCTTAGATCGATCCCTCAGATACTTGCCTTATTAGGTCTTACGGGTATTGGGCTTGACCATGTGACGTATGGGCTTAATAGGGCATTGTTGTTTGGGTCCAACCTCCTGGACCCTACCTAAGTGGGCTTTGTATTATCTAGGCTTTGCCAGATTTGATGCGCAATTAGGCCCGCTTTGATCTGTTGACGAGATCAACATGACATGTGTATGGTGCAGATTACTGGATGGTTTGGTGTATTATCAATAATAATAATAATAATAATAATAATTCATTTCTTGCATTTTATTTTTATTTTTTCACAAAACTAATGAATTTTTTCACAATAACATTTAGTTAAATTTTCTCTTCTTAATTACAACATTGATCATACTCACAGAAATCAAGCGATACTCACACGCAGGGCGCATGTAAAACTCTAATTCAAATATACACGCAAACATTCAAATCATTCATACGCCGATTATTCATGTGTAATAAATATATAATTAACTATTTCATTGATAAAAGAAAGTGATTATGCACACCCATGATGCATCTCTAACACTAGTCTACTATTATAAATGTCTGAAGTCCAGAGGAAGTGAAAGTTGTCTTCAAAAACAATTTGAAAACTTTCCAAAAAGTCGTCCGAAAAAATAGATAATTACAAAGAAATAAGATGTACAGTAAAAACAATATATGGGTAGTTTTGATTGTAGAAGTGTGACACAACTTTAAATTTATCTATTTATATAACCTCCTCCAATAATATATATTTAATTAAGTCCCCTACAAATAGTTACAAGTGTGCTCCTCTATTTATTCGATATTTACAATAATATCCTCAGAAAATTTTGCTAATTATAAAATTTTGAAATTCTAATTTTGTTCAATATTATAAAATTTTCACAATTAACATTTTTGTTAAATTTAATCAAATGGAAAAATAATTTTTTTTTCTCTTTTTTTTCGACGTACCATACAATGTATGTTTTGGAAATGAAATTACATAATACACAATAAAGTAAATTTTTTTTATACATACGTGTATGTGTTTTTTCATAATTTTTATTTACAAAAGTACTGTAAAAAAGAAGAGTGGGCATGAGAGGAAAACAATGAGAGAAGAGTATATGTTTATTTTAGATCGGGTAGAGAATCATACATGTTAACCTTACTAGAGATTTCTTAATGTCTTACTTTTGTTAGTTATTTGTTCATATGTATTGTTGAACCGATGTAAATTTTTTAGTTAGTGTTTGTTTTTCCTTTGGTAAGTCTTGGTCCTTTAGCTTTGAATATTTATTGTATCATATTGGATAGTAATGTCGTAACAAATTTGCGCTTTGATTTTTTTTAAGGTCTGGTGGAATAAATGTTTTATTTTTATTTGGCCCTTTTTCGAGAATTGGGGTGTTACAATTCCTGCGTGACATAAAGCTACACCAGATGAAATGTTACTTAAATTAATTTGTACCACTATCTCCACCACCACAAAACCTACCTCCGCTTTATAATATTTTATCTTTTGTCTTTCAACCCAACTATGCATATAAACATACACAATTACTTATTTTGCAAAAATAATCTACAACGACTTTTTTGATAATAGATATACATCAAGAATGACCCTAATAATTAGAATTCCCCCAAAAAGCCTAATTTTTACATTTATTTTCTTTCCAACCACAAAATTATACCATGGGTACCTAAAAGGTAAAAAGAAAATAAAACCCAATAGGAGTAGTGCTTGTTTGGTTGAGATTTATAAGTAGCTATAAGCATCACCTTTTTTCTGCTTCTAGAAATGAGGCCACTTATATTCATTGTAGACTTATAAATGATAGTAGACAACTTCTGGTGCATAAGGATCCTCCTAGCACTTAGGTTGTGTCTGGTTTAGGGTGTTTCCATGGAAATCACCGAGTTATGAGGAAATCTATTAAGTTTCGATTGTTTGGCTTGGCAATCAAAAGCTATGAAAATGAGCTGACACATGTGGTTTTTGGGAACAAAAGTGAGTATTTCCCTCATATCAGGGAAATGAAATTATTTGGTCCCCAAATAATTGTAATTCCCCAAATCAGGGAACCCATAGAAATATATTTACTTCCCCACCTCCTAAACAAAACACAACCTAATAAATTGACCAAACAAAACCCTCTTTAGGGAAAAAATCCATAAAAATATTGGAAGTTGTAGAAATAACTCAATTGATACCCAATAACAAATTATTCAAATTAAACTGACCTGACTAGTATTACCGCGCTTTCCAATGAGAGAAGAAATTCTTATTCTTATTCTTTTTTTCTCTCTTCCAGGTTTGCTCTCTCTACACTCAGTCGCATTGTTCTGACGAGTCTCACTCAAGTCACCTTTCCCCAAGATCCCAAGAGTCTTCTTATTCCTTTTTCCTATTCTCTTATCACTGAAACTTCTCTATTTTGTAAACTCGATTCTCACTGAAACTTCTTTACAAAACTCGAGTCTCACTCGAGTTTGGAGGAGTTTTTTTTCTTCTTCGTTTGTACTTCTCTCCCTTTCCATACTCGATTATCAGTGTGAAAGTTAATATCTTTGCATTTTATCGAACCTTCTGTGCAATTTGAAAAGTCTTGCATGGTCGATACTTGAAGCAATTGTTGAAGAAATCAATTTATTGAACCTTCTGTGTTGTTTGCTTCACCTGTGTTTGATCCCCCAATTTTGATTGATTGCAGACAAAGTTTCCAAAGAAGGTTATATCGAAAACCCATTTTTTTACTCTTCATTTGTTAAGATAATATCTTTTTATCACAATTTATATTGACATGTGTGAAATGAAATATACCCTTTCAACCTTTGCCATTATCTTTTGTCCCCTATTTCATACCAGTTTTTAGGCACATTTGATAGTTGTGTATTTGCTTATTTAACTTAAAACTTAAATTTATATTGATATCGGTGTTCAATTTGTTAGCACCAGTTGCCGGGGTAACTAAAAGTATTGGTTGATAAGATTGGTTGTTGGGCTTGCATTAACAGTTTCTTGAATATATACTTTTGGTAAATCGATTACTGAGAGAGACAAATCGGTTAATGTACGTCTAACTAGTTGTTGTATTTTTCTAACTTGTGTTTGTTTCTTTCATATTTAATTTATGTAACCAGTTGGAGGCTTGGCTTGGAGATATTCCATTTGTATACATTAACATGTACTTTTCTATAATACTTTTAAGTGTCATCTATTGACTGTTACATGTTGATGATTTGTTTTCTTGTATATATGGAAAAAAAGGAAATCAGGCGTATTGCGCAATTATAAAAAGAATGTTGGTAGTATGAGTGGCGGTCGTGTAGTAAAGAAGGGTAAATTCGAAGATTATACCCAGGTGTATTGCTCATATTGTAGTTCATGTTATATAAAATGTTGGTTTTGTTGATGGAATCGACACGAGTTTTTTTTAATATAGTATGTGTTACTAAATTGTTTTGTACTGGCTAATCCTTTGTAAACACCGGTGACTGTTACAATACTATTTCAATATCGGTATAGATTTGGATATAAACATTTAATGATTTATTTGGTTAATAAATACTTGACACCAGTAAAGATTACAATACTTTTTCCTTACCAGTTAATAGTCCAACAAAACTCTTCCATGACCATTATAAATTTTATTATTGGATAAATTTGCATACTTTTATTCATTTAGTACAAAAACACCGATTTTGAGAGAGATATGATGAACACAAATTGAAAGATAAGAGAAGAGAAATGCATAGAGATGATGAAGAACAATCGATCAATTGGTAAGGGGCACATACAATAATTTGAAACGATTTTCTTCAGCAACCAGCTACTCAGACTACATAACAAACCACCACAAATGAAAAAAAATTGGATAATAGAAAATTTTCCATGAACAAGAGAACAAAGGAGAATGCAATGGCACTACAACAATTAAGGCATTTTTCAAGAAAAAGATTTCTTGAAAGAAATCAAAATTTGTTGAAAATTACTTTAGCAAGGAAAAAAAGTCGTTACTAGGTTCGTGGCGGTTGATTGATGCCAAAAATCGACATTAATGTCGTTGCATGATTTTCGACATCAATCAAAGAAATAACATATATTTTTATTTATTTTTTCCCTTCAACCTACAATACACTTCAATAATGCATAATGGAAGTAGGGGTCATCGACTATTTTTCTTGGATTAGAAGACAATATTTGAATTTATATTTAAAAAATAAAGATAAGAGCAAAATAATGGATGGTGAGATGTTGAGAGTTGATATGATTCCAAAACAAAATAATAACTTGTAACAAAAAAATGAATATAGAGAAATCTCAAGGATATGAGAATCACCCCATTCCAACATAATGATTGTAGAATGTAATTTCAATTTCTCCCAAAATACTCAAATCACATGGTTTTTCAACCTACATGACTTGAGTTGTGGGATTAAAAAAGTAAATGTCTTTTCATTTCCCTCAAACTTTAACCAAATCCATTGTTTTATTTCTAAAACATCATTGGATTTCGATTATGTTTTTTCATCGAAAAAATCCTAAAAGACATGAAAATAACTTATTCTTTCGAATCAAAATCATTATCCATTTAACAATTGAAGCCTTCTTTCGAAGTACTTCTTACATTTCATTGTTCTACTTTACTTCCTAAATGAAACACAATCTAACTATCATTATATCTTCATAGGGCTCAATATCTTCGCCTTGAGAGGGGAGATTAGCTCTCCATGAATAGTGAGAATAAACTAAAAGCTAAAGGAGAAAGTGAAACAATTGAAAAAGAAAAACAAAGACAGAACTTACTTCTTCAATGGAAAAATTAAAATGTTGAAAAGTTGTACATGCACTTTTCTACCAAGCAAAAATCTAAAGCTAATAATTACAAAAGAAAAAAGACTCTCTAAGAAAAACTATCCTTTTTGAACTCCATGTAGGGGTTTTTATAGGTAAAAATGGTTTGAGTGAAATAAGGAAATATGGTTAACTGAAACAAGGAAACATGTTGAGTGAAACAAAGAAACATGTTGGAGTTGAATAAGGAAACATGTCTTATAAATTTTTTTTTATGATAAAATTGGCGATGTGGATGTCAAAATCTTCATGTTGATTTCCTCAAGATTCGTATTTATTGATGCTTTGTGGGCTTGACTTCATGGGTCTTGGGATTGAAATTCTTTAGTCCTTATGAATGCATTTGAACTCCCATTGGGCCTTCTAGTTGTTGAATTTAGCCTTATTGTGTCACTTTATGCATGATTTGAGATTTGTGCTTAAATTCCTATAGAATGCACAAAATACACGTGATGAGATATTTTTATTGGATAATTGGACTTAACAATTCTATATTTAGGGGGTGTAAAAATCGATGTTTTGAGTGCTCATCACACCACCCCCGAACAACCTTTTGCTAGTCCTCTAGTAAAAAACAACGAAAAGAAAGATAAGAACACAAAACAAAATATTTTTATTCATCCTAAACTTATCAAAAAAATCAATGCCACTTTCGCTAGTATGACTCGATTGCATTTATGATATGCAACAACACCTTGAACCTCTATCATGACACTAAAAGAGAAGTTTTAGCCTCGTGAGGGTTATCCGGATGACACCCACAAACATTTTTTTTTTATTTGAAACAAAATTGATGTGAGCCCTATTTTCTAAGAAAACATCCTTTTTATTCAACCATATATAAGACAAAAAACATATGTAACTAGTTACTAAAATAAACATTACAAGTGAGCAACTTTGGAACAAGGTTTGTGTGTGTGAATAACCAACAAATGCAACTTTTCGTGTCAAAGTAATGTACATCCTAATCCACCCTTGGAATAGCCGTTTTGACTTCAAAACTCACCAGTTAATCTCTTTGAAATGATCACGTTGAGTTTGGGTAAAATATTTTCTCTCTTGCATGTGAGGAAAAGAGTAAATGCACAAATTAAGACTTCTCACGTGCTCATAAGAATAAATGGAAATGAAAGAGAATAATAGTCTCATGGAAGAAATGTTGATCACTTGCAATAATGTCGAGTTACCCACCATAGCGCCTTCTCATCTACTCTCCACTTCTTACCATACCTTATCATACTCAAATCACATGGTTTTTTAACCTACATGACTTTAGTTGTGGGATTAAAAAAGTAAATGTCTTTTCATTTTCTTCAAACTTTAACCAAATCTATTATTTTATTTCTAAAACATCATTGGATTTCGATTATGTTTTTCATCAGAAAAATCCTAAAAGACATGGAAATAGATTATTCATTCGAATCAAAATCATTATCCATTCAACAAATGAAGTCTTCTTTCGAAGTACTTCTTAAAATTCATTGTTCTACTTTACTTCCTAAATGAAACACAATCTAATTAACATTATATCTTCATGGGGCCAACCTCTTCCCCTTGAGAGGGGAGATTAGCTCTCCATGAATAGTGAGAAAAAACTAAAAGTTAAAGGAGAAAGATAAACAATTGAAAAAGAGAAACAAATATAGAACTTACTTCTTCAATGGAAAAATTAAAATGTTTGAAAGTAGTACATGCACTTATCTACCAATCAAAAAGTCTAAAGCCAAAAACTACCAAAAAAAAAAAAAATCTCTAAGAAAAATTATCTTTTATGAACTCCATGTATGTGGTTTTTATAGGTAAAAAGGGTTTGAGTGAAATAAGGAAACATGGTTGAGTGAAACAAGGAAACATGTCTTGTTGAGATTTTTTTTTATGATAAAGTTGGCCATGTGGATGTCCAAATCTTCATGTTGATTTTCTCGAGATCCGTAGTTGTTGATGCTTTGTGGGCTTGACTTCATGGGTCTTGCGATTGAAATTCTTTAGTCCTTATGAATGCATTTAAACTCCCATTGGGCCTTCTAGTTTTTGAATTTAGCTTTATTGTGCCACTTTATGCATGATTTGAGATTTGTGCTCAAATTTTTACAAAATGCACAAAATACACATAATGAGATACTTTTATTGGATAATTGGACTTAACAATTATATATTTAGGGGTGTAAAAATCGATGTTTTGGGTGCTTATCAGTGACATCCCCCTAGCTAAAGTTTTTTACCAAGGAATTAATTTTTTTTTTTGGTATAACGGATGATAAGTCAAGGAAACATGGTACTTGTAATATTAACAACTATCAAGAAAATTCGTTGGTAAAAATCAAACCAACAAATTGTTTTGTTACAAGAAAATTTTATTTACCTATGAATATTTTCTTGAAAAAGCTTAGAATCATAAAAGAAAATTGTCGTGGGAAAAGGTAACTACCTTTATCATAAAAACAATTTATTGTTAAAATGCATGTATATCTACGAAAATTGTCATTGGTACCGTTAACAATTACCAAGGAAATTATTTCCACTCAATCTACCTCCCAAACTCTTATACACCACCCTTGGTAGTAACACCCCACTATGGAAATCCGTATATGATAGTCTAAATTATTTATTTAGTTTATTTATTTTTAGGCTTAACAGGAATCGAACTCGTGACCTGTAGTAAAATCTATTATAATTTTTACCAGTTGAGCTATTTGAATAATTGCGTTGTGTGAAACAACTTTATAGCTTATTAAATCAAATTACTCTTCTTTTGCAAAATAAAAAAAAAATTTGTTGCTACATATATAGTAGGGACCAATAAATAATATTTCATCACTATAAATTAGGACTAATTATTTTAACGACTATAAGTTTTATATGAAATATTTACAACTTTTTGCAATGAATGGAAATCCACAATAACACCATTATAATTAGCAACGAAATATTAATAGCATTTCATTGCTAGATATGTTATTGAAGTTGGTTATATCCCCTGATGCAGTCATTTTTTGCTTTATGCTCTAACCTGTTTCCACTTACTTGTTTGACCTGCACAAGTAGCACACGTGAGCCACAGACCACCGTGGGGTCGCCGATGACACTCTGATGTTAATGTCAGACAAGGATCCAAGAAAGGTGTAATGCTGTAACAAAGAATTTGTAGTGTACCTTAGCTTACCAACCTCATGTCTTATTTATAATGCAAAGATACTCTGGTGTTTGCTTCCTAGTTGGAAGCAACAAGCAGTTGTGTTTGCTCGTTCGAAGCAGATCCTCAAGATACTTGCCTTAAAAGGGATTATGGGTATCGTGGATAGTTGTGAGACGTGTGGGCCTAGTGTGCTGTGAGAGTCTGGGCCCGCCTAGTAGGCTGGAGTTGAACGGGCTGAGAATTGTTCGAGCTGGATTCGTATTGGGCTATTGCTTGAACCCGTGGTTCCTCGAGATCATCATTACACATGTACGGCTCAGGGGTGTGACCGTTTTTATGTATCATCAGCTACTCCCCTCAAGTTAGTGGGCCATCACATCGGTTCGCTAAGTCGTATCTGGAAGGAATGTGTCGCTCGTGATGAATGAATATGAATCGTTGCTTGAGCCGCGCGCTGCATTAATTGAATGCGCGCTGGTTTGGTGGAAAAGAGGTGGGAAACCATTGCCTATATAGGTCATTCGCAGTGCAGCGTCTGACTCTTTTAACTTTCTTGCTTTCAAAGATATCATTTTGATTAGGAGAGTTTGTTCGTATTCCCCATGGCCCGAGAAGATCTTCTTGATGATGTTGTCTTGGCCGAGGGCCTAGAGTTTTTTGGATACAGGTTGTTGTCTGAACCTAGTCTTGCTGAAATCCGTACTTGGTTTGGAGTCCCGGAGGATCTACTGTTGTACCTTCTAATGGGTGACCAGACGCCAATGTCGCCTCCTGATGGTCTTATCTGTTCACACCAAGGGATGCTTCAAATTGGAATGCATTTCCCGGTTCTAGACGAGATCTGGGACTTCTTGAATCTGCTAGGGATTCCCCCAGCTCAGTTGGGGCCCAACGGATACAGAGTTATCCTCATGATTCTGCTTCGTGCTAAGGAGGCCGGCGTTAGCGTGACATCGCAGGTGATCCAGTTGCTTACCTCTCCTCGACGTTAGGATGCCGAAGTGTTTCGGTAGACTGTCTAATGACTTCAAGTTCTAGCAGAAGTTTTGTTTCTTGGCCCTTGTAGATTCGAAGTATTTCCGATGCAAGGGTTGTCCGATTGAGCGACAGTTCAGACCGCTTCATAAGTTCGACTATTTTCTTGCAACTTTTATGTGCTTGACGATAGACTAACAAACCGTTGCTCATGTTTTTCTGCAGGGAGGTTCCCACTACTCCTTTTACTTTGGAGGAGCGAGCCACCATGAAGAAATTTCGTGACTTGCCTCAAAGGGAGGTGATTGATGTAATCAGGGTTTCCAACTTCATTCGCAGTGGACTGTGGGACAACTGGCACGTAGCTCCCATGTTGTGGCGCGCATCAAGTCGGAAGATGGGGCCCCTTCCAGAAAAAGGAAGGCTGCTAGGGCCAATGCTCCTGTCCTGTTTGATGTGGAATAGCCGACTGAGACGCATGCTTCCTTTATGAAAAAGAAGCCCCGTGTTAGAACTAGTTCGTCTTCGGCACGACCCGCTCCACCGAGAAAAGTGGGCGAGTTTGCTAGGCCTGTTGAGGCAAAGTCTAACTTTCCCGGCTTAGAGGAATATTATCTGTGGTTGGCGGGAGTCACAGATGGGTTGAAACTTAGTGGCATGCAAACCGAGGCTCTGAATGACCGTTTGGTGCGGCTTGCAATGGCAGCTTCTGCTGGTGCTGATTCGTGTGGGGCCATTCCGGTAGAAGGCCCTTTGAAGATTCGCCCGAGGTAGTGGAATCTGATTGCCCCACTGATGATTTGCCTAAGAGTGTCCGTGGTACCGGTCGTGTTTTCTGTAGTCCGCGTGGTTTACCATCTCGTCAAGGGCCACAATTAGAAGTGTTGGAGGGCCCATTGGAAACTTCACTTCCTCCTCTGCCTCCGGATCCTGTTGAGTCGTCTCGCAGTAAAGGGTCGGCTGTTCTTGATAAAGGAAAAGCCACGGAGGAGAGTCTGGGAACTGTGGTGACCATGAAGGGTGGTGCTGGCGTAGTTCCAGATCAAGGGACGCTTCATCCTGAGGCGCGGATAAGCCTGTTTGCATCGGACTTGGTGAAGATGAGCTCGCAGGTCTGGCACTGAGAGGTGGATATAGAGTATGCTTTGTGGAAGCATATAACCAGTCATCACAGCTGGCTAATTTACCACGCTTCGAAACCCGATGAAGATTTGCTTGAAGGGTGTATGGATAAGGGTTCGAAGTACCTTATGTTGGGTATGTCTCATATGAGTCACGCGGCCATTGCTGGAACGGAAGTTGAGGCAACTCGTGAGAGAGTGTACACCTTAGAGTGTGTTTTCTTGCATGTGCAGAAGTTGTACTCTGATGCGCTTCATGAAATTGAGCTGCTTAAGAAGTAGGCCGAAAAAATGATGTTGGATCAATCAACTATGGTCGCTGAGGCTCAGAGGGCTTGTTTGGAAGACCTTGAGCACAAAATGGCAGAGGTAGTATCCGAGAGGGATGGACTCAGGTAGGAGCTTAGCCGGATACGTCGAGAGGTCGAGGTTGCACAGAGGCTGCATATAAAGCGCGTTCTGAGCTGCAATCCTTTGCTAAAGAGAGTGCTTCGAGGGAAGCTGGTTGGGTTGCTGAGAAGCAACAGTTGGAATCTGATGTGGATTTCTATGCTCAAGATGCAAGAAAGGCCGAAGATCAGCTGAAGTTGGGGTGTCATGAACTCATTGATGTGGAGAGTTGTCTAGCAACAAAGCTGTCTCAGGTTGATGCGCTGATTGGTAAGTTTGAGCTGCTGGAGCGCGAACTTATTGATGGAAAGGTGCGAGAGGAAGAGCTTCTCCAAGAACAAGGAAAATGTGAGTTCCGCTGGGTCGTACATGGTCGGCTGGAGCTGTTGTCGCTGATGGAAGAGGAACATCCGGAGTGGGACCTTGATCGTTATAAGAAGATGTCAAATGTGAACATTTCTGTCTCTTCTGCGTTGTCAAACGAGGAGGATGAGTTTGTCCCTGACGTCCAAGTTGAAGCGCATATGGATGCAACTTCCGCCCCTGTTTCTACTAAGCTTAACTTTTCTGTTTTTGTGCCTTTTCCTGATTAGGAGCGATTTTGTGTACTTTGTACTCTTTTTGTCTTGACCATTAATGAAAACAACGTTACCCGTTTTACGCTTTTTGTCTCCATTGCATGCTTTTTCGTTTTGCCTTATTGTCATGCTTTGGCATATGCTAGTTGATTCAATAGGATGTTGATTGGTCTGTCTGCGGTAGAGGGTTTGACTGCTTTGTATTGTGAATGACCAGGGTCATTTCTTGTTTGTCTGACTAGTCGGTTGTAGTTGTTGCCTTGGGGCGAGCTATGGTGGTCGAGTGTTTGGCACGAGTGGCCTTTTCCAATGTTAGGATGCCAATTCGTTTGAGCGTGAAGGTGCTGACTTGGCTAGATTCATATTTGCGTTCGCTGGTTGAGAGGGACAATGGAGGTAATGTGGCGAGCTGCTTGAGACGTCCACCATCCGAATCATTTATGACCGATCAAGGCGGAGGATAGATTCGGGGAGTAAGGGTTTGGCGACCAGGCTGAAGAGTAGTAGTCCCGTGGCAAGCTGTTGGAATCAGTTCAGGACTGACTAGGCTTCCACCATCAAAATCATTTATGACCGACCAGGGCGGACGACAGATTCGGAGAGTAAGGGTTTGGCGACCAGGCTGAAGAGTAGTGGTCCCGTGGCAAGCCGTCAGAATCAATTTGGGACTTACTAGGCTTCCACCTTTCAAACCGTCGGCGCCCTCCTCGCGCGGTGAGGGCTACGAATTCGATAGAGTTTGGCGATCATGCTGAAAAGCAGTAGTCCCGTGGCAAGCAGTCAGAATCAGTTCAGGATTGATTAGGCTCCCACCATCCAAATTATCTACACCTGAGTGCACCAGGCTGCAAACTTGGGAGTGTTTCGGCAACTGCGATGAAAAGCAACGGTCCCGTGGCAAACCGTCGAGATCAGTTTAGGACTGACTGGGCTCCCACCTTCTAGACTATCTACACCCTTGCGCTGAGGCTACAAGTCTAGGGTTGGTGATTCAGCGGCCACGCTGAAGAGTAGTGGTCCCGTGGCGAGCCATTGAAATCAGTTCGGGACTGACTGGGCTCTCATCTTCTAGACTATCTACACCCTCTCATTGGGGGCTACAAGTCCAGGGTTTGATAAGAAGCTTTTGTCGCTAGTGGTCACTAGTTAGGCTTACTTGATTAGGTTCGGCGATCACTGTCTACGAAGGGGGCAATGATCCCTGGCAAGTTGTTGTCATACATGATAACATTGATTAGACTTCCACTTCCTAAATCGTCGATGCCCGCGCTAGGCGGACTAGGTGTCGGGATGAACCAGAAGTTATCGTCATCAGTCATGACTGATTAAGCTTGCCTGGTTTGAAGGGAGGTTTTGTTTGGTAAGGGGCGTGTGAACCTAATCCATCCGTTGGCACATGGTGTGGAGGAAGTTACCTTAAACCAACTAGCAATCTGTAGGTACAATCTGTATGCCAGGGTTGACTAGGATCTTATGGTGTCCGTGCCATGCATGCGACGGGGTGTTGTTTGATTACCAGGCCGGGCCCATGGGCCCGCAGAGGAGGGGCTAGGGTTTCCTACAAGGCGCGTTGTGTGTACAGTATAGATCGTGCGGTGACACGTGTATGGCGCAGGTTGTGTGACGGTTGAGTATTGGTAACTCTCTCTCAATTGATGGGGTTGCGTGCAACACCATTAATTAATTGACGTGTTCTACGTAGTTTCCTTGGGAACCGTCGCCTTCATGTTTTCCAGACGCTATTTAATGCTTGAGTGCCCGTTTGGTGAATCATTATGTCTATAAAATGGTGTTTTCCAATCGTTGTAGGCAGTATCTTTCGCAAAGTTTATCTCCTGTAATGTTTTGTTTGAAGAAGACACTTAAGATTTTCCAAAGGCTGAAGAAGATACCTTGGGTCGAGCAGCTTTTATCTTTCCTCTCACTTGCAGACCATTCACAATATGTAATCTTTTGTATCCGCCTCAAGGCGTTCGCAGTATGTAGGTTTTTGTATCTGCCTCAAGGTGCTTGTTGTTACATCTTTCCAATAATCAATAGAGTTTGTTTATGAAATTCTTGTTTTATTTCTTAAATGATTGTGAATCACATAAGTTTCTTAAGAACTCTAAACTCAATATTGACTATGGAAAGGGACACAAACAACTTAAAACAAACTAACGGTTGATGGATATAAACTGGTTTTTGTCCTCAAAGCAAACTCGAATAGCTTTCATGAACCACTTAGCGAATTGTTGAGGCGTTGCATAGGTCACTGAAGAGCAAGCCTTGCAGAGAAGCGGATCATCGCACTGATAGAATGTTGGGGGGATGTGTTCTCGATTGCCATTACTCTTATGACTCGCTGGGCGGGAGAGTTGACTGCTCCTGTACCGCTCAAAAATGGTGCCCCTTTCGTGTTTAGGCCTTGCACCAGGTCAGGCTGCTCTGCATGATGTAGCTGGATCTGGGAGCACTCTATCTGTTTCAGTGCGGCGTAGTGGCAGCCTCGTGTCATAGGTTGGTCTCCATGTATTGTCCTTTCTGAGTTGTTAGCAGTATACTTAACACACTGGTGAAGAGTAGAGACCACTGCTTCCATTTGGTGTACACACGGTCTTTCCAGGATGAGGTTGTAGGACGATGGTGCGCTACCACCATGAAGTCAAGAAACGAGACCTTCCTTAACTGTGACTCTCCGGCTACTGTGGCTAGCCTTATCCTTCCGACGGGGAAGCTTGTCCCCACTGACCCGATTAGCGGGTGCTCTAATGGCGTTAGGTTTTTCTCTTTGAGGTCCATGCTGCGAAAAACATTGTAGAACAAAATGTTGAGCGAGCTGCTTGTGTCAACGAAGGCTCTCTTCACTTCCCATTTTGCGATGGACACAAAGATGACCAAGGCGTCGTTATGTGGCGCTCGGACTCCGTCTAAGTCCCTGTTCATGAAGGTCAAAGTGGGAATGGGGTTCTGAATTCTTGAATAGCAAACTTGTATCTCCTCGTCCGCGGGTTGTGTTTGTATATCCAACAGAGTCCGCTTGCGGGACCTGTGCGAGTGGTCTTCTTTTGGTTCGACTCCATGAAGGACGTATATTATCCCAGGAGTCTCATTTTCTACCTTTATGACCGACTCCCCCTGCCCTTGGTCGGTTCTGGCTGCTTCTCAGACTTCAGGAAGTCTTTCAATTTGCCCTTGCGGATCCAGTGTTCTACTTCATACCTCAGACTCTTGCAGTCATTGGTGTTGTGGCTGCCTTCTATGTGGTACGCACAGTACTTTCCGTTATCCCTTCTGGCAGGGTCTCCGCGTGTCTTCGAGGGTCATTTCAATTCCTCCCAATTTTTCATGGACTTGAGTACATCCGACAGCCTAGCATTCAAGGGTGTCACGACTCTGGATTTAACGTAGTTGGATGGCTTCTCTAATCTGGGACGATCATGATCCAGTCTGTTGTAAGTGTGATTCCTCTTGCTCCGCTCCTCTTCCTCGTGTCTCTTTCTTTATTTCTTACCCTCGAGGTGGAGGGTTCGCATTCAGTTTCCTTCTTGGCTGTCATTTATTCTTCCAGGGTGATGTGTCTCTTAACGCTCTTGAGGAGCTCCGCCATGTCCAGAGGGGGCTCCAAGGCGAGGTCCTCAAAGAGCTTTCCTTATCTGAGGCTCACAGTGAAGGTCGTCATGGTTGTATCGTCACTGCACCCGTCGATGAAGGTCAGTTCGTTGTTGAAGCGCGTGACATACTCTCAGAGCGTCTCGCCAAATCTCTGCCTTAGAGAGAGTATGTAGTGCGAGCCTTTTCTTAATGGCTTCTGACGAAGCGGGTCTGGAATTCCTTCGCAAGTGTTTTGAAATAATCATTGACTTCGGCGAAAGGCTGTGAAACCACGTCAATGCGGGGCCTTTGAGATTGGTAGGAAAGGTTCTGCACATGACGGATTCAGATCCTTCCTTGAGAGGCATCACGTGCTGGTAATGGTGTAGATGATCGAAGGGATTGGTGGTCCCATCGTAGGAATCTAGCTTCGAGGGAGTGAACTTCCTTAGGAAGGCCTCATTCATTATCCGGTTTACGAATGGCGGGACGGAGAGGCGATACAGGACATTAGGATCATGCGCTCCTCTGTGGAGGGGATTCTCGGGGCTGAGCCTCTCTGTCCTGGCGGCAGGATCAACGTTAGCCGCACAACCTCTCTGTCTAGAAACCAATTTGTTACCAAGAAGGTTATAATTACCAACATAGTTTTATTTTCTTGCTACAGATATTTCATTAAAAAATATATTATTTCCAACAAAATAAAAAAAATGTTGTCAATAATGAGATTATTATCTAGAAAAATAATTTTCAACGAAATATTACTTTGTTGCTATAAATTAGTAAACGAGCTTTAACAAGAAAAAAACTAATGAAAAAATTATCAATCATTAATTATCAACGAACCGAATCATTATTAATAATGTGATTATTATCTAGGAAAACATATTTTCTTACTAAAGAGAGATGATTAAATGTTGATATTCCGTTAACAAGGAAATTGATTCGTTGTTAAAATTAGTCTTCTTTAACAACAAAATATGTATTATAGATGATGTCATAATTATCAAGGAACTAGTATTTTGTGGCAATAAAAAATATTTCATTGTTAAGTCAATTTGGCAGGAAATTAGGCATAGAGAGAATGTTTCCTGTCACCTATTTAATAAGGAAAGTTTTTCACAAAATATATTTTGTTTGGAAAAAGTAACAAGTTTATGGTTTTTTCATTGACAATAATGATACCATATTAACAAAAAAATTAAAATTCGTAAAAAATAATTTATTGGTAAATGATAGATTTCTTGTAACGTGATTTTCATCGGAGTTTTGGCAGAGATGAAGAGAGAAGAAAAGAGAAGAAAGGAATAAAGTTTTGCAAGTACAAAAAGGAACAAATGTGTAAGAGAAGTCCCTTTCTATCGGTCATCTTTTTTTCAATTACAATGGGGGGGAAGGGTAAAAATGTCACTAATTATCGATTCTGAGAAAGAGGTTGCTTCTGGTATCAATTAAGTAATTTATCCAACTTCCAGTATTTTTTTTTCTGCTAGAATTCCCTGTGAGAATTTATTTATTTATTTTTGTTGATTTTTAAGACTCACGTGAAAAAGCAGGCTCTTTTGAGAATTTCTAATATTGTTTTTTTTTTCTTTCTTCCCAACGTATTCCCTCGCGCTAATTCCATTTTGTTTACCAACATTTTTTTCCCTTTATTTTAAACGTAAAGTACATTATTTCAGAAATATACCTCATAATATTCCTACATGCCACATTAACATCTCTTCTTATCGAGTTTCAAGGCTTTAACAAACATATGCCCCTAGTTTCCGTTTTGCCAAAGAAAGCTCCCTGTCATTTTGCCCTTTAAGGTTGATAGTAAACAATGGGCTCCATCCCTAAAATGGAATATATCTTAGTTAATTAATTAATAAAAAATGACACAAAGAGATTTTTATAGACGTAATTGTGTGCGTGGGTTTATCATCACTTTTAGACCATAGCTTGCAATATGCGTAGGTTTGTTCTGTTACATCTGTAACAAGATGGAATAAATTGTGTAATTTATGTATGTTGTGTGCTATTAATTGGCTAAATGTAAGAAAGTCTGGTTCAGTATGAAAATAAAAGAGATACGATATGATACAGACATTCATTCGTAGAATAAGCTTGACGAAGTACAATTGTTAAAGTGAATTAAGTTCCATTACATGGCATGTAAAAAGCTAAACAATCCGGCCGGCCGGCATGCATGCCCGCCCCCAGTACTACCACTCTCAGTACGTAGGTTATAATATCAGTCATATCTCTAATCTAAAGCCCGATAGACCCAATCAACTTTGTCAGCCCAAAGGTAATGGCCATAGCCAACCATCCTCCAACCAACACCCTAAAAGAAGACCTTGCCATAGGTGCTTTCCCAAGAACAGCCCCAAGCCCTCCAAACACCAATAATGCCAAGCTCACAGCAACTCCCACAACTCCTAACCTTACCTTGTAATCCTTTATAAATGACGCTGCAAGCAGCGGCACCATCGCCCCAACAGAAAAAGCTAGGGCGGATGCTGAAGCTGCTTGGAATGGGCTCGGTAACCTCTCACTCTCCTCTTCCGCACCATTTCCTGTTTTGCTGTTTCTTTTCATTTGAGCAACTTGTATATCCAACTGTGAGTAAACAGACACAAATTCTCCAATAGCCATGCTACATGCCCCAGCAACTAGGCCGGCGAACCCAGTAAGGATCATAACCTTGATGTCTTGGCGAACAGCACCCACTCCCATCATCAACGAAGCAGTAGAGACCAACCCATCGTTGGCTCCAAGGACTGCAGCGCGAAGCCATTGTGACCTCTGGGAGTAATCAAAATCATCCTCCCTAATCACTTCAAGCTCTAAACTTGCTTGGCTCTCCACATCATGTTTACTATCATCGTGGGATGGTTGCTGAGTTTGCTCAAAGGAAGCCATGAAGAAGATGTACAAAAGTATTGTATAAAGTGAAGAGGTTATAAAATTAAGTGTGGAAGACACACGCCATGAAGAATGATACTTATAGTGAAATGATCCAAGCTCAAACAGTCTAGTAAGTGCTTTAACTATACAAGTGGACAGTGATGCCCATCAATGGAAAAGTTGGTTAGGTCTTATCTTGTTTCTGTTTACTAATGTCCACGCAAGGTAATATTAGTTCAGTTTAAGTTAGGTGGTTTTAATTTTGTTGTACTATGACACATCATGCATTTCAAATATATAGCTACGTATATGCTCGGCATAATTTTGTGAAAATTTAAAGGTGTTTGGTGCTTATATACATATATACTATAAGATTGTTTTTTTTTTTAATTACTTTATTTGGAAAGGTGAGCATTAAATGCCTCTGGCAGGGTTCGAACCCTATACTTGTGATACCATTTGCCACAAGTATACTAGCTGAGTTATTACACCATTAGCCCGACAATTAGAGTTGGACAGCTATCCTCCCACTCCGGATTTGGGTTTGCCTAAACGGATTTTGGGGTGGATTTGTGGATCCAAATTGTATCTTTCACGGATTCGGGATGAATACGGATTTGTCCATATCCGGCCCGTGGATATCAGTTTATATAGGTTATTCTATTAAAATACCCTTAAGGTGTAACACCCCTACTTTTCTAATGACAATAAATATTTATTTTCATAAAAATTCAAATTGAAAATTTGTATTTTAAAACCTTTCGTTTGACAAGTCGTATTTTTCGAATTTCAGTTAACTTTCTTACCTTCCGAATCTCGGGACGAGATTTCATTTAACGTGTGTATAATGTAACACCCCAAAATTTCATAAAACTAATTTATTTTATTTTGAATTAAATAAAATAGGGTTTCATTTAATTGAATGTGAATTTCGAAATTTAGGGTTTTATTTTAGTGTGTTTAGATGGTGGGTGCCCTCAGAATTTTAGTGGGGGCGAATAACCACCCATAGTATAAAACCAAAACCCTTCTTTCTTTCTTCTCTTGTGCAACATGAAGAGTTGTTCTTCTTCATTTTCTTTCTTCGATGGCGGCTGACAGTGAGAGGGGTATGTGAGAGGGAGAAAGAGAACTCGAAGGGGAAAACAGCCACGTGAAGGGCAACAATGGATCGGCGAGAGAGGGATTTTTTTTTTCTGCGTGAGTGTTTTTCTCTGCGTGGTGGTGATGTTGTGTCTGTGCGAGGGCAGTGGGAGGTTGCGATGAGATAACGAGCAGAGAGGGGTTGTTGGAGGTGTTGTTTGCAGTGGGTTTTGAAGGGTAGTTGCAATGGTTTTGAGGGCGTGGAAGGGATGCGCTACAGGCTGTTCTAGGGTTGATTGCATGGTGTTCAAGGACTGTTCCAGGGAGTGAAAGAAGAGTTGTTGCAAGTTGTTCCAGAGCTGATTGCAAGGCTCTTAAGGAGTTGTTTCAGGCTTTTACAGGGCTGATTGTAGGTTCACAGGGTTGATCGTAGGGTGTTCCAAGGAGTGAAAAAAGAGTTGTTCCAGGCTATTTAAAGGGCAGAGTGCAGGCTGTTTACTGTTTCGATTGCAAGGTGGTTGTTTCCTACTACCGGTTGGCTGTGTGTGTGGAAGGGGGGTTGTTAATGGCGAATCAGTTGAGAGAGACATTGTGAAATGAAGTTAGTTAGGAAGAAGATGATGATTAAGACGTTGATTTAAATGCCCGATTTCCAGATTCTTCAAGGATCATCTAGGAGGCGTTTGGAAGCTTGTTGGCCATTAGAGAAAAAAAAAAAACAATAGAAGGTGAGTTTTCTTATTCCCTGTATTTTGCAAATCCTTGTTTCTTGACTGAATTAGTTATTTTTTTAGGATTTGATGATGGGGTGTGTGAGTTTTGTGAGGATGTGTGGTTATGATTTGGATTTTGGTTGGCGGTGTGATGACCTGTATTTGTGTGTCCTTGATGATTTTGGATTGGATCCTTAGGCTTGTTATATTGCTTGATTTAAATCCCATTTCAAAGGTTTTGGGTGTACGGTGTAAGTGAAACTCTTAGCCCTTCATCTCTTTGGATGAGCAATTCAGTGGGGATATATTCATCGTTATTCTAATTGGTTCTCCTGTTTGCCTACAACCAGGTTGGTCATAGTTTGATGCACATCACTATATCAAAGCTATCTCTGTAACCTACCTTGGGAATTGCTTTGATCTAGACTTTGTGGGTATTGATGAACATTTGGTTGAGAAAGAAGAAAAGTAGACTGAGCTCAATAGACTAGAAAGAAGTCTGGGCATGCAAAGGATATGAAACTTTTTAGGCAGGTTATATAACTATGCTAGATGTTGGACTAGATGAAGGAGGCTTGGATTATCTCCGGAGACTTCTAGGTGGGATGTGAAATTTTATTGCCTAGTGATGTAGCTTTTGGGTTGGTTGGTTAATTTATGCAGTTTTTATGGTGGATGTCGCTAATATGTAATTAGGGCTACTGGGAGTAGTTTGTATAATGTTTTCTAAACCAATTATTTACTTGCATTATGCACATAAATGCATGTGGATTTGTCACAGTGGGGACCTTAGTTTGTAAATGGCAAACATGCAAATTTTGGGTGAATGGCATTGGAAATCCCATATCTCTTTATTGTATGGAAATACTCAAAGGAGTTAGTTGGTGCTAACTAGGAATTTGTGGATGTTTTCAAACAACTTAAGTTATGTGTGTTGTACTGGGATTTGGATGGTTGCTTTGGTGTAAGTTAGTGTTCACCCATGATTGTCATGCACTTTCATGTTTATGTGTTGAAATTGTCTTTTCGGAGATTGCATGTAGTGGCTTTGTTGGATTTCAGCATTTGAGATACTTTCCGTCAAACTAGGATGTATGTGTTTTTCCCTAAAATCACATTCACATGGAGAGTACTATGTGGAGTAGTGTTTGATATTGCACTATGGCTTGTTTTGTTTTGATGTCTCATTGATTATATTGATGTAGGACCATTTAAGATTAATGGTGTTCCTCTGTATGTATGCATCTTGAACTGGGTATGTTCTCCCAAAGGAAAGGGTGTATTTCATTATGAATGACAAAATGTCACTTGATCACCGTGTTATTATAAATCTTGATTTATGAATATGCTATGTTTTCCCCAAAAATGTGGGTGGATACTATTGTGAATCGATTCAGAAATGACAAAATGTCATCGTGGATAAATTTTGAAATATCAAAAATAAATGATATTGGTAAACCTTGATTTCTGAAAATATAAACCACTTGGACTTGTATAACTTAGAACTACCACACCTCTTTGGTTTATTATTTTCCCTCTCTTACTAGAGAAACTAAATGACCAGAGGGTCGTCTTGCGGAGTGGGGCACCCATTTCTTACTAGAGAAACTAAAATAACCTCGGGTTAGTCTTGTGAAAATGAGGTGAATTTGTATGCCTAAAATAGGCTTTGATATTTATCCGTAAAAAATGTGACGTGAGTTTAAGCGCATTGATAGCCCAAGAGTGACTTTTGGTACTCATATAGTTAGGGGTATCCGCGATGCATGCCTGTATGTGATGTCCCCACTTGGGCATGGATGACGGAGTAGTCCTCCTTTATATGAGAGAGACATACGGGCATGTATGTTTGGCACGGAGGTGGTGCGAATGTGGTATGGTCTAAGTGATCATTCCGTTAAAAAGATGAATCAAATTCAAATAAAAATGAATAAACTACGTTTATATTATTTCTAATCCTTTTTCATGCAGGATGACAAGTCCACTAATATTTCTGCAGGTCAGACTTGCCATAGTCGACTCCTATAGGGTAAGTATAAGTAAACGCATTTTTACTTAATTGGGATGATGATATGATGGCCTCGATGAGGAACTAAATTCTTGGAACTGTGTTTTCTTGCATCACACTTTTGCCTCGTTGAGGAACTACTTGTTGGTGTGTTTGTGTATTGTTTGTGTTTAACTTGATGTTTATCACGCACGATTTTATTGATTTTGGGATGAAGATTTCTCACACCAGCTTTATTGCTGACCCAAGTGAGCTTTTGCTTCTTGGGTATATTCCTTTGAGAATGTAGCCGATTAGCTTTTCAGGTTTAGAGACTTTTGAGCAGCGTTACGAGAGTTCCGCTAGTGGGGCTAGCGACGTCAGTTTTTCCTGGTTAGAGTTTTGTTAAAAAAAATTAGTTTGTTCCTATTTTTCTAAACTATATTTTTGTCGTTGCTGCTAAATGTTTCTGTTGTTATTGAATTTCACGTCCCGAGTTTTGGGGAAACGGATAATCCTACGTGGATTTTGGGATTTTCGTTTTCTTCGAAAATCGGGGCGTGACATAAGGACACCCAAATTCAACTCAATCCCCACACTCACTCACTTTCACTTGTTCACCTCCATCTCTCTTGTTCTTCCTGAATCACAATGTCGACCCTAAGTCACTTCTCCAAAAAACTATTTACCCAGTCAATCCCTTTCGCACAAACCCTCACCCTTTTGCAACACCGGCCACCGTGAATGAATCAAAATCAAATCAAATAAAAAAAATGATGAGTCTAGTCTTGTTCGTGTGTTCTATAGATCTGAAACCAAGGATTGGTCATGTTTTCTCATCGTTGTTTTGTTCGATGACAAGTTTGGGTTTGAAATGGAGATGAGATTGATCCATCAATTGTTTGTAGTTCCAAAAAGTCATTCTAAAACCCTAAATCAGGGTTTCTACTCAAAGCCTCACCACTCGATTTGGGACTCAATCGTCGGTGGGTGGGATAGATCCATCGCTTTTCCACGACTTTTAGGAGGTACCAATCTACACCATGGGTAAGAAGAAATCGACGTTGATGGTGACTCGAGAGCAGAGTTCCCTTTGTCGATTTTGACAAATGTTGAAGCAATCTTTCTGTGCATAGTTGTGTAGAGACAAGCAGGGGCGGAGCAAGGATTGCAAATAAAGGGGGGCAAACAGTACATAACTATTTACAAAAATACTAAAAAATTGGATTTTTACAATCATATTTTGCAATCAGGGTGACATGGCGTGATCGTGAAAAAATGATGATTAATTCAACCATACAAACAATATACATGACATGATTAATTCAATTTAGCTAGCTTATTAAGAGCTTCCTTTTTTACTTGAAGAAAACAGAAGCAGGCATAGTGGTATAAGATGAGAGTTGGCGAGGAGCAGACCTCTGGCTTTCTTTCTGGCTTTGAGGTAGCAGGACGGTATAGTCCAAGTCCAAGGAGTAGTAGCAGCAGTAGCTTGACTGGACTGGATGGATTCAAATGAATTTGTCGAACAATAATTTTATTTTTGGAATCCTCCTTCCTCTTCTCCTCCTGCTTTATCTGTCCGACCGTCTCCTCTTCTTTGAAACTCACTCCTAAGTCAGAGCCTCCGAGGATAACACTTACACAACCATCCTACTCTCTTTTGTCTTCTCGAAAGGGAAATATATGTGTGTATAGAGAGAGAAAGCTTTCTCCTTTTGGGCTAGCTCAGGTGAATCATACAAACAACAACTTAACTTAATCGACCTACGACCATCGTGTGTTTCCAACCGCCCCAAACCCAACTGATTACTTTTAATTTTGAAAGATCATAGATAAAGCAAAACAGATCAGATCTCAACCCCCAATTAATCTAATGTGTTAACTAATGTTTTATCACTCTTACCACCATATGCTAGTTGAGTCAGAAATAAGATAATCTTATTCTTTATTTTTTTTAATAAAACAAAAGAAAACCAATGATGATGACGATGTAAAATTTCCTCGACCGGTCCTCAATCCAATTAAAATTTTTAAAATAAATATAATCACATGGGAAGCAAACCCACCATGTATGGTACATCTCTTCTGGTTTCTTTGTTGCTCTTTGCGTGTGTAGGGGGTGAATGGATTAAAATGAGTTGGTAGGAATTAAGAGAGAGATGGAGAGATTAAAAAAAGAGAAAGAAAGAGAGGGTGTGAATTAAAAAAGATATTAAAAAAATAGAGAGATTGAGTGGGATTGGGATTGGTGAGGGTGGAGTTAAAAAAATAATTGTTGTTTTAATTTTTAGTGGAGTTAGAAGTCAAGATTTCATAAAGGGGGGCAACATAAAATTTTAAAGGGGGGCAATGTAAAAAATATAAGTAATTTAATGAATTTTTTTAAAAATATTTACCTAACACATGGATCTGCCCATGGAGACAAGTCTCTGCTTATGCTTTCTTCCTTTCTTCTATTGAAACTTTGGAATTGTGAGAAGTGAAGGGGTTGTTTAGAGAAGAAGACAATTGAGTTTTTTTTTTCACTGATGACTGGGGTGGGGCGGATATTTGTCAAATTCGTGCAGAACGGATATGTTTAAAAAAATAAAAATAAATGATTATTCGGGACGGTTTTGGGGATTTGCGATCCATGACGGAGTGGGGACGGATTTTCCCAAATTCGCCCCAGCTCTATCTACAATTGGTCTTATCAATTCTATTTTACACTGCTTTAACAAATTAAGATAAAGTAAATGAGCTAATGAGAATTGCAGAATGTTCTTGTTAGTGGGTTTATACCCCTAAGTCCACCAACAAATTAGAGAAGAATAAAGGTCTTGGTGGGTTGGGGTGGATAACGAGCCTTATGTCAAATCTCTGGAAGTGCATTTCATCAATCTGGTAAAGGTATGCACAAGGGTGGAAGAGATGCGATGCTGAAGAATACCATTAGAAAAAAACAACACTCATGTCTAATTATTGTTCATGCTGTCACAAAACAGCCAAATAAAGTATGGTTCCAAAAATTCTGGGCAAATTTTTTTTTTTTTTTTTTTCCTTTAATTTCTATCAAGGTCAAACGTAGAAGATATGGAAACTCACAAATGACAAGTCGTGTAGAACAAATATTATATTTTAATTTAATTAGTGAAGAAAGATGGAATGCTGAATGGAGAGCACCTGTGTTTGATAATAATAGAAAATGGGGGAGGAGTGTGCGCTCCACACAGACTGCCACCACTCCACACATTATCTAATCCTCCACAAATCAAATCGGCCCTTTCTTCATCTTTCTTCTCCTGAAAGTTAAGTTTCCACTAAAAAACCCATTATGATTCTGGTCCATTTGATGTTCCCCCCCTGGTTTTCTAATCTCCTTGTCCCATAGGTTGGTGGTGTTGTCACAGGGTTTGAATTTTTTGCAAAACTAACGACATCTCCAGGGAAGGTCCCTGATTTATATGTACAAATCAGGGATCATAGAGTTATACCACATGTTATCGCTCAATACCACACCACCAGTTGTGTGCATTACTTATAATTTTTGGTCGTTTGTATTGTTGGGGTACATTGTGAACTTGTTTGTTTATTTGGTCTTTCTATGAGTGTATCAAAGTCGTATTTTCACTCATTTGTAATGAGGAAAGTGTGCTAATGTCAATGCGAGCAATCAGGCCAAACAAAGAGTTATTTGAACGACAGACTTCTCTCAATAAGAAGTTGTCTATTGCAGAAGATCCGATGATTGGGGTGAACATATTGGAAAATGCTCACTCATCCGTCTTATGGCAATACAAAGGACAAGACTGCAAATGCTCTAAACGATGAAACAAAATGCAAACATTCATCAACCAAAAAAAAAAAAAAAAAAAGGCTTGAATGACTCTAGAAAACTGGGTTATAATTTTTAATTGACTTCATTCCATATTTTTACATTAAATGAAAATTAATTTCAATTTTATTTCTTTTAGATTGTCTTAACAAAAGGCATACTTGAGTGGCCTCACCAAGGCAACCTTCAAAGACAATACATGGTGGTGTATTATGAAGAACACTCCTACATAAAATCCATAAATAACTCTCCCATTTATCCAACAAACCCAAGAGGAGTGAAGAGCCTGAGAATCTGCGATTCCGAAGGCAATATCCAGTCTCGATAACCACCTACTCTTACTGGTGGAACTGGAATTACTTAGCAGCGCCTATTTGGCACCACAACTTGCACTTACTCACGCTACCCATATAATTTTTACTTTCTCACAACATGCACTTTTTCTCCCACACCAATGTTCTCTTCCACACCACTCATATAAGTAAAATACCCTCTCCTTCCAACTTCCTCCATCTCTTCTTCGATCTTCCCTCTCCTCCCAACTTCAAAAGCTCCCACTGCATCTCCCTTCCAAACTTAATCGTCACTTTCTCCCCCGATCTCTCCCATTCCTTCCACTTCCCCCAAATTCTCACTCTCTCAACAGGTTACTCTCCCCCCCCCCCCCCCCCCCCCCCACTTTCAATTTGGTGCGATTTGCTCATGAAGGACTGTGTGTGTGCGATTTGGTTTGGCATTAGGTGTGCGATTTGGGGTCATAATCAAGTCCTACTAAGAAGTAATTGTACCATGGAAAACCAGCCACACTTTAGTAGTAGCCATTAGAAGATCTAACCACTTACCATGACCTTGCGACATGATGACAATGAACTACACTATAATATTGATCATAAATTAATAACAATAGTAAAATAGAGTTTTAGCTTCAAAAACAACGTGTAATCCTCCTCTCTGTCCCACTCCTATTCTTGTACTAAATTACTTGTTCACAAACAAAACTTACAAAAGAGTGACAGGTCCTTGATTACGCAAGAACACTGCATTGTGACTATTTGCCAAAGTTTATCCAATGACTTACAATAAATTTATGATCATCGATAGATTCATCAAGTATTGACTCACATTAAGGGCAACCCTTCATAACCCATCCTTAATACAAACACTCTATTCGATGTTGCACATTCCAAAACCATAAATACCCATCACAGAATTCAAACACAAACATTGCAAAGAAACACGAACAAAATGCACAAAGAAAACAAACCCATTCTCACAGGCAAAACCCATTCTATTTTTGTAAATTGGGGATATTCTATTTTCAAGAAACAACATGAACCAGCCACCCAATCAACCAATCAAACCATCCAACAAACCCCATAAACCCAAATCATCCCAACATCATTATATTTGCAATTACGCAAACACACCCAAAATTCAAAAAGAACAAGAAGAAGGAAGAACTCACAGTAAAAGAGAAAGAAATGAAGAAAACTCACTGATTTTAAATCTTATGGTGTCCACACCATTCAACAAAGCCGCCAACACCATTCGCAATTACATCGATAAGAGCATCTGGGAGAACCCTCCAAAACTCAGCAACAAACTCGGCACCTTGCTTGCCAGGATTAGGATTTCAATTGAGCGCTCAAGAACCGGAATCGACTGATCATACTGTCCCAGGTTACAGTATATGCCAGCTACAACATGCATACTCATGACTAGTTCTAAAGTGGGTTCACCATTTGCATATTTCTCAATTGACTCAAGTGCTCGAAGAGCATATTCAAGAGCTTTATGGGGATTGTCTCCTGACGAAATCAAATCTCTTGCTTGCTTAAGTAAGAAAGGTCCAAGGTCAGGGTTATTTGGGCTTTCAACATATAGATACTCGCTACCATTCAACAGCTTAGCTCCTCCTTGATGACAGGAATATGGAACAGATTGATTGAACTTGACAACTTCAAAGTTCTTCAACCACAATCTAGCTTCTATTTCACTTGAGATCCCTTTGTTGCAGAAACACCACTAGCTTGTAGATCAAGTGACCAGTGGTTGTCGACTTTCCAAAGTCGACATGGCCAATGACCACAATGTTGATGTGAACCTTCTCTTTATCCATCTTCTTCATCTTCCTCACTGAAATTACCCGAATAGCAACCGCTACTGCTGCTGCTAGCAGATGTTGCGACATCAGTGTGACAGCCCATTTGGTTATTCGACTTCTCCATGCTTAAGGTGATCACTTCCTCCTCCTTCGATTCTTGCCACGCTGCTACCAAGCAGCACCACCATTTTCAGCGCCACCATCGAGAAGGAAAACACAAGGAAGGGAAGGAGAAGGAGAAAAAGAGGAAAGGAAAAGAAAATGAGGTTTTCTTCCTCTTTATAGGGTGGGTGGTTATTCACCTCCACTGAACTTCTGAAATCACCCACCTTCTAAACTCACCAAATAAAACCCTAAATTTCGAAATTCACATTCAATTAAATGTAACCCTATTTTATTTAATTCAAAATAAAATAAATTAGTTTTATGAAATTCAGGGGTGTTACATTATACACACGTTAAATGGAATCTCGTCCTGAGATTCGGATGGTAAGACAGTTAACTAAATTTCGAAAAATACTAGTTGTCAAACGAAAGAAGATTTTGAAACACAAATTTCAATTGAATTTTTGAAACATAAATTATTTATTGTTATTTGAAAAGTAGGGGTGTTACAAAACCCTTAATTGAACTAATATCATGTCATATGCGATTAGGTATTCGATTAATGAACTCCGAACACTGTAAATTAATTTGAATATTTTTTTCAAGGATTATTTAGCACCCTAAATTAGCATTAACTTTTTTCAATGATTGTTTAACACCCTAAATTGGCATTCATTTTCAAGGATTATTTATGTAAGTTTGAATTGATTGTGTAGTATGACAAACACAACCAAAGATGTGGTGTCTTCATTGGTTGGTGGTGGTGATGGTGGTGGGAAGGATCAATCTAATGAAGGTGATAGACGACTAATGATGGTGTCTAACTAGAAGAAGATTGGAGAAAAGCGTAAAGAAAATGTGAAAGAGAAAAAAAATAATGGAAGAAAAAAAAGAAATAAGTGAAGAAGAAAATGAGAAAGGATGAAATGGGGAGTGATTTGATAAACGTAGAAGCAGTGGCAAGACTCCTAATCCTATATCAAAGTCAAGCCAAATCACAATCTCAAGCAGAGGGTGTTGTACATGAGCATGAGGGTGTTGGGCATGAGCGTGATGATATTGGACATAAGTGTGAGGTTGTTGGACATGAGGGTGAGGCTGTCAGACATGAGGGTGAGATTGTTGGACATCAGGTTGAGGCTGTTGGGCATGAGTGTGAGGTTGTTGGACATTAGCGTGAGGATTTTGGACATGAGTGTGAGGTTGTCGGACATGAGGGTGTTGGACATGAGGGTGAGGAGTTAGAAGAGGGTGACGAGTTAGAGGAGGGTGACCAGGTTGGTGATGAACCAGTTATTTCTTTTAAACCTGGACCTAATGAAGTTGAAGAAAATGTATTGAAGGAGTATTCTGGGGTCCCAAGGATGACTCTATATTAGAGGATTAATACGGCCATGTGGCTCGCTCCATTTGGGATGGTGACGAGGTAATTATTATATTTTTCATCTTTTAAAATATTTAAATTTATTTTTTTTTATATTATTTGGACATTGATTTAGTTTTTGTTATTTAGGAACGAGGTGGATTGAGATGTTGACATCAATATAAAAAAATTAGTTTGGCAGTTGAAATAGCAGCCCAAAGAAGTGAGGCAAATGGCATATAATAGCGGTCTCCATCCCTTGATTTCCCAATGTAAGGATCATGTCGATAAGATGACGATTTGTGTTTTCGTGGAGCGTTAGCAACCTGAGACGAACACTTTTCACCTCCCTTTTGGAGAAATGACCATCACCCTCGACGACATCTATCGTATGACTAAGCTGCAGATCGTTGGTAAGCCGTTTATTGTGAAAAAAAAAACTCAAATGAAGGCGGAGGAATATGTGAAAGTGTTGGTTAATGGTTTGGGCATTCAAAAGACTGAAACAGATAAACATATCCACAAAAATCTTTGTTTTGTAGAAATGAAGTTTATTAAGGACAATTGTTGTGGAAAAGCGAGGGCAACTGATTCTCTTCAGAGGAAACAAGTAAGTAGGAGTTACTTGTTATTTCTCCTGGGCATGACTATATTTTGCTGATAAGACTAAAACCAAGGTTCAGATTGAATATTTGAAGTTGCTGATGAAGGTGGATGATATTGGAAAATTTACTTGGGGGATAGGAACTTTGGCGTTATTGTATAGTCAATAGGAGTGTGCTAGTAGAGTTGGTACCAAACAAATATCTAGATATTTGCCGCTTTTGGAGGTATGTTTACACTTGGTTATTCAGTTAATTTTGCTTGAAATTGTTTATGATTTATTAATTAATAATTTTTTTTTATTTGTATGGTTGGATATACGATAATTTCAGGTTTTGGGGTAATGCGAGTATTTCGTCGAATGATAATTGCCCCACCATGGCGAAGTGACAATGCCCCCAACCTGTAGGGGTTGTGAATGAAGACATCATCACTCTTAGGGAGCATCTCGACAACCTGTCTCTTGAAGAGGTAAAATTGCGTCATTAAGTAAAATATTGATCTCGTTGTCTTTCTCATTAATTGTTCAGATTTTTCACTGGGCAATTTTATTAAGTTTCATGTTTGTATGGTCAGGTAATTTGGGACCCTTATGTGAAATCCAAGCAAAATACTCCCTTTCATAGCATCACATGGTTCCATGGTTATTTGTTATGTCTGGATATGGAAGAACCATATAACCTGATAGACAGATGGGAAATGTATAGGTCATTCCAAACCCACTTATTCAAGCAAAAGTGAAGAATAGAGATACATCTGGCAAGAACTACACGGTCAAGCGCGAGATATTTTCGTCGTTCGCTGACAGTTGGCAGAATCATCTCTTGTCAAGTGACAACCGAGGTCAACCAGTAACCAGTGAAGCTTCCATGGGATTGTAGCGGTGACTACTTAGAGTGGTTTCATGTCATTAGCCATCCTTTTGTCCAACCACCGAAGAATAGGAGAACTCGTCCCCTAAGAAGACAAATGTTTCTATCTCACAATAGAGTAATTTAACTAGGCTTTAAAAAAATTGCAAAGGATTTGACTTGATATATATATATATATATATATATATATATATATATATATATATATATATATATATATATATATATATATATATATATTTTTTTTTTTTTATGGTTTGTACTAACATCAATTGTTTTATTACAAAACAAGGTGGTTGATGAGGCTCTTAAGTTGCTTGACACCTCTATTAATGAAGGTAAAAAATGTTGACAAGGTTTTGTTGCTCTCGAGGCAACACAAAGTACGTGACTTGTTGCACGGAGTGTCTGTACCTATGACCTTCGACGATGTACGTGCAGATCCTGACAATGGTGAAGTTGGTGGTCGATCAAGCGAGCTTAGAACAAAGAAGGATCATGACCTAAGAACCAAGAAGATGCATGACCAACAAGAGACATGACCAAAGAATGTTCTGATGTAGTATCAAATGTAAACTATTTAATTTTTGAATCTTCTGCTGTAATGTAAACTAGTGAATCTTTTGTTGAATGACATCCAGTTTTATTATACCATTTTTATGTTGTTTCAAATTGAGAAATTACTTTTAGATACAAAATTTATGAAAAATCATAGACGGTCAGTTTTTTCACCCATTTGCAAATGATACTGTGAACAGGAAATTTATGTTCGGAGAGGTTTATGTGAATGAAGACCTCCTATTCACATGAAGAATGGGAATCTCACAAACATATTTGGAATATGGATTCTTTTTATAAACATTGTTGTAAAACCATAAGTTTTCAAAATTAAAATAAATAAATTGCAAACACTCAAAATTTCAAAAATGGGACAAAGTCCAAATTTGGACACATCGCATCAGATCATGCGCACCTGGTGTATTTGGTTGTAGCGGCTCATGTAAGTATAGATCTTGTACTCGCACAATTTTTAAATTGTGAAATCTGAAATTATTGTTTGGAAGGTGGATGCTACCTATAATCCTAGTTTAAAAACCATACAAATTTGAAATTTATAAAAATTTGCATTTACTCCAAATTTCAAAATTGGGACAAAGTCAAATTTTTCATCCAACAGAGAGGTTCCTGCAAGTAAGAGTTAGTCCTTCGCAGCGGCTCATTTCCTTCATCGAGATTGGTGTTTTCTTATAATCTGGTCAGACTTGTGTCTTCCCCATGCATTGCGCTCTGATTTTCAACATACTATCAAGTCTAATCGGTAAGAGGGGTGCATTGGTAATGGTTGAGATATGAATTCATGTCTAATCGGTGAGAAGTTGTGGATGGTGTTGTTTGGAAAGAGTAAATGGAGGGGTTTCTCTTCATCTTCCACTATAAATTGGGAAGATAAAACTTCATCTTCCTCAAACTCTCTGAAACCAAAATGTCCAACGACGTGCCTCCTCCTCCTTGGTATGACGTGCCTAATCCTCCATCTCCTCCTATCAATGATGTGCCTCCTTCTCATTCGGGGAGCGACGTGCCTTTTCCTTCTTGGAACAATGACATGTATGCTGATCTAGATGTTTAAGGGCTAACTGAGGAAGAACCTAGCTCAATGAGGTTTGTCCATGAGCTTGGGCAAATGGAAGGTTGGACTCCATCTCCAGTGCCTGATGTATGGGCTGAGGCAAGTGCTATATGGGTTGTCTTTGTTACTCCCACTGGTAGTAGAGAGCTTTTTGATGGTTCAACGGTCGACGAGGAAAGGAAGATTTTGAAGAAGAAGATCGTTCGAACCGTAGGGAACGTCTTAATGACACAAGCCCGGACCTCGACATGGACTTTGATCATGACGAGGAAGATCACGTCGACCTCCATGATCAGGACTTTGATGACCCGGAGGACATTGCAGAATTTTAAAAATGTGTTTGGAAGGTGGATTTTACATCTAATTGGTGTTGCAAAACTGATGATACATCAAATAAGACCATCATCGCAACCACACACGTGGTAGAGATCGTCTATCACGAGGATCAAGTACCCCAAGACCAGGCCAATTCATAAAGTCCAAAGAAGATGAATCCAGTCATGAAAGCCCAAATAGGGCCCATTAGAATAAATCATAATTAGAGGCCCAAATCCAGGCCCGATAAAGTTTTCCCTCCAAAGGGGAGGAATGTTACATAGAAAAATAGTCGTGGAGGTTACACCTCCACGGACGTATCTTCATAAAGGAAGATACTTTTACAGAGAACGTCTCCCCTCGTTGAGCCTTACATGCTTAAGTCATGCAGGGAATTAACAACGACCATTACAAAAGGTAAATGGAACAAAGGTATGCAATTTTAACTGAGTTTTGCCTAGTTTTATCCCCATCTCCAACTGAGTTACTGACTTAAGCATCAAAGTGCCTTCGGCCACCAAAAATGTGGTCTTTGGCAATCTGACATTTGTTTTGCAGGTTTTATTTATTGGATACTGGATTTTGGACGCATTAGTTTGGCACCGTCAGTGGTGAACGACAAGTTTTCCTTTCAAGAAGATAGCCTACAGTAGAAAACTTCCTCAGCCCTAATCGACGATTAAGGAACCCTTAAGACAAATGAAACACTCTACATATCATCAATCTGATAACAATCAAAGCAACCCTCCCACTGGAAAAACTGCGCCACAGATAGCGCACACCGCAGACCTAGCGACGAACCTCGAGATGATCATGCTCGACAACAGAGAGTCCCAGCACGAGATGGCTCAAACATCCCAGACATCTAGAGGCACCACCACAGATCCTCGTGTAGATCTACTCATGATCCAAATGGATCGTGTGATCAAAATGGAAGAAAAGTTCACCTAGGAGCAGGCTCAGTCCACCAACCCCGCCCAAGCGTCGCCCCAGCAAAATCCAACCAACAATGTTCCTGCAGAACCTCCACAGGTAATCTCGAAAGCAGAGAACCAATTCAAGATGGGACCCTAGAGCAACGAGACCCCCGCTGAAATCCCATTCAAGAAGAGTCACGAATCTTAATATATTGTACGAACTGGCCAGACCGCCATTTTTTTACGCACTCATGGTGACTCCCATGCCAAAGAAGTTCACCCCGCCAAAGTTTGATGTGTATGATGGTACCACTGACCCGACAGACCATTTGCAACACTTTCACCACATGATGTTGTTGAAGGAGAGCATGAAATCCATCTTATGTAGAACATTTCTAACCAGTCTCACCTCCACAGCAATGAATTGGTTCAACAACCTACCCCCAAGGTCGATAGACTTCCAGGCGCTCACTACCGCCTTCACCGCGAGGTTCATCGACAGTTAACGAATGAGGATGGGGCCGCATTATCTGCTTCACATCAAACAGAAGCCCGAGGAGATAATCAGGGAGAACATTACTCATTTCACTAACAAATTAACAATGATCGACAAATGCAGCGATGACACAACCAACGATTCTATTGAAAACCGCTCAAAAACACATCACTCTCGAAGAGATGATAGCCGCCAGGAAAAAGAATGAATCCGAAAGGGAAGCCCATTCAAAGAGGCGAGAAAAACGGAAGAAATAAGGAAAGTTGACAGACCCCGGGAGGAAAACATTCAATCAAATAAGCACCAAACTAATGGGAGGCTCGAATTCAACCAACAAGAACCCGAAAAGCCGCATTCGACGAGGTTTAGACATGAGTGAGTGACATGCATGAAGAAAAAGACGTACAAACTATATACGACCTTGAAGACCATCCGAGCAAACATACTGAAACACATGATGAAATCGGAAGATGTCTACGGGCTACTCAAGATGAGAGGATATCCCAAGGGGCGAGACAAGAGAAATACTGCTCTTTCCACAAGGATCACGGGCACGATACTGAAGATTGCCACAACCTAAAAGATGAAATTGAGCACTGGGTTCAAAGAGGACGACTCGACGAATTCATCGGGTTACCTAATAAACAACCCAAAGGGAAAAAGAAAGTGGACACCACCATGGGATCAAAGGAACAACCTAGAGAGTTGATATATGCCTTACACTTCGTAACCGGAGAAAGCGACAGTCAAGTCGGCCGAAGAGACAACCAGTAACTTCTATTACTCGAGCTGATCTATATAGAACTAAAAGTGCCAACGCTATCAAACGAGACTAAATAAATCGATACGACAACTCAAATGAGGAGCGCAGAGAAAATTGGCAATTCAAATGGGAGCCTAACAACAAACAAAATCAAAAGAAGCTTACAAGCTTGACCATTATCCATGACAAGGCAAACAACGCCTCCCACATTGTTGACAACGATGACAAGGCAAACAAATTCTACGAATCGACGAACGAAGCCTTGGCAACAAGTACTGATGTGAGCATGATTGGACAATTTGGGACTACATTCTATAATGCCCGTCCGAACCAACCTGTAAATGGCATACACCTAGTGATTTGATCAAGGAGCATTCCGAGTTTATAAACTACCTCATGACAACAATACACAAACAACAACTACAGAGAATCATGGAAATAGAAGTTACAGCGAAAATGCTAAGACCACTCAAGGTAGAACAAAGAACAACAATCATAAAGATATAATGCAGACTCAACAACATAACTTTATGATAAGAGAATGACTACTACTATTACTATAGAGTATTAAACATCTGAAACAGGGTTATCAATAAAATTTCAAGTTCAAAACTTTCCATCTTACGCCTGAAATTGCGGCATCAAAGCCAAACAATGAAGCAATTGGCATACCAAGCCACAAACAAAAGGTTAGGACATATAAGTCAAACATAAAACTTCTGGTCTAATCAGCCACGAAGTAAAAGTTGGGATGAACTAGTTAACTTACTCAAATAAACTTCGGGTCGACTAGTATGTCGAACCAATGAAGTAAAAGTTAGGACGAACAAGTCAATTTACTCAAATAAATTTCGAGTCGAAATGTCAGACGAACGAAGTAAAAGTTGGGACGAACCATTCAACTTACTCAAATAAACTTTGGGTCGACTAATATGTCGAACCAATGAAGTAAAAGTTAGAATGAACAAGTCAACTTATTCACTTAAACTTCAAGTCGACTAATACGTCAGACGAACGAAGTAAAAGTTGGGATGAACCAGTCAACTTACTCAAACAAACTTCGGGTCGACTAGTATGTCGAACCAACGAAGTAAAAGTTTGGATGAACAAGTCAACTTATTCAAATAAACTTTGAGTGGACTAATACGTCAGACGGACAGAGTAAAAGTTGGGACGAACAAGTCAACTTACTCAAATAAACTTAGGGTCGACTAATATGTCAAACCAACAAAGTAAAAGTTGGGACGAACAGGTCGACTTACTCAGAAAAACCTCAGGTCAACTAACGCGTCAGGTCAACTAACGCGTCAGGCCAACGAGGCAAGGACGAACGAGTCAACTTATTCAGCCCTATACATCAAATAAAAAAATCCAGACACATAAATCAAAATATACCTTAGAGGCCCCCTAGCCAATCCAAATATCGGACCAAGAAGCAAAAGCTGGAGATACGCAATACGATTTACTTTGACAACTATGACTAGCGTAAAAGTAAAAAAGTATGAGTCAAGCCACTCACAAAACCATTTAAAACCAGCCAGTACTTTGGAACACTTTGGCATGTGAATACTTGAGGATCCGAATACAGAAAATCCCTCAATTGATAAGAACAAATAAAGAAAAACTTCGGATAGTCGACAAGCAAGCGCAAACACGGATAAGCCTAAATCGCCAATACTTAACACTATACTACAAACGACTTGATAAGGGGAACACATGACTCAAAAAGAGTCACAACTTCAAAGAGAAAGCATGTGAAGCGGAAATTAAATAAAAGGAAATACAATATTGTCAAAAAGAAAAGTTTCTCAATCATAAAATCACTATGTTACATCTAGATAAGAAGATTGTACATCTGGGGAAGGAGATGGAATATCCGAAGAAGAAAATAGAAAGTTCGGAGAAGATGTTTTAGAAGCGGCGAGAGCATCTGATGAAAAAAAAAAATACCAGTAGCAGGAGGAGACGAGGTTCTCTCCTTAACAGCAAGAGCAGGTGATGGAGCCTAATCGAAAGAGAGAGGAGATAAGGTTTTCCCTTCACCTATGGGATCGCTGGGAGGTCAGGAGTACCTTCCTCATCATTTTCATCCTCGAAGACTTGATCAACCAAGTGATGATACTCGGATAAATCGAAACCAAGCCTCTCAATATAGTCAATAAGCTCGACTCGTCTATCAACAATTCTTCTCCAATCTTCCACCTCAACAATCCTTAGCTTGTCTTTAGTGGTAACAAACTCCTTTTTAGTTGAAATCAGCTGCCCTTCAGCAGTGGCTAACATGGTTGAGATATCCAACTTAACATCGTCGAGCGCAACCATTAATTGTTCCATCTGCCCTTCAACAATCCTACTGTTGACAGATTGTTCAATTAAAGAACGCAGAGCCTCATCATGGCTAGCTTTCTCGACGGACAACTCCTTTTTCAACTCGATCAATCGCGCATAAACCCCTTCCAAGTTAGTCGTCGAAGTCTCGAGCTCCGTTGTAGACTTATCTCGCGCAACTTCCACTTCCCTTAGGGAAGCCAGAGCAGTCACCTCTCCCGCTCCATGCATTGTGCTCTCAGCACAACAAACTGACGAAGGACGTGAGAAAACACCAACAGCATGCCACTAACTTCTTCTCAAGAGAAGCCACCTGGCCACAACCAGCCCTATACTCCTACCCCATCACCCCAGCATAAGTGAAGTGATTCATCCCGTCCATTATTTTCTTCAGACCGTAATCGAGATGGGTGCCTAGGATCTAACACTGGCATCGAAGGTCGTTCCACCGCTCACCTGTGCCATTCATTGATCAACCTACGCCCACCATCCTGCACTTCAAGCTGAGTAAACCAACAGAACTTTCAATCTGATTTGATACAGATGTCTTTCGAGTTGAGATCCTTCCAACTAATCTGTGGATGGAGGACGCGGGGACGCGGGGATTCGGAAGTACAGATAAAAAACCCCCAAAAACCGAAAGAGCGGGCGAAACAACGGTGATAACAAAAAAACCACTATTGCCTCCTCAATGTGAAGTGGCAGCAACAGGAGTAGAACAATTAGCAGTAACGACAGGAGTAAAAGAATTTGGACGAGCGAGGGAGAAAACTAAAAACCACGCTGCATCATCGACATGAATGGAAGGAGATTGAAGAGGAAGAACCTCAAAATTCTGACCACAGTCATCTCCTTAGACTGCTCCACCGCCAACTGGAGCATCTTGTCATCGATAGCCCGAGGGTCGTCATTAGACAATTCAGCAACATCAGGAACACCATAAGCGGAAAGAAACATTTTTCATTATCGTCCAACAGACGAGTAGTTTCCTTCTCACTCCACTCCAGCACCAAGTTCATCTCCTCAATCTCCTCAAGGGATAAGCGGTCATCTTTCACAACCTCCTTACCAGAAACACTCGAACGAGGTACGGTTTGAGCAACACCATGCGTAGAAAGGTGTTTATTCTTTGGAACACGGTCGAGATTTATCGTCAGGCTAGCAGGCCTCGGGAGCTTCCTCTTCCTGGAAGTCGGGCCAGCAACATTGATGCTAATAGGAGCATTGAGATCCGTAAAAAGTGTCTACCTGAATAATCCATAATATCAAAGATAGCGTAAATAGATAAACAAATCAATCACGCCCCCTTTTATAGAGCCGAACAATGAAGAGACTGCTCATAGAACGATACGCGAGATATTATGACTGCACGAAATCTCAAAATATGCAAAAAATGAATGAACAAACAAGAGATCGAGATGTCCACTCACTTAAAGCTGCTAACAACATTAAATACGAGGCAATATGAAGTCAAAAGTCCAACCATCACCGAGTTAGTGGCCACATCAGCATACCCACTAACTAAAGGGGGAGTAGCTGATGATACATCAAATAAGACCGTCATCGCAACCACACACGTGACAGAAACCGTCTATCACGAGGATCAAGTATCCCAAGACCGGACCAATTCATAAAGCCCAAAGAAGTTGAATCCAGTCATGAAAGCACAAACATGGCCCATCACAATAAATCATAATCAAAGGCCAAAACCAGACCCTGATAAAGTTCTCCCTCAAGGGGGAGGAACATTATATAGAAAAGAGTCGTTGAGGGAGTTACACCTCCACGGACGTATCTTCATAAAGGAGGAGATTGTTACAGAGAATGTCTCCCCTCATTGCGCCTCACATGCTTAAGTCATGCATGGAATTAACATCGACCATTATAAAGGTAAAGGGAAAATTCGACAAATATATGCAATTTTAACTGAGTTATGTCAAGTTTTATCTCAATCTCCAACTAAGTTACCGACTTAAGCATTAGAGTGCTTTCGGCCACCAAAAAGGTGGTCTTTGGCAATCTAACATTTCTTTTGCAAGTTTTACTTATTGGACATTGGATTTTGGACGCATCAAACCATAGAATTTTTTTTTCAAAAACCCACAATTCCAAATTTTAGACAGAGTTTGTTTTGGACTCCGTCGTAGTGGATCATGCGATTTTGGGGCACCTGTTCACAGATTTTTCTAATATATGAATTTCAAAAATGTGTTTGAAATGTGGATTTTTACCTCTAAACATTGTTGCAAAACCATATAAATTTTTTAATTTTGAAAAAAATTTCAAAAACCCACAATTCCAAAATTTGGATAGTCTGTTTTGGGCTTTGCCACAGCGGACGATGCGAACAGGAAATACCGAATCACAGAGGTTCGTGCGAATGGTGGCCTCCGGTTCACAGTGGTATCTATTTCTATACTTTTGTCAGTTAAAATTCATCTTTAAAATATTCCCTTTGATGCTGGTTGCATTAGTGTTAGTGGAATGTATCATAATCAATATGGGTATTAAATTCAAATATTTCCATGTAAATTAATGGAATGTATATTTACATTGACATTAAATTAGAAGTCATCATTATATACAAAAATGGTGACTTTTCTAACAAAAAGATCAGCCTATGGCAGTGTATTGGTTTACATGGGAGTACAATATGTACATCAAAAGTGTAGGCGTGCATCAATCCAATATGGCAATGACCTCGTCCGAGTTGTTTATCTTCTTAGCATTCTTGGCATTGTACTTCCTCAACATCACGACGCCAATGTGGAGTTGGGCTTCGAATGAACTCTTCCAAGCAATTGTTTCTGGGAATAGGCAAGAAGGCCAACTAGCAACTGTACGAGGCAGTGAGGGTTTCAGTAGCATATGGAGCAAGATAAAGTGAGAACTCTGGGCGAGGTATGCCATGAAACACACCTTAATGTCGTTGAACTGTGACGGAGGCTTAATATATGGAAAATATGTAGTGCTTTGATTCCCATAACTCACAAATACACACATGTAATGGTTGGCCACAAGCTCTAACATATCAGGGTCAATAAGCCAATTTCGCTCGCCTACCCGTATCTTGGATTCAGGAATTATCAAAGCATCCCTTACCATCTTCACCCCTGACTCGTGCCACATTTCAAGCCAAAAAACTTCATTGATTTCTAGCTCCTTTATTAGCTCACTCCTTACCTGCTTCCAACCACTCTGGCAGTCGTAATCTACGAAATTGGCTAATGCATCAAAATCCACAATTTCCATCGCCTTCAACGTTCTCAATGCTATCAACATAGTTTCGAATCCACAACAGATATTGCTTCATCCAAGTATTGTGAGACATTTTGGGCTTTTGCTTTTGGTTGCAACTACTTTCTTGACTTTTGGGCTCCTCTCGAGTCTTGGCTCCCCTTTTAGTCGACCTCTCATGCTTGAACAACTTCTTATAGGGATGAAAACCGAACCGATGGTTCGGTTTTTCACCTAAATCGTGAACTGAACCGACTTTGGTCGGTTTCATAATTTTCAAACCGAAACCGAACCAACTCGAATTTATACAAACTGTAACCGAACCGACTAAAACCTAACCGACCGACAATTTTAAATATATTATATTATTTTTATACAAAATATATACTATTTATTATATATATTCGATCGGTTCAGTTTTGTCGGTTAAAATAACAGAGAAATAAAAAATCGAACCGACCACTTCGATTTCGGTCGGTTTAATCGATTTGGTCAGTTTTTTGTTCAACCCTAACTTCTTCTTAGTTTTTTCCTTGCCCACCAAATGTTCAGATGGTTCAATCATTATAGTTGAACTAGGAAAACTCAACTCTAGAATCTTCCTTTTCAACACCAACTTCTAATCAATAGTGGATTCATTAAACATCTTCTTAAGGGCATCGACCACTGGGTCTATAATCACATTAGCGTTTTCATAAATAGGTATGTTGCCAAGTTGCATCCAATACTTGTTTAAGGTATCCAATGAAAGGTGTCCAGTAGGGGTTAGATACGCAGCCATTTCATGAGCATAAGGCAACCCATAAGTAGTTTGAATCACACATCCACACTTCAAAGGATCATTCCCGACAAAATCACACCTACGCATTTCCAAAACGATCAAATCAATAGCCCTGTGCACCACCGACCCATTAAGTTTTCCAAAACCTTTTAACACATGCTTAATCTTCACCTTCATCAAACTTTGTTGAAAGGATGATTCAATCTATAAGTGTTGTATTTTGATCATTTCATGCATTAAAGTTGATACATTCATAAACGTGCCTTGTGAATTTGCCAACATATTCTTCAACTTGGAGTGTACGCCCACAACACGACCGGTTGTCTATTGCCCAAAATGCATGAAAGTATTAATCCATGCACTCACAAAGTATTCCTTCTGTGAATACCATATCGTCTTCAAATAATCCAAAAACTTCAAGTGCAATGCCCATTTTCTTTCAAACTCAACAATTATCATATTCAATTCTTTCTCTGTACTTGATCTATACAAATCCGAGAAAAAAATCTATAAACTCATACCATGCCTCATTATCTTTAAAGTGTTTTTTGCAATTCTTCACAAAATTTGTATTTGTGTCACGTGGACAACAATCTCCTTGCTTTGGGAAAGACTCGCTCGATGGCCTTTATCAAACCCAATTCTCTATCAGTGACAAATACGGTTAGCAACTTGTCTGACTAAAAAATTCCAAGAAGTTTTTTCAGTGCCCAAGCATATGAATCTTCATTTTCATAAGACATAAAACAACATGCAACATTGAACGTCTTGCCAATCGACGTGACACCCACAATCTCAAACAACGACATCCAATAACGATTAGTTTTATAGGTGTAATCCATAATCATGATAGGTGGAAAACATTACGCTAATTGAATTGAGTCAAGACGCGCCCAAAAAATGTGTGTGGCTCTATTGCCCTCGTCCACAGTATGCCACTCTATGTAATTATAGTTGCTCAATAAGTCCATAGCCTGTTGCAATATCGTTCGACCTTTTAGTTGGTTTGTTTTTGTGAGGACCCCCTCCCGCACTGTATCAATAATGTCCGCTTTGGGCTACCATCCGGCCCTCACGGCTTTAAAACGCGTCGATACAATGGGGAGCTGACCCCGCACATATAAGGATCATCCTCCTCTCCTACCCAGACGATGTGGGACTATGATTCCCCTTGTAGCTCGTCCAACCTCTCTCGGCCTGTTGGGCTCCAACCCTCACCCTCACCCTCACCCTCACCTCAGGTCTGCCCACTCGGGGTCTCATAATCCACTCCCCTTAAGGCCCAACGTCCTCGTTGGCCACACAGGCACAACGTCCACGTTGCCCGAGGGCCCACCTCCACTTGGCACACTTCCGGCTGGGTCAGGCTCTGATACCAAACTGTGACGACCCCCTCCCGCACTGTATCAATATTGTCCGCTTTGGGCTACCATCCGGCCCTCACGGCTTTAAAACAAGTCGATACAATGGGGAGCTGACCCCGCACATATAAGGATCATCCTCCTCCCCTACCCAGGCGATGTGGGACTATGATTCTCCTTGTAGCTCGTCCAACCTCTCTCGGCCTGTTGGGCTCCAACCCTCACCCTCACCTCAGGTCCGCCCACTCAGGGTCTCACGGTTTTTATCCGACAAATGAAATTTTGAATATTTTTCAAATTCGTATTATTCAAATACAAGTCTTTCAAACCAGCCAAGATGTGACGAGGGGAGACACCCGACTTCAACATACTATGCACATATATGATCTCCTCGTTATTCAATTTGTCTTCAAACGAACGGCCAACAAGTGATCTTGCTCGAGGATGATTATGGGTTCCACATGTCACGTGCAATTTTCAATGGTCTTTACTTTGTGGGATTCTTCTCAGCTGAAATGGGCAACCACACTTCTTTGTACTGTTGATCGAAGCGCATTATTTACCTTATTGTTTGCCTTCCCCTCCCCCTCTCACATCCAAAATGGATCCTACCCTTACGGTTGTGATGAGCCGGTTCCGATTTAGTACAACAGCAACTATGTTATTATCCCTACCGATGTCTCGGCATCAAGATATCAAAGTCGACCTTGATGTGAATACCTACAAAATACAAGACAAAACATGTTAGAACACCAATAAACGTGTAACCAATAAACAATAAACTTGTAAGAATAATTATACATGAATGAACCTAACATCTTCCTGAAGAAATAAGTCGCAATCATCAAACACCTCTTCCAATGCTCTTTCCTCATTGTTTATGTCATTACTATCAACATTGCTATGAACATGACCGTTTGTAGGTATTTTGAAGCTTACTACACCCATGAGAGGGGACTACGCACAAAATAATAATGAAACTTATATGTAAAATCTATAAACAATAGCAACAACAACACTACAAGAAAAAAAATTAAAATGCAAGTTCAGTTCAAGTTGAGAGTGTTACCTCAAGTGGAGTGATAAAAAGTTGATATTCCACTTCAAATTGTTCATGTTCTTCACCCTCACGTCCACCATTGTAATCTACAAGGTTAGAATCATCAACTTCACTAAACTCATCAATTCAACGTAAGAAGTTCAACCAAACGCCTTACAAACAAGTTTGAGGAACTAGAAATGAGATAGAGGAGTCGACTGTGTCGAGAGAGGACAGTGGCAAGTTCCGGTGAGCTTGGTGGGAGAAAAAAGACAACGAGAATGAGGGAACTTGGTGAGAGAGAGGTTTGCGAGGGAGAGCAAACTTCTTACCCTGTTCTCGCCCTAGGAGAGAGAAGGTGTTTGTGTGTTGATTTGGATTTTTTTTTTTTTTGTGGTGTGGGAGAGCATGTAAAAAAAAAAAAATTTAAAAATTAATAATAATAATAAATTGGCTCTATGGTGTGGGCGAGTGCAAGTTGTAGTGCCAAATAGGCACTGCCATTGAAGTTTCAATGAATGGGGATACTGATCCTTTGGCCAACAATTGAAGCAGAGAAGAGCAGAGCGGGTGATGTGTAATGCATGTTCGTAGTTTCAATTTCAGGCAACTGTTAGTGTATTAATCTCAAATACATAAACAGTTAAAACATATATCCAAATACAACAAAACTACAAAATATATTTGAAACAGCCATAACTAATTATCTCCGCCATTACGCTTTGTGGCGTACACTTCATTCATTTCCATGCATTAATGTCTGAAAAATTCTGTTGTCCATAATCAACTTCAACTTTATGATCGTGTTATGTAGAGGATTATACATGTTAATTATCATGATAGTCAAAAGCTCATCTCAAGACATACTGTCATGATAGTCGGAGGCTCATCTAAAGACAGAGACACGATACATGATAATTGCCAACCGAGCTTATATAACTGCGATATCTCATTCTAAATCTTTTCTTACTGAGTGGTGCGAGAAGTTATGGACTGAATCAAGGTGGCCCATTATTGTTGCAAAAATAATGCCTCATATGAGACTTCATATCTTCAACTCAAAATCAACTTTTGGGGAATCTCCAGCATCATCAATCAGTGGAGAGTAGAGAAAAAATTACCATGTTCAGATTGTTGTGTGACCCGACCATACCAAGGGAAGGATCATACTGCACAAGTGCATTCAAGATTCGAACAAAACAAAGTTTGACTTGCGAGATTGTCGTGGCAAAAATAGGACACCAAGTCGGTTATCTGAAAAATATATGATCTCGTTTGATGAATTGCTTTACCCGAGAAATTCATTAAATGGGAGATAAATGAACCCATTTCGCTCATAAATAACCAGCATCAACCGGGAGATAGAAATCAAAAGAAGCCGAAGTGGTTAGATGTCAATTTGACGAGGATTGCATCCAAAATGACCTCTAATTGAGCCTACAATTTGAAACAAATTTCCACTTTTCTTTAAGCACAACTAAACTTGTTTGCTGATTCAAACTTGTTGCACTTTTCACTTTAAACATACCCAAACCTGTTCCGCTCGCGATCCCTACCCTTTTAGGAGTTGGCATCATAAGCATCTTGAATGTTCTTTCTGATTTACTCTTGTTCATTGCTTGGATGAAAGCACTTGTTTCAAATAGCACTGTATCCCTGCAACTCTGCTGGAGAAAGTCTGGTGTCCAACAAGCTGTATAAACAAGGCCATTTCAATTTTTCCAATTAGAATTGATGACTACAGCAGCAATTCAACACCAGAACACACTGCTCTTAGGAGCACTTCCAGTACCATGCGTATCCAACTTCCACAGTATACACCGAGTTCTGAGCACTCCATTGACAGCGAGTTAAGAGAACAATTCCAATGCTGTCCGCACAAGCAGCAACTGAGAATGTACGGATTGAACAAACAGCAGCTGAGGCATGTATGGGTTACAGACTAGGCTGAGATTACATAAAAGGAAAATAGGATCAAGATTCACGCCATTGATGAGTGAGAATGTCTCAGCAGGGATAATGTAATATTAATAACACTTTGATGAATCATCTCCACTCCACAGGCAATCACCTTTGTCTTCCAAAGTGGACTTGGAAGATTAATGTGTGAGCAAATTGGCAGCCTGCTCTTTTCAACTTCCCAGGTCTCTTTGAAAATAAGGGTTTCAACCCACAACATCCATCCAACCCTCACCAAACTAATTCACACAAGAAAAGAGACTCGAAAAAGTTAACAATCCCCCACTCACGAGTCTCACGTCATGCCAAGACTTCAATCTAGCACCACTAGGAAACACGAAGTCTCTTTCGGAAATTCAACACTTTCCAAAGATTCCCAACACCAAACCACTTGTTTTGAAATGAATAAATCTATACAAAAAGGAGGGAATGAGATGGAAAAATATTCATATAGAACAAATAAAACCAAAATATGTTGCATATTCATATTCATAATAGGCTAGGTATGAAGGAAGGGGAAAATGATATTTTTCAAGATAGCTAAAGCTAGATAATGAAAAACTAGGGACTTGAGTCATGTTAAGTGTGTTAAGCATGAGGATGGAAGAGTTTTAATGCAGGATAAAACTATTTTAGATAGATGGAATGATTATTTTTGGAACCTACTCAATGAAACACATGTGTGGGAGTTAAACTTGGAGGGGTATGCTTCACAGAAAGGGAGAGATCGCGTGTTCCATCGCAGAGTTAGTGTCACAGAAGTGAGAGAAGTTTTAAAAAGAATGAAGACAGGGAAGGCCGTTGGACCGGATGATATACCAATTGAAACATGAAAATGTTTGGGAGAAGTTGGGATTCAATGGCTAACTAAGCTCTTTAATAGGATTTTGGAAACTAGAAAAATGCTAGATTCATGGAGGCATAGCATTGTGGTACCAATTTATAAGAACAAAGGGGATATCCAGAATTGCTCGAACTATAGAGGGATAAAACTTATGAGTCATACGATGAAACTTTGGGAGAGGGTTATAGAACGAAGACTTGGTAGGTCTATTACGGAGGCCATCTTCCTGCTTAGGCAAACTATAGAAAAATATCGAGAGGCACGTAAGAGTTTGCATATGTTTTTTATTGATCTGGAGAAAGCATATGATAGGGTCCCCAGTGAGTTAATTTGGTGGGTGCTTGAAATGAAGAAAGTGTCTCAATGTTATGTCGATATCATTAAGGATGTGTATGAAGGGGCTGTAACAAGTGTTCACTCAGTAGGTGGAATGTCCAGTGAATTTCCAGTGTCAGTAGGACTACATCAAGGGTCAGCGTTAAGTCCATATCTCTTTGCTTTGGTCATGGATGAGTTGACGAGACATCTGCAAGAAGATGTACCTTAGTGCATGTTATTTGCAGATGATATTGTCTTAATGGATGAGACTAGTGCAGGTTTAGGTCAGAAATTAGTTAAGTGATGGGAGACTTTAGAGAATAAAGGTTTTAGAATTAGCCGTTCGAAGACGGAGTATCTGGTGTGCAACTTTGGTTGTGAACCACGAGGGAGAAGTAATGCAATTGAGATCGAAGGTGTAGAGGTCCCAGAGTGCGAGGCTTTTCGATATCTTGGATCTATAATTCAAAAGAATGGGGCTATTGGAGAAGATGTAGACCATAGGATTAAAGCTGGTTGGTTGAAATGGAGAATGGCGTCAGGAGTATTATGCGATAGAAGGATGCCTGCAAGGATAAAAGGGAAATGCTATAAGACAATTGTTCGACCAGCCATGCTATACGGTTCAGAATGTTGGGTTACTACGGGACAACATACGCATAGGATGGCAGTAGCAGAAATGCGTATGTTAAGGTGGATGTGTGGTAAAACTCGTAAGGATAAAATTAGAAATAAAATAATTAGGAAATATTTAGGTGTAGCGCCCATAGAGGACAAAATTAGAGAAAGACGTTTAACTTGGTTTGGTCATGTGCGGAGGAGACCAAACACGACGCCAATTAGAAAATGTCTAGATTGGCAAGTTAATGGAGGGTGTAGACGGAGGGGACGACCGTTAAAAACTTGGATGAAGGCGGTGAATGAAGATATCATTGAGCTTGGATTAGGCGAGGATATGTGAGAATACCGCATTGGTTGGAGAACCAAAATCCATGTAGCTGACCCCGAAAATATCAGGAATGGGCTTTGATGATGATGATGATGATTCATATTCATATTCATATTCAAAAGAGTTACATGCATTTTGGGTCCAAAAGTTTAGGTCTAAAGTTTAGCACAGTTACATTCTGGAGTCCAATTCGAAAATGGACCATCTATTCCGCCATGTTGACACCGGTCAAACACTTAGTAAATAGGTACAGATAACATTGCTCATTGTTTGCCAATGGCATGACAGCTCAACGGTTAGAGTTTGGTGGATGATACCACTATGTCATGGTTCAAACCCAACTTGTGTTTAAATTCACGTGACTCGCACATGTTACACATGCAGTGCCTTCTATGCTAATCTCAAACTAACTTAACAACTAAATGACACCTATCAGATCATCCAACCTACTATACAAATCATAAGCAAAATCCATCATCTACCATCTCTTAATCCATGCAAGCCTCCAAACAACCACCACCACCATCATCAACCAGCACACCACCACAAGCAGGGAGCAACAACAACCTTTGAGAGACCTATCCGAATAGAGAGACAGTGATAAGATAGGGGATAATAAATAGATCAGGAAAAAAAGAAAGATAGAATGACTGATTAAAGAGGGCAAAGCTCGAACTCCATCGATCTCAACTTCACTTTCACAACGCCCCAATTCTTTTGTCTTGCCTCGTATTTGCTCAAACCCAAGAAATTTGTTTTCATTTTACATTTGAAAAACACCCGAGCTCTTACTCTCCCATGGAATTTATCATCTCCACCCTTAGATTTCTGTGCTTTCATCTTTGATTCAACTCTAGATATGCCCCCTCTCTTTCAGTGTCAATCTCTTACCATCCCTGATCCTATTCTCCTACATAAGATCTTACGTGCTTTCTCCTTTCTTTCAACCCTCGATCCATCCTCTTGCTCTTCATTTCTCATCTGAATGTTCAAACAATTTTAAGCTCAAACCTTTTACCTATTCAACTTGAAAGATCAAAATCGTACAATAAGGTCTAAATAGATGGGAAAGATAGAGCGGTAAACATTCGAGTAATGTGCCTAAACGTTTGACAGTGGCAAACGTGGTTGAACAGAGTCCAAACTCGAACCGTATTACCTTAATGTATTTATGATGAACTTTGGAACCCATGTTTAGTTTTTGAAAGGTTATTTTGCACTTTGGGTCCCATAATTTCAGGAAAAAAATATACTTATGTTTTTTTTTTTTTCAAAGAAATTAAATATTATACGCTAGATAATGAAATGGTACAAGGGCATTGAGCCTTAATGCCTTAGGGCTCTAATGTGATGGATCCCAATCTACAATTAGAGAATGTTAACCCTGGAGTGAATGAAGGCTACAGTAAAGCCCGATGTCATAAAAGGGCCAAGATCTCCATCACCACATCTCCCAATATAAAAAGGATTTTTTTTTAGTACCGAGGCATTTGGGTTTTTTTTTTTTTTTTTTGAAAGGCGAGCTGAGTTTTTAAGCTAGGACGTGGGGGACAAGCCCACACAGCCCTAACCACTAGGCCATAACACCATTGGGGGACAAACCCACACAGCCCTAACCACTAGGCCATAACACCGCAGGTGGGATTCGAAGCTAGGACGTGTGGGACAAACCCCACACAGCCCTAACCACTAGGACAAACCCACCTAGCCGTAACCACTAGGCCATAACATCATTTTGACATTTGGGCTTTGTTAAGGTGGAGCAACAACTAGAGAAGTAAGGCTTGATTAAAAAAAAATTAGAAGAAAAGAAATCAAGAAATATATGAAATAATCATTCATGTGAGGGATGACATAATAGACAACAGGCAATTAATCACAATGGTAACTACTAAGGCATTAGAGCAATTAGAGTAGTCGCAAGTTGTTTTGGCAAATTATAGAAATCGAACAATAAATCACAGTTGCAAATTGAACAACTCGTCCGCCCAAAATACGCCTCAAATGTTTGACAAGTTCGCCTTATAATAACATACCAAAACATACGCTTCAGGACGGTTTGGTCCACATCGACGGGTTCCTCGCTGCTGACACTAATCTTTGTGAATTTATCATTTATTATTGAAGATTCTTTTGTCTATTCTTACCAAATGCACTACCATGAAAGATCTAGTGATTTTCCAATGAATCCAACCTAAATATGCATAGACAGTGGCACTGACCTGGTTGGAGGAAAGGAATCATGGGTTGATAAAATGAAGAATAATTCTCTTTGTTGGATCTCATAGAGACGTAATTATATCTCATCTGCAGATTCTCAACAAGATTATCTGAAATACACCAGATTTTTGTGCATATATTGATTTTATCTACTTTTTAATTTATTTATCTAGTTAATTTTTTAAGCTAAACAAAAAAGATAAGATTTCGTTCAGAAAAACATACAAGTGTGAGAAGCACCCAAAGACAAGAATCAGGGATCGCAAAAACACACTACACAGCAAAAATAGAGCACTGAGTATCAATTAAATAAATAAACAATCAACAAAGGGTATATCCCTGAAAAGCCTTTGGTTTCTCTCATGCCATGACACCCCAAAATTCAGCCACGATACGGGATCTGAGATGAGAAATTACACCAGAAAATAGATGATTACTGTCACATAAAGGACATATATTTATCAGATCTCTCTTAGCTACATTGTTGAAAGAAGTAATTAGCAAGAATCGAGTCCGAAAATTCAATGTCATTTGCCGACTGCAAACTCCTAGATAACTGGAGAAAAAAAAGAAACTCAAAACAGATTTAACGGTAATTACCTGATAAATCACCCAACTTCCATTCACCGAGTTAATTACTAGTCACCCTCAACTCTAATCACACTTGGGCCTCAATGAATGTCTGAAGCAACTCAAAAGAGCCGACCAGTATCAACCACAAAGGATAACCCAAGGATCTCTCCAAAACTAATGTGATTCCCAAAACTAGTTTTGAGGTTCATAAGAGAATGACCAATATCCAGAGTCCAGAGAGCACAAGCATACACCAACTTGGAAAACCATCCATAACATTCAAGACAGTATTTTTCATCTATTATACAACCTCCATAGAGCATGCTCTTCAACACTCAATCTTCGTAACCATCTGGATGATAACGCTTAATCTTTACTTTCCTTTACATAAATCACATTCATTACCACAACATCAAATTCATTTTGATTGAAAAATTCAAACACAACCATTTTATACAGACTAATTTCTACATCCATTGTAAATATATTTGAATGACAACCATCTCTATCATGCTCTCCCATCCACGATGATCATGTCAAGCTCATAAAAGACAATTTTCCAAAGTCACGACAAAGTATATTGCACAAACATCATATATTGATAGGAAAACTGCCTATATGATAAAGAGCATGCATCATGATTCTTTTCGTTAAGTTCAATAGCCATTAACTCGCAAACCCCCATAGACCATTCTAGACTATTGTATTTCATAATATATGATCATTAATATAGAGAATATGTACTCTTACCACTTTTGACACTATACAACATAGACGCGATAAAGTAAGTGAATGGTATGCTATCGATATGGATAAATATAAAATCCTCAGTTCTAATGAGTGCACAGATAAGGATTTTGCTGCCCAGCGATTAACCATACATCTAAAAAAAAAAAAAACGATTAACCATAGATCTGTTGCATGGTAAAGAAAAGTGATAGTCAAAGTGAATAAAAAGGAAGAGATAGAAGGAAGCGTACCCGATTTCATGGTGAAGAGTGAAGACTATGTTTTTCACCTTCCTTGCTTTGTGTTACTTCTATACATATTTTCCTTTCCTTCGCCTGGTTTCAAAGAGAAGAAGTTTGATATGGGCATACAAGTCACAGGAAGTGCATTACTAATCACATGTCGGCCCCATATTTTAGGCCATATTATAAACGTTTTCCAAAATCAGAGCTAATTGCTTAATTATTTAGTTTCCTAGCTTGGTTAGATTGCTTAGTGAGTAAGAAATACTTCTTATAAACAGGGCAGAACGCTGGGCTCTATGCTATGCAGTCAGATTGTTAATCGGACCCTAATTGTTTGAGAAGCAATAAGAGATTAATTGTGATTAATCGAGATTAATTGTAACTAATCAACCAACTTTTTATAAAGATAGTTTCCTCAACCCTTCTTAGTAATGCGTACTACAAGTGGAAACAAAAATTTATGCATATTGAAATGGAAAACATTCGAAAAACAAAGTATTGTATTGATTAGGTGTAAAAAGGTTGAGAAGGGGGCAGTAAAGATAATAACAAAACCCCTCCTCAATGAGCTATACCTCGTGTGGTGGTATTAGGGAGAACTATACACTCCCAATTGAACATATAAACAGCCCAAAGCAAAGTTAATCTCTCCATTAAACTAAAGGCCTTCCATTAGCACACTGGCGACACACGGTGCTATGATGGAGCCTTCATTGAAGGGTAAAATGTTTTAGATTTTTTTTATTTACTTATTTTCAGGCATTTGATCGCAAAAACAAATTAGCAGCATGGTGTTAAATTGTTTGTTTATGCATTTGCCTTTATCTCTTTTCACTTATGTTACCTTTCTAAATAGTATCAAGGGGGCGTGGCAGACAACAGCTCTCTGAGGCTGAGGTGGGGCATTTTAATTTAATGAAACGAAGCAAAGCCTTATCCAACATAGATTAGGGTTAATCAAATTTATTGTTATTATTTTGAGAATCAAAAGTTTAATTTAAAGTTGAGCGATAAGAATTCAAGTTTATTGAGTATTTGATTTACATCTCATGGCAAAGACAACATTAAATTTCATTGTTTCCTTCTTATTCAGTTTTACAAATTAAAGTATCAAAAGTGTATCAACCAACTATGGATCCGTCGTGTAATGGCATGGTTTCATAAAAATGAAAGAAAAACAAAGCGGAAAAAATAACTCTTGGATGCTCTATAAAAGAGACAAAAGAGAGAGTGAGAGATGGGCAACTTTCGCATACACACAGATAACTGTATCCTTGTTTATCTCATAAATAGCACTGACATTAATGAGCATGTTAGAGGATGCACACACTACACATAATTTAGTCAGACCGCTAGATGGTTCACACCAAGAAAATGACCTACTAATACCAACTATAATATTTCTAGTGGAGGAGCTTTCACAATCCTCACAATCCCCGGAGAGATGGTTCACTAATAGACCGAGAAATTAGTAATTTGACTCATTCACAGAAAGATCATGAATGTTTGGAATCCATATTATGCAAGGAGACATTGATTTTGCTATTTCGAGTTAAAGGGTGATATGAAATAGGTCTATTTTCGGTGTCATTTCCCTATCTATAGTGAAGCATGACAAATTAAAGTTCCATACAAGTAGCTGACACTACCAGCTTTACTGCATTAGCCTACCACATCACACTGAAAGAATCTGGAAGAAATATTTTATATTGAGTGACTGACCATTTGGCATTCTGAACTAATTACATGCATTATGTGCCATTCTACTTATTCAGTTGCTGATGTTTTGACTAAGATATCCAAACCAAGCAAGGATGTCAAAAGTTAAAAGTGAAAGGAAACAATGAGATTGAAGTAGAAATGCATACCTATTTCTAGGTTGGGTTCTCATACTGCTGCCAAATGATTACGTTGTCCAGAACCAGGCTCCAAGTATTTCTCGGTCATAGATTAGCAATCCTTCAAACAACAGTTTTTGTTCCCTTGTGATGGCAGAAGGTGTTTCAATGGAACCGGTGACCTCTTCCAAACCCATAGATATCACATGGTAAGGTACATATTTTCTTGTATTTCCTTGATGAACAGAGTGCTTGGAAAAACACATGAATGCCTCTACATGATTAGCAATCCAGTTACGCCTATCATAAAATGAGCAACATGAGCAGAAAAGTTGAAGGGGCCGAGGGTTAGTTACACATGCACATAAGATACATTTGATTAGGGAGATATGGATTTTTCTAGGGGAATCGATGAATAACAATGACTATATAACCACAAAAACAGCCCTACATGCAAAAGACAGAGACAAATGCCTAAATAAACATGACACAATAGCCAATAAGACTTGGGCTAAATCATATAAACAAAGTTTACAATAAGAACAATCACGCAGACTCTGAAAGAAGCTTCATTCAAAATTCTAGAGCAAAACTTAGGGTTTTTTTTCCACATATACAAACTCATGGAACCCAACTAACAAGGATTATAGTAGCACAATTAGTACCTTCATTTAACTACAAGAAGATCGAGCCTAGCTAAAAGGAGTTTGAACTTTACACATCATTAAACATTTCTTATACCTTTCTGTTCTAAACATGTAATACCTAGATGTACCAAGATGCAGTCCAACTTTCCCATGTATAAGCTACAGTGATGCTATTATATTCTAATACAAGTACCTGCAAACCATCCTAACTATCTGATATTACTTCTGAAGTTGTGAGAAGACATGAATTTACTAAAAGCAATTATCTCTTCGATGAAAAAGTTTCTACATCAATATGTTTTGTACATTTGCAAGGATCAAAATGTAACAGACTAGTGGACTGACACTGCCCTCTTCGCTGAAAACTTTTTCTTTGCCACCATGATTGCCTCATGTCTCTTCACGGATATCTCTTTCATTGCTTGTTGGTATTGAAATTCAATCAGCTCCAACTCCAATCTTAATTCTTCATCATCACCGTGTTCAGCAAAAACAAGAGAAGATGCAGTTTTGGGATAATTTGACAATATTGGCATATCACCGTTGCCCATGTGGGCAACCATACTTTTTTCAATTGAGCATGGGCCCATTTCAATTCCAGATAGGCTTTCACCAACTTCTCCTTTCAGCCCATACCCACTATACTCAGAAAATTCTTTGTCAGCAAACATGCATGTCATGCACTTCTTACAATTTCCTTCATTAGAGATTGCAGAAATGTATGACATCGCGGAACCTCGATCTTCTGTTGTAGTTGTATTTATAGAACCAAAGGCAGGAGGGGATACAATCTCATCCAGCTTTACAATATCATGAGCTTCATGCATTGCATGCATGGATTCCTCAATGCAACTCGAATCAAGGCAAGGCAGAGAATTTGAAAGGCTGGCAGTCTCAAAAAGGTTGTGGGAAGAGCCATTAGAGTTTTCTTTGTTTTCTGGAATTTGACAACTATTAGGGATTTTAGGGGTTTGCATTCCATTTGAGGTTACACGGTGATCAAGGGAGACACAAGGTTTCCAATCTGCTACCAAGTTCAGTAGGGATAGGTCAATCAGTTCCGCTATGAACATAACATTCTGATCAGCTAGTTCCAGTTGCTCTACCATTTCAGTAGCAACTGAAAGAGATGTATCGCTGTCGAGATAAAATAGAAAATGGATATTCCTTACACGACCTACATGTGAAATACTGAATTAGAGTTTTAGTTATCTAGGCATCAATCTAAATATGAGGACCAGTAGTAAGCAACATACCATTGTGATCTGCAATTCGAAGTACCAGGGATACAGAGTTCTCATCATTCCTCTCCCCTTTCAACCTGAAGTTATTGCCTCTCTTTGCGTTCTGGAACTCCAAGCATAGCACACGGGATCCGCCAACAAAATTCTCAGTAAAAGTGATTATAGGAGGCTCGCAATCATCATCAGCATCAACATCCATAGAAGAGGGAATCTTCCTTAAAGTGTTAGGCTCTTCTGAGAGTACAGAACGATTTCCAAAAGGACCCATTTTGGGCGTAACAATACCAGGAAGGGGCAAGGTACGATGCCCTGTCAATCCTTCCACTCGGAGAAAAGGGTCCTCTAGAAGTTCTTTTGCTGGCGATCTCTTATTCGCTGGAACAAGACATTTCTCTATGAATTGTTTCACTTCTGGATTTTTCACCTTAGTCAGGGCAACAGGCATTACTCCCTGTAAAGGCATCATCACAAAAGATGACCACCTGACTTTGTAAAACAACGATAGGTGAAATGAAGTATATGGATCAGAAAACTTACAGAAGAAACCTTCTTGTATATCTGGGCCGAGTTTTTACATTCACTGTATGGGTATTCAAAGGTCACCATCTCTAGCAGGCACATCCCAAAAGAGTATATATCAACCAACTCATTGTACTCCTCATCATAGAGTTCAGGTGCCATAAACTCAGGAGTTCCTAGAAAGACCAGTCTGTAAGTTTGTGTCATTGAAGTTTTCGTGGGAAATAAAAATGGAGTGTTAATATAACTATAAAATGTACAGTAAGCTAAACCTGAATAGAGATAAATCCATGCTCAATGTATAGAACATGATGGGTCAAAGCTAAAATGAATTAGCTGTATGACTACAAAAAGTACATAAAGTACACCTACATATGAAAACATAATTTATATATACAACTTGAATACACTAATTGAAATGCCAAGCATGGTAACAAAAAAGCAAAGAGTCACTACTGGATATTGCCCATCTAACTCCTACTTTACTTCCATTGTACCCCACATCTATGCAAGTCCAATTATATGCATAATGCAATCTCGACAGGCATGTACCAAGATGCTCTCCTGATATAACAATTATAGCGTTATAATAAGTGAGACCAATCTGTGTTACAACTTACACATCAAGACTGATTGACTGCATATGGAAATGCAATTATAACTAGAGATACACGCACGTTGAACATATTGTCTAATGAATCGAATTTTTGGTAATAAAGATTACCTTAGGAGCAAGAATCAATTTAATCTTCAAATGTCTAGTACAATCCATTCAGCTAATTGGGTTCCAGGCTCACTAAAAAGAAGTTCACCATTGTCTATTCAATGTCCTTGCTCATAGTTTATTATAACTGAAGGTATTTACGTAGAATTGGTATGAAGGTATTCACGTAGAATTGGTATGCTTCAGTGATTCAATCAATTCTAAAGATGGGTTTCCATGTGGCTATTCACTTTAGTTCATCAAAATTTTTTGAATTTTAAACAACATTGTGCCAAGCACAACATAAACCAAACTTCTCCCAAGTTCGAACGATAGCTGACCGCTAATTAGCCGAAACCCCACAAATGTAAGCCAAAAATAACAAAATATATAGGAACTCACATAACAGTACTTTGACCAAAATACCATACAATGCATCTATCTATTATATGATAGGGGAAAAAAGGCAAGGAGATAGTGTACCAATAACACTTTGTGCATTGGCTTGTTGCATGATAGTAGCCAACCCCAAATCTCCAATCTTAACTTCTCCATGGTTACCATTAATAAAAATATTGTCGCATTTGAGGTCTCTATGTATAATTGGTGGGTCGTGACTGTGGAGATAGTGTAAACCCATCAAAATCTGCCTCGCCCATCCCTTGACAGCCTTGATGTCTACCTTCTTGTGTTTCTTTCGGTACCTAAATCATGGATCGGAATCACTAACGAAAGAATCAATGCTACTATAGAAATAAAATCTTTCACATCCAAAACAAAAATAGAAAGATGTAACTTACTGCCTTAAACTACCAGAGGTGAACAACTCAGTAATGATGTTAACAGTCTTATTCTGGTCATCAATCCATGAGTTGTAAAATTTTATAATGTTATTGTGTTTCAGAGATTTCAAGAGATGCACTTCCGAATAGAGTCTTTCTAGATCCGCCGACGATTGTAGGACTTCATCGATCTTAACTTGGTTCCATGCTACTTCTATTCCATCAACTTGATCGAATCCCTTGTATCTATAAAATTTATAAACACGTAAATTTCATAAATATTAAATAAAAAAACAATAAATTGTTCTTAAAAGAACCAATGGCATACACTGTTTTGAAAGCGCCTTTCCCGAGTACGTCTTTGTACTGCTCGAATTCAAATAATAATAATTAAAAACACATAAATTAGCAAAAAATCCAAACAAATTGAAAAATAAATAAACTCAACGAATCCTTTTACACGAATATATCGACAAGTTGTATCAATTTCAACAATATCAGGGTCAGGTGGTTCCGGGTGAGCAGAACTCTCTTCCGTAGACTCAGTTGAAACCAGAGTCATTGTTCAAACTTGGCAAGCTGTAAAGACTGATCGATAAAACACAGCGAGAATTTGCAAAAAACTAAGAAAATGTCAACTTTCCCTCTTCCAAATAACAATCTGCACCAAAACAACACCAATCCAATCACAATTGCAACGAATAAACCCCTAATTCCCCAAAAAAACCTATATTAGATTGATAAATAAGGTTAGGGTTTGGTTACCTGAAAATGAAATTCGCGTAGGGAGAGAAGAGTTTGTTTAAGAGTCGAAAAGCGATAAAGATGACCTAACCCTAACCACCATCAACGATTCTTCGGACTTTCTCCCAGTTCAGACCAGATTCTCTCTCTCTCTAAAAAGTAAAAAGTAAAAACCAACAAAACACACACACACACGCAATTTCTCTCTCTAGATGGGAAGGTGGCAGCTGTGTGTTCATAGAGACGCCGCTATTTATACCTATCTCTCAACCTTCGCGGCTAAGTTGCGCACCCTCTCGTCTCTAGGTATTCTACCGTATTTTTTGGGTTTAAAGCGTACGTAGTTTGGTGGACTTCTGTTGTGAATAGGATTTCTCACTAACCCGGGCCACCCAAAAATAATGAAAATCCAATAGTTGAAAAGGATGGTAACTCTTAGGAAAATGAATCGAGTGCAAGTTTTTTTTTCTTATAAATTAATTGGACAAAATTATAACTCATCAAAAAAAAAAAAAAAAAAAAAAAAAATATATATATATATATATATATATTTGTTACCTGCAGCTCTTTTTATGTAACAACTTCTTGTAATAATACTGTAGGTAGCAGTACAAGGGAGCCCTTCTAGGGAGCGAGGCACCATCCCCCTCGAGATAAGCCAAGGCGCACATCTCGAGGGGAACCCATCCCTCGCTCCCTTTTCCTCTCTCCTTAGGGGATTGTGATTTCGTTTTTCAAGTTAATTTCGGTTTCCAGATTTAAAAAATATTTCGATGTGTAAAGAAAAAACGTATAAATAATGAATTTCGATTATATATTAAATATGTGAAAATATAATATGTAAGTAAATAAATGTATTAAACACATTATATGAAATCAAAATACCTATAATTAGAAAATCAATGGATAGTTTAAAAATCAATATATAAGTAGAAGAAGTGGTAATTAGAAAATTATGGAGTGATTTCAAAAATTAATAAATAATTATAATAAATGATAATTAGAAGAAAAAAATTGAAATTTACAAAAAATCGCAAAATTTTTCGAAAAAATTCCGAAATCTTTCAAAAAAATCCTCGAAAAAAATGTAAATTTTAGTAGCTGGTTTTTTATTTTTACGAAAAACTTCAAAATTTACGAAAAACCCCAAAATTTACAAAAAACCTTGAAATTTTTAGAAAAAATCCTTGAAAAAATATAACTTTTTCTTTCGCCCTTTTCTTTTTGTAATTTAAAATAATGAAAAATTCGACAAATTTTCATATAATTTTGCGAAATCACAATCCTTGATCTCCATGATGTAGGAGATACTCTTGATTCCGATGTTGTTTTGGTTTAATGCAAGTTAGTAATTTGTTGATAAAAAAAATTGATGAGAGGCTAATATTTTTTATTCACACATGGACTGCGTAGATGTCATAAAGATGTTCTATAAAAATATAGAAATAGATCATCTCAGTGGATAACAATACAACATTATAAATCCATATTTTTTTTCCTGTTTTTATGTCTCGATATATATATTATGCTACTAAGGAGGACAATCATATATTTTGTGTGTGTGTGTGTGTGTGTGTGTGTGTGTGGGGGGGGGGGGGGGGGGGGGGGGGGGGTTAATATCTTTGATCACTAATTGAGGGGTAAAATTTCTTGACTCAAAGATGGCAAGTAAACATTGTTGATATGGAACCAATTGAAATCATAAAAATGGGATAACACCAAAGAATGTCTAACTTAATAGAAAAAAAAAAAATTATAGACCTATAGATTGATTGATTTTTTTTATCGTTGAGATTAGACTGATCAAACACGAACATCACAAAGAAAAAGGTACAGCGAAAATAATAACATAGGCTTAACTCAAAATAGGGGTGATTCTAGATGTCGGGGAAATGGGCGAGGGAGGGTGGAGTGCTCGTGCAGGAGCTGACATTGTAAAAAAAAAAAAAAAAATGGGGGGGGGAATCGAAAATTTGGGGGAGAAGAAGGAGGGAATGGGCGAGCTCTCCCCATTTTCAATCTCAGAGACAAAGAAGCTTAGAGCCAGCCCTCCCTCTTCCCATTTTCCATCTCGACAGAGAAGGCCATCCCTCTCCCCAAACGAAGCTCTCCCTCTCCACCCTTTCCCCATCATCGACTCAAACGAAGCCAGAGAAGAAGCTCTCCCTCGTCCCTTTCCTCTCGCAAAAGGTAAAGCCGCTACCTACTTTTTACTTGATTTTCCCTCTCATTTTAGGGTTTCTCTGAGAAAGTGATGCTTTGGCTGTTTTAGGTTTTTGGTTTCGGACAACATTTTCTTTGCAGCTCTCGAGATCTGGTTTTCATCGCTCGGTCGCAGAGGTAAGATTTCGATGTCCCTCTGTTCTTCTCTTCGTTTCGTCTTCAGCTGTTTCATATTTGGTTTCTTCAAATTCAAATCTGATTGAATTGTGTTTGGGTTTCATAGCTACAAATATTATTTTTTTTTAATTTCAGTTTTCATATCTGATTGAATTGTGGGTTTTATTGAACATATCTCAATTGAAGAAACCACCCAAAGGTCCTTCCTCTTCAGCACCACTCAGTGCCCAACTTATATGATAATACTTCAATTCATTTTATATGCACAACTTATGTAACGATTATCATACACATTTCCATTTTTAAGTTCATAAATTGATTCATATTTGGATGAAAAAAAAAATATTGTTGTGCAAATTACTTATAAATACATCTAATAAATTACTCAAGGTTAGCAAGTTTTTGAAGGAAAAAGAGGAGCTCAAGTTGCTTAAGGTTTAGTGCAATTTGTTGAAGGTTTTTTGGTTTTTTTCTTAATGATGGGGTAAATAAATTTTTGATGAAATTGTATGTAAGTTTGTTGTTGTGATATTGAGCAAGTTTTTGAGTTTCAAATAGGATTGGGGTTTTGAAGTAGATAGATCTAAAGAATTGGCAAAGAGAATGAGATATTTGAGTAGTTTAGGAATTGGGTTGAGTTTGGTGTTTGGATGTCTCCTATAGCACTTGTTGTGGTCTTTGATCTATCTTGCTTCCTTAGGGTACCATTTATTTTGAAAAGTTACTTGGAAATCGATCAATTTTGAAGTTCAGAGTACATTTCTTAGACCACATTAGGGTTGAAGTTCAGAGTACATTTCCTAGCTGCATACATGGCTCTCACATAATGCAAATGAGAAGATTAGGTTAATGATCTGACCCACTAATAAGCTTCTATTTTTTTAAAGACCACATTATTGGTATATTATGGGTCTTCATTTGTAGTAAGCCACTAATATGCTTACTACAAACGAAGAGCCATAATATAATCATGCCCATAAACTCACTGTATCCGAAACACTCACATTTAGTTTGTAATCAAATGAATATTGTGTTCAGTACATTCATATCAGCTGGTTTGGTCTTTGAATTTATGCATCAATGTATGAATTAGTTGAAATATTTAAAACCCTTTAGTCTTTTACTTCATTTTATTTTTATTGTTTTGAAAATCATTTATAGTATTTTTTTTGTATGAAAGAAATACTAGCATTTGGTGTTAATTAGGTTCTCCATTCTGATGAAATGAAATTTTTTATCGTGAGATCACATCCTTTGTTTATGTGTGTGTTCTAGATCACCTTCTTTTATGACCTTGTTATGCACTTCATTGGCTGATAATTTATAAACAAACATTACAGGAATGGATAGTGTAGAAGATAATGAATGTATGTTGGTGAAAGAAAATGTAGAAGAGATGAGGGAACCTACAGATGGGATGGAATTCGTCAACCTTAACGAGTTCCAACGTTATTATCATGAATATGGTAATAGAAAGGGATTTCCAGTTAAAATAATGACTACTGAAAAAGATGGTGATGGAAAACCTATGTTCATTCAGCTTTCATGTGGTCGGGCTGGGAAGCAAAAAGGTAATGGGAAAAATGTTTTGGTATTGTGTGCGTCGACCAAATGTGGATGTCAGGCTAAGATTAGAGGTCATATACGGATTGATGGAACAGTTTTAGTGAAAAGAGTTACACTTGATCACAATCACGCGTTAAGCCCTAGTAAATCGAAATTTTATCGAAAGAATAGATCTATGAGCTCGTATATCAAGAAGAAGCTTGAATTTAATGATAGGGCAGGTATTAGACCAAATAAGAGTTAATCGTCATGTGTGGTTGAAGTTGGTGGGCATGAAATTTTGCCATTTTCTCAAAAAGACTGTTACAATTATTTGGACAAAATGAGGAAGTTGAGACTTGGTGAGGAGGATGCGATGGCTCTTCGTAACTACTTCCAAAAAATGCAAGCTAATAATGTTGATTTCTTTTATATGATGGATTTGGATGACGCATGGAGCAGGGCAGCTTACAAGGAGTTTGGGGATGTTGTTACATTTGACACTACATACTTGACAAATAAGTATGAGATGCCATTTGCTCCTTTTGTTGCGGTGAATCATCACGATCAGTCAATTCTTTTGGGATGTGGATTGACATGTGGTGAGACGATTGAAGAATTTGTTTGGCTTTTTCAAACATGGCTCGTGTGTATGAATGACAATGCTCTGTCTGCTATAATCACTGATCAAGATAGGGCAATGAAGAGGGTCATTGAAATTGTATTTCCCAGGACACGACACAGATGGTGCTTGTGGCATATCATGAAGAAGTTGCCCAAAAAGCTGTCTGGTTGCAATGAATATGAGGCGATAAAGTTTGCAATGCAAAGAGCAGTTTATGATTCCATGTCTCATGATGAGTTTGAAGAAAATTGGCATGGTTTTATTGATAAATATAGTCTGCATGAAAATGACTGGTTGAGTGGATTATACTATGAAAGGATGCGTTGGGTGCCAATATTTCAAAGAAATAGTTTTTGGGCGGGGATGTCTTCAACTCAAAGGAGTGAAAGCTTGAATGCTTTTTTTGATGGTTATGTGAATTCGAAGACCACATTGAAGCAATGCATAGAACAATATGAGAATGCACTACGAAGTAAAGTCCAAAAGGAAGTTGAACAGGACTTTAAATCTTTTAGCCGAAGGATTCCTTGCATTACTCCTTATTCAATAGAGAAAAAATTTCGAGATGCCTACACTACAAAAAAATTTAAGGAGCTCCAACAAGAGATAGCAGGGAATCTATGTTGTAGAATTGTCGGTGAAGTTATGGATGGGGGTGGCTGTGAGTTGTACACTATTAAACAAGACTTGGTGATAAATGATAGGCAACGATCAGTCCATTTTGTAGTCTTTTTAAATGTTGACGACTTTGCCATCAAGTGTAATTGTCAATTGTTTGAGTTCAAGGGGATTTTATGCAAACATATATTGAAAGTCTTGTTTGAAAGAGAGAGATTCATGTTATACCTGATAACTATGTTCTTCGGAGGTGGAGGAAAGATGTTAGGAGGTCATACGAAGGTTAAAATTGTTTATTCAGATTGGGGAATGAAGCCTGAAAATGTGCGATTTGAAAAGATGTGCAATGCCTTCTATGAAATGGCTGAATTCGCTGCTGAGAATGAAAAGAAGACATGCCAAGTTCAAAAATGGATAACTTTGAAGATGGAGCAACTTAAAATTGTCGGTGGTGATGAGCATGTTGATTCACAGAGGTATTTGGAAGTGGGCGCCACTACTTCTAGTTCTGTCATCCAGATTCATAGTCCATTAGCGGTTCATAGCAAAGGACGACGGTCTAATTCAAGGATGAAATCCACCGTCGAGAATATATGTAAAAGGATACAAAGGAAAAAAAAACACGCAAACGAATCAAGCCATTGAGACTAATCTGGTATGTTTTGCAATGTGTTTTATGAATGTATATTTTTTTAAGTTAAGAATAGTGAGTTTTATTTACAAATGTCATTTGTAGGGTTTACAGTGTATGCCTTATGTTATGCCTCGTGAAAGCAATACGCTGCCTAGTCAAAGCAATACACAGGTTTGTTTGTTATATTTACAAGGTATGAATCAGTAAGTATGTTTGCCCACTTATGATTTGTATGTTTGTTATCATTAAGGATGATAATACGGGGTCACGCGATTTACAACCTGGAAGAATTGATCAATTCTACTCGCTCCTCTCACAGGTACATATTTTGTATTTTGTATGTTTCTCTTTGTACGGTTTGTTTGTTTGTTATGTGTTTTGTATGCCTCCTATTATTTATTTTTTAATCATTATTTTATATTTTTGCAGCCGCCGGATTCAAGCCACAGAAAGGACTATACAAATTATAGGTTATGATCAGGTTTGTTAAGCTTGTTCATGTCTTTCATGTTTATTACTCATGTTCATGTCTTTCATGTTTGATGACAACATTTCTCTTTAAGTTGGGAATTATGATGCAAAATGAATGATGGACTGTAGAATGTCAATGTTTGCTCCCAGAGGTTCTACTTTGCAATGTTAGGTGGTCTATCTGTTTTGCAATCTTTCTGTTTTGAAAGTCAATGGTGGTACATTATGCATTATCATCTTGACCAAAAAATCAACAAGCTTCATCGCATCATTTGGTTGAAAGAAATCCCTCCTAGTGCTTATTTCCTGTTGTGGACTTGTCTTACATGGCAAAGTTCTCAGAGTGGATAAAATCATTAGAAGATGTCTCATGATCCCTCATAATTGTGTGCTATGTGACCAAGCAGAAGAGTCTGTGGTTCACCTTATTTTTTCTTGTCCTCTGGTTGCTGGATTGCAAGTGGGATAGGTTAGGACATTCAGTTCTCTTCCCATATGTTTAATCTGGAATGTATAGTTCTCCCACCTAGTTCCTGATGTGCATGTTTGGTGGGAGCCAATATTCTTATGCCATTCCCATCTTTTGTCTTTTACACTATATTAGTACAACATTTTGTTCTTCCAATTAAAAAAAAAAAGCAAAAATTTAGATATACAAATTAATATTTACAGAAATTTTGTGTTCTGACGGAATATTAGATCATGCATATAATAGGTTGAGCATATAATAGATAAGCAGTCCTTCCTTGCTTATCTTCTGACTTGTTGGGTTACTTCATTTGGCAGGCTATGATGAAAATGCTGAAGATTTGGTCGAGCATGTGAGCTTCCCCAGCCTAGTGCAGATTTGATAGGTTCCTTTGCAACAACAAATGGGTGGACTAATTTGGTGTGGCTTCTGAAATTTTTCTACAGAAAGAAGACTTAGATCATGTGATTTATTCTGAAAGAAGACTGCAGAAAGAAGATGATATGATATGCACTATTGAATAAGCAAATCAGTGGACTTACAGAGATTAGGAAGTCTGATGAAGAATTCTGGCAGAATTTGGCATGCAAACAGCACTGAACAAAAATGACAGAATACAGAACAATGGACAATTCGGCAAAAACATCTATAGCAAAAAGAAGATTTGTATTGAATATTGAATTGTAAAAGGTAAATTCGAGATGCCCAATCTCCTCAGAGAGAAAAAGCTCAATGTACAACTAATTTTACAAAATGAATGAATCAATTTCTCTTACTGTCTTCTTATTTATAGAAGTATCTAACATATCAGCTAACAGCACTAACAACAATTACTAACAGACTAACAGAGCACTGACAGTAACTCTAACAGAGCAATTCCTAACAGAATTACTAACAACTTGCATCTAGCACAGATAGCAAGCTACACTCCGCAACCACAGCTTGCATTCAACAACTTTCAGCAACAACAACTTGTATCCTCAGCATCACATGATAATAATGGAAAAAAGAATAACAAGAGGATAAGCTTCTTCACTGTAGTCAACAAAAGCATACCATACGGAAGAAAAACAAGAACAATATGAAACACAAATTTCATTGGATTATGAAATATATTCACATAATACATATGTATGTACATATTACATTACATATAATTGCATCATTCGTCCAAGAGCTTAAGAATAAATATTACACTTAAGATAATAATTACAATTATCAAAGTATTGATTAAGTCCCTCGTAAAAGCCCAAGGATCATTGTTCCCTTGGGTGTCATTTCTTTGATCATTCGATGGACCAGCTTGATCGTCAAAAACTACATCGTTAACTTTGACATCTTCATTGTTGTTGGATTCCTCCGAATCTCTTCTCGCCGCTTCTGAGCGAACCCACAACTCGTATGATTCATCAGCTTCGTCGACTGACATAAACCCCTTTTAAGAAGCACCCTTATACCCTGATACCACGGATAAACATGCGGGCCAGTTTAGGTATACTCCAGGTTGACGACCTCGATACACAATGTACGCTCTGAATGCCATTCCTGCATTTAAAAAAATAAATCATAAAAGCAATGCAATGCAACAAATAAGGAATATTTTTTTTGACAATTCAGAAAAAGAAAAGCAACAAAGAAGGATGCTCATTTACTAACTAAAATTCAGAAATGGGTTAATTTGTTTTGCTGATATATACTTCACTCTGGATTCTTTCACTCTGAAAAAATTATACTTCACTCAAATGAAAATATACTTCACTCTGTTATTCCCATTTACATTTTCAGGCTTCATTCATATGTTTTCAGAAATTAAATTTTCATTCATATACGTCGGAATTATGAAAGAAACAATTATACTTTCACTCATATGTTTTTCCCAGAATGTAAATGAAATTTTCAGAAATGATCACCTTTTGAGTGCTGATATATACTTCACTCTGGATTATTTTATGAAGGAATAATAGTCATAATGGCTGCAATAAGAGGGGAACTCAAAGAAATGTGGAACTATGGAGAGGATGATGAATCACCCTCTCAACCTTCTGGAGAAGCTTGAAACGTAAAATGTGATGCTTCTTGCGAAGAAACCCTAGATCTAAAAGAAGAAACCCTAGATCTAGAAATGAATGGGAGACTTACCTTACCTTTTGCGAGAGGAAAGTGACGAGGGAGAGCTTCTTCTTCTCTGGCTTCGTTTGAGTCGATGATGGGGAGAGGGTGGAGAGGGAGAGTTTCGTTTGGGGAGAGGGAGGGCCTTCTCTGTCTCTGTCGAGATGGAAAATTGGGAGAGGGAGGGCTGGCTCTGAGCTTCTCTGTCTCTGAGATTGAAAATGGGGAGCTCGCCCATTCCCTCCTTCTTCTCCCCCAAATTTTTGACCCCCCCCCCCCCCCCCCCTCTTTTTTTACAATGTCAGCTCCTGCACGAGCGCTCCACCCTCCCTTGCCCATTTCCTCGCTATTTTCCTCGACATCTAGAATCACCCCTCAGAACAGTCTTTTTACTAGCCAACGGGAATTGTTCCTCAGGCATTTGGTCTTCATTAGCAGAGGGGGATAGTGAGGTCGACATGAATTGCGATACTATCCACCATCTTACCAATGAACTGGCCCGTTATCCATAAAAGATGTCAACTTGGGAAACAAGTATGCTCATCAAATTTTAAAAAAATCATTATCATGTATTCATGATTCCTTTACAAGGTTATTACCGGATTATTGAGTTCATAATAAACTATTAAATTCAACCCTTTTAACTTTGACAAGCCTATATTATCATGCCCAGGAGATGGAAATAATTCGTCGAATCCGGCGCAGTCAAAATTTTGAGATTTAAGGTCCCTAAATTTAGTATTACTTATATAAATAAGGGTTCTATAGCAAAGTTTTTATGAACTTTTTTCTAGGATGATGGACGGTATCGGGCCTGGCTTGCCACGCCTGGCTCTCTAGATTTTCAGAAGTTTTATTGTTGCTGCAATGGTTGAGCACTTAAGCAATTAGTTTACATCATGTTGCAGGTTTGATTTACAAAACCCATTACAAATTTCCACGTGTCACAGCTATATATTGTTTTTATTTTCAATTTTTATGAACAAAGTATAAAAGGGGACCAAATTTTTGAATTTCACATTGGGCCCCCAAAACCTCAGGACTGGTCTGCATGCATGTTACATACTCTCACTTCTATTCAGATCTGATTTTGGGTGTTTTCTCAGACTAGTCAAACTGATAAATTGGGGTGGTACTGTGATAGTATGTCAAAGCATTCAGCAGCTGAAGTTGCTGTGATGATGATTTCTTAAGCAAAATCCTCTTCTGTAAATTCGTAAGCTCTCTCCTTATTCAAATCAATGACTAATTCTCATCTCTGATTTTAACCACTACCTAAGATTGCACCCCAAACTGTCAAAATTTTCCTCAATACATTCAGATGATCTAGAGCATGTCTTCATTCTGTTAAATAAAAACATATTGGAAGCTCCATTCACATGTTAGAGTTCTACAAGCTTGTCATGGTTTACCTTTTGTAGGACTTTCAAAACAAGTAAAAACTCGAGTATTCTCACTTATTCAGTGTTCTAAAAAGTGCTAGGCAGTGGGCAGGTGGCGAGCAGGTGCCTAGGTGACACCTAGGCGGTCTTAGGTTTTGTATTATACTTTAATAATTTATAAAAGTTAAGCATAATACCTTATCAGTTACATCCAATTTAATGCCAATATACATATGTAAAATTTAAAAACATGAAAAATTAACAATCATGAACAAAATTTATTAAAACTCAAATGACTGAAGTTGGTCATGATGGGTACTTTATACAAAGTTGAATTTATGGACAAATATCCAAACCTACTCTTTTATTTTTCTTCAAATTGCATGAATAACCTCAGTCATGTTTGATAAAATCTACATTACTAAAATTGGTACCGACAGATCCTTTGAGAATTCCATTAGGTAATCATCATTTGCTACATTTAGAGATATATTGAATAAAAAATAATAAAATTGTTTATTTCTAAAAAAGATGAAAGAAAAATAAAATAAGAACACAATCAACCTTATTAAAAAAATATTAAAAAAAAAAAAAAAACTCGCCCAGACCGCCTAGACCCTGCCTAGGCTGCCCGGACCCCGCCTAGGCCACCCAGATCTCGCCCAGACCCGCCTAGACCACCTAGACTGCCCAGAACACGCCCAGCCATTAATCTGGGCATTTTTCGCCGCCTAGGCCGGTTTTTAGAACACTGCACCTATCGTATAATCTACAATCCCTATACCAAGCAATATACCACCCTTTCACGACCTCATGGGCTGGACTGGCTAGCAGCATTACAAGTTGTAGTCTTAGCTTTTTTAATTTCATCAAGTCGCCTATTACAAAGTAGTTTGTGCTAGTAGAAGTTTAGCTTTTGATTATGAGTATCAGATAACATCTACTCTTCTGAGACATACTTATGGAAGCTTAATGGAGATGTTTTCTTTGCACCATATCTATAATCTCCAAACATGGAGTGTTTTGGAATTATGCCTTGCACTGGATCCCTCTGGGAGAGCCCAGCCATTATCTAGATATGGATAAGGAGTTCTGGTTGACAGTGCCAATGCCTACTGGGGGGATGACTGCACTAGGAGAGCATGCTAGGTGGTGCGATTACTTTGGAGCTTCTACATCCGTTTGCATCTCATACAGAGGTATGCTCGTGTAAACCAACCTTGTTTTCTTGATATAGCAAATGACCACTCCAGTGTCAACCTTGACGAACTGGTAGTGGCTTTTCCAAAATTGTCGATAGCAAGAAGACAAGTTACTTGGATTTGTTATGCATTTAAAACAATAGTTGTATAGGAAAAAAAAGAAAAAAAAAAGAAATGGTATTAATACTACATATACCTAGTAAGGTTATTTCTTATAATCTAAAGGATAAAACGTCGAAGATGCTAAAGGTTTTACCCAAAGATACATATGCTTAGAAACTCTTTTTTGCTTCCGAATCTTTGATTCCTTCCAGTAGATTGAAACTGATATTACTAAAACTACAACTAAGAGGAGTTGAAATACGAAGCAAGAATTGAAATAAATTGGGAAAATAAATAAACAAAAGTAGTACTCTTTTATATAATCAACTATCTAACAATGAATAACCTACACCTTTTTTATAGTTGTCATAACTTATCTGGCAAGCAAACCTAATCTAACCCTAATTGGAAACAATGCCCTAAATATTACAATATTACTAATACTAATATTACCTCAGAACCACTTACATCAACCTCCCCAGGTTGAAGAAGCTCTTCCTCAAGCCTCGAGTCAAAGAAGTTTGATGAACACAAACACTAAGTCAATGAACCCAATGTGAAGTGCACTAGCACAAGTCGACCTCAGACTTTTCCTTTACAGTTGCTCTGATCACAAACAAGTAATTCCAAATTGTGCCACCAAAGATAATGTACCTTGACTCAAAGGATACCCATTGCAAAATACAAATATTGTTGCAGGTAAACTTCTTCTCGAATTGAGCTTCAAAACTATCCTAAATTAGATAACAACTTCTATCATGTGGTAGTATATGATGATGGGTGGTGATTAGTTTCAATAACATAATCAGAAATTCTTGGTGGTATAGGATATGTCCTTCAGTTGGGAATAACATAAGGATAATTTGAGTAGTACTCAACTATATGTGTCGGTACTGACTAATGCCCGAGGCTGCGAATAGCCTGATCTCCATTAGAAGACCTTAATGGCGACACGTTGAAATGTTGTAGATGAGCGATTAAATCTGCCGATGACGCTCAAAGCGTTTTGGAAGGTCAACGTGTTGAGGCAGTGCGTAGAAAGGAACTCTACGAGGCTGTTGAACCGCAAGTTCTTCAGTTCAACCAGGAACTGGACTCGGAGCGCTTAAGTCGAGCTGAGGCTAATCGCAGGCTGGCAGATTGTGAGAATGTTTTGGCTAAGGTGATCAAGGAGCTAGCCAACATGAAAGTGCAATGGGGGGCCAAGGAAAGAGATCTCCTTGAGGCTGTTGAGAACATCCAATTCAGCAAAGTTATCGCGGGTAGGGGGAACTGCTTGATTATATTGAGCAAGATCGTGAGGATTGGAACCTTTCCGCTTACAAGCAGTAAATATTTGCTCATTTTGAGGATATGGATGATACTTCCTCTTCTTTGCAGGGTTGCCCTGAGGCCAACCCAAGTACTGCGGAAACTATAGCCAATCCTATCGTTTTTAGCCTGCCACTGATCCCGCTATCTAATAAGCTGCCCCTAACTCTACTCCATCTTATCTCTCCACATGAGCGGTGTTTTGTATAAGAAAATTTTATCAATACAAAGTTTTTGTTTTTCCTTGTTTTGTGTTTGTGCTATATTTGTCATACTCGCCATTTTTAATTTGTGTTCAGATTAGGCTGAATAGACTAATGTGTCGCCAATACTTTAAGCTTGAATTTAGGTAGTCAAGCCCATTTTCGTCTGTAGTAGTTTTTAGTTTGGACTGGAGCCTCTTATTAGCTTGAATGGTTCATCGCTTGATATTAATGCTAACTTAATCTTTAAGAAGGCTTAAGTTGCAGAATAGTCATTTTTACCCAAGCGGATCAGGCTCTCACAGTGTCATAAGTTTTACCTCGAAAAAGAGTTAAGCTTGTGCACAATTGTCTGGGTCTGGGCGACTAGATTTTCACAACAAATTCCAACCCTTTGTAGGAGTTAAAGCATTTGGGAATTATATTTTTGTCCGAGCGGACTGGACTTTCGTTGTATATGGGCTCAATCCTTAAGAGGGGTCGAGCTGTAGAGGAGTGGTCTTTGCCCGAATGGGCCAGACTTCTATGATAAACCCTAGTTCTGAAGAGAAGTTAGGCTGTGGGGAAGTCGTCTTCGTCAGAACAGGCTAGACTTCTATAATATACAGGCTCAATCTTGAAGAGGAGTTGAGTTGTCGGGAAATCATATCTGCCCGAGGGCTAGAATTCTATAATGAACCCTAATCGTGAACATGAGTTAGGTTATGGAGAAGTCGTCTTTGTCCTAACAGACTAGACTTCTATAGTATACAAGCTCAATCCTGAAGAAGAACTGAGCTATCAGGAAGTCGTCTCTACCCGAGGGCTAGACATTTATAATGAACCCTAATCCTGAACAAGAGTTTGGCTGTGGAGAAGTCATCTTTGTCCTTACAGACTAGACTTTTATATTATAATGGTTCAATCCTGGAAAGGAGTTTAGAGGTCGAGAAGTCACATCTACCCGAGGGCTAGGCTTCCATAATGATCCCTAATCTTGAACAAGAGTTGGACTATGGAAAATTCATCTCTGTCCGAATGGACTAGACCTCCGTTAAGCGGACTAGGTCACTTGTTAGGCAAGTTGTCAACATCGTGAATAGGACTAGACTCGATAATTGTGCGCCATCTCGGTCCCTTACATGTGGTGAGTTGTCACAGGAATGGACTCGATCTGCTTTGCAACACCGTGGTTCCTTAGGCAGACTTGGTCACTTAGACGCGGTGAATTGTCGACATCCTTAATAGGACTTGACTGACCACCGTGCGCCATCGTGGTCCCATTGGTCGGACAAGGTTATTAATGCTCGGTGAGCCATCATGAGACTGGGCTTGGTCTGCTTTGTGGTGTCATGGTTCCTTAGGCAGACTAAGTCACTTAGACGCAACAAGTTGTCGACGTCCTTAATAGGACTAGACTCGGTTGTTGTGCACCATCGTGGTCCCCTTGGTCAAACCCAATTATTCGTGCACGGTAAGCCGTCATGAGACTAGGCACGGTTCGCTTTGCGGTGCCTTGGTTCCTTAGGCGGACTAGGTCACTTAAATGCGGCGAGTTGTCGACATCCTTAATAGGACTAGACTTGACCGCTATGCGCCATCGTGGTCCCCTTGATTAGACCAGGTTTTTCATGCGCGGTGAACCGTCGTGAGACTACGTTCGGTCCACTTTGCGATGTCATGGTCCTTAGGCGAACTAGGTCACTTAGATGTGCGTGTTTTCAACATCCTTAATAGGACTAGACTCAGTCGATGTAATTGGTGACCTTGTCAGACCCAACCCTGTTGTCATTCCGCCTGCTTTTTTCTTCTCCCCGGTCCCGAGTCTTGAGGGATTGTTTGGTCTCATTCTTGTCTCCTTTCTTGGCCACCAGCATCTCCTCAAGAGTGATGTACTTTTGTGCACTCTTCAGAAAGTCCGACATGTCCTTCAGAGGCTCTAGGGTTAGGAAGTTGTAAAACTGGCCTCCCTGAAGCCAGAAGTGAAAGCGGTAATAAAGTGTCATCCTTGCAATCGTCGACAGAGTCAGCTCGTCGTGAAGTGAGTGACATATTCCCTGGGGGTATCACCATGTTTTTGTTTGAGGCTAAGCAGATAGTGAGGCCCCTTCCTGATTTTCTCGCTCCTTACGAATCGAGTGATGAACGCCTTCGCCAAGACCTGAAATGAATCTATGGATCTTCGCTGAAGGTTGTGGAACCAAGTCAGTGCAACCTTCTTCAGGCTGGTAGGGAAAGTTCTGCATAGAATGGTTTCTGAACTCTCATTCAACACCATCACATGGTGATAATGGTGTAAGTGGTATGACGGATCAGATGTCCCATCATAGAACTCGAGCTTTGGGATTGCAAATTTATTTGGCAAGGGCGCGTGCATGATCTCCTCTGATAATGGAGGGACGGTAAGATCATACAGGACATCCGGATTGGTCACTCTCAACCAAATGGGTGTTCGACTACGGTTGTATTGACATTTTAGGCATGGTTCCCACTGCCTTTTTCATTCTTCGGGTTCCCCTCATTATTCTAAAAATCGCTAGGCATTAGGCAGACGGCGAGTAGGGGACTAACGCCCAGAGAACTAGGTGGAGCCTAGGCGGTTATTTATTTATTAATTATAATTTATAAAATTTAATCATAACAACATATATATTACTTCCAATTCAATGCCAAGATACAATATGCAAAATGTATAAAAAAAAAATACAGTTAATTTATTTTTTTGAACTAGAAATGAAAAATTAAAAGAAATTTCCAAAACCCGCCTAGCCCGCTTGAGTGGCTCCCAATCGCCTAGGCCAATTTTTTGAACACTGCCCTCCTGGCCAGCCCTTTGGTCCTCGTCGGGGTAGTTGTCGCTTTCATATACATGCTCCCCGATGTCTTCCTGGGTCAGGGCCCTTCCTGGGTTTTCATCAATTTTTGAAGGAGGTTGTCGATCCTAGGTAAGCCTTTCCACCAACCGCATAAGATGATTCACATGGAGTAGAATCTGATCTATGCGGGGGTCGGCAACGGCTGCCTCGGTGGTTGGGCCTTGCGATGGCTCTACTTCTTCGATTGGATCTACCTGGCTTGGCAGCCGAGCTTCCCTTGTTATTGTTGTCTCAGGAACTGGTGTTGGTAACCATGTCTCAAGAATCTGCTAGTTCAAAAGAGATTGTGTTTTTGTTTTAATGAAAACTTGTCATTTTTCCCACGGACAGCGCCAAAATGATGCGTCGAAATCCATCCATGTCGATTCTTGACTAGCGAAAATGAACAGTGGTGAGCCAGGGACCACCACTGTGGTGGTCGAAGGCAATCCGATGCTAAAGTCATTGACTGAATAAAGATGGGTGTAGATTGTAAATTAGATTATAAGTGTGTACATATCTCATCCCCTTGTTCATTTTATATAGCGAATACTTTACTCCTTCATTGACTCTGCTATTGAGGCATGATGGAGGAAGAGATTCCACTCAGGATCTTACATGTCCATGACTGAGTTCTATTTGGTACTTGGCTCTATTTAGGGCCCAATACTTGATTAGGTCGAGAACTGTGCAAGTGGATCCAAGGCTCGTGACAACTTAGAGGTTTGTGTTCGGGTCTTATTGTCCTGAGCCAAGTTTCAGGTTTGCACCATGCTAGGGCCACGTAATTTGGGCTTGGGCACCTGACTTACGGGCTGAACAATGACTACGCTGGGTCGGACCTTGCTTGGGTCTGTTTGAGACTATAGGCCTATTTGAGACTATGTTAAAGCCTCTCCATATTAAGGTTGACTTGTGCCACATGTACGGCTGTGATCGGATGACTGTTTGATGTCTCATGAAGAGAATTTCAGGAGATGGTCATACGTTAAAGTGTCAGAATTATAGTTCAAGACGTATCTTCATCTTCATGGTGGCGGTGGTCATCTTATTCTTCTATTGAAGTTCAGGGTGACACAATCTCTTAACAGAACTACTTCATCTCAAACCAAAATTTCTTTTCCAATTCAAATTCATGTCAAAACGGTGGCTTTCACTCATCTCCAATTCCTACTTTGCTCCTACACACTCCCTTTACCACTTCCTAAATTCACATTCATAACAACTCCAGAATTGGACTTTGTTCTTCTACAAGTGAACCTAAAAATTCCTCCCTTCAAATCTCATTTTCCATCCGGACCCTTTCGCTGTCCAAATTCAATAATCTTGTAATGGCCTACTCTGCTGCAGTAGTCATAAAACAGGCCGGCCCGAATGATAGCAATTACTGCATCTAAAACACCATCACCAAACAATACTAGTCTTTCCAACCCTGTGACCAAATCAGCAACTACCTAACCTACTATACAATTCTTAGTGTAAGCTTATCTTTCGATCCACACATCTCACACATTACAAAGAAGTTTGCATCTGGAGCATTGGTAATCATCATACTAATAACTATTAAACCACGGTCTATTCATCCTCAAACCGTACCACATTTTGGAAACTCTATGGAGGCATTTTTATTGCAGGCAGTGATTTATCAAATTTGGAGTGTTCTGGAAGGGTGTTTTATATTGGTCAAGGAGTTCCTTGCTTTATTTCCATGGTGATATAGAGTCTGTACTCACACTGCCAATGCCTTCAAAACCCATTGGTGGAAATCAAGGATGATCAATTATGTTGATGCTTCAAGAGATCATATATTATGTATGTACCTGACTGAGAGGTATGAGCAACATTTTCGTGATGGACATGACTACTTTGGGCGGAATGTGAGGCACCTCATCTATCTTGATTCTGTGGCAATTGTGTATGCCGACATGGTTTGGAACAACCTTGATGTTCTTGCAGTGCACCTTTGCACATTCACTATAATGAGTGTTCAGTGAGGAAAACTCAGTGGTTGCATATACCCAGTAAGATTATTGCTTATAATATGAAGGATAACAAAGTGAAGAAACTTAAGGATTTGTCACCCGAGCATTGTCTGCAGTACCTATGGTCTGATTCATATCACTTCATGGAAAGCTTTGCTTGTGTCTGAGTCCTACATACATACCCTATCGTGTTTGTATATGGATCAACAGCAAGTTCAACATAATTTGTAGAGATTGCAAGTTGACTTTGCCGTTGCATAACCTGATGTTAATCGTTTATTCTTCAATATTAAGAGTTTTGGGCAATAATGTTGATTACAACATATTATTTATTTTTATGTTGGAGATTCCAATTTTTCGGTTGATTTCGGAAGTTAACTCTTCTTAACCACTGATAAAGCCATGCATAGTGTGCACTTTCATGCATTCAGATTGTGATTCAAGATGCTTTCTGGTAGAACTTATCAGATAGATCCAGAGTCCGCTTCATCTACTGCTTCAGCAGAAGTTGCCAGTGACTTCGATCTCTTAATGGAGGTATTAACCAGCCTTCCAGTGAGATCTCTTCTCATAATCAAGTCACAATGGCTTTCAATCATCTCTCATCGGTCTTTCATTTCACTGTGTCCGCACCACTCCTTTATCTCCGGACTTTACCTCCACAAATCCTCATTTCTAATCAATCCAGAGTTCAAGCTTATTTCCCTTGAGATCAACCTCAGAACCTGCTATTCTCTCACTCTCGTCGCAGATCCTTTGGGCATAAAAATTCAGCAATCCTGCAATGGCCTGCAACTTTAGATCGCAACCAAAGGAAACCTATAATATTTATAATCCTACGACCAAGCAATACACCACATTCAAAACCTTGTGCCCTAAGCCTTGAGAACTCGGGTGTGATCATACCAGCACTAATGCACCGGATCCCATCATACCAGATCCCATCATAACTCCACAATTAAGCGTGCTTGGGCGAGAATAGTACTAGGATGGGTGACCGCCTGGGAAGTCCTCGTGTTGCACCCCTCACCCTTTTAGCCTTTCAAAAAAAAAAAAAAAATTTGCCTTGAGAACCCTCAAATGATTAACATAGGATGTGATCCCTCAAATCTCCACACTATGAAGCGGTTTGTGTTTGATGCACTGAAACTTCATTTGAGCAATTCTATAATTCGAGAATTGCCTCTTGGAGACTGTGCAAAGACACTTGTGATGCATTTTTCGATGATACAGTTTCCAGATACGGAGTATCTTGGAATGGCACGTTGCATTGGCTAATTGCTAGGGGGAGTAACGTTGATAAGGATATTTACCTAATTAGATTGAGGAATGGCATTCTCCTAGAATTTTGTTACTTGGAAGATTGAAATTTCTTTGGGATTTTAGTATTTGAGAGAATACCAGGTATCCCTAGATGTTGAACTATTTTGCGTCTTGGTATCTAAGACCTGCCAAACTAGCTTGGCGTGTTTGTGATGAACATTGCCACTTAAGTGAATCAATGACTTAGATAATTCACTTTGTGGCCTTCACAATACAATTTAAAGGGACATTTTTTTTTTCTTTTTCTTTTTTCTTTTTTCTTTTTTCTTTTTTCTTTTTTCTTTTTTCTTTTTTCTTTTTTCTTTTTTCTTTTTTCTTTTTTCTTTTTTCTTTTTTCTTTTTTCTTTTTTCATGCACTAAAATTCACTTGCTTACTCAGCCATACTAAGAGCTCTGGAGATTCCAAGGCCGTAATCTAAATGTAAAGAGAAAAAAGGGTACCTTTTCTAATCCCTTGGTTCAACACACCACACTTTCGAAGATGGAAGAAGTTGAGCACTCAATGTCCGTGTGAAAGAATCTGCTGATTTCACATGCAACAGAAAAAGTGCGTTAGTGGCACGGCCTAAGTGCACTAGTATTATGAATTTTCAAATGGAAATATGCAAAAGGTATAGCATGTAGCACCATTTATTCAACAAGGTTTCTACAAAATGGTTCTAAACCCACCATTTCGATGAAATCTAAAGGATTCAAATGCCATTATAGTAATAGATGATACACCGAAACGTCATCTCTTCTACACCGTACACGTGTCATGATGATCTCAAGGAATAACAGGCCCAAGCGTCACCCCAACACTGATCTGGCCCAAGTGGTTCCAAGCCCACACAACGCAGTCCACCAGACGAACCCAAATTACTACAGCTTGCTAAGCCCACACGTCTCACAGCCATCCCCAATACCCGTAAAACCTATTAAGGCAAGTATCTTGGGGATCAACTTCGGACAGTCAAACCAACAACACCTTGTTTCCAACTAGGAAGCAAATACCAGAGTATACATCGTACATGGAAACTTCCATCAATGAACAACACTCTGATTGGAAACTATCTCCCATGTATCTAGAAGCACAAGCCTAATAGGGAAACTTCCCTTCGCAGCACAACTCCTAATTAGAAAAGGATCTCCATGCAGATCTTCTTCCCTAAACTACGCTACTGAGGGCCTGGTCAAACCAGGACTCCAGCACTATAAATAAGACATGAGGTTGGTAAGCTAAGCTACGCTACAAATTCTGTGTTTACAGCATTAAGCTTTCCTCAGATCCATGTCTGACTTTAGGATCAGATTGCCATCGGCCATTACAATGGTGGTCCGTGGCTCACATGCGTTCCTTGTGTAGGTCAGCAGGTCAAGGTCAAGTAGAGAGCGAAAATCGAATGCATCAATTTGGCGCTGTCCATGAGGACGATAAAGTTCCTAACCAATCACTAGCATCATCTCTCTTCAGAATTCAAGGATATGGTGACCACCAGATCGCGCAACAATGGAGAACAAGGGGACATGTCAAACGCTCAGACTGTCGCTATACCACCATTTCCTACTGTGCCGATGCCACAAGGGCAGCAGGCTCACATCCCCCGCCAGCAGCAGCAGCGACAGACCTAGAATGAATTTTTTGTCATCATAAATACAGCAGATCGTTAAAGCATTGGAGATTATCATTCAGCAGAACCCTCCACCTACCGATGGAGATAAGGAACAACACAGACCTCAATCTTCAGATGACAACAAATAGCAGGCACAGGAGAGTCAAGCTCCTGTTAGTTCTCACTGGACTAGAGGTGGCGTCGCAGTCAACACGGATCCAACTTTCAGAGTAGACAGACTTGCCCCGCATAACCCACTCCGCCGAGGGGCGCACGACCCAGACGTGTTGTACCACTTCTTTGTTCCCCTGTTCGTGGACCACATCATGAACGAGGCTCTACCAAATAAGTTCAGCCCTCCAAAACTCAAATCTATGACGAGATCGACGACCCATTCAATCACTTGTGTCATGATCAGCATGTAATGACGCTCAAAGAAGGTTTTGAGTCGGCGATGTGCAGAATGTTCCCTACCACCCTGAAGAAGTCAGCCGCTGACATGGTTCCACAGTCGCCTGCTAAAATCGATCTACTCATTCAATACACTGGCCAAAGAATTCCTGACACGCTTTGTCGGAAACCAACATATCAGGAAAGGCCTGCACTATATACTTTCCCTAAGGCAGAGGTCAAAAGAAATGCTAAGGGAATACGTCACGCGCTTCATTGATGAGCTGACGTTCATTGACGGCTGCAGCGACGGCATAGCCATGACGGCTTCGCCGCGTGCCTAAGAGAATGAAAATTTTACGACTTCCTCACCTTGGAGCCCTCTGGATATGGCAGAACTCTTGAAGGTCGCCTAGAGGTATACCATCCTGGAGGAAATGAGAACAACAAAAAAGGAAACTGAAGTAGAGAAGAAACCATCCGCTTCTATGGACAAAAATGAGGGAAAAATAAGAAGACGAATAAAGGAACAAGCGAAAGCGCAACGACAATAGGTCGGACTCTGGCCAGGCCAGATAAATCTTCCAACTATGTTGGATTCAGATCCATGACCCCCATCAATTCTAGCTTGTCGGACGTCCTTAATTCCATGAAAGACTGGTAAGATCTGAAGTGGCCTCCAAAGCAGCTCGGATACCCCTCCAAATGCGACAACAAGTATTGCTCATACCATAAGGAGGGTGGCCATGATACTACCGACTGTAAGAGTCTAAGGTATGAAATCGAGTACTGGATTCGCAAGGGCAAGCTACAAGAATTCCTAGGTTCAGAAAAACTACAGGACTGAACCAGGGAAGAGGAAGAGGCAGTCAAAGAGATTGAGAATGAGACTCCGAACATAATATATGTCCTTCACGAAATCGGATCAGAAGAAGAACAATCAAATAGGTCTCATAAGTGGAAACTCCTTGAGATGCAGACATAGCCCACAAACGAGGACAAACGCGTGTATTACTCGCGAGTGCAACCCTATCACGACCTTGACCCTCACAGATAAGGACTTTGAAGGCGTCTGCGCACTGCACAATGACGCTCTTGTCATTTTGGTCTCTATTGCAAGGTGGGAAGTGAAGAGGGCTCTGGTGGACACGGGAAGCTCTCTCAACTTCATGTCCTACAACGCATTTCGCAGTATGGACCTTAAGGAAGAGAAACTAACGTCTTCTGATTACCCGCTGATTGGATTCAGTGGAGAGAAATGATACTCGATTGGGAAGATAAGGTTAGCAGTGGTGGCAGAAGAGCCACAACTAAGAAATGTCATGTTCATGAACTTCATGGTGGTAGTTGCACCATCTACTTATAACCTCATCTTGGGAAGACTCTGGCTTCACCAGATGGAAGTAGTAGTCTCCACCATTTACCAGTACGTCAAGTACACCGCCAACTACTCGGAGGGAACAATTTGTGGGAACCAACCAACGGCACGAGGCTGCCACTATGCTGCACTAAAGCAGATAGAATGTTCCTAGATTCAGTTGGAGCCCGCCAGACAAGTTGAACAGAAGCTAGACTCAGGAACTTTGGAGAAGTCACTCCACCCAAATGGAGACAAAATCCAAATAGCAGTGGCTCAACTTAGCAACAGAGAACATTTCAGCCTTGCAGGAGTAGTCCGCTCTCCAACCCAATAAGACATCGGGCCCAGTGGAGAGGTTATTGCAAATGAGAGCATGACCCCACGACTGTCAGTGGGCACGGAAGGACCCTCCCACGCAAGGTTCACTCTTCAGTATCCTCAATGGTGTCAGCGAAACTTAGCAATTCACTGAAGGTACTCACGATCCAAGCAATGGCCATACGAATCCACTTTAGGGTCGGATCAACCTCTGCCCCAACAATCAATCTATTCAATTGTTTAGTTTTATTTCAGTAGTCAATGTAGAGTTTTAATTCTTAGGAAATTATGTGATTTGCAATCATTTAAGAAATAAAAGAAAATTAAGCAAACACGCTCTATTGTTACTGGAATGTAACAACTATCGCCAAGAGGCGGGTACAAATGACTACAAACTACAAGCATCTGAATCTGATGCGATATACAGTAACGATTCGCTTTAACAGTCTGACTCCAGAAAAATGACTCGAAAGTGACAGCAAAGGTACCCCGGGTAAGTTACAGAGCCCTCTAAGAGTTCCGCTCAACGACTTCTCCGAAGAAGATGATCCACGAACAAGGGCAAATGTACAAAAAGGGTTAAACGGACAAGCTCAGTCCACTGCTCCATCAAATCACCCCGAGAGAATGGCCTGCAAACGGCAATACGAACCTAGCGACGAGTTGTAGACATCTTAGATCTGGTATCCGGCCTCCCGAAGGAGGTAGAAAAGGACAGACAAATGTGCCCACAAGCGACGAGACAGTTAAGGTCTCATAGTGCTACCAAGTGAGGATGCTTCTCCCATGTGCGATACTTGAGGTGACTCAGAGATAGCACCTCCGTAAGCAAAACAACATCTGCCAACACTTCGATCAACCATAAGCTAGCTATAGGGAGTGTGTCTTGACAAACAGGATGGCACAAGGTAACCAAAGCACGGGCGACTAAACGACATACTCATCCCTTGAGAGGAAGTATGTAACTCTTCTTCTCAATACGAGAAGAAATTACAAGATCTTAACAAACCAATTGAGTGTTCACCCAGAGCAGGTGACCACGCATAATAACAAGTCTTATCAAGACTCATCGGCGCAAATGTCAGAACATTCGAAGGCTCCAGCGTTGGACATCTTCCTTCAACCTTTAGAAAACCCAAAGTATATTATTTGAGTAAGAGCATTTGAAGAAGTGCACTCTGTATAAGAAAATGCCTACAACGATGAAAAAAATCATTATATAGATATAGTGGTTCACCAAACAGGCGTTTCAACATTAAATATCAGCATTGAATACTGTATGGGAAATGAGGAAGCGACGGTTTCCAAGGAAACCGCACAGGACCACGTTCATTCAATTAATGATGTTGCACACAACCCCATTGAATGGGGGAGTAACCGATACTCAATCGTCTCGCGATCTACGTCGTACGCTTGTCACCATGCAATCTATGTTGTATACGTGGCACCACGATCCTACGACATGACCCAATTCTTCTTATATGGGTCCATCGGCTCAGCCCACTATTCAAGCATCATTCTATCACGTGCGCTAGCGCACGTAGTAGAAACCCTAGTCACTTTTGACACAAGGAGCACACCTACATATCACCAGCTAATTTAAGGTACCTATTCTTTCTTGAAATTAGTGGAAACTAATCTGCACGATGCAATCCATCTGTGGAAGTAGGCTCGCATGCCCGCAAAGGCAGAGCCCCAACCCAGCCAGGCAAGCATAGTTAGTTTCAATTGTTAATGATGGCTTCTAGTTCATCCGGGTGCGTAGTTCACCATGCGCGAATGTTGATGGCTTAGGAAGTGGGAGTCTAATCTGCGTTCTTACGCCTGATAAAAACTACTGGTCAGATATCGTCGCCCCTTTGTGGACAACAGCTACCAAACCCGATTAGGTAAGCCTAGCCAGTGACGACTGACAACGATAGCTTCTGGTCAAAACCCAGACCTGTAGACCGCTCCGCGCGGGTGTAAATGGTTTGGAAATTGGAAGCCTAGTCAGTTTTGAGTGATGTCGACGGTTCGCCACGGGACTACTACTCTTCTACAGACCATGGTCGTTGAATTATCAACTCCCATACTTATAGCCCATTCTGCGCGGGTGTAGATGGTTTGAAAGGTAGGAGCCTAGTCAGTCCCGACTGATGTCGATGGCTTTCCACGGGACCACTGCTCTTCTACAGACCATGGTAGTCGAAAACTCTCAAATTTGTAGTTCAATGTGCACGGGTATAGATGATTTGGAAGGTGGGAACCTAGTCAGATCCAACTGATGCCGACGGTTTGCCATGAGACCACTACTCTTCCACAGACCATGGTCTCCAAATTTTCTCATCCCAAACTTGTAGCCCGCTTCGTGCGGGTGTAGATGGTTTGGAATGTAGGAGTCTAGTCACCTCCGACTAATGTCGACGACTCGCCACGAGATCATTGTTCTCCAACAGACCATGATCGCCAAATTATCTCATCCTAAACCTGTAGCCCGCTCCGCGTGGGTATAGATGGTTCAGAATGTGGGAGCCCAGTCATCCCCAACTGATGTCAATTACTCGCCACGGGATCACTGCTATTTCTCAAGACAGTTGCCACCAAATTCGATTACAGCTCAAGCAGCATCTTTACGCTCACACATGCTGACATTTCGTTATCAGCAATGGCCACTTGAAACAACTCAAAAATCAACCTGTTAACACGCGGACGAATGTTGCACGGGATACCAGCCCGAGCTTACAAAACCTGACTTGGGCCAAGCGTTCTTGCTCAACTACAACGCATGTGCTCGGCTGCAACAGTTCACTCAGGCCAGCAACGACAACTGACAGTCAAATACATAACTTGAATCTCCAACAACTTACCTCAAGGATGAGTTGCGGCCTGGGTAGTGTAACCCACTGCCAAACCATTCACAAAACATCCACTATTGGACGTAACCACGCGATAGCAACTCTGAGACCTCGCGGAAGGACAAGTTAGAATTATTAGCAACATGAACGGTCGAACTCTCAACAGCAGACAGACCACTCGACTTCCTGCTAACCCAACCAAACTTATGTCAAAGTAAAACACAAGGAAAAATGGAAAGCGTGCATCAGGGAGACCGAACAGAATACGGGTACAAAGCATACTCAAAATAAACATATTTTCAATAACAGTTGAAATACAAAGTACAGATGTACAAAATTTACTCCTCATCAGAAGGAGGTACAAATACGGGGGAACTAAGCCTAGCAGGCGAAGAAGTAGGAGTTGCGTCCGTCCGTGCGTGCCACGCCATGATCTAGATCGCCCTCTTCCTCTGACTCAGAAACCATTCTGAAGTCTACTTAAGACATCTTCTTGTAATAAGCTAGGTCCCATTCCGGATGCTCTTCATTCATCAGTGCCAACAGTTCTAACCTCCCATGCATAACCAAGCGGAATTCACACGTGCCTTGCGCTTTGAGAAACTCTTCCTCGCGCGCCTTTGCTTCAGCAAGTTCACGCTCTAGCAGCTCCAGCTTGCCTGTCAGCGCATCAACCTGAGACTACTCAGTAATCAAGCTGGAGTTCTCTACCGGTAGGTATGGTTGTCTCGATGGTTGTTTGGATTAGTATTGGACGACTCGTCGTATTTGTTATCGTTAGACCGGAGATTTTTGGAGTACTCCATTGATCTTCTATCAGGTTGTGTGAGCTTTGTCACTGAATCTTATTTTCAGAAGAAAAAAAAAACTCGTCGCTCCCCATGAACGGCGCCAAACTGATGCGTCCAAAAATCGTCCTCCTGTGAGTTTGACCTACAAAACAACTGTTAGCTGAAGGCACTCCGATATTTAAGTCAGTAACTCTGTTGGAAGAATGATGTAAATCTGGACAAAACTCAGTTAAATTTGCATACCTTTGTCAAATGTTCCCTTTACCCCTTTGTCTAATGTTCCCTTTACCTTTTATAATGGTCATAGTTAACTATCTGCGTGACTTAAGCATGTGAGGCACAACGGAAGGAGATGTTTCCGTAACAGTCTCCTCCTTAATGGAGATGCGTTCGTGGAGGCGTAATTCCTTCCACGATTCTTTCTTGATGCAATGTTCTTCTTCTTTATGAGAGAATGTGTATAGGGCTTGGATTTGGGCTTTGATTCGTCTGGGTCTGGATTATGATCATGTTTACGCCTCCTCAGTAGTGGGTCTAGTCTGGGCCTCTATAATTAGCCTCATTCTTTCTAGGCTTTATGAGTTGGCCTAATGGATCAGGTGTTGTATTCTCGTTATGGGACTTTATGCCACGTGTATGGCCGTGATGATCGGTCTATTTTGATGTATCATCAATGAGGCTTCGCCTTTTTTTTGTATCATCAATGGGGCTTCGCCTTCTTTTTTATCTATGGACTCAGTTTGTGGCAAGAAAGATTTATTGATTAGTGGTATTTGTTTTACTTTTTTCCATCTCTCCTTTTTGGTATACTTTAATTCTGAAATAGTCATATGGGAGTATTTTCAATAGGTTTTGCTTTGAAAATGACTTTTTACAGCTATTTTTCCGACAAGACACTAATGGATGGAACACAAATGAAGAAACATGTCTTATTTGATAAGATTCATCAGACTAGGAATTCAACAACTGTATTAAGCAAGCTGCGTCAATATTTACTCCACCATAAGCAAGTTTTTTATGTTAAAGGTTTTCTTGGTTGGTGAACAAGAAGACATGGGTCACCATTTGGAGAACTAATTAAGTTATCCCCTTAGATTGACTAGCTTTTTAGCTAGCTACCTAGGAAGTTTAGGTTATTGATCATGGGATTTCTTCTGGATGATTTTGTTTCCAATAAACACCCTGGTCGGGTTCCATTGAGCAAAACCTTTTTGGATTCTTTTGTGCCTCTTTGGGGGTTTTTTTTACACTTTTTACTCATTATCTTTAAAACACAACCACAGAAGGGGTAGAAGTGTCAAAAAATATCAAAAAGGCACTCAAACAAGGCAGCGTAGAATTAGTCAAACATATATGGCATGATGCTTATATCAATTGTTAACAACTACTTTGTTTTGCTAAACTAGCTGACTGGCTTTATGAACAGAACACCCAACGCAACTAACTCCTAGCCATTGCATTGCAAACACTAATTTTGTTGTAATCTTGAAACTTCACTATGTATCCATTCAATTCGAGGAAACCCCATAGCACTAAAATTTAGCTAATTCGTGCTTCCGATTATGGTTAAAAAAAAAAAAAAAAAAAACCTGGTATGCACCTTCACCAAATTATGTACTTGGGGTTTACCTTTTTTTCATGTAAATATACAACTCACAACTATTCTATAGATGGTATGAATTGCTAAAAAACATATAAGAAAAACCAACCATCATCCTATTTTACCAAGGAGTGGATTCCGATGATGAATCAAAACAACAAAAACGAAGCTGGAGAAGATGTCTTTTGTCGTTTGAGGAAGAAAAAAAGATCCATAGACAAGAAAAGAGGCAAAAACAACTCTAGCTCATGCTTTTGTTAGCACACCAGTCAGAGAATGTGCAAATTTTATGTAGTGTGGATGAGGATTAAATTTTGCATGAGATATCCTAATAATGTGTTAGTTCAAATTAGGGAATATTACTTTTAATCTTTCAGTTTTTGCACTTATAGAATTAAAAAAAAAAAAAAAAAAAGGAGGGGGCATAAGGGATGGGGTTTTAAGGAAATATTAAGACAGATGCTAAATAACGCCACCACTTCTTCTGATGGACACCACCACCCACCAATTTTTTTATATTTTTTGGATTTAGTGAAGGACATCACCACCATATAAAGAAAAAAAAAAAAAAAAAAAAAAAAAAAAAAAAAAACCTAACCCTCATTTTCTTTTCTCCATTTCTTCTCCAACTACTGCATCCTCCTCCTCTTCACCCCACCACTTCGCCACCCACCGCTACCTCTCCTCCTCATCTCCTTCACCCCACCACCTCGCCACCCCTCCTCCTCCTCCCCTTCAACCCACCACCTTTGCTCCTCCACCTCTTCACCCCACCACCTCTCCTCTTCCTCCCCATCACCACCACCCCCTCGCCACCTCTGTTATTCATCCCCTTCACCGCCACAAATTTGTCACTTTTCCTGCTCCTCTTCCCCTTCACCCCACCACCTCTCCTCATCCACCCCTTTACCCCACCACCTCTCTCTTCCTCCCCATCACCACCACCACCTCTCCACTTCTCCTCCTCCCCTTCACCCCACCGCCGCCTTTCATCCTCCTCCCCTTCATCACCACCACTTCGCCATCGCCTCAGTTTGTAGAAAGAATGCGATGTGCACTCGAATTTCTCATATCGGTGGTGCAACAAAAACACAACTATCGCCTCAGCACTATCAACTGTGTCTGATCCGAGAGATTCTGAGATGCTCATATGTTAACTTTGTATATAAAGGAATTCAATTGTAATGCGACTAATCCGAGAGATCTGAGATGCCCATATGTTTAGTTTGTATTTAGAGAAATTTTGGGATATAATGAAGTTAAGAATTTTGGGAGTATTTGCAGCTACATTTTCATTACTTATAATATTTGCATGCATAGTATATAAAACCACAACAACAAAAATATTTTCATTGACATACTCGTTTCGCAAAATATATTATTTTTTCCCTTTAAATTAAAAAAATAAAGTTCTGCCTATTAATTCATGCTCAAGACTTCAGCTGCCAAAACGAATAAAATAAAATAAAAAAGGGGGGTCTCCCTGTCTAAGACCTCTCGAGGATTTGAAAATAATCCTTGTAAGTACCTTGAAACATAACTGAGTAGTAAGAGTTTATACCCAAACGCAACGGTTACTGCGAGCAATAACACATAATCGCAGACCAAATTGTGAATGTAACAAAACACAAAGGTAGCGGCTCATGCGACATTGTCCAAAATCCCTACAAAGACAAAAACGCAGCGGTTGATGCGAGGATGAGTTCTAAGATCTCACAAATCGTTGTGTTTGGAAAGAAAACAAATTGTCCATTTTTTGATTTTTTGATTTTTTGATTTTTTGTTTTTTAATGTTTATTTTCATCTTTTTCAATTCCTAGGGGTTTGCTACAGTATTGACATATTTGATTTATTGCTAAACCCACTTTTAAATCAAACCCATAGGAATTGAAAAAAAAAACCTTAAAATATTCAGATACAAAAAAAACAAAAAAAATGGACAAAGTCTGTTTTCTGTCCAAACGCAGTGCTTCCTGCGACAGGAATTTATATACATGCAGCTACCGCTGTGTTTGGACAGAAAACAGACTTTGTCCATTTTTTTGAATTTTTGTATTTGAATTTTTTTTCATTTTTTTTATTCCTATGGGTTTGCTACAGTATTTACATATTTGATTTATTGTTAAACCCCACTTTTGTACACCCCAAACCTATAGAAATTGAAAATAGTTAAAAAAAAAAAGGTTCAAACACAAAAAAAAAAAGAAATTTTAAACAGAGTCTGTTTCTGCCCAAACGCAACGGTAACTGTGAGGATATGAACAGTAATCGCACAATCTGCTGCGTTTAGGGCAAAAAAATAGAGTCTGGTTTATGTCCGAACACAACGGCTTTGGCGAGCTTCTATCTTATCCTCGCCTGAGCCGCTGCGTTTTGGGCAAAATCTGACTCTGTTTCATACAATTGTTGAATTTTTGTGATTTGTACGATCACATTCGCGTCCGTTTGTTGCGATTGTTATTATTTGGCTCAATTTTGCCGTTGCATTTTGAGTATCTCCGAGAATTTTTTTCACTTTTTTCTTTGTCTATGACATTCAAGCATACTTGGGAAAACCACTATGGTTGCATAATCATAAGAAAATTACTTGAGAAGACAAATAGATTTGCTTGAGAAGACAAATAGAATTCATTGGGAAGACAAATAGAATTACTTGAGAAGGCAAGTAAAATTGGTTGGGAAGACAAATTCATAACCAATTCATTTAAGTTTAGCATTATAAAAGGGGAGTGGTCTATTAGTATTCATAACTAATTCAAGAGAAAGAAGAGAAGATGAAGAGAAAAAGGCCAATGTTGAAAAAAAAAATACTCTGACAAAGAATGGGATGAAATTGGAGATCCCGAAGACGACTCTGTTTGGTATGAGGACCCTACCCCCCCCCCCCCCCCCCCCCCACTCATCATCGTCTTCAGATGATGATGACGAAAACTGTTAGATGAGGAAGAGGACAGTGAATCATCATCGTCCTCTGATGAAGATGATGATGATGATGGTAATGGTGATGGTGCGTTAGTGGACTACTACTCCTCTAACGAAGAGGGCCGCAATCGTCATCCCCTCAAAGACTTTGTTGATTATCTCCAAGACAAATAATGTATTTTTTTGAAATATTTTTAAATATTAATGAAAATTTACTGTTTAATTTTTTTTTTTTTTTTGTATTGTAAATTTTTGTTAATTCAATTTGTGTTTGTTAATTCCAATTTGTTGTCTAAAATTTTAATTTGTGTTCGTATTGTGAAGAAAATAAGAGAAGAAGAAGAAGGAGAAAATAAGATAGGAGAAGAGAAAAAAACACATGAGAAAGAGAGTGAGAGATGAAGAGGTGGTGTAGGAGGTCGGCGGGGTGGTGATGGTTCTTGACGGAGAAGATAAGGAAAAGAGAAGAGAGATGAGAGATGAGAGAGGAGAAGAGGTGAGGAGGAGGCCGGTTGACGGTGTGGTGGTTCGGTTGATGGTGGCGAGGTGATGGTGATGGTCCTTGATGACAGGAGAAGAGAAAGAGAGAGGAAGAATAGAGGAGTTAGGGTTTTTTTTTTCCTTTTATAGGTGGTGTCCTTCAGTAATGGTGGTGTTCTTTAGAAAATAGCCTGATGGTGGTGTCCATCATGAAAAGTGGTGGTGTTATTTAGCAGCAGCCAATATTAATGATTTCAAAACATGGTTGTAACTTGTAAGTGTGTTTAGCAGTATACATTGTAATTTGACTATTTACTTGCCAAATTTATTCGGTTGTATCAGCTTGATCATCAAGGTACCACCGTAAGTTGAGTGGTTTCAAAGGTGGATTATACCAAAATAGGCATCTTAAATTATTGCCCAGTCACCTTTGAGTTTTTAAACCGTTCCATGTTGATGTCGTCTTACGTGAAGTGAAATTGAATATGAACAAACTCTGTCAAATGTGTCTACTCAGTGAGAAATCGCAGATTTCAGGATCTTTAAAATTATTGTTCACATTTAAATTAGACCAAAACGGAGCATCCCATAATAGAACTAGATTTTGTGAAACTTGTCCATTTGTCCCTGATGTATCACATAAACTGAATGCGAAATGCGTTATTTTTTGTTGTTAATTTGGTAAAAAAAACGAGTCATCATCAGATCTGCTTCATCAAGTAATAAGATACATAGGTCTTTATCTTCTATCCCTTTGATAATTCAACTAGATAATTTATGTATTATTTTGTCTCAATCATTACATGCTAAACTTAGAAAAAGTGTTCCAATTTTTACCAGTTATACTCATAGTTGACAATTGGACAAATGCAGATTCGAAGGTATCTCCTTGGAGTCGAAAACAACCAACAACAGAATAGAGTTACAACCATGCAAGCTAAGTACAAAATCTGGGAGTCAGGCACACAGACCTTTCCTCCAAAGTGAACTTGTCATTAGGCAAGGGTTCAACAATCAACTCATTTCTTCTGAATGGATCTTCAGATTTGCAAGCTTAGTTGCTCGGATGAAAGAATCACTTTTACATGGTTTTACAGGGAGGGTTACTACATACCAGCATTGAGCTCTTAATCAAAATCAAAAATGCGAAGGAAATGAAGAAACCTTGAATAATGTACATTTTTCTTTTGGATATAATCAATTCAAGTTCGAATTTTCATCTAACACTAAAAGGCCTAACTACTACTAATACCAAAAACAACATTTTTGCACGCCAAAGCACATTTTCCATAGCAAGCCTTGAACATGTCCATGAGCAAACCCACATGACCACATCACATCAGTCATCCCCAAGTGATGAGCTCTGATAGGCAACGACTACTTCACACCACCAAAAGTATTTTCTTACACCATTTTACTCTTTCACGCCGCCTACTTTATTTCCCACACCACCTATATAAACAAATAAACAACATTTTTCTCCTCCCCATTCAAATCAAAACTCAAGTCTCCCCTCCACTCCCCCATTCAAATTTTCCATCTCCCTCGAATCTCTTGCAAAATCAAAACCAATATCTTCCCTCTCCCTCGAAAATTTCTTCCCTCTCCCTCAAAATTTCTTCCCTCTACCTCCCCAAAACGCAACTTCTCAAAAATGCAACCTCTCAATCGCAAAACACAAAACACAAAACACAAAATGCAAAATGCAAAATCGATTCCAACTCTTTTGAAAGTGAGTTATCCATTCTATCTTTAGGTTTAGGATTTTTGTTTGCATTGTAAGTGAGTCATCCATTGTTTATTTTTGTGCATTTGCGTATTTGTTTTTATCTTTAAAGTAAAATTGTATATTTATTATGTTTTTTGTGTATTTATCGTTTAGTTCATCTCTTGGTAATGAAAGTAGTTGCGAAGGCAGATTTGGTGGTCACTAGGGCTCCAAATTGGTATTTTATTATTAAAATGTAAGGAAATGAAATATATAATGTTGTTTTACATCGAAATCGTGTAAGTTAAAAGTGGTTGGTAACCCTTGAATTGGCTAAAGTATTTCTTTAAAATTAGTAGATTTTATTGTACAAATAAATTGACTTGAAGTATTTGTTTGAATGTACATTTTTTTTATTTGAAGGTTTATTATGTCTTTTGTTGGTCGTGATGGTGGTGGGGATGATCGAGGTTATAGAGGTCAAAGACGACCCATGACGGTGTCTCACCGAAAACAGATAGCAAAAAAGGGCAAAGAACAGGCAGAAAAATAAAATGGAAAAATAAAACAGGGAGAAATAAGTGAATTAGAATATAAGAGAGGATCAAATTGGGATTCAAATAGATGCTCAAGAAGTAGGTACACTGGTAATTGTATTGCAAAGTCAACCCCAATCAGAAGGGCAAGCAGGTTGGAGTAATGAGGGTGTTGGACATGAAGATGAGGAGTTAGAGGAGGGTGAGAATGTGCATGTGGATAATGAGGAAATAGGGGATGAGGAAGAAACAGCGGTAGAGGAGGGTAAAGAAAAAGGAGATGCGTGAGATTCTTATCCCAATGGTCTGAAGGATTATTCCACATTAGACGATTACCATGGACATATTTCTTGTGACATTTGGGATGGTGAGCAGGTAACTTAATATTTTAGTTTGTTAAATTATATAAGTGTGTTATTTAAATATATTTGGACATTGAATTACTTAATGTATATGTTTCTTGTATTTAGGAACGAGGTGCATTGCGATGTCGGCATCAATATAGAAACTTATTAGATTGAAAGTTGAAACATGAGCCGAAATAAGTAAAGAGAATGATCTATAATAGTGGTATGTATCCACTGATTCAATATTGTAAGGATCGTCTTGATAAGGTGACCATTTGTGTTTTGGTGGAGCATTGGCAACATGAGACCAACACATTTTACCCACCTTTTGGAGAGATGAGCATCACCTTGGACGACATCTATCGTATAACTCTTTACTGATTGTTGGTAAGTCGGAAAGAAAATCGATGAAGATGACGGCAGATGAATGTGTTACATTATTGGTGAATGATTTGGGGATTGAAAATAAATAAGTAAAGGTCCATGTCAAGAAAAATGACAGATCTGTGGAAATGAAGTTTATTCGGGAATATTGTTGTAGAAAATCTACAGAAACTGATTATCTTCAAAGGAAAGAACAAGTGTGTAGGGATTACTTGTTATTTTTTTGGGTATAACTCAGTGTTCTAAAAATCGCTAGGCGAGCAGGTGCCTAGCGCCCAGGGGCCTAGGCGGGTGCCTAGGCGGTCTTAGGTTTTGTATTATAACTTTAATAATTTACAAAAGTTAAGCATAATACCTTATCAATTGCATCCAATTTAATGCCAATATACATATGCAAAATTTAAAAACATGAAAAATTAACAATCGTGAACAAAATTTATTAAAACTCAAATGACTGAAGTTGGTCATGATGGGTACTTTATATAAATTTGAATTTGTGTACTCTTTTATTTTTCTTCAAATTGCATGAATAACCTCAGTTATGTTTGATAAAATCTACATTAGTAAAATTGGTACCGGCAGATCCTTTGAGAATTCCATTAAGTAATCATTCTTTGCTACATTTAGACATATACTGAATAAAAAATAATTAAATAGTTTATTTCTAAAAAATAGGAAAGAAAAATAAAATAAGAACACAATCAGCCTTATTAAAAAATAAAAAAAAATAAAAATCGCCCAGACCGCCTAGACCCCGCCTAGAGTCCGCCTAGACCCCGCCTAGACCCGCCCAGACTGCCCAGAACCGCCCAGCCATTAATCTGGGTTGTTTTCCACCTTCTAGCGCCTAGGCGCCGCCTAGGCCGATTTTTAGAACACTGGTATAACTATATTTGCTGATAAAAGTGGAACAAAGGTTTGGATTAAATATTTGAAGATGTTGATAAAGGTGGGTGATGTAAAAAAGTACGGCGCGCAAGAGCTTTGGCATTCTTGTTTCGTTAGTTGGGCGGTGCTAGCATAGAGGGTACGAAGCAAATTTCAGGATATTTGCCTCTTTTGGAAGTATGTTTCGAATTTTATATTTTGTTAATTACCCTCATAATATATAAAAATTTATTAATATTTATTTATGTTGTTTTCGTTTATAGGCATGGATATATGATCACTTCATACTTTGGGGTAATGCAAAACTGAAGTGGGATGCTAGACTCCCCACCATGGCTAAGTGCGAACCCCCACAAATTGTAGGGGTTTCGGACGAACAAATCATCGCTCTTAGAGCATCTCGATGACATGTCTTCTGAAGAGGTAAATATTCATCATTAAGTTCAATAAAAAAAATTGTATGATGTGTCATATATTAATAAGTTTTAATTATTATAATTCACAAGTACTTTGGGACCCTTACGTGGAGTCCAAGCGAAACACTCCCCTTTATGGCATCACATGGTTCACAGAATGTTTGTTATGCCTTGACGTAGAAGAACCATATCACCCCGATAGAGTTATGAGACAAATGAGAAAGGTACAAGTCATCCCAAATGGACCAATCCAAGCCCAATTCAAGAATAGAACTCGATCTAGGAAGCATTATTTTGTGAAGTATGGGGTTTTGTCTTCGTTCGCTGAAAGGTGGTAGTATCATGTCGTGCCAACTAACGAACAAGGTGCACCAGTGAAGCTTCCATGGGATTGTAGGGAGGATTACTTGGACTGGTTTCACCGCATTAGCCCTTCATACAACCACTGAACAAGAGGATAACTCATCCCCTAAGAAAACATTTGTTTTTTCAAACAAGAGGGTAATTACAAACATTTTACACTTATGGAAGATCTAAAATTTATATGGTTTGCACTAACATCAAATGTTTCCCTGCAAAATATTGTCGTTTCTTAGGCTCTTAAGGTGGTCAAGGCCTCTATTGAAGAAATGGGAAGTTGACAGGGTTACGTTCCTCGCACGACAAAATAGAGTACGGAATTTGCTAGAATATTTGTCTATGCCCGTTACCTTAGAACAAGAGGAAGAAGAGCCTGATGTACACCCTAGTGGTGAAATTGGTGGTGGAGGAAGTGAGCGTAGAAGCAAATCGAGGCATGAACAAAGACACTATGTCTGGAGGCAAAGATAAATGTGTTGTTTGTAATATTTTCAAAATTAATTGTTTCATTTTGTAAACTTCAGAAATATTTGTTAACAAGCTAGAACTTTTTACTTCTCTTCGATATTGATTGTTCCATTTGTTAACAAGCTTTCATATTTTAAGATTTTTACAATGATTTGAATGCGACGCTATTATTGTAACAAAGTACTAAAAAAACATTGGGGAAATGAAAAAATTGCAGAAAAATGGTAAGGAAAAGTTTGACAATGAAATAAACAATGCAACAATGAAAACAATTGCAGCAAAAAATGCGACAATGAAATAATGTCAGAAATAAAATGCGACTTGTATGGAATTCACATAAAGGATTAGTTCAGAAGACTTGAATGGTTCGAGTTTAGGTTTGATGCGACAATGCGACTAAACTTTAGAAAGTCAAGTTGCAGAAAAAATTTCAAAAAATGACTATGTTCACCTGGACCAATGCGAGATTTTTCTATTTGGTCGGTAACATCGATGAAGCTACCGCGAAGGCTATGAACTTAAACGTGGGGAGAAATTTGAAGAAATGACCTTAAATCTATGTGTACTGACTCCTAATCGAATTATTTGGAATTCAGAAGTAAAAGAAATCATTTTATCTACTAATAGTGACCAAATTGGTGTATAACCAAATCACGCCCCGATTGCCACCGTTGTAGATATAGGCATTTTGAGAATACAAAATCTCGCACTGGTTCAGGCGAATAGAAAAAAAAATTCATTCTTTGGAACAATGCAAGATTTTTTAAAAATCTCGCATTATCCCAGGCGACGTTTTTCAAAAATGTCGCATGGACCTCTGCGAGCTTTTAAAAAAGTTCACATTGGTCCAAGCGAACAGAGTCATTTTCTGAAATTTTTTCTACAACTTTAGTTTTGACATTTTTTTAAAGTTTTGCATTGTCACATCAAACATTATTTTTGTAATTATTTCTTCAATTTTTTTACTTCTCCAATGTTTGAAGCCTTGCATTCAAACTAATTCTTTTTGTGATTTCGCATTGTCACATCAAACATAAACAAAAACTCGAACTAAATAGAGTCAAATTCCATATAATATACTAACAAAAACTCAAACCATACAAATCTTTCGTAAATACAAAAAACGGTGATTTTTCTAACAAAAGAATGGTTCATATATCACCAAAAAATTAAAATGGTCATTTACATTTTTTTCATCACAATATTTGTTAGCAAAATACAATATGTGCATTAATCCAATATGGTTACGACCTCGTTCGACTTGTTGACATTTTTCTGATTCTTGTCATTGAACTTTTTTATTTTGGAAAGCTTTTTTTTTAAGGCGAGCTGGGTTTTAAGGATCCCATAACCTATCAACTGGACAACCTATAGATCAACACCCATTAAAAGTAACCATGTCGCAGGTGGGATTCGAAGCTAGGACGTGGGGGACAAACCCACACAGCCCTAACCACTAGGCCAAAACACCCTTCTTCACCATTGTTGCACCAATCCCGAGCTGGGCATCGAAACTACTCTTCAATCAGATTGCTTCTGGAAATATGCGACACGACCAAATTGGTACTATCAGAGGCAATGGTGGTTTGACTTGCATATGAAGGAAGACATAGTGACTACACTGTGCAAGGTGTGCCATGAAACAAAAACATCATTCATCAAACTATGGTGTTGGGTAAAGATATGAAAAACAAGTCGTGCTTTGGTTCCCATATAAAACAAAGATACATTGGTAACGATTCACTGTGAGTTCTAACATATCGGAGTCCATAAACCAATTTTTGTTGTTTATCCGCACCTAACCTTCTGGAATTAGCAAAGCATCCTTGAAAACCTTGACCCCTGACTCATGCCACATTCCAACCCACAGTTCATTACTTTCAAGCTTCATCAGTACGTATTTCCGTACTTGTTTCCAACCACTTTCGTTGTCGTAATGTAGGAATTTGGCTATGTATCGAAATCCACAATTTCCATCGTCTGGAACATTATCAATATTGTCAATATAATCCCATATCCAATACGGAATTTTGCTCATCTATCTAGTGGTTCGAATTTTCGGCGTATCTTTTTTGTTTGACAACTTCTTACTTTTGCCTTTTAGTTCCTCTTGAGCCATAGCGTATTCATGGCTCGATGGATCCATTTTTGTCGACCTCTCGTGCTTAGACAACTTCTTCTTTTTACGTCTCCCCTTGCCAGCCACAAGTGTTAATGGTTCAATCAATACAGTTTCACCCAGGCAACTCAACTCTAGAAGCTACCTCTTCATCACCAACTTTTGATCATGAGTTGAATCATTAAACTTATTCATAAGAGCGTTGACCACTGGGTCTGTAATCACATCCCCACATTCACGAATAGGTGTTGTGACATGTTGAAGCCAATACTTGTCTATGGTGCGTACTGAAATTTGTCCTATGGGAGTTAGATAACTTGTAAGTTCGTGAGCACAAGGTAGTCCATGAGTAGTTCGAAGCACACATCCACACTTGACAGGGTCATTGCCCACATTTTCACACTTCTGAATTCCTAAATTGATCAAATCAATAGCTGTGTATGCCACCGACCCATGAAGTTTGCCAAATAAACTGAGCATATGATCAGTCTTCACCTTCGTCAGACTTTGTTGAAATGACGATTCTATTTCTACCAGTTGGATTTCGATCATATCATGCATATTTGTCCAAACATTCAGGCATGTACCTTGTGAATTTTTCAATGAGTGCTTCAATTTCGAGTGTGCCCTTTCAACTCGACCGGTTGCCCGTTGGCCAAAATGCATAAATGTATCGGTCCATGCACTAACAAAGTACTCCTTCTGGGGATACCAAACCATCTTGACATATTCCAAACACTTCGGGTATGCTGCTCATCTTCTATCAAAGTCAGTTGTGGTCTTGTTCCATTTCTCTTCTATACTTATCTATACAAATCTGAAAATGAATCTATAAACTCGGCCCACCCGGAATTATCTTCAAAGTGTTTTTACAGTTTTTCTCAACATTTGTGTTTTTGTGCCTTTTGCATAATAATCTCCTTGCCTTGGGAAAAACTAACTCAATAGCCTTGATCAAACCCAATTCTCTATCAGTCACAAACACGCTTAACAAGTTGTCTGACTCAAAAATTCCTACAATTTTTTCAATGCCCAAGCGTATGAATCTTCCTTCTCAAAACACATAAAACAAAATGCAACATTAAATGTCTTTTCGGTAGACGTCACACCAACAATCTCAAACAACGACATCCTATATCGATTCGTTTTATATGTGCAATCCATAAGCATTACTTGTGGAAACACTTTACCAACTAAATAGATTTAGGATGTGCCCAAAAAGATTGGTGACTTTATTCCCTTTATCAATAATATGTCATTCTATGTACTTGTGATCCCTCAACAAGGTCGTTCTGCCTCTTTGTTGGAGTATTTTTATCCGACAAATTACATTTGTAAATATTCTTCAAATTCGAGATATTATTCGGATACATCTCTTTCAACTGAGACAAGATGTGGAGAGGGTTCAAACCCGACTTCGTCATATTTTGCGCATAAATCATCTCATCTTCATTCAATTTACCAGCAAACGAATGACCAACAAGTGAGGTTGATCGAGGATGATTGTGCATGTCTCTTGCAACATCCAATGGCCATTCTCTAGTGGGATCCCTTTCAACTGAGCCACACTTCTTTGTATTGCTTGATCGAACAAAATTTTTTAACCTTTTTATCGGGCTCTCCTCCTATTTCACAACAAAAATGGATCATTCCCTTCCGTATTTGATTAGCAGGTTCCGATAATACAACTATGTTATTATCCCTACTGATGCCTTGGACCCAAGCTATCAACGCAGACCTTGATGAGAATACTTACAAAAATTTTAAACTTGTTAATAACAACATATTTATAACAATGGAAATTGATGAAAACAAAAACACACAAACTATCTTACCTCGTCCGCAACAAATAAGTGACCATCGTCGACTACCAGTGTCATTGATCTTTCTTCATTGTTAATGTCACCACTTCTATCATCGAGTAACTTGCCATCAACATTATCATCATCATTCTGCATAATGATTTATTTCATAATTAATTTCATATATTAATTAAAATTTTAATTTACTTAACAACAAAATAGCGTTTACCTCTAAAATGTTCGTCTCTGGGTTCTCAACATCGTTAAAAGACATGTCCATACTTTTTACATCCATTAGATATGCCTATGCACCAATGCTTCATTCAATAATCAAACAATTATCTTGAAAAAAAATTGGACGCAATTTAGATGAAAAAAAATTAGACAAATTACCTCCATTGGAATGGATTGTTCTTGTTCTTTAAATTGATCATCTTCGTCACCCTTAAAATCTTCATTTCTAACATCATCAACTTCACTAAACCTTTTACATTTTCATCTAATAAAATTAAAATAAATTCATCCAAGGGAAATGTAATGGAATGCAAGGAAGAGATAGGAGAATGCAACCGAGATGGGAGAGATAAGGGAGAGGAGGAGGAGGACAAGGAGGAGACCAAGGGTTTTTGTGAAAAGGAAAAGATAGGGCAGAGGACGAGGAAATGGAGTTTGCTCTCCGAGTTTTGAACGACACGCGGCAAGGAATGCAAGAGATCGAGGGAAAGGAGTTTGCATTTTGAGATAATTTCTTTGTTAAGTTTTGCATATTCATTGGTGGTGTAAATAAAAAAAAATATTTAAAAAAAAATAAACACTTGTGAAAAAACACTTTTAGTGGTGTGGAATAGTCATTGCCAATGCAACAAGGTAAAACTGCTTGCTCTTATCGTGTAAATAATAGCTTGTGCTCTGATTGGATGAAGCATTCACCCACAAATCTGAAGCATTCAACATGAACCAGAGAAAAACTGTGCGTTCTACTAATCAGAGTGTTGAGACGAAACTGAAACTAGATGAACGAATCCCAATACAATCATTAAAGGGTTGTATAACTTAAGGGGGGGCAAGAAAAAACTTTTTCTTTCTGCCTGTATTTCTCACAATTGATGATTTTTATATACACTACAATACAACAGGTTGGTGTAGAGGGGGCCATAGCCCCATGAAACTAAATGAGGAATAAAAATAAAATAATTAAAAAGACCTACGACGGCACTTTTGGAACATCGGATTCCTGCAAACCTGCATAATATTACTACTAACTTTTCAAGCAAAATTGTCCCAAAGGCACTATTGGCTTTGCTATTGATGAGGTGTTGGAGATACTGCTTCTTCCGATCGGTGTGATGCCTGTCCCGATGCTGCTGACGATGACTTGTCTGAGCCCCTTACATTGTACTTCTCATATACTTTCTCGCGATTTTCTGACCACCATGTTTCTGCTTGGTGCTCTCCAAATCTTCTCCGGCTGCACACAAAATTTCATCGACTGAGTCACATCTTATGAACAATATTCAAACAAAACTAGAAAAGAACTAGGGGTGGGCATTTCAGCCCGAAAACCAAGACCGAACCGATCGGGTCGGTTCGGATCAGTTTTTTATTTATAATTAAATTTTTTGTTTTAAAACCCAACCCGACCCAATGTTTCTGGTCCGGGCCTCGGTTACCCTTTCTGAAACTCGTCGGGTAACCAACCTGGCCCGAGTATGAATAAATAGAAAATTGTTTGAGCTATAGCAGCAGTTTGGGCTTTATCAAATTTCTAAACAGTTTGGACCTTTATAGCAGCAGCTTTTGTAAAAACAGTTTGGACCTTTATAAAAACTTATAAAAATAGTTTGGACCTTTATAAAAACAGTTTGGACTTTTATAGCAGGGAGTAGGTTGGACCTTTATAGCAGCACTTTTTGTAAAAACTGTTTGGGCTTTGGAGTTTGGACCTTTGCGCTTTGGACCGACACCAGCCCGAAATTCGGTTAACCGGACCTCAATTAACCGGCCCAACTCGATCCAGTCTCGGACCTCAGAATTTGGGGCTTAAAATAATCGGGCCGGTTTTCGATTTTTAATTTTCGGGCCGATTACCCGAACCTGCCCAGCCCTAAAAGGAACCATGGTTTACAGTTATTATCTAATTTTCACTTAAAATAATACCAGTACTTATGTTCAGAGTTCATGATATTTATTCCTAGCCTTTTTTAGCAAACATTAAAACTTTCCAACCCATTTGGCTGTTTTAATGATGGGACATTTAGACGTACCCCAACCCCAGGATAATCTCAAACTAGGGTCCACACCCAAATTAATCAAAAATGAAATTTACAACCCCCCCCCCCCCCCCCCCCCCCCCCCCCCACTTTTTGGGTCACCCAGTCCTAATTGTCAAACAGCGCATGACACCCACAAAATTTTCATAATGACCAAAACGCCCACTTGCAAAAATGAGACCTACCCCCCCCCCCCCCCCCCAAACGATAAAATCAAATCACAACCATGAAAAAAAACCTCGAGATGGTAAACATATCTCAAGGATATCCAAACAACCCATCCATCTTCGACCCCCACCCCCTTCTCTAAACCTGAACCACCAACACCGCCATGGCCCCCGACCTCCATCACCCTTCCCCTCCACACCTCAAACTAAACCACCTCCCCTAAAAACCTACTCAATGATCCCTATTACAAATCAATAGAAATTGAGGGTAAGGGTGGGTTATTCAGGTTTTTGATTAAACTGAAGTTGTGGGGGGGTCAGGTGCAAAGCAGAGGGTAGGAGTTGAAGAAGCTGATAGGAAGATGATTTTTTTTCAATGTCGCTCTCTTTCTCTCTCCTTGGCAGTGTCTCTTCTTCTTCTCCCTTGAAAACCTACTCAACCATCAACCATCTCTACTACAAATCAATATCAATTGAAGGTGGTGGTGGGTGGGAGGGGGGTTGGTTTATTTGGGATTTTGGTAAATTTTAATTTGGGGGTGAGTCAGGTTCAAAGAAGAGGGCGGGAGGTTGAAGATGATATTTTTTGTCTCTGTTTATTTTTCTTAACTGCCTTTAAATTTTATCGAATATGGGGTGGGGTGTAACTCCAATTTTACAAGCAAGGCATTATGAATTTTTTAGGGTGTCGGCTCATGCGCCATTTAACATCAAGACGAGGAGACCACCATTGACAGATAAAATTGTAGCAGTATTTTGTTCCACCTTAAATGAAAGAGGCAGGCGATTAGCATAAAGAAAGCATAAGTAGTTTGAACTGTTCAAAATAAAAGAGTAAATGGTATGGCACTGTACCTGAAACGAACTCTTTTTAGATCCCTTGTTCCATCCCGTAGGGCCATCAGAGTAATATATACACCAGGTTCATATTGCTCAATCCATTCTGCTTCAACTTGATTACCATTGCTGGTTGACGAGGCAATGCTAGATTTTGTGCCATTCTCCCCATCTGAAGTAGGCTCTGGTTCCTTCACATCAGCAGCCTCTAATCTACTAGAGTTACCTGCATATATCTTCCCATTACTATCTTGTGATCTCATGTCTGCATGCCCATCCTGACCATTGGAAATTGGATATCTCTGATCTTGCAGGTGCACATTAGTGACATTGGCCACAGGAGAGACCCCTTTGAGAAAAGTCTGGCCTGATGTTCCATTCATCGTGCTAAAGTCACTTCCCATTACAGAAGCCAGTTGAACATTGTTGGTTGCATCAGGCCTCAAATGATGCTCTCGATTTGCATCATTATTGTGATAAAGACCGTTGCCTTCTGAGCCATTTGGTAGGTACACTGGCTTCACATTATCGCTATCATAGACCCCAGGAGGGAGTTTCTCAGCCATGTCTTTAAGCTGAATAGAATAAAACAGGTATTAAACAAGTGGGCAAATTAAAATAATTGGTTTTAAAAACATTGAGAAGCTGTATAACTTTCTGAATCTTTCATAAATTTGTGCAAAGACAGTTGAGGATGCTCAATAAAAACATCTACATTCATTAATGAAAATGATTAACGAATAGCTTTATACACCCAAAGAACTTGCAAGAAAGATAAAGTCATGATCAGCATCATGGCTATCAACCAAAATAACATCCAAACTAAAATGCAAAATGCATCCAACTCTCTTTTTGGACAATCATGAAAATTAATATTTTATATGCCTTCAGAATCACAGCATAAATTATATTTTTCTGTCTTCTTCTTTCTCGTAACTTTAGGGATATCAAGTTGAAAATAACCAGTAAACAGAAACTATATAGAACATAAAATTACCTGTGCAGTAAGAGATTTTATGACTTCTTTTGCGGCTTTAGACTTAGCAGATTCCTCTGAAGCCATTGTCATTGCTTCTTGAGCTTTCTTAGCTGATTTCTGTAGCTCATATTCTTGAAGCTCACAACGTTGTCTCAAACTGTCCACCTAAAAGTCCATGAGATAAGGATATCAGTCTCTAGCAAGAAATGATTCGATATACAAGAAAAAAGAACATTTTCAGGCACCTGGGCACGTAACTTCTGCATTTCCTGATTCAATAGTTCGTTAGTTTTCTTCAGACTATCAGAAATACTTTTGGAGAAAGAAAGTCCTGATGTTGTAGGAAAAGGCGTGGCAGAGCGTGGTGGGCTTGGTTTCCTTGAAAAAGGTGAAACTGCCCTAGAACTAACTCCAGACTGACCTACTGAAGTAAGGACTGGTCTAGGAACTGTTCGACGGATATCAAATACAAGAGAGGAAGATGAATCTCTTAATGGTAATGGTGGAGGTCCTTGCGAAGAACGTACCAAGGTAAAGGCATCAGCCTTCTTTCCTTGTCTGGCTGCTTTGTCATCAAGCTGCTTTATCAAATCTATGTTTGTTGGTAAGGCAGATTTTGACAATCTTAACTCAGCCTTATCCAACCTATCTTTATTTTCACCTGATAAACGGGGTATGGCATTTTTCCTTTTGTTATTACCACTGAGTTCAGACACCTTGATAAGTTTCATAAAACAGGAATCACACACACGGTATAGCTTGCCAGGATTAGGAGCCAACGCCGCTCTAAAAGCTTTTCTTGAGCTACAAGAATGACAGTGCACAAGTCCACAGTTGTAGCAATTGTGCCTCTTTCGAGTAAACCCAAAGGCCTGCCTACATGCAGAGCACTGAGACTGCTCTGCTCCAGATACCCATTTGTGAAGGCATATAGCTGCTGAGAAGGTTGAGCCGCACGCAATGTACTTCACATGTCTATCCCTCAATGTTTCTACCAATGTTGGTGCTTTTCTGTCTTCTATGTCTCCATGACCAAGTCTACCATTAGCTCCCTTTCCCCAAGTGAAAACCTCATTCCTGGATGTTAGCACGGTTACATGATAAGCACCGCAGGCAATTTCTTCTACAGATTCGCCCATGAGAGCTCCTTCTACCAGGCAGGGTAGCTTTCCATCAGAATTAGGATTGCCAAGCTGACCATACACGGTACTTCCCATGGTAAAAACATGTCCTGATGTTGTCAATCCAACTGTCAAACTATGACCACAAGCAATCTTGTAGAAGTTGTAATCAATAAGTGAGGGCACGCATGTAGGTTTAAGTCTCGGTTCCTTATCTCCATGACCTAGACGATTTTTGTCACCATCACCCCAAGTAAATAATTTTCCTGATGAAATACTTGCACTAGACTGTCCCACAATCACCTCCACCACAGCAGCGGTGTGCCATACCCCACAAGCAACTGCAATTGTCTTCAATCCCATAAGAGACTCCACTTCCCTTGGATATGGAACACTTTCTCTGTTGCCATGGCCCAAGACGCCAAATGTTCCATCACCAAACGTAAACAGCTGTCCTGTTGAAGTTACCAAAGCTGTATGCCATGGACCACAAGTAACTGAAGCAACTTGCAGTCCTTCCAATGGACCAGAAACCCTTTTAGGTATCCAGTGACTCACATCAGTACCATGACCAAGAAGCCCAGCATTATGTGTTCCATCTCCCCACGTATAAAGTTCACCCGCCATGGTAACAGCACAGGTGTGGAATTCTCCACATGAAACAAAATCGACATTTGATACTGCTAAAGATTCAACAAGACAAGGTTGAATAACATCCCTCCCGGCTCCATGACCAAGCCGTCCTCCAGATTCTTCACCCCAAGTAAAAACTTCTCCTTGTCTTGTGACGACTGCAGCATGCCTAACCCCACAGGCTAGGTGATTAACATCTAAAACTACATTAGACTCTAATGGCTTGGGAATAAGCACATCAGCTCTTGAGCTCAAAGGATTACCGTTCCTTTCAGCCCCAATCCTCACAATATTATCAGATATAATCTCACCCCATATGTATACATCTCCAAGAGCATCACAATCATCTTGTGCAGAACCATGACTAGAAGTGCTTGGAGCACTAGATACGCTCACTCTAAAAGCGTCTGAAGCTGATCCTTTCACTTGCATATTTGTGTTGTCAATTGCTGCATGTGACCTTTCTGAACTTGCTGTACTCTCAGAAGGAAGAGTCTTAGGCAAAGTAGTTGTGCTGAAGCTAACAGACGTTTCAGGGGAGCTAATATCACGTGTAACACTGGTGGAACTGTCACTTGGACTATTTGATGTCAACTCTTTACTATCCTGAAAGAAATCAACACGAAAGCATGCATCAGTCATACCACATACTATGACATCCACTTCAAAAATTCTTTTGATCACCATCAATTTTCAAATGATGGTTGCTTGACAGGATGTGTTAACAGTATAAAAGTAGTTTGTCGAAAACAAGTAACTGGAAATCAGTTTTTTTCCCTTGAATTCTGCAAAAGAATAAAGTAAAAGCAATACTAGCACCTCCTGTACTTTTAGATAATAAAAATAATAATAATAGTTATTATTATTATTATTATTATTATTATTATTATTATTATTATTATTATTATTATTATTATTATTATTTATTTTTCGAATTATTGGAGGGACGGGTTGGGATCCCCACCCTCAAGTCAAATCATCAAATCAATTACAGTCAATAATACATGCCCTCGAAAACAATTATCTTCAAGTCCTCAGCAGGGGAACTCTACAAACTCATTGCAGGGTGGCTAGGTGGTTTGCTGCCTGTTTGGTTATTGGAAACCAAATTTTAACGTCAAAGGTATCTAGGGAAGCAAGCCATTGCACTTTTTTCTATGCTCTTTTCCTTTCAGATAAGTTACTAAGGTATTAGCTATATCCAATACCATCTGCTCCTTGACGCAAACCAAGCATCACAGGCCACAACAAGTATCAAATAACTCCCTGAAGTATAGTACTCCTACTTCACCCTTCCAATTAGTTTATTACTTTAATAGTGAGTTTTCACAAGTCGTTATCTCTTATAAATTTACACCAAGGGATAACTTCATAGCTCTCAACTTGCTGGTTTTAGGGATGGTAGTGGGGCGGATTTTCACGGATATCCGCCCCACCCAATCCGTTTGGGGCGGATTTGGATTTACTATAACGGATTTCGGGGAGGATTCAGGGATCCAAATTATATCCATAAAAAATTTGGGGTGGATACGGATTTAACTATATCCGCCCCGCCTTATTAATTTTAATAATTATTTGAATAACATTGATTTAGATAGATTAAAAATTTACTAGAAGACAAGTGGGTTGTCACTGTTAGTACCATGCGACTCCTGATTTTTCTCATTTAGGGTTTGTGAAGCTTTGGATTCCACCACAAATTCAACAGAGAGAGAGTCACCTCATCCATCGCCAACCCTTCCTCCACTCTGTCCTTTATTTTCTTCCTCAGTTCAGTTCACAATTTCACCGACACACAGTCAAGTTATCTCTTCTCACCATCTCAAGTTCTCTCTTCTCTCCATCCACAGAGAACCTTGCCGCTCCACGACTCCACCACAACCACCAGCCACCGCCGTCTCATCCCCTACGATTGCGTGCTTCCTCTTCCTCTTCTTCTCGGCCAAACCATCTCCTAATGAAACCCGTTCTTTGTGTTGTCGAAAAAAAAAAATGAACCAAACCAAGGTTTTCACTTCTCTCTACCCACAATGGAGAAAAATATAGAGATTGGGTAGATGGAGGTAAGTTTTAACATAGACACTCATCAAAGTTTCAGTTTGGGGTTTTGGTAAGGAAAATACCGAAGAAGAAAAGAACCCAGAAGGCTAATTTAATGGTTACATCAAGTATTCTTTGGGAAAATCTATGAAAGATTTCAAAGAAAAATTACAAACACAGAGATCCCATTGAAGATTTTCAATCAAGCTTTCTTCATAGATATTCCAAGGTATGGGTAAGAGTAACGAATTTGGAGCTTCTTTAATGGGTGAAAGAGAAGGAAAATCTCTTATCAGATGAGAGATATTCTGAAGAATGGGTTTTCTTTGTTATTTTCTACTCTAAAGAAACAGAGAAATCGTAGAGAGATCAAATCATTGTTTCATTTCCTAGGCTGTGATTTCAAGGATTAGCTCGGTAATAAGAGCATTAGTTGCAGGACTTGTATATGCCTTTTCTTTTATGATGGTATATTATTTAAACTTCTCATGTTTCTTCAATTTTTCTATGAACTGAACATTCATTGGTATTGTTATTTTATATGGTTTTGATGAGTTTTATATGTTGCAGATGGTTCAAAATCTCAACTGTTATCTTTCTAAGCTTGTACAGAGGATGAGCCTTTTTTTCGATTAAAATTTTATCCGAGTTTTTTTTTAACTTTAAATGGTTAATTGGGGGCGGGGCGGATATCCGCCAATCCGCGCGGAGAGGGGATGGTTTTTGAAAAATATATGAAACGGTTATTCGGGGCGAATCCGGGGATCTGCGACCCCTAGCGGGGCGATGATGGATTTGCGACCTTTTTGAATCATAGGCATGGAGGGATTAATAGGAATAGATTCCGGCTTAGTCTTCTTTCTAAGTCTTAGGCTTATAGGTACTAGGAATGGAGTGAAAAAATTTGCCCCAATCCGGCCCGTTGTCATCCCTAGCTAGTTTTGCTAGTGCAGCTCAAGCCTAGAAAGACATCCGAGAAAACAATATTTTGTTGTGTGATCATGTTGTTAAAGTGTGTGGTTTTTAACCTCGGCTTTTATGATATCAAAATTCTTTTCTTTTAGAGATTAAAAGAGGATCCTCATAAATAAGTCAATGCATTTTGTAAGATCATCTCCAAGACAATTTACTGATGTAGAGCCCGTACATTTTAAGATATGAAGCACCAAAGTGGTAGTCCAAGACATCCCCTAAAATAAGTACGCCTTATTTGGACAACTTCATTGCCTGCAATTACTCGAATTTGTTGATGAGCTGATGCCCAAGTCATACAAACCATTCACACGATAAACCAATATTCCAAAGTGGCTTTTTTATTTTATTTATTATTTGGGGGGTGTCGTCGTGTGCACTAAAAAATAATTGGGCCCTTTTATTCCATAAAATCACCCCTTTGGAAATGCTTTAACTTCTACGTGGAGCAGGCAGGACCCAGCCCTTAGGCAACTAAGGGATTGGCCTAGGGCCCCCAAATTTGTACATATTAGATTTAATTTTTCTAATTTTTTGGAAAATTCTAATCTTCTATTCTTTGATACAATGGTGAGTTCAGTTCGATTTTTTATAAGGTTTTGAGCTCGAATACCTATACCCACTTAATATTTACCTATTTTATATTTACGAAATTTTGGGGTGCACTCTTAAGCAAGGATTGTGTTTTCGCAAAAATTTTGTTTTTTGAAAATTACGAAAAGAAAAACTTACATTTTTTCGAAAAAAAAATTTTGAAAATTTCAAGGTTTGACCCTTACTTCTTTCAGCATATTGTAAAGGGGAGCAAAGCCCTTTTTCTAGTTTATTTTCTTTTTCGGGTTCTAACTTGTCAATGTTCGTAAATTTCTTTTTCTCGTAAAAGTACAAAATCAACAACCAAATATTACATTTTTTCGAGGGATTTTTTGAGAAACTTTTGGGTTTTTTCATAAAATTTGGGGTTTCTAATTATTTATTGAGTTTTGAAACCACTCCCTAATTTCTAATTATCATTTTTTCTATTTATATATTATTTTTGAAATCACCCTATTGATTTCATGTTTGTTTCATTTCTTGATATTTAGGCTCCATTTAATGTATTTAATAGAATTATTTACTTGTATCTTATTTTTTTCACATATTTCATATACCCTCGAAATTTTTTACGTTTTTTCTTTACATACCTAAATATTTTTTTAAATCGGGAAAACGAAATCAACTCGAAAAATGAAATCACAATCCTTGCTCTTAAGTGCATTTTATATTCATGAAACTTTTGGGGCAAAACCATTTCTTAAGTGCAAAATTTGGGGGCCCCATTTCTTAAATAGCTTAGGGCCTATTATGCAAGGTTACCTAGGGCCCTCATTTGCCATGGGCTGGCCCTAATGTAGAGTATTGTCTCAATGTCTTTTTTTTCTTACGGCTGGAAATTTAGTCACAAACTATGGACATTATACAATAACCATCCAAAGAAAAATTAGACAGAGCCAAAACATTTGCCAATTTACAAGAATACCTCAACCCTAGCATTTTGAACTAAGTTTCATGGACGGTTAATTCCAAAGAAACTACATTTATGAAGATTGGTCGCACAACCGCTTCAAGGCGATGCGGGCCTCTCCGAATAAAGATTCCAACCCACACTCCTCCCTCTCCACTCCAAACATCCTCTCTACTTCTTCCAACAGCAAGGTGCAAGATACCTCTTGGATCTAAACATCATGACAAAATTTTAACTTATACCCACTCCACCGAAAAAAGAAATACCCCTTCGAAACTCCACTGTCAAGTTAGAAATGCATGTAAAAAGCTACCCTTTTAAACTCCACTATCAAGAAGAACTATATTTTTAATTAAAACTCCAACTCTCAACTTCTTCAATAAAATAGAACTTAAACAATTGATTATAGTTTGTGGCCTTGTGCCTTATTTGAAATAAAACTAAGTATAACCCCAAGAGGAAAAATATGATAATACAAACAAGAAACTCTAAAATATGGGTGCATTGAGATACAATTCCTATTAAACTCTCTCATCCGCTAGCATCAAGGATGAAATCTTTGAAAACTATGCTATCGCCCTTGAAATCATCCTTTATAAATGTTTGTATGATAGCAACAAATATAGCACCAAACAAAATTTTCTTCATGAATCCGCAACTCAAAAAGCAACGTCGTAAACTGAATTTTCTCAAAAACACATGCAGTGTTGTCCGCAAATGTCGGCTGAAATGTAAGCCAAATAGGATATAAAGGAGAATTGACAGGTGCAACAAAATCCTGCAAGTAATGGATAGCATTATATACTCATATGAGCCATCAAATACTGGTGTAAATAGCCCTGTAGAAATGGTGGTGGATTTGGATCCAAATTAAGTGGGTGATGGCCACAATTTCCATGAACCCCAATATAAATTCTCGCTGTTAAGCGTTGGTGTGGGCTGTTTAATTCATAACTTATGACATCAAACCCAAATCCAGCATGTAAAGCCCAATAACCACCAATAGTGATTTTATGGCTTGGGCCCCTTCTGTATGAAAATGCCTTAATTGGGAGTTGCACAGCTCTAAGGGCCTGGACTTGAAAGTTTAGGTCAGAAAAAGCCGCCCAACTTGAGTCGGAGCAAATTCCCTTTTCAAGCAAAAACTTGTTCAAGAATAATCTTGAGGAGACAGTGGTTGATGTTCTCATTTGTGCACAAATTTCAACATCTAGAATCCATTAGTAGAGAATACCAGTCTTCAATACATTCAGCAATTCGATCAAAACCATGTGGATAGGAAGAAAGGGATTTCCCCGGTGAACCACCGATGGGATATACAACTGCAAGCTCCCCTTTCAAGTAAGAAAATGATTTATGAGCAGTTCAAGAAATGGAGAACAAAATCAATATGGTGATGGAGGTCGAAGGGGAGCTCCCCTTTCAAGTAAGAAAATGATTTATGAGCAGTTCAAGAAATGGAGAACAAAATCAATATGGTGATGGAGGTCGAAGGGGAAGTCTACAGAAACCAAAATCAATGCCTATAAGTGTGTCAATGCCTATAAGTGTGTTGGCACGAGGGACTCGATGTTATCTTGTTGGTTCTATTCCAGAATCAGATATAGCAATCTGTTGGGTCAACCGATGGGATATGAGGCCACAAAAATTGACGAAGATGAGGTTGGCAATTTTCACTCAACGTGAAGTTATGATGGTAAAGGAGATGCAAAATCTGAAGGTTTAGCTCTCTTGAGCGAATCGTCAAATACAATTTTCTTCAGATGCGAGATTTATTTTGATTTTTAAAAAACTTTGAAACCTCATCTTCTGACATGATTTGGCAGCCTCACAGCGCATATGTTTGGGTACATCTTCTCCTTCGTACAGGTCAAACGAATGAACTTTTGATAGGTATAGGGCATTCGTTGTTCACCTTTTCCTTGTTCCAGTCTACAAATGCGATTCGCGAATAGCTTCAAGTACTTCATGAACCAAGACAAATTTAATTACCACAGAGGTAAGTAAAGCCTATACTAACCATTCCATCTTCGAACAGGACTCTTCACGACATCTTTCACAAGATTTAGAGATCACTGCTATGCTACCAAAATTGATAAGAAACAATTTTGCGAAATCAGAAATTAACAATTATGGATGAAGAACTATGTTTTTAATTGAAAACCTAACTTTCAACTTCTTCAATAAAATTTAACTCAAACAACTGGTAACAATGTGTGGCCTTATGCCTTATTTATGATAAAACTAAGTTTAATTCTAAGAGTAAAACTATGCCTAATCCTAATAAGAAACCTAAAACAAATCCTAACATAACACGAAATGCCACCGTCAATAAATATTCTTATATCTTTGCACAATTTTTATTCCCTTGAAGGTAAATTTTATTGATATCCGAGAACAAAGAATGGCAACCTTAAAAGAATTACACTCCCAAGACCAACACATTATTGATGGAGGAGATCGAGAAGAGGTTTTGCGTTCTTAGGACACAAATCACACCGAGCACTTCATATCCATATCAGACCTTTCAAGTAGATGAGAATGTTTGAGAGGAATGCGGGAGAAAGCAGCTTTTATGATGGTGTTTTTGACCCATTCAGAGGATTTTGGATTTCTACGACGCTAATCTTCTTTCAATAGATGCAATGACCATGTCCCAAATATCTCCTGATCTAGACACCTAGCTGTAGACCAGGATAAATAATGGGGAGGCCAAGATCATGCTCCTCGCCCACCTCCAAATCATCACCCGCTGAAGGGGAAGTATATGTATCACTTTCAAAAACCCTCCCAATGGCATGCATAAAATTTATACATGGGCTTGGAGCATCTCCAATGGTTTCATGGTATAAAGATGTATAACCCATATACATCCCATCTCTCACATTGGTAAAATTGTGAATTAGTAAAAAAATACTTATGTATAGGGATTAGATATGTATAAGTATTATACTCATACTTATGCGTAGGGGTTAGAGATGTATTTATGCTTATACAACTCTATACCATAAAACCAATGGAGATGCTCTAAAGAATTCCTTAGAATGGGAAAATGACATGCAACTTTCCCACTTGTTGAGTCCCAATCAAAACTATCATAGGCATCCTGAAAACCTATGTTGCAAAGCAATCCTGGCATTTTAGAATCAGCCGGTAATCACTCAACTAACCAGCAACAAGAACACCTCCCAAGCACACACGCAAAAGCCCCGTGTTAGTTTCCAATAATACATCATATATTCGGTTTTTCCACATCTTAGCCATAGCTTTGGCCAAGATTTTGTAAACATCACCAAGGCTAACAGGCCTAATTTATCATTAATGTAAGATGACATCTCTTGTAGGCACAAGATTAAAAGCACAGTCAACGTTTATACATCCTGTATATGTCAACCAACCAGGTGATGATCTTATTCTTCTGTTGTCAATGATTTTCTAAAGACAACATAGGTTTGACTGGACGAAACATTGAAGAGTAGATTACTTTTAAAGGGAGAGAGGCCGAGTTTGGCCAAAATTGCCTTAGCAAACAACTTATTTATCATGTGGGTTGAATTTTCATCTACGAAGAGATTGAAATGAATGTGAGGTGGAGATCAGAAAATTGATGGTGAATCTTGAGCTTATGGTTCCGAGCAGGAAGTGGAGATGGTCTAGGAGTGGGGATTCCTTGGTTTCATCTTTCTACACTCATTTAGTCAAGGTGAGCCCTATCCTAGATATAAAACTAATTTATCCACCTCTCGGGTGTGTGTCTAGTATGTGGAATCTCGAGACCATCTTTTTCTGCATGCAAGGTGGGTTGGGTCATGCCTTGATCCATTGGTGATTTGCTCCATGCGTGAAATGTCAAACTCACTCCAAGGATGCGGGCAAACCTTTTGTCATTGTGTGGGTTATTTGGCAAGAAAGAAATAGCTGGTTTTTACTTTTTAGTAATTCCTCACCATCTAGAGACTACCGTGTCAGTGTGGATGTAATGTGTTTCCTCTGAAATCTGTGCTCCTCTCATTATGTATTAAGGTGTTCAGTTATTCAATTTATGTGGGTCCAACAATAACATGGTATTCCTGGTTGGAGGGCTTAGGCCTTTGTAATTATGTTTGTCATACAGTTGCTTCCCTTTCCCTTACAAATAATTTTGAGCTTTTACAAAAACGATATAAAATAATAATAATATTATTAATATCAATATTTATATTAAATATAAATTAATATTAATAGTTGGTGCAAAGTTAATAACATGATGACAAGACGCGTAGCTAGAAAGCAAAACCTATGGAGCTTGTTAGAGGTGAATGAATTACATCAAGACAGAGCCCTCCATCACTCCATCCATCGATTTTTGAACGTCCACATTGACCTGAAGCTATCAATGCCTTAAGGCCTGTAATCCACACCTCTGCTTCTACTCGGTCCTTGCAAATCTAAGACTCAACAACATACAGCATTAGTGATAGAGTAGCAGTAAGAGACCTCGACTGAACTAAATAATCAAGATAGAACTCAAGCAGTTATACTAACCAGATCAAGTGATCTTTTTCCGTTGTTGTATATTAAAGAAAAAGATAAATAGTCCTTCTCAGGGCGCAAGTATCGCTGGAAAACAGACTGAGAAAGCCACATAACAGAAACATTATTTAGGTGCCACCATTCAACTGTTAAATATTTTTACTCAACATGCACCAAACAATATGATAATACCACTGATGACAGCAACCACCACAAAAAAAAAAAAAAAAAAAAAAAAGACTTACAGTTCTTTGTCCAGGGATAATTTTTGAAACAGAAGCTAACTTTAATGTTCTTTCTCCACCACTAGACAACCAAATCAAAGACGACTCATCCTGTGAATTTCAGATAGAGTACAGTACAATATCCAACTATCAATTTTGGTAATATGTCATGATAAACAATGCATTAAAAATTCCGGTAAATTCTGAAAGACTTTCATTTGGCAGTCCTCATATTTCTATTTACTTGGTTAACTGATTGTTGCGTGCCAATTGAAAAGTATAATGCTTGTCCAAAATTGTTTGACAATAAACCATATTGTTTATAACAAGTCATCTTAATATTGTGAAGACTTGTTTCTTATTATTATTTGCTTTTTATGTGGTGATGCCAACAGTGTCGTGAACAGAACCTTATTGTTTTATGGTCTTTTATCAAGTTTTGTGAATATATCTTTTAGTATGACTTCCCTTTTGATGACTTCTCAACGATTTCTCAATAACATAGTTGTTGGATTTTGAGATTAACTTCTATCCATTGTAATTGTGTTTTGTCAATATGGAGTTTATCATTGGGGTAGCAAACAGCAATCCCACCATGTGTTTGATATTTTCTCTATCTCAAATTTGTCCATACGTTGGAATGCGGACACTCCAACGCATATAGTGTTGGAATATTAAGCTCACTTCAATTATCCATGGGCCTAAATTGCCCATGTGCTTATCCACGGTAGTACCGTGTGAATTTACGGTATAGTTGTACGATTGATACCCACACCGATGTATGTTTTAGTCACATGACCCTGCTCTCACTTCCGCTTGATATATGATTGGATTCACCTCTCCAAAAGTCTGAGTTTTTTAAGCGTTGGCAATTTATCAGAACATTAGTCTTCGAAGGTCGTGATTTCGAGTCTCATCCAGTGTAATCGCTGCAAGAATTTTCAATATTTTCCCCGCCCTTGCACTGAAGGGGAGTGTTGGAATATTAAGCCCACTCCAATTAACCATGGGCCTAAAATTGCTCATGTGCTTATCCACGGTAGTACCACATGAATTTACGGTATAGTTGTACGATTGGTACCCACCAATGTATGTTGTACTCCCACAACCCCGCTCTCGCTTTCACTTGATATATGATTGGATTTGCCCTCTCTATAAGTTCAAGCTTTTCAGAGAGTTGACAATTTATCATATAGAGACCCCCCCTGCCCCAATACACACACAGATAAACAAATAATAGCCTTTTAAACATCGAAGAAAAGCTTATTTGTCCCTTTTATGCTTGTGTGGATATAGTAGGATACTAACCATTCCAATTCCAGTGCATTCTAACCCCTTAGATTGTCTGTTATTTATCCTTCTAGAGCCATGGGGAATATAACTCAAAAAGGTAATGAATCCTTTAAGTGAGAGGTTCTTAACACGATATAGGTGCATAAGTGACGAGGTCATCCTAAATGAAACCTTTGGCGTTCTCAAGTTTTCCACTATATGAGAAAAACGTCGAGGGAGAGAATTCAAAGTGGCCATCAATCCTTCAAGTGCTTCATTTTTCAAGATATTCTCGACATTGTTTAGTCAATGAGGCCATCCATGCTATTTGGAATGAAAGAAACTTGAGAACTTGGCAAATCAAAGCAAGATGTTGAGTTCGTGAGTCCTCTTGCTGAGGCATCAAATTTAAGACTTGGCAATCAAAAGCTATTTGGAAGTTGCCAGACAACATCCAATTCTCAAACATCATTTTCAAACAGGGAACCTTATTAATGCTTTACTTTGATTGTGTCGTTTGCATTTTTTTTTCCTTATTGTTGTTTTTGGTCTCGATTAGTTACTTGTCTCATGTAAACGTCTTGGTAATTTTGTACATTCTTTTAGTCATTCTCATTTCTCCACATTGATTTTGCTATCTAAATAACAAAATAAAATTGCACATGAAGTTAAAGACTAAACCATTCATTTCACATTCAATCCACTCTAAAAGCTCATATATTTCCAACTATTTCCCAAATCAACTACTCTAAGCATCTTACTCATCTGAAGAAATACAATAGCCTACCACACTCCCAAATTCCTTTTAAAGCCAACATCGCTACACCACAGGTCATTTCAAAGGCTAATTATATAATATAGCAAGTCCATTTCCAAAATTATCAACTTCCATATGCTCTTTCACAAGTTGGACTCACGTGATTCAAAGTGCATTATGTGAGATTAAGAAATTTCTTTCTTATTTGAATAATATATAACGGGAATTTTACTCCTAGAGTAGTATTAAGTTTAGTACCTTGTTTTAATCAAAATACATCTTAGTTTGTAGAAGATATAACCCCAACATGAAAAGAGAAAATAAAACAAAAAGCGGTTCATTCATAAACCACCATAAATACAGTTGTTGATGCCTTCAAGAAATTACCAAGTATGAGTTGCGATGATCCCATAAGGACAACAATACAGATGAGGATATGGTATAAACCAATCATCATCATCAAAGCCCATTTCCAATACTCTCGGGTTCGGCTACATGTATTTTGGTTCACCAAGCAATGCAGTATTCCCACATATTTTCGCTTAATCCAAGCTCAATGATGTCTTCCTTCACCGCTTTCATTCAAGTTTTCAACGGCCATTCCCTTCGTCTACACCCCCCACTAACTTGCCAATCTAGACATTTTCTAATTTGCACTGTGTTTGGTCTCCTCTGCACGTAACCAAACAACATTAAACGTCTTTCTTTAATTTTATCCTCTATGAACGTTATACTTAAGTATCTCCTAATTCTTTCATTAAACAACATTAAACGTCTTTCTTTAATTTTATCTTTACGGGTTTTACCACATATTTTGTTACCGTCATCTTATGCGTATGTTGTCCCATAGTAGCCCAACATTCTGAACCGTCGAGCATGGCTGGTCGAACAATTTCTTATGGCATTTCCCTTTAAACTCCACCCGTTGCAACGGTCGGCCCCAAGCCCGGATAAAGGAAGAGGATTGGTGTTAGGCCCATGACAACCAACTGTAAACAATCTGTCACATCCCTTTTCGTGAATTTTGGTACAAACTACAAACCAATAACGTGGGAAAATATTAGCTAAAGCCTATGGATACCTCCACACTTGTGAAAGAGCTCAACCAAGATGCATTAAACTCATTTCTCAAAATGCGTGAATACTATCACACAAGATGCTTTGAAAGTGTATGGATACCTCCACACTTGTGAAAGAGCTCAACCAAGATGCATTGTCAATTATTCAACAAATGTATGTTTGAGGCTTTGGCCTTACACACACATATGTAACATGGTTCTATTCTTATCTGCACCTATACTCATACCATATCCTGCCGTCATGATACTATGATTTTGATACTGCATAGGTATTCAGATAAAACAGAGTGCCACATCTAGGAAAATATTTATGTTCATCTACGTAAAGAACAAAGGAAAAAAAAAATTTAGTTGAAATAAATCACATTTGCAGAAGCAGAAATGAGGTCCAGAGCATACATTAGAAAGTCTGAATGGGCAAAACTTAGGCTTCCCTTTACGGCCATATTTGAGCAACTGAGCCCCCTTCTTTAATGCAACTATTGCCTGTAAACGGTACAAAAATCAAGTAGGCACAAACTCAATCAAATAGGCATAATTGAACAAACTCTCAGTGGAAGAAAGAAAGCAATAGAAGGTAAAATGAAAAAAATGGCTAAGAGATGTACAACTAACAACAAGATCCTCAATAAAAACAAATTATAGTTTTCGTGAGACTCTCAACTCCCGAGACAAGTGAAAACATAGATGAGCAAGAGCAAGAAACAGTAGACCTAAAAGAAGTGACAATTTTTTGACCAAGCAATGCTAATATGCCAGCATAGGTCTCCAAGATTTCTAACTTGTTGTTACTATGGTTTTCATAACTTGGTGCACAGTGGTTTTGGTCTTCTAAAATAACCAGATATGAACACAATGACCAGAGTTATATCGTTGCTTACATCTAAACTGTACAAAATTTGTGTCTGGCATACAAAATTTTATATTTTTTATCATCTCAATTGATCAGAAACTTCATAGTTTCTACCAAACTCACCCACACATTTATGCAGTTCCAAATGTATAACACAAAGATAATTAAAATGAAGGTCTGTTGCAAGAGTCAACATCAGTATCTGAGATTCCAGTTTGGCTCAAACCCTTTATGCATCAGACACCAGATATCAGGGAAATCGAAAATATTCATCCAGGCAGGTTGATAATTTGGGATAGTGAAAAAATTTATGGCTTGATTCGAATGAAAAAACAAAATGAGTGAGTTTCATTTTTGGGGGGGTTATAACTAATTGAATCACTTCAATTGCTCGTTCATCATGGCCGTGCACTTGATCTAATTTAAGCTACTTAATTGGAATTGAAACAAAGAAATGGGGGAAATTGAGAAGGGTAAGGAACCTGGTTGATGTCCCGGTGAGTAGTTCCGTAGCTAGCAAGATCTGCCATTCCATGTGAAGAGCTTTGAAAAACACTTGCCGCATCGATCGTCCAAGAGTTGCGATCAACATAATAGATGACACACTTGTACTTGTTCTCTCTTTTCAACTACTAGTACCATCAATCAAACAAAATGTTTAACTCCGAAAAGGCAAACCTCCTCCTCCTTTCTCTCCTCTCAAAACCAGAAACTAAACCCTAGAAATCAAATCAATGAATCCTCCTCTTTACACCGTCATTCCTTCCTTTGAAGATGTGCAAATCTCTTGAAATCCAAAACTAACCTCAAATCTCCCACCACAACTCTTTCTTTTCTTTCGAGAGAGAAAGAGAGCTTTGAAACTCGTGTTTTGTTTTTGATGAGTTACTAGAAAGAAAGAGAGAGAGAGAAGTAGTTGAGAACAAACAAACAGTTGAAGTAGCAAGCAAGTTGAAGAAGAAAAGAGTGAATAAAGCTTAAAGAGAAAGAGTGAGTGGTTTTTATGAGCGAAAAAAACGGTTTTCAGACAACAATCCGGCGGAGTTCCAGGGGTCCCGCCGTCAGAAAACCGGGGTGCAAATGGGGAGAGAGAGAAGAGAAGGGGAGGTCTTGTCTGTCTCTCTGTCTGTCTGCGTGGTGTGTGTAAGTAAAGAGAATAATGAGTCAAATATGAGAAAAAAAAGGAAAAACGTATAATAGTCTGACTGAGGAACCCAAAGAAGGAGGGGAAGGGAAATTGCAAAACAGGACAATTTTCTTGGACATTTTGTTCCAGGCCCCACTGCTGCAACGTGGCCAAGGAATGTGATTTCTCTAAATATGTCGAGATTTCACGAAATATTTTTATTTTGAGTTTACTGAAATTAAATTTAAAATCTAAAATATGTCAAAATTTTCTTAAGATAATAAATAAATATTTTAATCATCGTATATTTTAACATGTTATAACGTTATTTTAGAATAAAAAATGAGTTATTTGAGTGATTCTTTTGTAATATGCAGTATGTATGACACTACGAGTAGTATGAGATTATTTATGTAGAATTTAAAAGTTTAAAATGCATAACTTATATTATTAAATTCGAGATCACAATCAAAATTTTTACGTTTTTCTACACAAAACAAAATATTTCACGAAATTTTTCTTAAAATCATAAGGCTGAAATTAACTAGAAAAACGAAATCACAATCCTTGAACGTGGCTATATGCTCACAGTATCCTCCACCACAACTCTTCTATCTCCCTCTCTTTAAAGGGAACCATTTTTGTGGAAAACCACATTGAATTTTACTCGCAGTTTTTTTTTTTTTTTCTCATGGTGAATGAGATCTACATAGAGTTTAATTTGTGCAAATATACTTTGGCTAAGAATGAGAAAGGTTTTTTTCTATATTTTTTTGTTAAGTGATTTCATTCCAACAAAAGCTAATATTACACCATTGTCCCCTACTGAAGCAGCTAAATTGTGTGCATTCGAGATAAGCTCTCGATTAATAAAGTTACAATATCATAAATGTTGATTAGAAAGCAAACGTCTAATGTTACTAATGATAGAACGCCACACCCAGCGTGTGGCCAAAAGGGAAAGTTGTAGATCATGTTTCAAAATAGAATTAAACACGCCTGAATCTCCTAGGAGTAGACCCGATTTCCACTGTTTAGCCTGTATCAACATGAAAGTCGTATCTCCTACGGAAAATGTCAATTTCATCTCATACATATTGCTCTTTTATCGTTCAAAATCCAGTATATCGCACCATCATGAGATTATCCATGCATCAACCAAATAAAATGAGATAGCATATATTGGAATAAAATGAGATAGCATATATTGGAATATAGATTTTGGGGTGGAGGTTTCTGAACTTGAGGAGAGGTGAGAAATTTAATAATTTAGTTGGCTATTCCTTAAAGTAATGATATAATAATAGAGTTTAAAAAAATGGATTAGTGAGGATGGATTGGAAAGGCTTTTCTTCTCTTTTAGCTTAGCTTAACTTAAGAGATTACATAGAGACAAAGTTGAGAGTAATTAATGTGAACTCTTTTGTTTTTCAGAAATTCTAATTGTCGAGGAAATCAGCGAGGGAGGGAGGGAGGACCCTCCATCCCCCTCGTGATGCGTGCAAAAGATGGGAGGCACGCATTGCGAGGGGAATGGAGGGTCCTCCCTCCCTCCCTCGCTGGTTTCCTCGACAGTTAGCAAGGCTCTTTGTTTTTACACCACAACCATATTTGGTTTTTGGGGAATGGGTTTCTTAAAATATGAAGTACATTCACGAGTTTTCACTTAGATGGGATTTTGTTTGATGATTTGATTAGGTAAGTAGATTAACAACCATTGGTGGATTTCGGTAATTGCAGGACCCACTCCGGACAGGAATGAATGAAGTAGATGGGTGAGATGCTAATATGCCCCCAATTTTATGACTGGACCACCCATAGCGTGACTTTAAAGAGGAAACTTTAGAGACTAGTCCTCACTCACGCGCTTAGTGTGCACTCATCCGCAATTTTCTTTTTACTACCCTCAATATGATACTTAATTGTGGATTAAAAAAAATTTATCGCCTATTTGAGCACATGGTAGGTCTGTGTTTTTATGTTTTTATCAAGTGAATTGTATACATGATTAATTATAACTTTTTTAAAATTAGATTGTTCAACCAAATATTGGTCTAACAAAATTATTTTGAATTTACTTATGCATAATGTCCTTTTTAGTATATAGATAATTATGAAATAAATTTTTTAATTTCAAGTCCCAATCTTTTTTCAAATTATTTTGAACAGACAAAAGGGTGAGAAAGAAAAATTGAACGATAAGACTGTGAGAGAGAGTGGCGGTGCACTTTCTTCGTCGCCACCCTCATAATTTCATACGTCATCTTTAGATTTATTAGGTACATCCATGGCTTCCCTCAACTCCTCTATCTAGTGGAGAAGTTTCTCCAGACTAGAAATTAAATACCAAAATCTAATAAATACAAAGGAACAAAAACCAAAAAATTAAAATAAAGTACTTGTCCTACCAAATATCATCAAAGACTTTTTTTTGCGAGACTGAAAAATCCCATGACGCAACTTACAAATAACATTTGAGCCTTTTGTTAAGCTATGTCTCCAAAAATATGACCACGCAAAGATGTTGGATTCTGAAAGTCATCATTTTTTAAGATTGGCTTATGGAGGCAGTGCCAACACGACAAATGGATATGTATCCATTTTGCTTTCTTAGCCTTCGGGTGAAATTGCAAGTGGTTCTACATGCTGGCAGACTGCAGAAGAAGCTGGAAAGTAGGTTGATGTAGTCAAATCATGTTCTCCTTGACTTTGACCTTGACCTGGACCTGCACAGGGAACGCACGTGAGCCAAGGACCACCGTTGCGGTGGTCGATAGCACTCCGATGCTAAAGTCAGACAAGGCTCGAGAAAAGCTTAAAGATATAAATTGGGATCTATAACGTACCTTTCTTCATCAAACATGTGTCTTATTTATAATGTGAGAGTCCTCGTTCGGCTAGGCATTTGGTGGCGTAGTTTAGGAAAAAATATCTTGCTGGAGGTTATTTCTTAGGTGGGAGTCATCCATGTAGGAGAGGTTCCCTACACGACTTGTACTCCTAGATCCGCGGGAGAAGTTTCCCTTTTGGAGTGTTGTCCATGCAAGAAATTTTTCATGCATGACTTATACTTCGGCATATGTTTCCTAGTCGGAACCAATGTGTTGTTGGTCCGCCCGTCTTAGGTGATCCCCCAGATACTTGCCTAATTAGGGCTTACATGTATTGGGTTTTACCACGTGACGTGTGGGCTTAATAAGGCGCTGCAACTTGGATCAAACCTTCTGGATTATGCTGAATTGAGCTTAATGTTTTCTGGGCCTTGCTATTTTTTGTGGGCAATCAAACCCGCTTTGTTCTGCTGACAAGATCATAATGACATGTGTATAGTGTGGATTAAAGGATGGTTTGGTGTATCATCAGCTATTCCCCCGGAGTTGGTGGGCTAGTTCATCGGTCCATCGAGTCATATTGTAAAGGACCTGAGCGGTCATGATTGGCTTGAGTCTGGATTGTCTCCTTGAGCAGTGGGTGAAGGAAGCTAGTGTTCGAGTGTATTTGAGGGTGATTCAACTGCTTACTTCTCCTTGAATAAACGAGCATGTTGTGTGAGTTGACATCGCCGGACTATTTCGGCAATTTGCTTGATGACTTCAAGTTTTGGTAGAAATATGGTTTCCTGGCTCCTGCGGACTTGATCTGGTTCTGAAAATGGCTCCAGACTTTGTCGTTTGAGTTATTCATTTGACTCTGAAAGGCCATACATCAAACTTCGCCCGTGTATAGCCTGATTATGAGTGATTAGGTTGTGTTCTTGATTTCATCTGACTCTAAAAAGCCATCGGGCTATTTTTAAGTGAGTTATTCATCTGACACTGAAAAAGACGTCAAACTTCACCCGTTGTTCTGTCGGCTCGACTCTGAAGAAAGATTGGTTATGCTCATACAGGTGAAGTGCGACATTTCTTTGGGGTCGGAGTTTTGTCGTATTGCGCCTGTTCAAGCAGAGTCATATGTGAAGACGGGCTTCGAAAAAAGGTATTTTTCTCTATTGATAATACTTTTTTTATCTTAGGAACTCGTCGTCCCCACGGAGTGAGATCTTGCTTAGTCGAGGGTGCGCGAATAAAAACTTTTGAAAAACCAGGGCACGTTCGAGTACAACAGAGTTGTGCATGGGTGACTAGAGTTGTTGCAGCTAATGAGGGAGAACATCTCGAATGGGACCTTTCTCGTTATAAAGAGTTGTCTTACTCGGAGTTTTGGGAAGCCTTCAACCAGTCGAAAGAATAAGAAGAAGGTGATGAAGACTAGGGTGTTCGAGCGGCAACGCGTGCAGATGCACCTCCTATTTCTTTTCCTACCAAATCTAGCTTTGTTGTGTCTAAACCCCCTCCTGATGAGGAATGAACTTTATACTTTTGACTTAACAATAAGAGATAACATGTTAAACAACATTTTGTACTTAAGTGTTCTTTGACTTTCCCTGCTGGCTTATTTTTTGCTTTGTCTTACCGCACTATTAGTTTTTAGACAAGAGGTTATGCTGAGTTAGGAATCTGTGTAATTGATCCACTGATGAGAGTTCCATCTTTGAGATCCGTTGTTGCCATATGCGAGCCAGGCGGTGGATTGAACCAGCAGTTATCGTTGCTACTATAAGTGAATTGATCAGACTGTGACCATGCAAGTGTATTACTGCAACTACTCGGACAATGGTCCTTGTGAGTTGTCCGAATTAAGTTTCATGGGCTTTGACTGGTCTTTAAAACTATTTTTGTCCGCTACTGGTGGACCAAACTGTAAAGGAGACCAGAAGTTCTTGTCATCAGTTATAAATGACTAAACCTTGGTTGGGTTCGACGATCATTGTTTGTAGTTGGACAATGGTCCCTGGCAAGCCATAGTGGTCAGGCGTTAGAGTGCTAACTAAGCTCCACTTTCTAAACCATCGTCATCCGCTTTAGGCGAACTAGGGTTAGAGTAGATCAAAAGTCATCATCATCAGTCAGAACTGACTAAGCTTTGATCGAGTTAGGCCTCCACTTGGGCTTGCACGTGTAAGTATACTTTGCTTAATTTGCCTAGTAGTCCGATATGAAGGTCAGATTAGTAGATCCGATTCTGAAGTCGGATCACTATAAAAATTAATCGGACCGAGTTTACCCAGGTTCAATGAACGGCAGACAATAAAGCGGATACCTTGGACTCTTTAATAATACCATTCTAGGCGTGTTACACGTTGCATGGGCGCTTAAGGCCTTCATACTATACTGGGCTAGATCCAGCAGGGTACTCGCTTGGCCCATTGGTTGGCAGGCCGTGTTGTAAAGATTAGTGTGCCAGATGTACGACGTAGATTACGAGACAAATCAGCAGGGTACTCGCTTGGCCCATTGGTTGGCAGGCCGTGTTGTAAAGATTAGTGTGCCAGATGTACGACGTAGATTATGAGACAATTCAGTGTCGGTTACTCCCCCCAATTAATGGGGTTGCGTGCAGTGCCATTAATTCGTTGAGTGTGGACTCGTGCAGTTGCAATTGGAACTGTCGTTTCCCTTTTTCCCATACGACATTTTGTTTTCCCCCCTCTTTTTATCTCTGTGCAGAAGGTTTCTTTTCGGATTCTGCCTCCCTCTTGGCGGCCAACATCTCATCGAGAGTGATGTACTTTTGGGCATTTTTCAGTAAGTCTGCCATATCGGTTGGAGGGTCCAGAGTGAAGAAATCATAGAACTTGCCTCTCCTCAGACTTGAGGAAAGACTGGAACCATGGTGTCGCTACTGCAGCCGTCGATGAGAGTCAACTCATTGTTAAAGCATGTAACGTATTCCCGTAATGTTTTGCTAGGCTTCCGTCTGAGGATGAGAAGATAATGCGGCCCTTCTTGATTCGTTGGCTGCTGACAAAGCGTGTAAGCAACGCTTATACTAGTGTCCAGAATGAGTCGAACGAACCAGGTCAACGAATTTTTCAGGCTGGTAGGGAATGGCAAACACAATATTGTTCTGGATCCTTCTTTGAGCGCCATTACATGTTGGAAATGGTGCAATTGATCGAACGGGTCTGTCGTCCCGTCATAAAACTCCAGCTTCGGCGGAGTGAACTTTTTTGTCAAGGTTCATTCATGATGTGATCCATAAACGGTGGGACAATGAGGTTGAACAACATATCAGGATTGGTGGCCCCTAGCCGGATGGGGTTTTGGGACACCTATCCATCAGCGTTAGACGCTTGGGTCTTTGCCTCTAGTCCACTGAGAGCCTGCAGGGGTAGCACGACTATCCTGAACGTGTCCCCTTGTCTTTTCCGGGGACGGGGCTCTTCGATGCTTCCATTCCCCTTAGGCTCATGGAGGGTTTTGTTCAGTGAGCATCTCCAGCGCTCATGCAATCTGCTGCATCTGGGTTGACAGTAGATCCACCATTGGGTTCGCTGCAGCTGCCACTAGCGCGAGGGTTTGATTTTGTTCTTCCTGCGGTGTTGGATTCATCAGAATTGGCGGCGCTCTCGCAATACGAGCATTCGAGGGCTCAGGGATGTCTCCATTGTTGCGAGATCTCGTGGTCACCATATCTTTGTTCTGTGAGGTAGGGTAATATCATTGTCTTTCAAGGAACTTCGTCGTTTCCCACGGACGACGCCAAACTGATGTAGTCGAATTCTGCTCTCCTTGACCTTGACCTGGACCTACATAGGGAACACACATGAGTAAATGACCCACCATTGTGGTGGTCGATGGCACTCCGATGCTAAAGTCAAACAAGGCTCGAGAAAAGCTTAAAGCTGTAAATTGATTTCTGTAGCATACCTTTCTTCATCAAACTTGTGTTTTATTTATAATGCGAAAGTCCTCGTTCGGCTAGGCCTTTGGTGGCGTAGTTTAGGGAAAAAGATTTTGCTGGAGATCTTTCCATAGTTGGGAGTCGTCCATGTAGGATATGTCCCTACACGACTTGTGCTTTTAGATTTGCGTGAAAAGTTTCCCTTTTAGAGTGTTGTCCATGCAAAGAAATTTTCATGGATGACTTATACTCTGGTGTATGTTTCATAGTCGAAACCAATGTGTTGTTGGCCTGCTAGTCTTAGGTGATCCCCCAGATACTTGTCTGATTAGAGCTTACGGATATTGGGCTTTACCATATGACGTGTGGGCTTAATAGGGCGCTGCAACTTGGATCCAACCTTCTAGATTATGCCAAATTTGGCTTAATATTGTCTGGGCCTTGCTATTTTTGGTGGGAAGCCCACTTTGCTCTGCTGGCAAGATCATCATGACAAATGTACGGCGTGGATTAAAGGACGGTTTGGTGTATCATCATAGGTGATTAGGGATTTTTACGGATTTTTACTCACTTTACTCTCTCTCACTAGAGTATTTTTCCTTTTGTTGCATCTTTCTTATTTTCATATAGAAACGTCAAGACAAGAAGTAATTATTGTTATAATGTTGTTATAATGCTTAGATGTGTAGTGATTGTTGGAGCCTTAGAGGTTAACATCGTCTCGTGCGTCGTGCCGTACCAATGACGTCGTGCTGTCAACAATAGATTTTTTATTTTCAAAACCTAGCGTATTTTTTCAAATTATCTTGGAAAGATAGAAATGGAGGAAAAAGAAAATTGAACGGTAAGACTGTAAGAAAGACAGAGTTTATTCTACTCGTTTCAAAGTGAACCCAAGCCTTCCAATCCACTATTTTTCTTCTTCCAACCGTTTCCCTTATTTTGACATCCAAAGCTACAAAAAATGAGGATTTCAACGAAAATCCCCAAATATGAATTAATGACTGGTAAAGGTCATTACCACGTGTGGACAAAGTGCAATTCCAATGTCAAGGATTTTTAGTAGTTACTCTTTACTCTTGTAGGTTAGCTTACTAATAACAAACAAAAACGTTGTCAAATATTAAAATATTTATATACATTATATATATATAATCTGGTTGTGGCGGGGCATATATGGCCAAATATGTCATCGACCCGAATACATGTCAATTTTAGTTTTCTTTACCCCAATCATCACTGAAATTCGTTAAGCCAATACCTATCCACCCATTAGAGATGGGACGTGGTAGATACTCTAGAAATCTAGGATTGTATACAAACTTAACTATGATACATGTGACGTTCATATATATATATATATATATATATATATATATTGATGATACAGAAAAATGATCACACCCCTGAGCCGTACACGTGTCGTGATAATCTCGAGAAAATATGGACCCTAACATCAACCCAACACTGAACAGGCCCAAACGGTTCTAAGCCCGCTCAATTCAGCCCGCCAAGCGTACCCGGACTCTCACAGCACGCTAGGCCCACACGTCTCATGACTGTCCTCAATACCCGTAAGCCCTCCTTAGGCAAGTATCTCGAGGATCTGCTTCAGACAGGAAACTACAGCTGCTATTTGCTCCCAACTAGGAAACAAACACCAGAATATCTTCCACACAAGGAAACTCCCTCCTACGGAATGTTCTTGGATTGGGAACTATCTCTCGCGCATCTAGGAGCGCAGAGCTAACAGGGAATTCCCTTCCTACAACACGACTTCTAATTAGAGAGGGATCTTCACAAAGATTTCCTCTCTAATCTACGTCTACGATAACCTGGTTAAACCAAGACTCCTTGCACTATAAATAAGACATGAGGTTGGTAAGCTAAGGTACACTACAAATTCCCTGTTACAGCATTACACCTTCCTCAGAACCCTGTCTGTCTTTAGCATCGGAGTGTCATTGGCCACCACAACGGTGGTCCGTGGCTCACGTGTGCCACTTGTGTAGGTCAACATGTCAGCAGGAACCAGATCGGAGCAGGGAGCGAAAAATGACTGCATCAATTTGGCACCGTCCGTGGGGACGACATAGCTCGTAACTTTACACTAAGCATCATCTCCTTTCAAAACACAGAGAATTGGTGACCAGCAGGTCATGTAACAACGAAGAACCAGGGGACACGTCGAACATTTCGGCCGTCCCTATACCGCCTCCTTCAGCAGCTCCCATCTTGCACGCACAACCAACTCACTCTTCCGTACCAACGACAGCAGTGACAGATCTCAGAATCGATACGCTGGCTTCCCAAATACAGCGAATCGCCAAAGCGGTGGAGGCTCTCACGCGACAGAATCCACCACCCGCCAATGGAGGACAGGAACAACATGGACCTCCACCTCTGGCAGACGATAGGGAGCAAGCGTAGGAAAGCCAAGCACCCGCCAATTCCTATTGGACTAAAAAAGGATGCGCGACTAACACTGAGTTCAATGCCAGGGCAGAGAGGCTCAGCCTTGGGAACCCCCTCCGCAGAGGGGCGCATGACCCGAACGTATTGTATCGCCTCTCCGTCCTGCCATTTGTGGATCAAATCATGAACGAGGCCCTACCAAGGAAGTTCACTCCTCCGAAGCTCAACTCTTATGACGGAACCACTGATCCCTTCGACCACCTACGCCATTACCAGCGCGTAACGACCCTTAAAGAGGGATCTGAATCCGTAATGTCAGGATCTTTCCCACCAGTTTGAAAAGCTATATATTGACATGGTTCCACAACCTTCCGCTGAAGTCCATCGACTCCTTCAAAATGTTGGCGAAGGAATTCCTTACTTGTTTCGTCGGAAGCCAACGCTTCTGAAAAGCCCCGCACTACATACTCTCCCTGAGGAGGTCCGGCGAGACACTCCGAGAGTACGTCACGCACTTCAACAATGAGTTGACCCTCATAGACGAGTGCAACGACAATATAGCCGTGACAGCCTTCAATGCGGGCCTCAAAGAGGGAAAACATTACGAATATCTCACCCTGGAGCCCCCTTTGGACCTCGCAGAGCTCCTCAAGAGCGTCCAGAGACACATCACCCCAGAAGAGTTGAGGATCTCAAAGAGGGAAACCGAAGGGGACAAAAGGCTATCCGCGCCCAAAAACAAGAATGAGGGAAAAAACCCTGGATGAGGAACGAAGCAAGAGGAAGCGCGGTGATAATAAGCCAAACCCTGGTTGGTTTAGGTCGGAGAAATTGTCCAACTACGCTGGATCCAGAGCAGTGACTCCCTTAAACGCTAACCTGTCGGATGTACTCAAATCAATGAAAACTGGAAGGAACTGAAGTGCCCCCCAAAGACACGCGGAGACCCCGCCAAGCGACACAACGACAAATATTGCGCGTACCACAAATATTGCGCAAAGACCCCGCCAAGCTCAGGAAAGTCCTATTTCTGGACTTCATGGTGGTAGACGCACCATCATCCTACAATCTCATCCTGGGAAGACCATGGCTCCACCAGATGGAAGCAGTGGTCTCCACCCTTCACCAGTGTATTAAATATACTGCTAACCACTCGGAAGGAGCAGTACGTGGGAACCAACCTACGACACGACGCTGCCACTACGCCACACTGAAACAGATAGACTGCTCCCAGATTCAGCTACATCATCAAGAGCAGCCTGACCCAGTGTAAGACCAAAAGACGGGAGATACACCATTTTCGAGCGATACAGGAGCAATCAATTCTCCCGCCCAGGGAGTCATAAAGGCAATGGCAAACGGGAACACATCCCCCCAACATTCTGTCGGCGTGGAGATCCGCTCCTCTGCAATGTTTACTCTTCAGTGACCTATGTAACGCCTTGATAGTCCACTAAAACGATCCGCGAAGAGCAACCCAAATTCACTTCAAGGTCAGAATCAATTATCTTCGTCAACAGTTAGTTTGCTTTAAGTTGTTTGTTTCCCTTTCCATAGTCAATATTGAGTTTTAGTTCTTAAAAGGTTTATGTGATTTGAAATCATTTAATAAATAAATGGATAATTACAAAAAACAACTTCTATTGATTATTGGAAAGATGTAACAACAAACACTTTGAGGCAGATACAAAAAACTACTTATTAGGAACGCCCTGAGGCAGAATCAAAAGATTGAGCATCTGAATACAGTACGAACTAAAGTAAAAGACTCGCTCGGGCAATTATGCTACGTACAACGTCTGACAAAAATTGGCAAATCCTCTGATGCGAGTAATTTGCCAGTGATAACAAAGATAAAAGTTGCTCGACCCCTTCCGAAGACAATAACGAAGTGTACGAGGGGATTGAAAAGACTGAGCAATCAGATTGCCCTGTCAAGTCTCTCTAGGAAAGTGCTCGTACAATGGCGTTGTAGACTTCACGATTAGCTACTTATTTACTCAAGAGACATCCCACCGTCTATTCAACCTCCTCAAAGGGCTTAGAAGAAGGAAGATGAGAATGGCCACAAGCAGCGACGCCATCATGCTCTCACAGCGTCGTCAAGAGAGAGCCTTTTTCACATATGCGATGGCAGGTGTGACTGAGAGCTACCGCATCCGGAGTCAATGCACATCAACCAACACTTCGATCAACCATTGGTCAGCAGCGGGATCCGAGCACATGAAGACACAAGTGATACGGTGTAACACCAAGACATCTCCCTTGGTAGGAAATTCGTACTACTTCTCTGCGAAATGAAAAGAAATTACGAGATCTCGGTAGATCAACTACATGCTCACCCATTGCAGGTGACCACGCATAACGACAACTATTACTATGCCTGGCCTTTGCAAATGTCAGAACATTCGAAGACTCCAGAGACGGAGATCGACCTTTAGCCTTTGGAAAACCCAAAGCGTTTTCTTCAGCCTTCCAAGTGACAACATTACAGAAGATAAGCTCTGCGAAAGATAGTGCCTAGAATGATTGGAAAACATCATTATATAGACATGATGGTTCACCAAGCGGGCATTCAAGCATTAACTGTCAAGCATTGAATACGATATGGGAAACGAGGAGACGACGGTTCCCAAGGAAATTGTGCAGACTACGTCATTCAAATTAATGGCGTTGCACGCAACCCCATCAATTCAGAGGGAGTAACCGATACTCAACCGTCACACAACCCATGTCGTACACGTGTTACCATGCGATTTACGTCGTACACGCAACACACTGCGCCCTAGCCCCTCCTCTGCGGGCCCATGGGCTCGACCCATTATTCAAACAACATTTTGTCGCATGCTTGGCACGAGCATTAAGATATCCTAGCCAATCTTGACTTACGGATTGTACCTACTGATTCGAGGTAACTTCGTCCACACTATGCTACCACTAAATTCACACGCCCCCAACAGGTGGAACTTCTTTTCAAACCATGCATGCTTAGTCTGCCAAAGCTGATGACGACAGTTTTTGGTTCAACCCGACACTTAGTCCGCACAGCATGGGCATCGATAGTTTAGGAAGTGGGAGTCTAATCAGCGCTATCACACCTGGTAACGACGACTTGCCAGAGATCATTGCCCCCCTTGCGGCCAATGATCGCCAAACCTAATCAGGTAAGCCTACCTGGTAACGACTAGCAACAAAAGCTTTTGATCAAAACATGAACTTGTAGCCCCCATTGCGAGGGTGTAGATAGTCTAGAAGGTGGGAGCTCAGTCAGTCTCGAACTGATTCCGATGACTCGCCATGGGACCACTGCTTTTTAGCGTGGCTGCCAAATCACCAAACCTGGACTTGTAGTTCCCACTGCGAGGGTGTAGATAGTTTGGAAGGTGGGAGCCTAATCAGTCCCGAACTGATTCCGATGGCTCACCATGGGATCACTGCTTTTCAGCGTGACCGCCAAATCACCAAACCTGGACTTGTAGCCCACGCTGCGAGGGTGTAGATAGTCTAGAAGGTGGGAACTCAGTGGGCTACGACCCGATTTCAACGGTTTGCCACGAGACCGTTTCTCTTCAGCGTGGCCGCCGAACCCTCCTGAATTTGTAGCTTGGTGCATTCAGGTGTAGATAATTTGGATGGTGAGAGCCTAGTTAGTCCCGAACTGATTTCGATGACTTACCATGGGACCACTGCTCTTCAGCCTGATCGCCAAACCTCTCTCGAATTCATAGCCCCCACTGCGCTTGGAGGGTGTAGATGGTTCAAAAGGTGGGAGCCTAGTCAACCCTGAACTGATTACGACGGCTTGCCACGAGACCACTGCTCTTCAGCCTGGTCGCAAAACTTTTACTCTCTAAATCCGTAGCCAACTTTGCTTGGTCATACACGATTTGAAATGTGGGAACCTAGTTAGTCTTGCACTGATCCCAACGGCTTGCCACGAGACCACTGCTCTTTAGCCTGATCGCCAAACATGAATCAAGCCGAATCAGCGTCTTCACGCTCAAACGGACTAACATCCTAATATTCGTGAACGCCATTCGCGCCGATACAAAGATCGTATGACCAGTGCCCAGATAAAAGTTATTTAGGTTGCCAGCCCGAGCTTACAGCGCCTGACTCGTCACGAATGCTCTGACACATGCGCTCGGCCATTGCAACTCGCTCTTAGCAGCAACTGCGACTAATCGATCGGACAAACATGATAAGCCATAAGTAGTTTACCTCGAGAACAAGACAAATCGCGGGCAACCCCCAGCTAAACTATGCGCAACATGCCCACAATTGAACATGGCTTCGCAACAACGACCCTGAGTCGTTCACAATACAAAGCGGTCAAGCTCTCTATCGCAGACAGACTAGTCAAGCATCCTATTGACTCAACCAACCTAAGCATGACGACAAGGCAAAAGGAAAAAAACATACAATAGAGACAAACAAGCACATCACTGATAAAATTGTTTTCATTAACAATCAAAGCTAAAAGGGGTGCAATCGCACCAAGGTCACTCCCTACCAGGAGAAGGTACAGAAACAAAAGAACTAAGCCTAGTGGAAGATGGAACATGGATAGCATCCACATGCGCCGCTGTCTGCGTATCAGGGTCGACATTGTCTTCCTCATCCGACGATGCAAAGGCAACAAACAAATAAACATATGACATCTTCTTATACCGGCCAAGATCCCACTCTGGATGCTCTTCCTTCATCAGTACCAACAGCTCTAGCCGACTACGTACAACCCAACGGAACGCACACTTGCCTTGCTCCTGAAGAAGTTCTTCATCTCGCACTTTCGCGTCAACAAGTTCGTGCTCCAGTAGCTCCAACTTGTCAGTCAGCGTGTCAACCTGAAACTGCTCTGTGGCCATACTGCTCTTCACAGCACTAAGCTCGTGCCACCCCAGTTCAAGCTGATCCTCAGCCTTTCTCACCTCATGGGCGTAGAACTCCACATCGGATCTCAACCGCTGCTTCTCAGCAGCCCATTTAGTTTCCTTTGAAACACTATCTTCAGCAAAAGACTGCAGCTCAAAACACGCCTTAGTCGCAACATCCTGCGCAACCTTGACTTCTCGACGGACCCGACTCTACTCCTGCTCGAGTCTGTCCCTTTCGGACACTGCCTCTGTCAGACTATGCACGAGGTCTTCCAGACGAGCCACCTAAGCCTCAACGGCGACAGTTGACTAATCCAACTGTTTCTCCCCAGCCCGCTTCTTAAGCCGCTCGATTTCACGGAGCGCATTAGAATACATCAGTTGCATGTGAGAGAAGAAATGCTCCAAGGTATATACTCTCTCATAAGATGCATCGATTTCCATTCCAGCAACGACTGCATGGCTCATATGAGACATACCCAACATAAGGTACTTCAGACCCTTATCCATGCATCATTCTAACGTATCCTCTTCGGGTTTTGGAGCATGATCCATCAACCAGCTGTGGCGCCTGCTTATGTGCTTCCTCGAAGCATACTCTACACCTACCTCTTGATGTCAGACTTGTGAGCTCATCTTTACCAATTTAGGTGCAAACATGTTTATTCTTGCGTCTGGGTGAAACCTTCCCTGATCAGGAACTACGCCAGTGCCACCCTTCACGGTTGCCACCGTCCTCAGACTCTCCTTCGTGGCCTTTCCTTTGTCAAGAACATATGACCCTTTATTACGAGACGACTCAATGGACCAGGAGGGAGAGGAGGGAGTGAACATGCCCAAGCGGTTCTAAGCCCGCTCAATTCAGTCCGCCAGACGGACTCGGACTCTGACAACACGCTAGGCCCACACGTCTTACAGTTGTCCTCAATACCCATAAGCCTTCCTTAGGCAAGTATCTCGAAGATCTGTTTCGGACAGGAAACTACAGCTGCTCTTTGCTCCCAACTAGGAAGCAAACACCAGAGTATCTTCCACACAAGGAAACTCCCTTCTATGGAATGCTCTTGGAAGGAGAACTATCTCCTGCGTATCTAGGAGAGCAAAACTAATAGGGAACTCCCCTCCTACAACACGACTCCTAATTAAAGAGGGGTCTCCATGAAGATCTTCTCCTTAATCTACGTCTACGATGGCCTGATTAAATCAGGACTCCTTGCACTATAAATAAGACATGAGGTTAATAAGCTAATGTACGCTATAAATTCCCTGTTACAACATTACACCTTTCTTAGAGCACTGTCTGACTTTAGCATAGGAGTGTCATCGACCACCACAACATTGGTCCGTGGCTCATGTGTGCTACTTGTGCAGGTCAACAAAAACCAAATCGGAGCAGAGAGCGAAAAACGACTACATTATACATATATATAACTTACTCTCATTTATCATTTCACCATTTAAATCACATTAGTGCCACCATCATTACCCAAAAACGTTACTAAGTGTAAATACTACATGTAAAATGTGTAAACATACCATAACAAAATAGTCGAAATAGACTCAATGAACTTGACAAAAGTGGTGGAGAAAAAAGCCTAATAATCCCACCAAAAGTTAATTAGGTCATATTTGAAGATAAATAATAAACTAACACTAATCCTTGTAGGAAAGTAAAGTAAAGTAAATGACGAGTAAATTTGTTTTAGCACTGCAATAACAATATTGCTAACTTAGAAGATTATTTTGTAAGTCATTAATGGCAAATTAAGTTTATGAGATCTATTATTCCTTATTTGTTTAATAAAGTTTGGTCAACCTTAACCCCCTCCCCCATTTTTCTTTTAAATAAATGAAAAATTAGTCTCAATCCATTATGGAGTAACCAATATCGATTATTTATTTATTTATTTAGAGTCAAAAGGTTTATAACTTTCTATATATAATACAAATTACGATACCTAATTGGCACCCCTAATTGTTTGGATCTGTCAAGCTATTTTTTCATACGTACACACCAATGTCAACTGAAAGACATAGAAAAATGAATAGTACAAATTACGATACCTAATTAGAACCATCATATTTATGCCTATAGTTGATTGGATCGATCAAGTTAGTTTCCTATTAACACCGATGTCAACTAAAAGATAAGCCACAATAAATATTGTAGATGTAATATTCTATAACATATAAATATGTTAAGTATAATGGTTGATGAATATTGAGATTAAGATGCAAGGTGATATTATACTGTTTTTGAAAGTGTAAGATATGTGTGTTCTGGGTGCAACAAGGAATATCATTGGTTGGATCACTATTCCTTATCTCTAAATCTTATTTCCCCTACAAGTAGAAAGTTCAATTTTTTTTCATCCTAACGCCTATCTTCTTCCTTGCAATGCCATCATCTTCTTTGAGTTTTCTTTGAGCAAATTTAGTTCGTTAGAGTACTTGTGTATTTGGTGTGCTGCGTTGATTCATTCAATCTAATTTTATTTGATATATATTGAAATTATGAACTTAAATTGGTTTAATCACTTATGGATTTAAGAATTTTATAGATCTAACTGCGTTGAATCTATATTCAATACCAGACCTAACAAATCTTTTTATAAGATATTCAATTCAATATTCAATGAAAGATCTTCCATTTTTAGCAATAATTGGTACTGTCACACAATAGTAAATAAAGTGCAAGAGAAACACACACACAAACACGATGTAACATGGTTCACTTATAGAGTTTTAAACACCAACTCGATAATCTACCACAGAGAAAATATCCACTATGAAACAATATCGCGATTACAATATTGTTTAAGGCATTTACCAAACCATACACAATTCCACAATGAGTGAGTACTCCACCTGTAACCAACTTCTATACACGGAAGCTTGCTTCAATATCCTCATCCATGATCTTAGCAACATACCAAGACCGAGAACACAACTTACATACACACAAGTACGATGAGGACAAATATGTGTGAAATTTCTAACACATGAAAGTCTTTGCATCAAATGTATTATGTTAAAACGAATGAAAAAAAAATCTCTTTTGACATTGAAAGTTGAATTATTATTATTATTATTATTATTATTATTATTATTATTATTATTATTATTATTATTATTATTATTATTATTATTATTATTATTATTATTATTATTATTATTATTTATCTCTAAAGTTATATATTCAACATCCATTGACCTTCTCATTTATAGAGTTGTAGAATAGTAAAAATATATGAGTTTATATTGAATAAAATGTTGTAAATAAATCGATTGATGATTCAAAGTCTGTGGAACTAGTTATAGAGTTATTTTTATTTTTATTTTTATTTTTATTTTTATTTTTATTTTTATTTTTTTAAATCTTCTTCTTCTCCAATCTTCAAGACACATGCAGGTGGAGGTAGGTGTTCTTTGAACAATCTCTCTTCCTCAATTTCTTTGTTTGATTCAATGCAATGCACGAAAGAAAGGTGACAATTTGGAATACATTGCTCTGATATTTTTTTTCATTTTTTAAGACACAATCCTTTTCTCAAACCCATGATTCTTCTTTTTATGATGTGATAACGATGCATTTCTTCTTTTTCTTGTTATTATTTTATTTCTTTCCCTATTAGTGATGTCATACTCACCTTAAGCCCTTCATATTTTTGTTTGCTCCTATGGAGCTCCTAATTTAATTGCACTCAAATTGTGTCCAAATAATACCGGATTTTAGGGTGATAAAGTGGCCCAACATACTAAATTCGTTTAATATTTGGGGGGAAAGTGGAAATAGTTATTTTGGACAAGGTAGGAAATAAGTTTTGGCACTGTTTGACACCACCAAAAATATTGTCTCACACCACCAAGTAGGTTTTTTTTTTCTCTCCCACACCACCCCCTTTGTCTTCCACACCACCACCTCTCTTCCACACCACCAATATAAACTCGTTGTGAAAAAACAGTTTGTGCCTTCAAAATTTATATTCTTCTCTTCCCTCACAATCGAACTAATCTCTACTCCACTCCACTCCACTCTCTCCCCCAAATTCGAATCGCCTTCTCTATTCTCCGACACTCCACTTTTTCCCCACTTCAATCCACTCTCCCATGGTCTTCCTGTTCCCTCCCAGTCGCGTCCCTATCTCCCCCATTATCTCAAGGTTTCCACTATCCCAAAGGTTCGATTGCGATCTCTCCAGAGGCCGAGTTTGTGCAATATATCCAGAGGTCGAGTTTGAAAATCAACTAGTCTACTTAACAATACAATAAGAGGCATTTGGAACAAGAGTCTTTCATCAAGACAAATTCCACATGAGAAAGTAAAATTTGATTGTACACAAACCATAAACAATGATTTTTTTTAAATTTTTTTTTTTTTTCTGGTCATATTCTAATTCAAATGATGTGTTAAAAGATAATGGATCTTAGAGATTATGTTTATCCAAAGACCAATTGACCAATAACTTGCAAAAATTGCATGGTTCCCGGCGATCAAAAACATTCCACTCACATTGTACAATGTGATGGGTTTGAAAACAAACTGGAAACTTATATTTTTTCTTTTAGTCGCATAGCACAATGTGAGCATAATTCTTCCATTCGCATAGCCCAATGTGATGGGTTTGAAAACAGACTCTGGAAAGTTATTATTTTTCTTGCCGTCACATTGTTCAATGCGAGTCTGAGAGTTACAGTCGCAAGTTTCCCGGCGAACATCATACGTGCATTTGCAATGTTCCGGGCGAGCATAAATTCTACATTCGCATAGGTCTATGCGATGGCCATAAAAACAGACTGGACAATATAATTTTTCATACTTGCGCATTATCAAAGAAAATGGGTCTCCGATTCGCATTGTTCCTTTCGAACAAAATATTTCCATTCACATTGTTCCATGCAAGCATAAGTATGTGATTGGCTGCAAATTTGTATTGTCACACTTTTTCGTCATTGAATCTTAATTACCAAAGTCTGTGTTTTCACTCTGACAATACCTTATTCCAATTCAATGCCAAATTTTTGTTTATCAAACTTATGACATATTGAATAATGTGAATACTGTAAGATTGGTATAATGCTTTCCAAAAAAAGATTGGTATAATGTAGATTTATATTGGCATTATTCATATCAATTCAAGTACTTCAAAAGTAAGTTGAGGAACTAGGATAGATAATTCGACAAAGAGAGACAAGTGGACTAAGAGAGATGAGTAGACTAAGTCGACACATCTAGATACACATCGTTGAAAACCACCGACCCGACGTTCCTACCTTCAAGCGACGTTTGAAATGGACACATAGGGGACTACGGGTCGAGCTTGGGAGGGAGACTGAGGACATTGCAAAAGAGAATGAGGGTTCTCACCAATGGCGGAGCCGAAATTTTCACCAAGAGGGGGCAAAGTGGAGGGGCAAGAAAATAATAGCAAAATTAAAATGAGTTTTGAAAATTTTAGGGGTGGCAACTGACCCCCATGTGTTGTATGTGGCTCCCCGACTGGTTCTCACATTTCATAGGGTTTCTCAAAAACAGTTTTTAGGTGGTGTGGGTTAGTAGGTAAATTAAAAAATAAGAATAAAAATTGCTTGGTGGTGTGAGACAGTATTTTTGGTGGTGTCAAACAGTGCTTGCCTTTAGGTTTAACTTGGGTCTTCTGGAGCAAAGCAAAAGGCACTTCCTTGCTTGCTTGGTTTACGATCAGATCCACACCTCAACTCAACTCAATACATCAGAATCATGGCGCCTGAACCTGAAGATATCGATATCAACAACGAGAAGAACCCTCGCCCTCTCGATGAAGACGATATCGCTCTCCTCAAAACCTATGTATGTAGTACTCATCTTATCTCTCTACCTTTTTTTTGTTTTTTTTGTTTTAGGGTTTATTGTTCGTCATCCACCTCTACTTCGACTAGGGTTTCTGATTTCTTCGATACCTTTGATGTATTGTATTGTATGTATCTGGGGTTGGTTTCTGATTTTTCACTTGAATTTGGTTTGGTTTTTCAGGGGCTGGGACCTTACTCTAACAGCATAAAGAAAGTGGAGAAGGAAGTCAAGGAGAAAGCTAAGAAGGTCAATGATCTATGTGGTACGTATTCTCTAATTCTATATACCTTATTTTGCATAAACCCCCTAGTCCTTGCTTAATTTTTGTTGCAATTCATCAAATTATCCAACTCATCTTTCCAAGTAGCTAGTCATCACAACTGGTATGTCTGCAAGACAATGTCCTTTTATGAATTTTAAAGGAATATGTCAAACCAATTTTCTAACAGATGATAATATTCCCGAGTGCTACTTAAGTATTGAATAACTTATTACCCCAATGTATCACTTTTAAGAACATTTGTGCAATTTAGGAATGGGAAGTGGATGAGGTGGGTATATGATGGGGTTCTGGCACTAGTGGTGCCAAATAATGACAGCCATCCTTGGGAATGGGTTTGGGTCAAGTGTGGTTTGTTCTCGGTGTTTATACTTTACAAGCAGTTTGATGAGAACAGCTCCAAGACCTCCTCTTGGATTAATGTTTGATTATCCTTTCTCTCTGGTTGAGAAGGGTTGTTTTGGTTAGGTGTATGGAGGTGGATACAGGCATACAGGTTTTGTTAGATGTCGTGGGGATTTTGAATCCCTCAGTTGTCTCATTCTGAATGATACTTTGCAAGATCGATTTTGGAACTCTTTGTGCTTGTGGGGTTCGTTGAGTGTTTTCCCATTCCATTGCCAAGTTTATGAAAGAGGGGAGGTCTGAGAGCTTTACTAAAACTTGGAGGAGGCTGATATGGTCTCACATTCCCTATGCTATTGTTTGAGTATTTTGGGACAAAAATCAAGAGAATATGCGAGGACAGTGCATCTACAAGGGACATAGTGTTGATATGGGAGAGTAAGACTTCACTTTGGTACACGTTCTCTTGTCATTTTACATTCAAAGGGTTTTTCTTTTCTTTTCTTTTCAAGATCTTTTCATTTAGGAGTCCATTCTTTTGTCTCAAAATTTTGTTGTTATGGTGCCTTTGCACTTTGTACTTTCTTCATTGTTTGCAAACTTTCCTTGTTAAAGAAAAAAAAGTTTTGTATCAATGGAACACTTCCCGAGTTTAACATTGATTTGTTAATTTTAAAGAATTGTATTGAACATGTCTACCCTGGTTTATGATTTAATAGGAATTAAGGAATCAGACACTGGTTTGGCTGCACCCAGTCAGTGGGATCTTGTTTCTGATAAGCAGATGATGCAAGAAGAACAGCCTCTTCAGGTTTGTATTGGTTGCTCTCTTGATTATTAAGAAAATTACCAGGTGTTCTTTATATTAGCTCACTTGGACTAATGGGTCTGTGCAAACAGGTTGCGAGATGCACAAAAATAATCAATCAAAACACTGAAGATGCGAAGTATGTTATAAATGTTAAGCAGATTGCAAAGGTAACATGCCTATATTATGCTTGGAATATTATCAGAAGTGGTTTAAGATAATTCATTATGGTTTAATGCATCTTTTCCTTGGAAATTGCAGTTTGTCGTTGGACTGGGTGATAAAGTCTCCCCAACTGATATTGAAGAAGGCATGCGTGTAGGGTAAGTTGCCCAGCTTTTATTCTTCACATTTATTTATATTTTTGAATTGATAACTAGCATTTCTAAGTGTGACATTCAAAGAAACTGGTAACAAGCATAACTTTGGATCTTCTTTCCCAAGATGTAATCTATTGACAGTGACGGGACTGAGTCCAAGACCTTGTAAAGTTTCATAAGCGATGACCCTAAGATATTAATACTAGAGACATACTTTCTCATTGGAGTAAGTCATGTGAGGAAGTCTACACTTTGACTTAGTAAAGTGTCTTATGCGATGACGCAAGTAGATTTGTGATCTCAGTATGGGCTTAAATGGAGTTTTTCATTGCGAGGAGGAGGATTAAAGTGTTTCTCAAATTTTAGTCCATTGCAAAATAACAAAAGAAGGCGTTGATGCTCTTTACGAGATTTTCTGAGCTGTCTTCAATTTTTTATGTGCTTTTGAGAGTTGGGATGTAAATATGCGCAAAGAGAATCTCCATGTAGATGAAGCATTGATTTTACATATATTTATTGATTTTACATATATTTCTACCATTCAAGAAAATGGATATTCTATATTCTATCCATCCCCCAGATAATACATGGATCTAATAAATTCAAGAGTGCGAAAATCTAATGTAGCTAATTTTACGTGGTCTATGCGATCTGAAGGAACCCTAAGTTTAGCCAGTGCAACTTGGAGCTTAGGTTATTTATTTAAATTTTTTTTCTACTCATATAAACTATCAGTTCTATGTCAACACGTGAGTGACTCTTAAAGACGTACCCTTTTTTTGCTCACCTTTTTACCATGCATCTTTCAAAGGGATATGATCCTCTTTAATTCTTATACTTTGGCAAAAGTTTTCAAATTTTGACTTCTATGCTGTGTTTATACAGAGTTGATCGAAACAAATATCAGATTCAGATACCCCTGCCACCCAAAATTGATCCCAGTGTAACCATGATGACAGTGGAAGAAAAGCCTGATGTCACATACAATGATGTTGGTGGATGCAAGGAGCAGATCGAGAAGATGCGAGAGGTTTGCATTTTCTGGTTCCATTAATTATTGTAGTCGTTGTCATTGTTTTTTGGTGTATGCCAGTCTCACTTGCTGTTTGAGCATCATCAACATTTTTTGTGTATGTTCATGTGGTCACTTGAGGTGACTTGTCAACATTTTATTCAGCACCCATGGATAAGTCAACATATCTCAAGGTTACTATAGCTCTTTTTATTTTCTTTATTCAGGTTGTTGAGCTGCCCATGCTTCATCCTGAGAAATTTGTGAAGCTTGGTATTGATCCTCCTAAGGGTGTATTATGCTACGGTCCTCCTGGAACTGGCAAGACACTCCTAGCTAGAGCTGTAGCCAACAGAACTGATGCTTGCTTCATTCGTGTCATTGGAAGCGAACTTGTTCAAAAATATGTTGGTGAGGGTGCTCGGATGGTTCGGGAGCTTTTCCAGGTCATTTATTGTTTTTCCACGAGTTTTCTTGTCATTCTTTTTTCTCTGTTACAAATTCCGCAAAACAAACTGTGATTTTCATTTGGTTGTGTGCTCTGTGAACAACATTTAAACATTTCATATTGACATTCATTTCGTGTAGATGGCTCGCTCCAAAAAGGCTTGTATCGTCTTTTTCGATGAAGTGGATGCCATAGGTGGTGCGCGTTTTGACGATGGGGTTGGAGGGGATAATGAGGTTCAACGCACAATGCTTGAAATTGTCAATCAGCTTGATGGGTTTGATGCTCGAGGAAATATCAAGGTCCTTATGGCAACAAACAGGTAACCACCCCCCAGTCAGAAATTCATAATTTGTGCATAGCTTCACTTTGTTCTGAAATTTGGTTTTCCTTTTTAGTGTAGTTTTAAGCCTTGCATACAAAACCACACTCTCCATTATTATAGAAAATTCTATTAGTTGATGAGCATCATTTTTTGGCGGTTGGTGCTTAGCATTTCTCACCTGTAACTGCTTAAAACGGAATGGAAGCAAACACATTTCAGTTGGTGGATCCCAGGCGTAGATATATTTGTTATTTATTTATTTACTATTTTTTAGAAGGTAACATTTATTGATAAAGAGCCCCATCAAATACAAGGGAGGGACCTTAAATTCTAAAAAGTTAAGGTCCTAAAATAAGACCATCTCAATTAGATGTCATTTTTTAAAAGGTTAATAATGAGAGACCCAACTCCATAGTGTAACACCTCCATAACTACATCTTTGAAATCAGAGAACTTATTTCAAAAAATTCAATTATTTCGTTTTTTTTGTCAAATCGACCAACATACAACAAAAGAGAGTATCTTCCACATCACCTTACCTTTAATCGTTAAATGCATGGGGATACTCCAACTCAACTCCTCATTGACACCAGCAAAACCCAACACAAATCAAACAACTCTAGGAAATGCATCCACACTTATGTACCCATCCGCAATGAAGATGCGAAGTATTCTCGTGGTCCACATTACACCACACATACCAAGTCAATATCCATACCTCGGTGACACAGGTCCACCTTGGATGGAATCCTATTCCACACAACTGGCCACGCAAAGAAAGCCACTCTAGATGGGATCCCTCTTTTCCACACCAATTTCGTGGGGAAATCAAGAAAAGAATTAGGGGGAACCTAATTCTTGGCGCGAAAGACATTTAGACCATCTCCAATGGTAAACAATGGATAAGGATTAGAATTATCAATCCCTAATCCTAACCATCCAATATCTCCCAGCGCTCGAGTGCAAATTATGGATAGTTTACAAAACGGACGACTTTTCAAAAGCCGCATGGGCATTGAACAAAACCTGTGCGAAAACCCTTCTACCCCTCCTGATTCAAATTGGTAACCGTTAGAAGCCATGCGACTTTCGAAAAGCCAAATGGCTTTTCAAAAGCCGCGCTTCTTGCTATCTATGGATAGCAAAGATGGATAGAGTTTATGGATAGAATTGGCTAATTCTAATCCTTGTCCATCCCCATTGGTGACGGTCTTAGCACTTACAAGTGGTGCAAACAACGCTCTTTTCAATTTTGAAACATGATTAATAAAATGTACTCCTTTAGTTCCCACTGGAATTTATTTGTTTATTATTTATTTTCAGGCCTGATACCCTGGACCCTGCTCTTTTACGTCCTGGACGTCTTGATCGGAAAGTAGAATTTGGGCTACCTGATTTGGAGAGCAGGACACAGATATTTAAGATCCATACAAGGACAATGAATTGTGAGCGAGACGTCAGGTTTGAGCTTCTTGCTCGCCTTTGTCCCAACTCGACTGGTAAGTTCATGTGAAGATTGTTCTGTTGGTTAGTGTCATTTTACTGGTTGTTTCTTACGTAGTTGATGGTTTATTTCCTATAACAGGAGCAGACATTCGTAGTGTGTGCACAGAGGCTGGGATGTATGCCATTCGGGCACGAAGGAAGACTGTAACCGAGAAAGACTTCCTTGATGCAGTGAACAAGGTCATAAAAGGTTATCAGAAGTTCAGTGCAACTCCCAAGTATATGGTTTACAATTGAAATTTCGCTGTTCCCTACATTTCAAGGAGAAAGAAGACTGGATAATTTGTTGTTCACAGGGTTTGATTGTCTATTGTCTATCATTTGAGAGCTGTGAAAGCAACACATGGGGGATGTCAACTGTTTGTAGTCCAATGGGATAATGCACTATTTATATTTTCAATCTTTTTTTTTTTAATTTTGTTTATTTATGTATTCCTATTTTCTGTTAGAAATCAGTGGGTTCTACATGATGGAGGATCTATGGTCTTGGTGTGATTCTTTCTTCGATATCAAGTACTTGCGCAATAACCATTTACCAATGTCCAACATTTTAGTGTTTGTTGGTTGGTCTATTGGTCAACTTTCTACTGTTGCTTTTCACTTTTAGGATCAGGATCCATGATGTATACTCTTGGCTAACGTGCTAGTGGGCTAGTACAGCCTAGGGCCTCCCTATCCTGAACTTGCAATATGACCCGAATAATTCTAGGGAGCTCGCCTTGGTAGCCTGGGAGGCTGTCCGGACCCTTTCAGGCACGTGTCTGGGAGGGAGAGAGGGTGGCACGTGAACCCAAAATCACAAGTCTGCCATCCATTCATAATTTAAACTGAATTTGGTCGGACCGAAAATCACTCTTTCTTCGCTCTCTCTCTCTCTCTCAAGTACAATCTCCCTATTGGCTTGCAGAAGTTGCAGCAGTGAGTGGTGGTGGTACATTACCTTCTCTTCTCTTCACACTCTCTCTCTCTAAAACAATAGGTAGCAGCTAGTAAATGAAACCTTACTGGGTTTTGATAGACAACATTACATCTCCTTGAGACATTCTCATTGGTTGGTTTCATCTCTTATGTTCTGATATGTGAAGCAGTAGTGTGACCTTGCACTCTCTATTCTCACTCTACTTTCAGCTTTCCTTTTTGCAAGAAAAATCACTCCATTTCTCGTAACATCCCAAAAGACCAACATACATGATCGTACAAATTATTAACAATAATCACCCATAAATTCTGTGCTTCTAATCGTTTCAATCGTTTTTGCTTTAGTTTACAAAAGGGTATCTTTTGAAAAATCAATGTAATTTTAGCTCTACTTAAGCATGAATCAAACCCCCTACCGTTGTGGGTGGATGGTCTTCAAGAAAACCCTAACCCTAGCAAGTGCATCTTCAAGAAAAAGACCTTCCTAGCTAGTGGATCATTAACAAACCCTAACTGTTTGGGTGGACATGAGTTGTGATTCTGAGTAGCAAATCTAAAGGTGTAGATCTAAAAGATGATATAGAAACAAAGATTTTTGGGTTGATTTTAAGTAAGTAAAAAAAAAAAAGAAGCAAGAAATAAAGAGAGAGAAATGAGATATGATGATAGCTTTGTTGTTGTCAGGAAACAGGAAGGAGTACAGGATGAGAAAACTGAAGAACTGAACACCAAAAATTTGTGAGGGAGCCGAGGTATTGGGTTCACGTGCCTGGGAGGGTCCGAACAGCCTCCCAAACTACCAAGGCGGGCTCCCTAAAACTACTCATATGACTCTGATTAACCATCGGTCTATTTCAATTTCAGTCCAAGTTATTGCATATCTTCTGTCTTGGTTGCAATTTCTTGATCAAAACAATATCTCAAAATGGTAATTGCTGAAAAAAAATAAAAATTTCAAAGTGGTGGTGTTCCTTTGGGCAAATCCCTATTACTTTATGAAGAAAAAGCAAGTGAATTGTTAATGTTAGGATAGGAGATATTAACACCTTTTAATGTTTTCCTACAAAGGATTGTGATTTTGTTTTGTTAATTTTGAGGATATATAAAATATATATAATAAGTATATTGAAATATGTGAAAAATAAATATAAGTCAATAAACCTATTAAAATATTAGACACATTTTGTAATCTCAAAAATATTTTATTAATATTGATAGTTTGTGGTAAGCGATGTTTGGAAAAAAATGTCGAAGAACGTTATAACAGCACATAAAAACAAACCTTTTAATGTTGCAACTTCTAATTAGCAACTCGTTTAGAAACAAAACAAACAAAAACTGGAGAAATTTCAGTCCTATGGATCATTTTGGCAATGATATCTTGTGGAAGGCGAGACCCCTGGCGGAAAGTATGAGCCAAGATCGTTCACGACGATGGTGTTGACGTTCGAAGAGGAGTTAACCTCTCATTGATCTCTAGATGTATTATCTGGTGTGGTCTGTTTCTTATAAAGAAGGGAGAATCGAGAGTTTTCTTATGGATGGGATGAAGCCTAAAGGTTGGAACAACATTCTAGTTGAGATCCAACCGACAAATGAAGCAGACAGAGCCAGCAGGAAGAAAAACTAGTCGATCGGAAAGGAAGAACATAGATCAAATCATTGCATCGATCGGAGAGGAAGACCAAAGATCAAAACACTGTCGATAAGAGATTAGAGATCGGAGATGAAGACCAGAGAGAGAGAGATTTTGGTAAAAAAATTTCAATCGAAAAACAAGGATTTTCTTCACCGCTTTGTGTTTTTGTCGAAAAAAAACCCGAATTTTTTAGAAAAAAACTCTAAAAAAAAGTAATTTTACATTTTGCTATTTTTCATTTCGTAATTAAAAAAGCGAAAAATTCGCTAAGACAGATTCCTTGTTTATTATGAACATTGCCTTGTCCATTCAAGTTAAAAGAACCGATGGATCCATGTTCTCAAGAGGTTCCATTAACATATTGGACTCGCAGAATGAATTCCAGGTTCAAGGTCTGAATTTCAACAACATTTTCATTCCAGATCAAATTACAAGCTTTGCTTACTGTGTACAAATGGTTTTGGATTTCGATATTCTTCTTCTTTGCTTGTGAGTTGAACATATTAGCAGTTTTGGGCAAATCACACCATTCTCTGTTGAATCAATCTGTGCAGCTCCTATACATGATTTGGAATCAAAGAAAGAACAAGGGAACCTGGGTCCTAGATGAATACCCCTTAAAAACACGAGAAGCCCATATGAAAAAGGCATCGTTAGAAACAAGACACTGTGTCTCTCCGCAAGTTAAGTACAAGAAGTCCTAACTTTACAGTTGAAGAGAACTTCAAATACAACTTATACAACATGACAAGCCAATGAAGCTGACGAGACATCAAATAATCATTCGATCATTATCGTACACTTGACACATGCCAACCTTAATATAGAAAGGCCCAAGCACGATCCGTCCCAGCCTAGCCATTGTTCAATCCGTAAATTGGGTGCCCAAGCCCAGATTATGCGGGCCTAGCACGATGCGAATCTCAGAGCTTAACCCAGAACAATAAGGCCCGAACACAGACTTTTGAGCTGTCACGAGAACTCAGTCATGGACGGGTAAGATCCTATGCCGGATCTCCTCCTTCCATCACGACTCGACATTAAAGTCAATGAAGAAGTGAAATACTCGCTATATAAGGTGAACAAGGGGATGAGAAAGGAATGCACTATCAATGATTTTTTTTTTTTGGAAGACGAGCTGGATTTTTAAGGATCCCATAACCTATCAACTGGGTGACCTATAGGTCAACACCCATTAGAAAGTAACCATGCCGCAGGTGAGATTCGAAGCTAGGACGTGGGGGACAAACCCACACAGCCCTAACTACTAGGCCACAACACCATTGGCTCTATCAATGAAATGAAATTTATAGTATGCATCCATCCTTACTCAGTCTGACTTTAGTATCGGAGTGCCTTCTGCCATTACAATGGTGGTCATTGACTTACTGCCGTTCATTTTTGTAGGCCAGAAATCGACCAAGACGGATTTGGACGCATCAGAATGCATTAATTTAGAAAAAAAGGAAAAGTAAAAAATAACTATCTGAAATTACAAGAAACAAATGTTATAGCCATAACAGAGTCAAGATGGAAATCAATTTTTCTCCTCCAAGACGTATTGTGTATCAAGTCATCTATGTTTCAGATCTGTCGTGCATTGATTTTGGGTAGAAAAAGCTTTCAACATGGATTGTTCAATTTAAACACTGAAAAGAAAGAAAAATAAGAAATATGTATACGTTATCTCACTATTTTCTAAGATAAAACTGGGTAAAAATACATAAACAATGGCCTCTCCATTTATAGTTAGTTACTGCAAACGGTATTCAAGGGATTGAAAACTCTTTGTAAAGTAACATCCTCCACAAGGATAGTCTTGTCCCTAGATTTGGAACTAGATCCAATAGAAACTTGTCGTTTTTTCACTCCAATAACTGTAAAACACACAAAAGAAAGATCAAGTTCCCATGTTTAAAGTTAAGCGATATGTGCACAGAAAACAATCCTTATTAATAATTTAAGCCAAGAAACAACAATCAAAAGATTAACTGCAGATGGATAGTAAAGATAAGTCATCTGCAAAAAGTGCTTATGAACTCACAACATGCAATTAGCACTACCTATCTTCATGTATGCTATAGGACACTCCATTCGGTAATGTTTTCCCATGGACAACATTTAATTTGTACTTTCAGAAAAGAAGTAGATGTTACAATATAAAAAATCAAGGATTTTCTATTACATGCGATTCATTGGCGAACCCAGGATTTTAGTCAAGGAGGGGCGAAATGGTAAGGGATTGTTGATCGATAATAGGAGTTATCAGGGGCAAAACAAATTTTTTTTCTACTTTGGACCAAGGATTGTGAATTCGCGAAATTTCATAAAATACAAAATTTTGCGAAACATTTTTTTTTGAGGTTTCAAAAATTTGTAGTGCCGAAAAAGAAACTTATATTATTTTGTGTATTTTTTCGTAAATTTCGACATGTTTGTGTGAAACCCAAAAAGTTACGAAGCAAATTACATTCTTCGATCAAAGTATTTCGTAGATTTCAAAATTTTCGTGTAAAACTCAGGTGATGAAGCAAATTACGTTTGTAGGGATACTTAAGTATTTAGGTTTCCTTTGATGTATTTAATGCATTTATTATGTTAATTTACTTGTATCTTACTTGTCCACATATTTATATATATTTGACACACTCAAAATTTTTATATTTTTATTTTCTATATTCAACATAATATTTCATGAAATTTCTCTTAAAACCAAGAGACCAAAATTACTTCGAAAAACAAAGTCACAATCCTTGCCCCGGACTGATAATTTAACAACCAAATTCCACTAACATTTATGAGTTGAATAATGATATATATTTTCATTGAGTTCTATATTTTGCCGTCTTAGATTTTAATCACATATTTTTTTGGTTTAATTTTATTCATATAATTGTATTAAAATATCTTATGAAAACAAAATTTAGGGATGGTAGCAATTAGACAGAATAAAAAATATAATTGTATTAAAACATCTTATAAAAAACAAAATTCAGGGATGGTAACCGATGATACATCAAACCGTTATCTGATCAGCACCGTACACGTGTCATGATAATCACGTCAATAGAACAAAGCAGGCCTGATTGCATGCTCAATTCGGCGAGTCCTAAACAACACTAAGTCCATTATTGGCAGGATCCAGACAGTCAAATCCGATTTGTAATGAGCCATTAGGGCCACACGTCACGCGGTCAGGCCCAATACTCATAAGACCTCTAAGGCAAGTATCTGAGAGATCTACCCAAGACTGGCAGGCCAGCAACACATTGGATCCGACTAGGAAACAAATACTAGAGTATAAGTCGGGCAAGGAAACTTCCTTTCATAGACAACACTTAGAAAGGGAAACCTCTTATGCAGATCTAGGAGCACGGGTCGTGTAGGGAAACTATCCCACATGACAGCTCCCAATTAGGAAAGGATCTCCAGCAAAACTCTTTCCCTAAACTACGCCACCAAAAGCCTAGCCGAACAAGGACTCTCACACTATAAAAGGAAGATAAGGTCGATGAATTTAAGGTACGCTACATAACCCAATTTACAGCTTTAAGCCTCTCCTAAACCTTCTCTAACTTAAGCATCGGAGTGCCATCGGCCGCCACACGGTGGTCCTTGGCTCACATGTGCTACTTGTGCAGGTTTAGGTAAGCAGCAAAGAAGGAGAACAAAAATCGACTACATCAGTTTGGCGCCGCCTGTGGGGAACGACAAAGTTCCTAAAAAAAACAGTATACCATTTTTTCTAGAGAATCGGCGAGATGGTGACACCAAGGTCTCGCAACAATGAAGATGCTGCAGAGCCCTCAGACGCTCAAACCAACAGAACGCTGCCCATTCCACCATCGCCACAGGATAAGCCTATTCAAACCCCCACGCCGGTGGCAGTCGCAACAGACTAAGAGTGGATCTACCTTCTACGCAGATGCATCAAATCGCAGAAACGCTGGAGGCACTCAAACAACAAAATCCTCCACCTGCAAAAGGAGACCGTGAACAATGAAGGGACAAGTCCCTAGAGAGTTCCAAAGAGCATGTTCTGGAGAGCCGCACTGCCCCAACAACTTCTCAATGGACCAGAGGCGAATGAGTGGCCAATAGAGACCCACCATCCAGAGCCGACAAACACATCTCGTACAACTCCATCCGTAATGGGGCCACAAACCCAGACGTACTATTTAATCTCACGATCCCTCCGTTCATGGATCATACCATGGACGAGCCGTTGCCAAATAAATACACACCACCGAAGTTGAAGTTTTATGACAGAATAGGAGACCCATCCGATCACTTGCGCCACTTCGAACATGTTATGGCGCTCAAGGAAGGGTCTGATGCAATAATGTGCTAGTCATTCCCTGCAAGCCTGAAGATGCCAACACTGACGCGATTCCACAACCTTCCTCTGAAATCTATCGATTCATTTCAGACGTTGGCATTGGCGTTCCTCACATGCTTCATGGGCAACAAACTATTCAGGAAGGGCCCGCATTATATGCTGACCATAAAGCAGAAACAAAATGAGACATTGAGGGAGTACGTCACTCGTTTTAATGATGAGTTGACCCTCATCGATGGTTGTAGTGATGACATCGTCGTCCCAGCTTTCACTTCGGGTCTGAGAAGAGGCAAGTTCTATGACTTCCTTAACCTAGACCCCCCAACCAATATGACAGACTTGCTCAGAGATGCCCATAAATACATCACTCTGGAAGAAATCCTGGCCGCCAAGAAAGAAATGGAGTCAGAGAAGAAACCTTCTATCCCAAAGGACAAGAAAGAGGGAAAGACGACGATGACGGTAACAAGAGGAAGCACACATACAACAATACCGATTTAGGCCACACAAGGCTGGATAAGGCCTCTAATTACGTCGGGTCCAGGTCTGTCACCCCTCTCAATACCAGTATGTATGACATCTTTGATTCCATCAAGGATTGGGAAGAGCTGAAGTGGTTGCCTAAGCAGCGTGGGGACCCTGCTCGGCGCGACAACAACAAATACTGTGCCTACCATAAGGAAGGTAGACATGATATTGAGAATTGCAGAAACCTCAGGTGGAGAAGTCGAGTACTGGATTAGGAAAGGCAAAGTCAAGGAGTTCCTAGGCTCGGACTGGAGGCAGGGTCGAGCAAAGGAAAGAGCAGACGCTGTTAAGGAGATTGAAAAGGAAGCTCTTGGCTTCATTTAGGCCCTCTACAGAATCAGTCCCAAAGGGAAGCAATCAAATAGGTCCCGCAAGAGAACACTGACCGAGATGCGGACACCATCTCAGTATGAGGACCAACAAGTGCAGCACGCACGAGTTCACAGCCTGATCCCATCACTGACATTTACGAAAAGGATCTCCAGGGGGCACATTCTCTTCACAATGATGCCCTAGTCATTTCCGTCCTCATCGCTAAGTGATGCAGACGATTTTCGCTCCCTGCTTTGACCCTGTTGCTGCCGACCTGCACAAGTAACGCACATGAGCCACATACCACCATGGGGTGTCCGATGACACTCCGATGCTAAAGCCAGACAGGGACCTGAGGAAGGTGTAATGCTGTAATAGGGATTTTGTAGCGTACTTTAGCTTACCAACCTCATGTCTTATTTATAGTGCAAGGAGTTCTGGTTTAACGAGACCATCGTATGCGTAGTTTAGGGAGGAGATTTTCGTGGAGATCCCTCTCTAATTAAGAGTCATGTTGCGGGAGGGAAGTTCCCTGTTAGCTCTACACTCCTAAATATGCGGGAGATAGTTCCCAATCCAAGAGCAATCCGTAGAAGGAAGTTTCCCTGTGTGGAAGATACTCTAGTGTTTGCTTCCTAGTTGGCAGCAGAGAGCAGCTGTAGTTGCTCGTTCGAAGCTGATCCTCGAGATACTTGCCTGGACAGGGCTTATGGGTATTGAGGATGGCTTTAAGACGTGTGGGCCTAGCATGCTGTGAGAGTCCGGGTCCACTTGGTCGAACTGAAGTTGAGCGGGCTTAGATCCGCTTGGGCTGGATCTTTGTTAGGCCGATGCTTGAGTCCATAGTTCCTCGAGATCATCATGACACATGTTTGGTTCAAGAGTGTGACCGTTTTTATGTATCATCAGCTACCCCCCCCGAGTTAGTGGACCGTCACATCGGTTCGCTAAGTCATATCTTGAAGGGATGCGACACACATGATGATTGAGTTTGAATCGTTGTTTGAGCTGCACGCTATATTAATTGGGCATGTGTTGGTTCGGCGAAAAAAATGCGGAAACCTGTCCTCTATATAGGTCATCTGCAGTGTTGAGGCTGACCTTTCTGCTTCACTTGCTTTTGAAGATATTGTTCTAAAAGGTTCATTCGTCTTCTTCATGGCTCGAGAAAACCTTCTTGATGACGCTGTTGGCCAAGGGACTAGAGTTATTTGAAGACAAGTTGCTGTCCGAGCCCAATCTCGCTGAAATTCGTGCAAGGTTTGGAGTTCCAGAAGACTTGCCGTTGTACCTTCTGACAGGCAACCATACACCAATGTCGTTTCCGACCGATTTCATCTGTTTGCATCGAGGGATGCTTCAAACTTGAGTGCGTTTTCCAGTTCTGGACGTGATTTGGGAGTTCTTGGGGATTCCTTCGATTCAGTTGGAATCCAATGGATACATGATCATTCTCATGATTCTACTCAGTGCTAAGGAGGTTGGTGCTAGTGTGACTCCGCGGGTGATTCAGTTGCTGACCTCTCCTCGGCTGAAGAGCAATATTGTCTGTAAGATGAAGTCATCGAAGTGTTTTGGTAAACTGTCTATGATTTCAAGTTCTGGCAGAAGTACTGCTTCTTGGCTTCTGCAAATTCGAAGTATTTCCGATGCAAGGGTCGTTCGCTTGAGCGATAGTTCAGGCCGCTTCGTAAGTTCAACTCCTTTCCTGTGACTTTGATGTGCTTGATAGCGTGCTGAGTGATAATTGCTTGTGTTCTTTTGAAGGAAGGTTTCCCACTGCTCCCTTTACCTTAGAGGAGCAAACCACCATGGAGACATTCCGCATCATGGCAAAAAGGGAGGCAGTTGATATCATAAGAGTTTCCAATTTTGTTTGTAATGGGTTGTGGGACAACTGGCACGTCACCCCCACTCTGTATCGAGAGTCGCACATTAAACTGGAAGAAGGGGCCACTTCCAGGAAGATGAATGCTGTTAGGGCCAAGACTAGGGGTCGGCACGATCCTGATCGGTTCCAAATTTTGAGGAACCTAACTTGAACCGTTTAAATTTAACAGATCCGATTCGATCCAGTTGATCTCATTTTGAACATATGGATCGAACCTAACTCGATCAATTTGAAATGGTCCGATTCCTATGATTCCAAATGGTTCGTGTACATCAATTTATTTGAATGTCTAATTCACCATTCAGTCAAAATGTATCTTTAAGTGTCTAACATGTTGAGGAAATAAGAATAAAAGTTGTCGAAGATCATCAATATTAACTTACCACCATAATCTTTGTAATATGAACAAAAAATCTGATCAGGTTGAACAGATAAAACACCACGCTCACCTGCTCCACAATGAAGTCGTCATCATCGTGTTAAAGACAATCAAAATATGGAAATCAAGGGAGTAATCACCGCAGAACTAACCGGCCAATTTCTGTGCGCATTCCTCATCAAGTTCACAGTAAAACCCCAAATTTGTTTGCCAGGACATGTGGTATATACACATTTGTGCATCCTTTTCACTGTAGAAAATTGTTTATTTACATCCAAGAGAAACATGGGAGAAAGATACAAGCAAGAAAGATGCTAAAACAATCTTACTTCCCCAAAACCTTTGTTAGTATAAATGTAATCTTGTAGGCGGTCGACACCGACGAAGAGGGAGAATGTGTTCACGATCCTAAATGGGTGGAATCATCTGATTCGCTGATTGGGAACGGTTGCGTGAATGAGAAGGGGTTGCCAGAAGTGATTGGGGATGAAGTGGGTTCGGTTGTCATAGAAGAAAAGGATGACAGGTTTGATATGATTTTGGGTTCAGAGGGGGTTCCGGAACATGGAAGGGATTATGTTGATGAGTTAAGGGGTTAAGCATTAACAAGAAGAAGAAGAAAGATTTGGTGAGAGGAGGGGAGAGTGATGAGGAGGAGAGGGGAAATTGGACGAGAGAGAGAGAGGAAGAACGAAGACTGTACCTGGTTGGCGCTTGCTGGACGGCTGGTTGGTCTCCTTCTCTGGGCTATGGCTAATTGGCTATGGCCGGAGAAGGAAGAAAAGGAAGAAAAAATAATAAATAATAAATCTTATTAGTCAAATGGGTAGGAACCGGACTGTTTGATTTCAAATTTTTGGAACCGGACTCGATCCGTTCTATTACGGATACAGACCAATTCGGACTGTTTTTTAACTTAGATTTTAAAGAATCGGACCGTTTTGTTCCAAACAGTCCGATTCAGTTTGGTCTGCGGTTCCTTGACCCGTTTGCCCACCCCTAGCCAAGACTCTCGTTTTGTCTGATGTGGAGGATCCATCTAAGACGTTTGCTGTCTTTGTGAGGAAGAAGCCTCGCGTTAGGGCTGGGCCATCTTCGGCATTCTCCACTCTATTGAGAGAGGAACGCGAGTCTGTTAGGCCTGTTGAGGCGGAGACTAATGTTCCTAACTTGGAGAAAGATTATTTGCGGTTGGCGGGAGTTGCTGATGGGTCGAACCTTAGTGACGCACAGGTTGAGGCTCTGAATAACCGTCTGGTGCGGGTTGCAATGGCGGCTTCTGCTGGCGCTGATTCGCATGGGGCCGCTCCGGTAGAGAGTTCTGTTGAATATTCGCCTGAGGTGGTGGAATCTGTTCACCCCACCGTTGACTCGCGTGAAAGTAGCCGTGGTACTGGCCGTGTCTCCTGTAGTCCGCATTGCTCACGTCTCGTTCTAGGCCACAACTAAAGTTATTGGAAAGTCCCTTGGATACTTCGATCCCTCATCTGCCTCCGGATCCTGTAGGGTCGTCTCGTAATAAAGGGTCGACCTTTTTTGACAAGGGAAAAGCCATGGAGGAGAGTCTGAGGACAGTGGCAATCGTAAATGGTAGCGCTGAAATAGTTCCTGATAAGGGGAAGCTCCATCCTGATGCACGGATAAGTTTGCTCACCGGACTTGGTGAAGATGAACTCACATGTATGGCACCAAGAGGTGGATGTTGAGTATGCTTCGAGGAAACATATAAGCAGGCGTCAAAGCTGGCTGATGGACCACGCTCCGAAACCCGAGTAGGATACGCTGGAAGAATGTGTGGACAAGAGTTTGAAGTATCTTATGGTTGGTATGTCTCATATGAGCCACGCGGCCGTTGCTGGGACGGAAGTAGAAGCGGCTCGCGAGATAGTATATACCTTGGAGTGTGTCTTCTCGCACGTGCAGACTTTAGGGGTGGGCATTTCAGACCGAAAACCCGAACCGAACCGACAATCGGACCAATCGGGTCCGTTCGGATCGGGTTTTTATTTATTATTAAATTTTCGGTTTTAAAACCCGGCCCGACCTGATGTTTCTGGTCCGGGCCTCAGTTACCCTTTTTGAAACCCGTCGGGTAACCGGCCCTGCCCGGCCCGGGTATGAATAAATAGAACCCTCAAAAAAATTAGCAAGCCCTTCTCTCCCTCTCCTCCTCGGCTACTTTCACTTTCAGTCTTGCGACTCCTCGATTCCTCTCTTCCCTGTGCAACTGCGACTCCTCGATTCCTCTCATCCCTGTGCGACTGCGACTCCTCGAATGCTCTCCTCCTCGGCTACTCGGTACTCCTCTCCTCCTCGACTCCCTGTGTGAAGACTGCGAACATTGCGCCTGCAACAACTCCTCTCTGTGCGACCTGTGCGGCTCCTCTCTGTGCGACTCCTCTCCTCCCTGAAGTTTGAAGGTGAGTAAAAAAAATGCAGTATGATGTATGCTTTGCTTTGCTCAAAACAGACTCTGTTTCAAAACTCAAAACAGACTCTGTGATGTATGTTTGCTTTGCTGTGCCGTGTGTGTGATCAGTGATGTATGCTTTGCTTATGAACTAATATTGAGAATGATTTTATATCATGGCTTTGATATTGATATACTGCCTCAGTGTTCTAGGCTTCTAGCTGTGATGTATGCTTAGTGTTCATGGCTTTGATATCAAAACAGACTCTGTGATAGCTATCAAATTTAACTAGTTCATCAAAACAAACTTTGTTCTAGCTGTGATGTATGCTTAGTGTTTCATGGCTTGGAACAAACAGAGATGCAAGAAGAACTAAGAGAACCCTTGAGTCCATTCCAGCAAAATGGGAAAGAAGAGAAGCTTATTTGAATAGTTTAACTAGTTTATGAAAGTCTTATTGAGCATTATCTATGAAGCTCTTAGTACTTCCAGACAGAAAACATAGCTGGAAAGATGTATTGTATCTTTTCTATTAAGAGAGTCATATAAAGGGCATCTTTTTTTTTTATCAAGGCAAATGATCCCTCGTGAGTAGAGTAGATGGTTGGTGTAAAACACCTAAATGCAATCAAAGACTTATTTAGGTTCTCTGAACTAGAAACGAAGTCATGTGAAGAGGTTTTATTAGTGCATTTTGAGAAAAAAATTTGATTATATGTAAAGTTGATAGATAAATTGGTAGTTTGGGAATCATATATATGGTTGGCATTTTCCAGAGCTTGCCATAGATGGAAACCATACATATTCTGCCAATCTTGATTTCTGAGAGGTATGTTAACTTTCAAGCTTTCCAAAATGACTATTTGTATTTGTATCTTGCATTTGGAACAAAAACAACCATCAAATGGTATTCCTGGAAAGCAAGGGTTGTGTGTATCAACATTGCGTGATTCAGTGCACTTGTAGTCTAAAGATTTCTCTGCAATATTGATCCGTTATGATGGATTGATCCGTTGTTCATTTTTATAATGTCCACCAAAAGATTTATCTTGATTTTATTTTTCAGGTTATTAACTTATTATAAATAAGTCGATATTGGTGTTGTCGGTGACTAGGCAAAAATGAGGAAACAAATGCCGTGAGTGTTTTTTTTTTTTTCGACATTGTGCATTTTTATTGGATTATATTTTCGAGTTTTTTAAATGTTTGTGAATAATAAATGACTATTATTTATGTGATTTAGGTTAAGCGCAAGACGCTCAACCGTGGAAGGTGTTTCAACAACTCCAAGTTCATCACCGTCACCACAAACTCAAGATACACCGTCATCTCAAGATGAACCATCTCAAAATGCACCACCTAGTCAAGAGGGATCATCATCTCAAAATCCACCACCTACTCAAGCGGGAGGACTTCCCCCTTCCTCTACAACAAAAACATCGGAGGTATGAAGTCATTTTACTAAATCAAACATAGCGGGAAAGGGGGAGGTGGCAATTTGTATGCATTGTAAAAGTGATTTGGCATGCAATACTCAAGTAAATGGTACATCTAGCTTACTTAGATATTTACATATGTCTTGTCCAAAATCTCCTTTAAAAATCGCAAGTAACCAAAAAGTCATTTTTTTAATAATAAGGGTACCCCAGTTTCACACTCATTTAATAAGGAGACATGTAGAAGGAAGTGCGTGGAAATGCTTATTATTGATGAGCTTCCTTTTAAGCATGTGGAAGGGATAAGATTTAAGCGATTTATGAAGGAGGCACAACCTAAGTTTGATCCACCATCTCGTAGAACCGTTGCTAGAGATGTGTGGTCTATTTTTCAAGAAGAAAAGGCCAAGATCAAGAGTGTCATATCTCAAAACAATCAAAGAGTTTCTCTCATCATCGACACTTGGACTTCAATCCAAAATGTTAATTATATGGCTATAACCGCCCATTTTATTGATGATGGTTGGAATGTGCATAAAAGAGTTATCAAATTTTTGTCAAATTATCAACCATTTTAGGGATGCTATTGGGAGACTTTTAGAGAAGTGTTTGAGGGATTGGGGCATAGATAGGGTATTCACTATTACTCTTGATAATGCTAGTTCAAATGATGGTGTTGTTAGGCATATGAATAGGAAATTGAATGGGTGGAATACACTTTTGTTGGATGGAGAGCTTTTGCATATGAGGTGTTGTGCTCACATCATCAATTTGATTGTTTGTGATGGATTGGTTGTGTTGCACACTTCTATTAAGAGTATTCGTAAGGCTTGCAAGTACACGAGGTCATCCCCCGCTAGGTTGGAGGGATTTAGGCAATGTTTAGACATTGAGAAAATTGAGAGCAAAGGTCTTTTGCTGTTGGAGTGTAAAACTAGGTGGAATTCCACCTACTTATTGTTAGAGGCGGATTTAAAAGTACAAAAGGCCTTTGAAAGGTTGGCGGAGGAGGATATGGACTTTGTTTATTACTTTAGTTGTGGTGATGACCATTGTGAGAAACCAAGAAATAAGAAAAGAAGGGTTGAGGGAGGTGAGAAAGAAAGAGTTGAAATCCCATGTGCCACAGATTGGTTGTATGCGAAGGCTTTTGTCAAGTTTTTGAAGAAGTTTTATGAGGTTACTTTGAAGTTTAGTTATTACCAAAAGGTGACGACCAATAGACCCTTCCAAGAAATGTTCAAGATTGTGGAAGATTTAAAGTCCACAATGAGAAATGGTGATCCCTTTATGAAAAATGTTGCAAGTTCCATGAAATTAAAGTTTGACAAGTATTGGGGAAGTATAAAAGATGTAAATAAAGTTATGCTTGTGGCGGTAGCTCTTGATCCTCATTACAAACTTGACTACATCAATTACGGGTTAGAATTCATAGTTGAAGATTCTTGGAAGGCAGATGAGTTAACACTAGGGGTTAGAAATCTATTAATACGCTTGTATGGAGCGTATAAAAATGAGAATCCAAATCAACCACATGCTTATTCAGAGGTTTCGGATGAGAATGGTGGCGTTGGAAATGAAGAAGGGAGTGATCCATTATTAGATGGTTTTATGAAAAGAAGAAAAGAGAAGGATGTGGTTCATATTACAAATGAAGTTGATAAGTATTTGGCAGAGGCATCTGAAAATCCAAAGAATTTAGTATTTAATTTGCTAAAATGGTGGAAAGAGAACTCTTCAAAGTTCCCCATCCTTTCTAAGGTTGCAAGGGACGTGTTTGCGGTTCCGGTTTCAAGTGTGGCTTCGGAAGCCGCCTTTAGTGTCGGAAAAAGAGTTGTGGATCCTTTTCAGGCTCGTTTGACTCCTAAAACGGTGGAAGCTCTTATTTGCACCAATGACTGGCTTAAAGCTGATGCTTTTGACTTTTTTAAAGAGCTCACGAATGATGAAATAGATTTATACAACTCTTTGGAGAAAATGGAGAAAGGTAAGAAAATTCTATTCATTTTTGAATACTTTTAACTTTGTCAAAATATTTTCTCATGTATGCGTGTATGTTATTGAGTTGTAGAAATTGAAATATTGCAACTTGCGGAAGATATTACAACTACTAGTTCGGCTAATCCAATCATCTAGATTGAGGTATGTTTAATAATTTAGCCACCAAACATGTATTTCATCTTTTTACTTTATATTGCAACTTCCAGAAGATATTGCAACTTTATGTTCTTGTTGTTTATATTTTTCAGGCAGTTCCTGTGCCTTATTAACATTGATTCCTGTTCGTCCAGCTGGATCTAATGGTGGTGTTTTAGAAAACTTCCAATTCTTAATATGTAATAGGCTGAAATAGACTTTAATAGAGAAGTTTACTGTTGATTTCAAATTACTGTTGAATTTGATTACTGTTTTTACTTTAGCACTTTGGGCTTTATCAATTTTCTAAATAGTTTTAAGTAAATGGATCAATTGGTCAATTTATCAAATTCAACACTTTGGGCTTTATCAAATTCAGTTTGGGCTTTGCGTTTTGGATCGAGATCGGCCCGAAATTTGGTTAATCGGGACCTCGGTTAACCGATCAACTCGGTTCGGTCTCAGGTCTCATAATTGCGAGCTTAAAATTATTGGGCCGATTTTCTATTTTTAATTTTCAGGCCGGTTACCCGGACCTGCCCAGCCCTAGCAGACGCTGTATTCTAATGCGCTCCATGAAATTGAACGACTTAAGAAGCAGGCCGAAGAGATGCAATCGGATCAATCAACTGTGTCCGTTGAGGCTCAGAGGGGTCGTCTGGAGGACCTTGAGCGTAATATGACCGAGGTGGTGTCCGAGAGAGACGAACTTAAACAGAAGTTGAGCTGGCTCTAAAGGTCGAGGTTGCGCAGGAAGCTGCGGCTAAGGCGCATTTTGATCTGCGGTCTTTTGCTGAGGATAATGTTTTGAAGGGAGCTGACTGGGCTGCTGAGAAGCAACAATTGGAATCTGATGTGGAGTTCTATGCTTGAGAAGCGAGGAAGGCCGATGACCAACTCGAACTGGGATGGCATGAACTCAGTGTTGCGAAGATCAGTTTGGCCACAGAGCAGTCTCATGTCGATGCTCTAACTGGCAAGTTGGAGCTACTGGAGCGTGACCTTATTGATGCATAAATGCGAGAGGAAGAGCTTCTCCAGGAACAAGGCAAATGTGAGTTCCGTTGGGTTGTTCATGGCTGACTGGAGCTATTGGCGTTGATGAAGGAGGAGCATTCAGAGTGGGTTCTTAGTCGTTACAAGAAGATGTCATATGTGGACTTGTTTGTTACCACTGAGTCGTCGGGCGACGAGAACAGTTTGATCCTTAACGTCCAAGTTGAAACACGTACAGTGCAACTTCTGCCTCTGTTCCTTTTAGGCTTAGCTCGTCAGGCGCCGTAAACTCGGGTTGGTGTCCTAATTAGCTTCTATTTGGTCACCGGTTTTACTATCCTCGTATCAGCACAAGTGGTATTTTTCTAATGTTAGAATGTCAATTCGTTCGAGCATGAAGGCGCTGACTCAACTAAGCTCATATTTGCGTCCACAATCCTGAGGGAGAGCGGAGGTCGTGTGGAGAGCCGTTTGAGATTCCCACCTTCCGAATCGTTTATGACTGAGTAGAGCAGTCAATAGATTCGGGGAGTAAAGGTTTGGCAACCAGGCTGAAGAGCAGTGGTCCCGTGGCAAGCCTTCGGAATCATTTTGGGACTGACTAGGCTTCCACCTTCCGAATTATTTATGACCGAGCAAAGTGGTAGACAAATTCGGGGAGTAAAGGTTTGGCAACTAGGCTGAAGAGCAGTGGTCCCATGGCAAGCCGTCGGAATCAGTTTGGGACTGACTAGGCTTCCACCTTTCGAACCGTCAACATCCTTCCCGTGTGGTGGGGGTTATGTGTTCGAGAGGGGTTTGGCGGCCACGCTGAAGAGCAGTGGTCCTGTGGCGATCCATCAGAATCAATTCGGGACTGATTAGGCTTTCACCATCCAAATTATCTACACCTGAGTACACCAAGCTACAAACTTGGGAGGGTTCGACAACCACACTGAAAAGCAGTGGTCCCGTGGCAAACTGTCAAAATTAGGTCATGGCTGACTGGGTTCCCACCTTCTAGACTATCTACACCCTCGCAACACGGGCTATAAGTCTAGTTTGGTGATTTTGCGGCCATGCTAGGCTCACCTGATTAGGTTTGGCGAACATTGACTGTGAATGGGGCAGTGATCCCTGGCAAGTCATCGTCACTAGGCGTGGCAACGCTGATTAGACTCCACTTCCTAAATCGTCGATGCCTCCGCTAAGCATATTAGGTGTCAGGGTGAACTAGAAGCTATCGTCATCAGTGTTGGCTGACTAAGCTTGCCCGGTTTGACCAGAGGGTCATAAGAACCTAGTGGTTCAGGGTGTGGACGAAGTTACCTTAACTCGGCGAGTGGTAAAGTCCGTACGTGAAAGTTGACTAGGATCCTCGAGTGCTTGTGCCAAGCATGCGACAGGGTGCTATTTATATAACTGGCTGAGCCTATGGGCACGCAAAGGAAGGGCTAGGGTTTCCTGCATGGTGCGTTACGTGTACGGCGTAGATCGCACGGTGACACGTGTATGGTGTAGGCTGTGTGACGTTTGAGTATATCGGTTACTCCCCCTCAATTGATGGGGTTGTGTGTAGCGCCATTAATTGATTGACGCGATCTGCGCAGTTTCCTTGGGAACCGTCGTCTTCCATTTTTCCATACGACATTCAATGTTTGGCAGTTAATGATGGAGTGCTCGTTTGGTGAACCACTATGTCTATATAATGTTCTTGTCTGGACAAGATGCTTTGAGTTTTCCAAAGGCTAAGGGAAAAATGCTTTGGGTTATCCAAAGGCTGAAGTTGGATCGCCATCAACGGAGTTTCCGAAAGTTCTTATGTTTACCTCAACTAGGCATGGTGATAGTTGCTGTTATGCGTGGTTACCTGTTGTGGGTGGGCACGTAGTTAATTCGCTGAGGTCTCGTAATCTCTTATCATACCACGAAGTAGTGCAGATTTTTCTACCAAGGGAGATGCCTTGGTGTTACACCGTACCACTTGTGTCTTCGTGTGCTCGGATCCCGCTTCTAGCCAATGGTGTCTCCTGGTGTGGTAGCTCTCAGCCACACCTGCCATCGCATATGGGAAAATGATCTCTCTTGATAGCATTATGGGACCATAACTGCGTCGTTGCTTGTGTTCTTCCTCATCTGCCTTCTTCTAAACCCTTCAAGGAGGTTGGATAGATGGTGGGACGTTTCTTGAGGAAATCAGCAGCTTGTCATGAGGTCCTCGATGCTGTAAGGATAGCACTTTCCTGGAGTGATTTGACGGAGTAGTATGACCGCTCAGTCCTTTCAATCCCCTTTTACACTTTTTTTTATCTTGGAAAGGGGTTGAGCATTTCCCATTCTCTTAACTCCGCTGTCGTATTCGGAAGGGGTCGAGCAACTTTTATCTTTGCTCTCACTTGCAGATTACTCTTATCGGAGGGTTTGGAAGTTTTCATCGGACTCTGTCTGTTGCAGAATTGTCTAAGCGAGTCTTTTATTTCAATTCGCACTATATTCAGATGCTTGTAGTGCTCAGTCTTTTGTATCTGCCTCAGGGCGTTCGCACTATGTAGTCTTTTATATCCACCTCAGAGCATTCGCACTATGTAGTCTTTTGTATCTGCCTCAAGGTGTTTGTTGTTACATTTTTCCAATAATCAATAGAGTTTGTTTATGAAATTCTTGTTTAATTTCTTAAATGATTACGAATCACATAAGTCTATTAAGAACTCTAAACTAAATATTGACTACGGAAAGGGAAACAAACAACCTAAAGCAAACTAACTGTTGATGGAGATAAACTGATCTTGGTCTTGAAGCGAATTTGGATAGCTTTCGCGGACTGTCGAGGCGTTACATAGGTCACTGAAGAGCAAACCTTGCAGAGAGGCGGATTTCTGCACTGACAGAATGTCGGGGGGATGGTGTTCCCGCTTGCCATTGCCATTACGACTCGCTGGGCGAGAGAGTTGACTGCTCCCGTACCGCTCGAAAATGGTGTCTCTTCCGTCTTTTGGCCTTGCACTGGGTCAGGCTGCATCGCATGATGTAACTGGATCTAGGAGCATTCTATCTGTTTCAGTGCGGTGTGGTGGCAGCCTCGTGCCGCGGGTTGGTCTCCATGTATTGTCCCTTATGAGTTGTTAGCAGTATATTTAATACACTGGTGAAGGGTGGTGACCACTGCTTCCATTTAGTGTAGCCAAGGTCTTCCTAGGATGAGGTTGTAGGGCAATGGCGTGTCTACCACCATGAAGTCCAAAAATAGGACATTCTTCAGCCGCGATTCTGTAGCTACCGTGGCTGATCTTATATTTCTAATGAGAAAACATTTTTCCTCGCTGAATCAGATCAGCGGGTGCTCTGATGGCACTAGGTTTTCCTCCTTGAGGTCCATGCTGCAGAAAGTATTGTAGAATAGAACGTTGAACGAGCTTTCTGTGTCAAAGAGAGCTCTTTTCACTTCCCACTTTGGGATGGAAATGGAAATGACTAAGGCGTCGTTGTGTGGTGCTCGGACTCCATCGAGGTCCGTGTTCATGAAAGTCATAGTGGGAATGGGGTTTTGAATTTTTGAATAGAAAATGCGTATGTCTTCATCCTTGGGTCGTGTCTGCATATCCAGCAGAGTCCGCTTGCGGGACCTGTGCGACTAGTCTTCATTCGGTCCGATTCCGTGAAGGACGTATTTTATCTCAGGAGTCTCCTTCTCTATCTCTTTGACTGACTCCTCCTATCCCTGGTCTGTTCTGGCCACTTCTTCGACTTCAGAAAGTTTTTTAATTTGCCCTTGCGGATCTAGTGCTCTACTTCATACCTCAGACTTTTGCAGTCATTGGTGTTGTGGTCGCCTTCCTTGTGGTATGCACAGTACTTGCCGTTGTCCCTTCTGGCAGGGCCTTCGCGTGTCTTCGGGGGCCATTTCAATTCCTCCCAATTTTTCATGGAGTTGAGTACAACCAACATATTAGCATTTAGGGGTGTCATGGCTCTGTATCCAATGAAGTTGGATGACTTCTCTGGCCCGAGACGATCAGGATCCAGTCTATTATAAGTGCACTTCCTCTTGCTCTGCTCTTCATCCTCGTGTGTCTTTCCCCCATTTTTTGTCCTTAGAAGCTGAGAGCTTTCTGTTGCCTTCGGTCTCCCTCTTAGTAGTCATGGACTTCTCCAGGGTGATGTGTCTCTGGACGCTCTTGAGGAGCTCTGCCATGTCCAGAGGGGGTTCCAAAGTGAGGTCCTCGAAGAGATTTTCCTCTTTGAGGCTCGCAGTGAACTTCGTCACAGCTGTATCATCGCTGCACCCGTCGATGGGGTTCATGTCATTGTTGAAGCATGTAACATACTCTCAGAGCGTCTCGCCGGACCTTTGCCTTAGAGAGAGTATGTAGTACGGACATTTTCTAAAACGTTGGCTTCCGACGAAACGTGTCAAGAATTCCTTTGCTAATGTTTTGAAGGAGTCGATTGACTTTGGTGGAAGGCTGTGGAACCACATCAATGCAGGGCCTTTAAGACTGGTGGGAAAGGTTCCGCACATGACGGATTCAGATCCTTCATTGAGCGCCATTATGTGCTGGTAATGGCGTAGATGATCGAAAGAATCAGTGGTTCCGTCATAGGAATTGAGCTTCGGGGGAGTGAACTTTCTCGGAAGTGCTCACTAATGATCCGGTCCAGAAAGAAATGAAGAAGCGATATAGTACGTTCGGGTCGTGCGCTCCTATGCGGAGAGGGTTCCCGGGATCGAGCCTCTCTGTCCTGGCAGCTGGATCAACGTTAGCCGCACAACCTCCCTTATTCCAATGGGAACTAGCGAGGGCCTGGATCTCCTGTGCTTGCTCCCTATTGTCTACTGGAGGTGGATGTCCGCGTTGTTCCTGGTCTCCATTAGTAGCGGGTGGATTCTGTTGCCTGAGTGTCTTCACCGCCTTGATAACCTGCTGTATTTGAGATGCCAGCACCTCGATTCTGGGGTCTTCCGTTGCCGCCGTTGGTGTAGGTGCGTGAGTAGGCTGCCCGTGCATGGCGGGAACCAGTATAGAAACAACTAGAACGTTGGACATGTCTCCTAGTTCGCTGTTGCGTGATCTAGTAGTCACCATCTCTCTGGGATTTGGTAGGAGACGACGCTTATTGTAAAGTTAAGAATTATGTGGTCCTCACAGATGATGCCAAACTGATGCAGTCGATTTTCGCTCCCTGGTTTGACCCTGTTCCTGCTGACCTGCACAAGTAACGCACGTGAGCCACAGACCACTGTGGGGTGGCGGATGACACTCCGATGCTAAAGTCAGACAGGGATCTGAGGAAGGTGTAATGCTGTAACGTGAAGTTTGTAGCGTACCTTAGCTTACCAACCTCATGTCTTATTTATAGTGCAAGGAGTTTTGGTTTAACTTGACCATCGTAGGCGTCGTTTAGGGAGGAGATCTTCGTGGAGTTCTCTCTCTAATTAAGAGTCGTGCTGTAGGAGGGAAGTTCCCTGTTATCTATGCACTCTTAGATACGTGGGAGATAGTTCCCAATCCAAGAGCAATCCGTAGAAGGGAGTTTCCCAATGTGGAAGATACTCTGGTGTTTGCTTCCTAGTTGGAAGCAGAGAGCAGCTGTAGTTGCCCGTCTGAAGCTGATCCTCGACATACTTGCCTGAAGATGGCTTATGGATATTGAGGATGACTGTGAGACGTGTGGGCCTAGCATGCTGTGAGAGTCCGGGTCCGCTTGGTCGTACTAAAGTTGAGCGGGCTTAGATCCGCTTGGGCTGGATCTATGTTGGGCCAATGCTTGAGCTCATAGTTCCTCAAGATCAACATGACACGTGTTCGGCTAATGAGTGTGACCGTTTTTACGTATCATCAGGAGGTAAATAGGGCCTTGGTGGACACTGGAAGCTCATTGAATGTCATGTTCCTCAGTGCATCTTGCAACATGCTACTACTTGAGAAATACTTAACGCTCGCCACCCACCCTATGGTCGGATTCATCGGAGAGAAGTGCTTCCCCGTCGGGAAGAACAATCTAATGGTGGTGGCAGGAAAGCCACAATTTCGGAAGTACCTTGTCCAAGAGTTCATAGTGGTTGACGCTCCATCCACCTACAACATTCAGGGAAGGTCGTGGCTTCATCATATGGAAGCAGATGTCTCCATTATGCACTAATGCATAAAATATACAACCAACCATGCCTAAGGAACTATTCAAGGAGATCAACCAACAACAAGTGACTGCCATTATGCAGCACTGAATTGTTGCCAATTGCAGCTTGGGCCCACATAACTAACATGTCAGGCACTAGGCCTAGACGAAAGAGGAGAATCACTCTATGAGGGGGGAGGAGCCCCGCTAACTAAAGTGCAGGTCTTCGGAAAGCCAGAAACCAGAGCTAGCAGCACAATCTATATTAATAAAGAGCTAAGTGACAATACTTCAATAAACGAGCACCTACTTCAAGAGCTATTAATCATCAAGGAACTGCCCACCAGCACGAAGTCCACTATTCAGTAACTTTGCTAGAGAGACCATGCAATCCGAGCCAGGACCATTTTGCGCTTCCTTCAGGGTCGGATTAGCTCAGTCTCCATCGGAGTTAAATTATTTGTTGCTTTAATTTCGTTTCTTATTTTTTGTTGTTATTTCAGTTTAGAAGAGTTGTTTGTACAAGACACATTCTAGAAATAAAACAGATTTTATTGATTACAATGAGAGTTATTAAAAAGCTTGCCGACCAACTAGTACATCATTTTATACACTACAAGTATCTAAGTTCGATGCAAGTATCTATCCGCTGAACAAGGATATAATTTCCGATATGCTAATCTGTCTCCAAAGGAGAAGGTGGTGAAAGTAAAGCGTCTGCAACAGAAGGCGAAGGAACACACTCAATTAATTGCTCCATCAAATCACTTTGCAGAGGTGATTCGAAGGTGACAACATGAGCTTCAAAACGAAACACAGATGTCTTCAACCCGCCGGCCTACCCTACAAAAAGGGACGGGAACTGGAGTAGAAGGAGGCAAAAATAGGATGACCCTCAAGACATAAGTGTTTGAAATGCGGCTGAGCTAACGTCACTGGATAGAAGGAGGCAAAAATAGGATGTCTTCATCAGAACTCCGCTCCACCAACCTGCCTTCTGGTTGGGACGTCACGCGAGAAGCCCAAAGTGAACAAACGCCACAAACTAGCTACCAGAATTATCACCCAATAGAAGTGGCGAAAGGGCACTTGGGAGCTGCAGACCTGAGGAACAATCCGTACTTCTTCTACGAAATATAAGAAGAAATTACAAGATCTCATAGGATCACTCAAATGCCCACCCAGATCAGGCGACACCACATAATGAAAAGTCTTATCAAGACTCATCGACGCAAATGCCAGAACATTCAAAGACTCTAGTGAGAGAGATCTTGCTTCAGACTTTGGAAAACCCAAAGGAAATTCTCTAGCAAGAAGTATTTGATTAACATACTCTACTATTCTCATTGCAGTGCTTGAACGTAGAATAGCCAACCTATATATAAGTGAGATGGTTTACGAAGCAGCAATAAACAGTTACTTCAGCATGAAATGTCATACAGGAAATTGGGAAAACGATGGTTCCAATTGCAACAACACAAGTCCACATCTTTCGAATTAATGACCCTGCAAGCAGTCCCATTAAATGGGGAGAATAATCGATACTGAACCATCTCGCAGTATGCGCCGTATCCCTGGCACGCTGGTCCACAAAGATTTTTTCCCTTCTAATTGGTCCCCTCCATTAATGGGCCCAAGCTTATGTCTTGTCAGATCTGGCCCATCACAACAAAGGAATAAATAGCAAAGGCCCTGAGAGCCCAAAGAATAAGGAGCGCGCCTACAGACTATATCATTAAATCAAAGGCAACAACTTTATTATTATTCTGCTGTTGATCATTAAAGTCGATCAATCTATGATTAGTCAGATCAATCGATCTTACATTGGAATCAAACTGCTTGGCGAGTTAAGTAAGTTAGGATACCCAAGTCAGACTTACACACCCAAAATCTTATTCTGACCAAAGCTTAGCCTGCTTCGACTGATTACAATAGCTTCTGGTCTGTTTTAACACCTAGCATGCCAAAAGCGGACGACGATGGGTTAGAAAGTGGGAACTTAGTCAATGTTTGTAATACCTGACCGTAATGGCTTGCCAGGGACCATGTCCAACTATAGACGATGGTCGCCAAACCTAAACAAAGCTTAGTAGGTTTTGACCTATGACAATAGCTTCTGGTACGCTCTAACGCCTAATCCGTTAAATTAAATAGGTGTCAACGGTCTAGAGAATGGCAACTTAATCAACGCTCTGATGCCTGATAAAGACGGCTTGCCAGAGATCATTGTCCAAACATGGGCAATAGTGACTGAACCTGATCAAAGCTTAGTTGGTGACGGTCGACAGCGATGGCTTCTGGTTTGCTTGAAGCCTTGATCGCAAATAATGGATTTTGATGGCCTAGAAAGTGGGAGTCTAGTCAGCGCTCTCGACGTCTGATTAGGATGGCTTGCCAAGGGTCACTACTCATACGTAGACAGTGATCACCGAACCCCGACCAAAGCTTAGTCAGTGGCCGCTTATGATGATGGCTTTGGTCTGCTCGAAGCCTAGTTCGCTGCGTGCGGATTACGATGGACCACTTTAGCTTAGTCAGTGCTCATGTAGCCTGGTGAAGACGACTTGCTAGGGAACATTGGCCAACTACAAACAATGATCGGCAAACCCCGCCAAAGTTTAGTCAGAACAACTGACGATGATAACTTCTGACTCACTTCAATTCCTAGTCCACCACAAACGAATCAAAATGGGTTGGAAAGTGGGAGTCTAATTAGTGCCCTCGATGCCTGATCAAGATGGCTTGCCAGGGACCACCATGGTTGCCGAAACTTGACCTCGGTTTAGTCAGTTATAGTTGGCGATAACAACCCCTGGTCCAGTTAAGCCTATTCTATGAATAACAAGTAAATACGAGTCAAAAGTTTGGTCAGAATTATGAAAATTCGATCTAGATGACTCGCAAGGACTACTATCCAATCATCCACAACAGTGCATGTGTTGGGACCACAACCTGACTAATTTACTTACAATAGCAACAACAACTGCTGGTTCAACAGATAACCAAGCCGCCAAAATAGAGGGTGTATTACACTCCACGATCTCTAAAAAGGAGCCTAACCAAAATTGCACAAACTATTGCAGCATAAGAAGTCAGAGCTCTCAATAGTGAATCAATCATAAAGCTTTCTAGCATAGCAGAGCCTCTCGTCTGATAATTAATGTCGAAATAAGACAAAACAAGTAAATGCTAGCAGAAAAAGCAAAGGAAAACAAACAGAGGCAAAATACTATTCATTTGCAAACCGAAAAGAAAATACAAGGTTCATCCCTTATCAGAGTCAGATACAACAAAACCAGACTTAGCAGGGGAAGAAACAGAAGACACATCTGTAGGTGCTGCCTCTTGATTTCCCTTACTAGGGTCGCCTAGGGGTGTTAATCGGTTCAATCGGTTTGAAATTGGAACAAAACCGAACCGAACTGAACTTGGGATTTGGTTTTCAGTTCGGTTCGGTTTTCTGATTTTTCAAACAGAAACCCGTAACCAAATCGAACCAACCAATTAGGTTCGGTTTGTTTTAGTTTTCCTTTTAATTTTCTATTTTTTTCATCATGTTTCTTCTTCTTCTTACTGAAACAATTCTGCGCTGCCATTGCCATACAGCTAGACTTAAACACAAAGATAAAACCTTTTCACACATACAGATTTCAAATAAATTTTGAACCTCAACAAGATTATATTATTTAAAACAAAAAAAAACAAGATTATACCAGTTTTTCTATTATGATAAAAGAGATTAACATTATTTCATTCTGATTAAACAAGCTCGAATGACCATACAATTCGACAAAACCCCCAATAGGGCTAATGTAAAGAAAATTAGTCGAACAAAAAGAAAAACAGGCTCATACACACGGTGCCCAACGAGTTCTCAAACCTACGCCCAGTTTGGCCGCCCGAATTCAAAACCCGATTTAGCATGAGCTTCAAAAAGTCACATTTCTCGGCCGATTTGATCCTTCTACAAAACCCTTGGGGGCATTGAGATTGCGCCGGAGAGGTACCCGCTGCCTTTGTAGTTGTAGATGTTCTCCGACCATGTGTGACGCTGTGCGGTGACTTCTTCGGCGAAGAGCAACTCTGGCAATGTTGGGAAGTTTTTGACATATATATACAACTACATTAAATGCGGGTGGGTGGTTGGGAATTGAGTTGGTGGGGTTGGGATTTGGGAATTAAATAGGGGTGGGTGAGGGTAAGGAATTGAGTTGTTTGTGGTAGGGTTGGGAATTAAAAAAACATATAAAAAAATTGATACGGTTCGGTTCGGTTTATTCGGGGCTGAAAGGAACTCAAATCGAAACCGAACCGAAGTAACTCGGTTCGGTTCAGTTTTGGCAATTTGGTTTCAATTTCGGTTTTTTTCGGCTTGGTTCAGTTAATTCGGTCAGTTTACATGGACCAATTAACACCTCTAGGGTTGCCTTCTTCTTCAGATGAATTGGAGGCCGCTCCAAACTCTGCATATGCAATCTCTTTATAATAGAAGAGTTCCCAGTCGAGTTGCCACTCCTTCATAAGATGCAACAGTTCTAGCCTTCCATGCATGACTCTGTTGAACTCAAATGTGCCTTGGGACTTGAGAAGCTTCACTTCGTGCCCTCTTGATTCATTGAGCTCCCACTCCAGCAGCTCCAGTTTGCCTGACAGCATGTCAGTCTTGGACTGCTCGGCACCCAGCTTATCATTTACATTATTCAGTTCATGCTACGCCAAATGGAACTGCTCTTCAACGATCCGTGCACTCTTGGCATTAAACTCAACGCTGACCACCAACTGCTGACATCAGACAGTCTAGTTGGACTCCTTCTCGATCCCTCCAGCATGTAGAAACTGCAATTCAGCCTGCACTCCAGTCATAGTCTCACGAGCAAGCTACAAGTCACAACATACAAGGTTAAATTCATTCTCAAACTGATCCCTCGCAGACACTGCCCCCGCCAAGTCAGACTCAAACACCTCCAAGCAAATTTTCTGAGCCTCCGACCTAATGGACCAGGACTCTGCTCCAGTACCTAAGAAAGCTTCAAGTTGCTTCCTCAACGACTCAATCTCGTAGAGAGCGTCAGGGTATAACTTCGACAAGTTTTCAAAGACTCGCTCCATAGTATACACTCTCTTACGAGCGACCTCAACTTCAATTCTGGCTGTGGCAACTTGATTCAGCTATGACATCCCCAACACAAGATGTTTCTGCCCTTTATCCAAATTCTCTCCTAGCGTATCTCCCATTGGCTCCAGAGAACAGTTCGCCAGCCAGTCATTCCAACTGCTAATATGCTTCCTCGAAGTGTAAGAGATATCAACCTCTCGATGGCAAGCTTAGTTGTTCATCCTTACTACGTCTGGAGTAAACAGACTAATCTGAGCATCTGGATGAAGATCATTCAGAATCGAAATCACCCCAGCACCGCTGATATTCACATAATTATTACATAATATACTTCCTAATTTATATTTGTTAGTGTTTCAAATAGTGTATTTTAGTTTAATTATTTTATTTTTGTAGGATTTGGAGTTTAAATGACAAAAGTGCATTAGCGTGGCGAATTTGGAAATTCATAGACAAATTGATGAAGTGGAGTTGGAGACACTCAAGCCAAATATTAAGAGAACCAAAGGAAAAAATGAAGAAAATTAGTTTTGAATTTTGGTGGTACAAAGAAGTGATATGGATGAACATAGCCAAACCCATTTTTCCTTTTATTAAAACAAAATCCAAACAAAAGGGGTGGGACCCTTTTGTTTCCAATTGGATTTGGCTTGGGGATCCACCAACAGAGAATGGGTATTTTGGTTTCCAATTTGGGCCCAATAAGGCAAGGGGGCTTTTTGACCAAAAAGAGGACAACAACCAATAGGAGGTGTTTTTTGGTTTTCTTTGCAACAGAAGGACGACAGGAAGGGGGTTTGTTTTCTCTTCTTTGGGGTACCAAAAAGAGGAGGATAGTGGGGGAGACAAGTGGCCATAACGCGGCAGCAGCAGCATAACGCAGCCGCAACGAAGACGCAGGACAACAGCGCATACGCTGTCCAGGACAACAGAGAACGCATGCAACAGCAGCCAAGATGCAACAATAGAACAACAGTGAAGACGCTGTCCAGCAGGGTGATCATCGCTGATCCACCACGGGTTGCCATGCCGATGAAGTTCTACACCGTTGTTGCTGTCATAACCTTCGCCATGTGTCACTAAGCTCCACGCAAGGTGAAGAGATGAACTCCTAGATGTAACACACTTAATTAGTATTTGATTCGTTTTATGCTTTCACGATGAATAATGATGTTTATGATTCTCACTTTTATTTAATATAGGAATTTATGTTATTTTAGTGACAAAGATTTCATCAATTTTTTCGTAAATTATTATTCCGGTGGTTGTCTTTTTCTTCTCCATATAAGCTTAGTCATGCTTTTCTTATGTGTGGAATGTTTAAGGATCAATAAATTTCGGTAGGTTAGTTATATATGATCGTCATTTATTACGTTATTATTGTCTCCGGATATATCGTAAGTTTAGGATATCACATATGACCAACCTTTGTGCTTTCTAGAAAAAGTGAAATCTAAAATCCATTCACATTAGAATATATTAGTGCATTAAAGACTATTTTTCCGATTACGTTGTTTGGGATGTGAAACACGTAATCGAGTTATCATAAAGAATCAATACTAGTTGGCGCGTGAAGTCTAGGAGGGATTCTCGGAACCTTGTGATTTTTCCAAACTTGATTTTTATTAAACTAAATTCAATTTCATATTTTAAAATTGCTAGAATTTCTTACATTTAGTTTCGCGTAGTTTTTTTTCTTCCTTGACCTTGTTTTGTAGATCGCTTTTGCTTGTGGGATCGACACCCCAATCTTTACTGCAATTGACGGCGTGTACTGTTTGGGCGTAATCAAATTTTGGCGCCGTTGCCGGGGACAAGCGTCATTCTACAAGGGAGGTTTCGGGTATTATCTTTCTTGCTCATTGTTTTATTTTATTTTATTCTATTTTTAGGTTTTAGGTCCAGTTTAATTTTTATTTTATTTCAAAAAAAAATACATTGGGGGAGTGTGAGTTGGAATAGAGACCACTTAGGGAGACTAATTAGGGTCCAAAATTTAGAAAACCCACAAATTCACATTGAGACCAAATTAAGTCATACTTCTAATTCTAACACCATGAGTAATCACGAAGATGACCATGTTCGGTCGCTAAAGGACTATCTCCACCCACGCGTACTGCTACTCCATCATGTATCATGTTTGCACCAAGTACACCAAAGCTAGATTTTAAGCCGAGTATGATACAATTATTACCCACTTTTCATGGCCTAGAGAGTGAGAATCCTTATGTTCACATTAGGGAATTCGAGGAAGTTGTGGCCATTTTCCACAACAAAGTTGAGGCTGTAGACTCGGTTAGACTAAGGTTTTTTCCTTTTTCCCTTAAGGAAAAAGCGAAGAGTTGGCTATACTCTTTGCGACCAAGGTCTATAGGTTCGTGGGAGGAGATGACCCAAGCATTTTTTAATAAATACTTTCCTCACCACAAAACCAACGGTCTAAAGAGACAGATTTTTACCTTCACCCAAAAGAATAGCGAGACATTATATCAAGCATAGGAAAGGTTCAAGGATCTTTTGAATACATGCCCACACCATGGGTATGAGTGTTGGCGCTTAGTCAGTTATTTTTATGAGGGGCTCACCAGTAGAGAACGTCAGTTCGTTGAGATGATGTGTAATGGAGAGTTTTTGCAAAATGACCCTGATGAGGCCATTGAGTACCTGAATGACTTGGCTGAAAGGCTCATACTTGGACTGGTCCAAGTGCTACTGAGAGCACGGATAGAACACGCCCAACTGGCGTCTACCAACTTAGGGAAGAGGACAGCTTTAGAGCCCAATTGGATAGAGTGACTAGGGAGTTAGAGGTACTTAAGACCAAGGATGGTAGGCCCACACATACTGTTGCCAGAGTTGAGTTACAGGACACCTGTTTTATATGCGGGGGAGTTGAACACTTAGCACAGGATTGCCCGACCTTGACTGAGATGAGAGAGGTTTATGAGAAACAATGTAACGCCTTAGGGATGTACAAGAAGCCTTACTCACCATTCTCTGACACTAACAATTCTGGCTGGAGAGATCACCCTAACTTAGGCTGAAAGTCCAAAGCAGACCAACATACACACTCACAGGCACAACCACCTAGGTCATACCCCGCACCTCCATACAATGCGCAATCTAACAGAAGTTCCTTATTAGACACATTACATGCATTTATAGAGGCACAAGGTAAAACTAATAAAAAATTTGAGGTTGCATTGACACAATTGACAGAAGAGTACAAGGAGATCAAAAGCCTGATAACCAAGCTAACAAGTTCATTAACAGTACAAGAGCGGGGCCAATTTCCATCACAGCCTCAAGCAAATCCGAAGGGCCAACTTATGGCACAAACCTCTACTTCAGACTCTCAGAATGTCAAAGAGGTTAATGCCATCACTACTCGGAGTGGTAAGATTTTAGATGGATCAAGCTCGTCCACGACTATAGGCACCTCCCCAAGTGAAAATGAGAGCATCCCCAAGTGTAAATCTAATGCCATATTCTATTTACTTGCGACTGGGTCTAGGAGAGATTAAACCCACATCCGTGGTACTACAATTGGACGATAGATCGGTTAGGAAGCCAAGAGGAATAGTCGAGGATGTCTTGCTGCAGATTGATAAGTTTTACTATCCCATTGACTTTCTTATTTTAGATACTCATTCTGCGGTCAATATGGAGTCTACAATTTCGATTATTTTAGGTATACTTGTTCTTGCCACAACTAACGCCCTTATCAATTGCAGGAATGGTCTAATGAAGCTGTCTTTTGGGAACATGACTCTGGAGGTCAACATATTCAATATTAACAAGCAACCACGTGATGATGATGGGTGTCATCATACCTACATGATAGACACACTGATATCAGAGGAGGCGCTCATGAGCGCAGATTCTGAAACCTTAGAGTACCTCCTTTCTATTTCTGATTCTGAGAGTTCACTTTATCCTGACAATGCTTTTGATATTTCTGTTGTTTCAGGGTTAAGAGATAAATGAGGACGACAATGGCAACCATGCTTTGAGGAGTTGCCAAAGGAAAGACAGAAACCACAACCATCCACCGTGGAAACTCCGAAAGTTGACTTAGCTCCACTGCCTGAGGGACTTAAACATGCATTCCTCGGACCAGGTATTCAACGAAAACTTCAGTTAGCTGAAATTGAGGAGTTGCAGAATGATGCCTATGACAATTCCCGAATATACAAGGCAAAGATGAAAACGACTCACGATAAGCAAATTCCGAGGAAACATTTCGAGCCTAATCAACGAGTCTATCTCTATGACTCACGACTTCATCTTCATCCTGGCAAGCTAAGATCAAGATGGACGGGCCCATTCATGGTAAAACAAGTCTTTCCCAATGGTTCCATAGAAATTGAAGATCCAAAAGATGGGAGAGTATTTAGAGTAAATGGGCAACGTTTGAAGCACTATGTGAAGCGGGTAGAGGTGCCAGAGGAGATCTCTCTGGTTGCCCCTGTCTACTTGATTCGATGTTCTCCACCCAATCTTTAGTTTAGGTTTTATTTTTCATTTATTATTTTTCAATTTTTTTTAGTTTAGTTTAGGTTTTTGCTTTTATGTTTTTCTTTTAGTGTTTCAGGTTATTTTAAGTGTTTCTACTGGAGTCACTCGGAGACCCTCATCCCATGTGTTCCTTTCTCCCGTTGGTATGACTTTTTTATATTTTGGTGACTGTGAGGACATTGTCTATTTGAAATTGGTAAAGCTTCACCATGGTAATATCACTCTAACCCTCATCTTTTCTTTTGCCTTCATTTGTCATGATTATTATTTTATACATTGAGGACAATGTTTGGTTTAGGTTTGGGGGTGTGGTTTATTAGAATTTTTGTGCAATTTTCAAGAATCTTTGAGCTTAAAATGTATTTTACAATTAAACCGAGTCATTTTTGTGTTCTACTTAATCTCCATTGAATACTTAGATGATTACGGTAATTGTGTAAAATCTTTATGAAAATGCATTCGAAATCTGAACTCTTGGTGAATTAAAAAAAGAAGAAGAAGGGTTTTGAGTCTTTTTAATTTTAGAGAATATTTTTGTTGCCTTTAATTTTGAGAAAACACATACTAACACGTGTCACATAGTTATATTAGTAGAAAACATGATATTTGATATTATCCTTATGTTAGATGTATTTCGTGAGACTTTTCAACTCGACAATTCATGCACTATAAGCCAAGTCAACATGATTTGAAGTTGATTAGTGAGATATTGAACTAGAAAACCTTAGAATAATAGTGGAGACTTAAACCTTGTGAGTTTTGAGCCATTCTTTATTTCTTGAGGGTTATTAATTACACTCTGATTTTTCTTGAGTCCACATTATTTCGTTGATGATCTCATTATTCTTGATTTTCTTATTGATTGCTTTAAGAATGACATAAAAATTGAATCTTTACACTAGAACTTCTTGCTTTATTTAGTTGAGATATCCTAGTACTAACTAGAACTTATGAAGTGATATAGGCATTTCTTTCTTTAAACCATTTTTTCTAGCCTTTTAGCCTACCCAATAATAAATATCCATTTGTAGCCCTTTGAGCCTTTATATAGCTTTCTCTTTGTTATCCCCATTCCCAATACCTACTCCAATCAAGGAGTAATACCTCTATTATTTTATCCTTACCCAATTTTCTGAGAATGCATACGGTGAGATATATTTATGGAATGGGCAAATAGAAAAAGTAGAAAATAGATATTTCATGTGCCCTCAAAGTAAAAGTGTTTGATTGTATAAACGGGGAAAAGCATGTAAGAAAAAAAAAAGCATGTATAAAAAAAAGTTGAAAAAAAAATAACGAAGAAAAAGTTAATGGTGTACAACATTGATTTATTCTTCAATGCCCTATGTGTTTATTCATAGACAAATTGACGAAGTGGAGCGGGAGACACTCAAGCCAAAGATTAAGAGAACGAAAGGAAAAAATGAAGGAAATTAGTTTTGAATTTTGGTGGTACAAAGAAGTGATATGGATGAACATAGCCAAACCCAATTTTCCTTTTATTAAAACACAATCCAAACAAAAGGGGTGGGACCCTTTTGTTTCCAATTGGATTTGGCTTGGGGATCCACCAACAGAGAATGAGTATTCTGGTTTCCAATTTGGGCCCAATAAGGCAAGGGGGCTTTTTGACCAAAAAGAGGACAACAACCAATATGAGGTGTTTTTTGGTTTTCTTTGCAACAGAAGGACGGCAGGAAGGGGGTTTGTTTTCTCTTCTTTGGGGGACCAAAAAGAGGAGGATAGTGGGGGAGACAAGCGGCCATAACGCGGCAGCAGCAGCATAACGTAGCCGCAGCGAAGACGTAGGATAGCAGCGCATACGCTGTCCAGGACAGCAGAAAACGCATGCAACAACAGCCAAGACGCATCTGCAGAACAACAGTGAAGACGCTGTCCAGCAGGGTGCACATTGCTGATCCACCACGCGCTGACATGCCGTTGAAGCTCCACACCGTTGTTGCTGTCATCACCTTCGTCATGTGTCACTAAACTCCACGCAAGGTGAAGAGTTGAACTCCTAGATGTAACACACTTAATTAGTATTTGATTCGTTTTATTCTTTCACGAAGAATAATGGTGTTTATGATTCTCACTTTTATTTAATATAGGAATTTATGTTATTTTAGTGACAAAGATTTCATCAATTTCTTCGTAAATTATTATTTCGGTGGTTGTCTTTTTCTTCTCCATATAAGCTTAGTCATGCTTTTCTTATGTGTGGAATGTTTAAGGATCAATTAATTCTGGTAGGTTAGTTATATATGATCGTCATTTATTACCACTACAAGAAAAATTGTGATTAATAGCGTTTAAAAACCGCTATGGTAGGCTACCATAGCGGTTTAGTAACCGCTATGACAGCCGGCGCTATAATAGACCCAGGGGATATTATAGCGGTTTTAAAACGCTATGGTAAGTTTGGCTTTTATAGCGTTTCAAAACCGCTATGGTAGCCTCTTCCATAGCGTTTTAAAAACGCTATAGTAGACTCTAAAACCGCTATGGTAGCCTCTTCCATAGCGTTTTAAAAACGCTATAGTAGACTCCAAAACCGCTATGGTAGACTCTACCATAGCGTTTTAAAAACGCTATGGTAAGTATACATAGCAATTTTTTTTTTTTTTTTTTTTTACTATCAAATGACTTTTTATTACACATCTCATAAGTTTTATGTCTAGAAAATAAAAATTTAAATGTGCCAAAGTTAAACATTTCCATGAATGGAGGCAAAGTAATGTAATTAATTAATAAACGGTATTACATCGAGTCACAAAATCTATCAAATAATAAAAATAATGTATTACAATTATGGTACTTGGGATAACAAACTGAAAATTAAGCGATGGTTTTGCCCATTGGATCAATGAGAATCATGCCAATAACACCACCCGCTTCTCTAACAAAATGGCTTTTTTGCTTCTAAGGTCTGGGAGTTCAAAATTCTGTTTATGACACTTGGACCTATCAAAATTATCAATCACTCCAAGGATCATTTTCTGCCCTCACTTCTGAAGGCTCAACGACTTCTGTTTCAGAGGCTTCGGCAGTTGAAGCAGCTTCAGATTCTTCAGTGGCATCAGACTCTTCTGATCTTCCCCATCTCCCGCCAAGGGCAATTGCCATCATTTCATATATCTTGTTACCCAAATCAGCTGGACTATCAGGCTGCAAATATTATCAAGATAGAGTTAAGTAATTATCAAACAGGTTTGGTTCAGAAACAAGTTTCAGAGGGAGTCCTTACTGAGTATCCACTGGAGATCAAAGCTGTATCATACAGCAAATCAACTGCTCTTTTAGCTTCACCACTCTCGGGAGCATTCTTGCATGCAGCCTACAGGGTAAAAGATCATCAAAAACTGACCAATGAAGCCACTGAATGATGACATTCATTCAATATTGACACTTGGAAGAGCTGGGTGTTTCTCCTAGCTGATGGTATGGTATGTTTATGAATCAAGGCACAGATCCATGAGATTTCTTAAAAGTTGCAATACTTGAAAAGGAAGTAATAACAATGTTATGCCAAAACAACAGAACAAGGACAATGGATACCACAGATTTCTCAAAAAATTGCAACACTTATAAAGGAAGCAACAACAATGGTCGCAAATAGCACAAGTTGATTTGTCATTATAGTGAGGCAACATAACAGTGAACACTAGAAGTCCCAAACATTGATTACTACGTTTACCTCAACTAAAAAGTTAGCAAATGACCTAAAGATGGATTTTCTTTTCCAAAGAAAAAAGGTGCCAGACAAAAGTACAAACAATTTGAGTAAGATAATGCCTCTTTAAGTTAGTAGATACTGTCTAATGTTTTTCATTTAGTGCTAACTGCTAAGCACTAGCAGACATGTACACGGCCTACAGATTTGATCAAGAGTGAAATCACTGGCAACAACACCTAGTAAGTGCATTACATAACTATAGTTTCCTTCTCCAGGGATGAATAATGCTTTGACACTTGAGATATAAACTTAACAACTACAAGATTATGAAAGAAAAACACAAGATAACCAAGACTGCCAGTGAGAGTAGGCATGCTTCATTCATTTGTATACGTTATTGTCTCCGGATATATCGTAAATTTAGGATATCACATATGACCAACCTTTGTGCTTTCTAGAAAAAGTGAAATCTAAAATCCATTCACATTAGAATATATTAGTGCATTAAATACTATTTTTCCGATTACGTTGTTTGGGATGTGAAACACGTAATCGAGTTATCATAACGAATCAATACTAGTTGGCGCGTGAAGTCTAGGAGGGATTCTCAGAACCTTGTGATTTTTCCAAACTTGATTTTTATTAAACTAAATTCAATTTCATATTTTAAAATTGCTAGAATTTCTTACATTTAGTTTTGCGTAGTTTTTTTTTTCTTCCTTGACCTTGTTTTGTAGATACGCCCCAATCTTTACTGCAATTGACCGCGTGTACTATTTGGGCGTAATCAACTGCCCTTGGCCGTCTTCATTGCATCAGGGCCCTCATCAACAACCTTCATTTTGGCTGCAACAATCGGCTCTTTTTCACGCACTGATTCATAATCAATTGACGGAGTAGAGGGAAACGAGTTATTCCTCAGACCCGTCGTCAAATCAATGTGAGGATGGGAACGAGAATGAGCATAGTACGGGTGATGAGAACGAGACTTTTTACCATGGCATCGACTATCGGAAGACTCTTCAATGGGTTCATGATCCAGAGAAAAATGGAGCTCAAAGTCCTTTATTGAAAAGGGACGACAAGACGAAGCTTCCATGCTCGTCTACAACAACATTTTCTTCAAAAACTCCGCCTGTTTGGTGCTCAGTTTGGTCACATCCTCCTCGCCAACCATTTGCAGATACTCCCTTTCCAAGTTAGGAAGGGAGATAGGGGCCATGGCCTAAGCATCACACCCCTCGAAAACAACACTCTCATCCGACACTTGTATGACAACTTCACATCCTTTGGATGAAGCAAAGCGCCTGCGGACAGATCTAGGCAAAATACGAGACCTCTTCAGATGCACATGAAAACAAATCCCCTCATCTATTTCTGCCCTTCTCGAAGGGTTTGGAACCTTGATCTTGGAAAGTTTCCTCTTCCTCGAAGCAGGCACACCTTCGGGATTTGGCTTCGTTACCTGAAAAAAGAGTGGGAGCCATGTGCAACGAGCTCATAGTCCACTGCGCTCGACATTAGAAGGCTCAACGACATCCTCTACCTCTAGACGAGGCATGTCATGGAATGCTTCCAAAGTTGCTTTATCCTCAACAGAAAGTGGCGAAGTTGGATATCTTCGTGCAGAAACCTCAATGGGTCAATCTAATATGCAGTTAACACAAACAAGACCGGAAAAAGAGTCAAACTTACTCAATTTTCTAAATTCTCACTCGACCGGATAACCAACAAGCTCAAAGTATGTCGAGTCCGCAGAAGCCATGAAATAGAACTTTTTCCATGGTTTAAAATCATCAAGCAGGTTGTCGAAGCAGTATGGCAACATTAGAACACACACAACATGCTTGTTTATTCGAGGAGAAGCAAACAATTGCATCGCCCTCGAAGACACTCGGACATCAATGTCCTTAGCCCTAATCAGAATGGCGATCACAGTCCTATACCCGTTCGACACAAGTTGAGCGGGTGTAATGCTAAGATACGCCAGGAACTCCCAAATTTCCTTAATAACATGAAATTGGACAACTGATTGAAGCATACTTTGGTGAAGACAAATAAACCCTTCAGGAGGGGACAATGGTGTCAGATCAATACCCAGAGTGTAGAGCACAGATCGTCAGGAATCCCATATGTGTTACGGAGGACTTCCAAATCCGATTCAGAGAGCAACCTCCCCTAAAAAAACTTAAGGCCCTTAGCTAATAGCTCGCTAGGAAGCTGATTTTGGCCCACCATGAAAGAAAGTACAAGCTTTTGAATATGAAGGTTAAGCGAAGTAAAAAACACGAAAGGCAATACGACAAAACAGTACCCCTGAGATCAAAAGAGTAAAGGGGCTATACTCCACAGGCAGGAGATCTATATAGAACACTGAACTCCCACCTTTCCTTCTTTTAAGCTGGTGCACGTTCAATTAATGAAATTCTCCGCTCGATGAAACAACTCATACTCAACCATCATGACTGCACAGTTGCTTCATGAAATGACCTAGTGGACCGATAAATATCCCACCAACTCGAGGGGAGTAGCTGATGATGCATCACACCATCCTCTGATCAGCACCATACACGTGTCATGATAATCTCGTCAATAGAACAAAGCAGACCCGATTCCATGCTCAATCCAACAAGATCCAAACAACACTATGCCCATTATTGGCATGATCCAAACAGTCGGATCCGAGTTGCAATGAGCCATTAAGCCCACACATCATGCGATCGGGCCCAATACTCGTAAGACCTATAAGGAAAGTATCTGAGATATCTACCCAAGGCTAGTAGGCCAGCAACACATTGGACTCGACTAGGAAACAAATACTAGAGTCGGGCATGGAAACTTCCTTGCATGGATAACACTCAGACTCAGATCTATGAGCATGAGTCGTGTAGGGAAAGTATCCCACATGGACAACTCCTAATTAGGAAAGGATCTCCAGCAAGATCTCTTTCCCTAAACTACGGCACTAAAGGCCTAGCTGAACAAGGACTCTCATGCTATAAAAGGGAGGTAAGGACGATAAACTTAAGGTACGCTACAAAAACCCAATTTACAGCTTTAAGACTCTCCTAAGCCTTATCTAACTTGAGCATCAGAGTTCCATCAGCCACCACATGGTGGTCCTTAGCTCATGTGTGCTACTTGTGCAGTTTTAGGTAAACAACAAGGAATGAGAGCAGGAATCGACTACATCAGTAACAATTATAGAGAATAAAAAAATACTATATTTGTTAACAAATATAAAAATATAATTGTATTAAAACATCTTATGTAAAACAAAATTCAAGGATGGTAACAATTAGAGAGAGAAAAAAAATACTATATATGTTAAAAATTCTTACGCTCTAAGAGAATCAAACTTGGGTCATTAGTGATGGAGTTTTAATGACCAACCACTATACCAAAGAGTTAATATGTCTTTTGTTCAATAAAGTGTTTGTTATATTAATATTGAAAAGTTTAGAAATCTAAGTTTTTTTAATTTGAAAATTGGGAGGGGGGGGGGGGGGGGGGACAACTTCCCCCTTTGTATGTCCGCCACTGATGTGATTTCTTCTGACTGCGAAGACGTTTTATGTAGAATTTAACTGTTCTTACGTAATAGTGGAACTGATAAACTGCGTGTTTTGCCTCGAATGCCTTGGTTTGGTTAATTGGATTACATCAGATATACACCAAAGGTTGCGCCAACATTTTTGAGCTATAACAACGACATTAAACAAAACTTCCTATATCTAGTATGTTTCTCAAGCTCCATCTAAGTCCTCACTAAAAGAAAACTGGGCATCCTTCCTAAAGTACTCCAATGTGTGCATCACATATGCTTCCAAAATCATTTTTAATTCAGACAAAGATGTAGAATTTTTACTTTTTGTTTACTCATTTCAAAGATTTTGTCAATTGCATTTATCTAATTCAGTGGGCCAACCTAAGGCATTGAATGATTAGCACAACAATCTCTGGTAATTTTCCATGGGAAAATCACAAAAAATAGAAGAAATGGGGAGAGAGTGGGAAAATGTGGAGGTACCATGTACACCCCTCCCAAAAAGAAAACAATATCCACAATTTTGAAGAAATCCAAGAGGATAGATCATTGTCAAATTCACGTTCTTCAATCTTCATTCTCTCTTCCTTTCTTACCTTTGGTAAATTGTCTTGGGAAAATTTTCTTTTGTACCCAATGCATCCCTAAGGGTCTTGAGTGTTCCCGAGTTAGATTCATGTTTGCCATACCAGTCCGAATCCTTGTACGTAGTGCCTCTTGAAATGAGATAAACGAAATTCACTTGTTTTCATTCTAAGCTCATCATCATCATCATCAAAGCCCATTCCCGAGATTTTCGGGGTCGGCTACATGGATTTTGGTTCTCCAAGCAATGCGATCATTCTAAGCTCATATAAGAAAATAATAGCCCAATCTTGGTGATCTCAAGTATCAGTAGTCCTATACGAAATGTTGGTAAACACCTTCCAACGCTGATGAAAACTCATTAAACTTAAAGTGTGAAGGAATGTGCGACTTAGATTTTCTCAAACCAAAGTTCAGGTCCATTTGCGAGGTACTTACGGAAATGTGGCATCGTCCCTTAGTACATCATGCCAAGAACACCACATCAAAATGGTGTATCTGAGAGATGAAATAGGACCCTTAAAGACATGGTTAGGAGCATGATTTGTCATTCTACCTTGCTAGAGTCTCTTTGGGAGAGGCCCTAAAGACTGTAGTTTATATCCTTAATAAGTACCCAATAAAACAGTCAACAAAACCCCATATGAGCTATGGACTGGTAGACGTTCTAGCATTCGACACTTAAATATTTTGGGGCATCCAACTGAGCTAGGACTTACAGGCCTTATGAAGGAAAATTGGACTCCAGAACTATTAGTTGCTATTTTATTGGATATTCAGAAAGATCAAGGGGATTCAAGTTTTATTGCTCCACTAATAATACTTTAATTGAGACGGATAATGCCAAGTTTATTGAGGATGCTGAGAATAGTGGGAGTACACAATCCATAAATATTAGTTTCGAAGAAGAATGTGTTGACATTCCTATGATGGATATTCAACCTGTTAACGTGGTCATACATGTTCTTGAATAGGGTGCGGATGCAAATCACAAAGACCTAGATGGATTGCATTATGCTAATCTAGAAGAACCTCAACCTCGTCAATTACAAATGCCAATAAGAAGATCCAATAGGGAGATGAAATGCTTTTTCGGATTATTATGTAGTTTATCTCGATGAACATGAGCTTGATATAAGAATGAAAAATGATCTTATCACTTTTCTTCAGGCCAAACAAAGTGCTCACTCTTCAGATTGGATGAATGCTATGTCAGATGAGTTAAAATCTATGAAGGACAACGACGTTTGAGATCTTGTCGAGTTACCTAAGGGGGTGAAACTAATTGGATGCAAATGGGTTTTTAAAATTAAATGTGATTACAAAGATAACTTTGAAAGATAAAGGCACGTCTTGTCGCTAAAGGTTTTACTAAAAAAGAAGGCAATGATTATAAAGAGACTTTATCTCCAGTTTTTACGAAAGACTATTTTAGAATTATTATGGCCCTTGTAGCTCATTATGATTAAGAATTACATTAGATGGATGTTAAGATTGCATTTCTGAATGAAAATGTTGCAGGGTTTTAAGATTAAAGACTCAAAACATAAAGTTTGCAAAAAAAAAAAAAAAAAAAAAAAAACTATCTACAGCTTAAAGCAGGCATCTCGTCAATGGAATGTTTGGAAGATATTTAGGATTGAAGAATACTCACTAAACAACAACTATTGCAGTATTTGAAAAAAAACACAAGTTTATGCTCACTTGCTACAGATCTAATCAATTGGATTAGATATTCAGGTTAAATTTTTAGTTGTATTGCCCAGAAGAATTTTTTGTTTGATGTAAAGCCTATGATCAAACATTATGGTTATAAAGGATTTTTAATTTAGGGCTTCAAACTATAGGTTTCATTCAGAAACGTTATGAAATAAAGTCGCTAATTTTATTCAAGGAATAACAATCGTTCATTCTAAATTGTATCGACTTCAATTTTTTTTTTTTTTTTGTCGTTAAAGAAAAGGTTTAGAATTATCTAATGACAATGAAGAATGTACCACATTAGGTGTGTAACGAGCATATTGCTCGTTTACGGCGTGGTTAGTTCTTATGATGCTCCTTATTAGTGGGAATATATTTCTATGTTTAATTGTCGTTGGTGATCACCTATAATTTATTGATGGTTCTGAAATAAATATTTCTACTTTTTCAATTATGGTTGCGCATATACAATTTGATTAAGTAGAATAAGGTGATTCAATTTTGAATCATAAGGTAGGACCAGTTGAAAATGGATATGATTAGGGATCACATTACATATCATTTTCATGCTACACATCCATACTTTGATCTATGTCATTGATTGTATTGGTATTTGTGACCATGGATGGGTCCAACCACGATAAATGTGGTAAAGGCCGCTATGATCCTATATTGATATTTTCAATGGACCAAATTGTTTTGAGACGACACTCACAATTCTCGATAGTCAAGTTTTGAGCTAATAAAGTTTTACATGTATAATCTATACATGATCTATGTAGTCCACGTGGAAAATTGTTAGAATATTCCCTTAAGATGGATTTACATAGTTCATATTATTATATGTTGTAGGTTGTCAAACTATAGATGAGTAATGTTTGATTAGACTCGATTAGTTGTGATCCTCAAGAAACAAGACTGGGGTCATAAATAAATTTCTAATTACATGTTTTATGTCTTGACATGTATTACTAAATTGAATATGGAGGTTATTTATGTGTAGATACCAATTTAAGTCCCAATATAATTCTATTATTGGTGGACTAATAATATAATTAGGGCTTTATATATGTGGTTGAGGTCCCCACTCCAAACCTAATTATCTATCTCATACTTTTCTCATCAGGTTTGAGAAACACAAGAGAAAGGTTTTGGAGGTGGAAGATCTCTCCACTGCATGTTGCTAGTTCGTAAGGATAGCTGCGAGGATATTCTTCATCAATGGCAACTTCAAGTAAGCATTGATTATAGTTTTTCTTCCTTGATTATTGACACGAGGTCTTGGTTTAGGATCTGTTAGATTCCTACACAATGCAGTTATACACAGTGAACCAAATTACTACTGTAGATAGTGATGCACAATCCATAATATTAACACCATCTCTATATCTATATTTATATCAAAGATACATAGTAACATGAACTACACCAACTTCAAAACAAAATTTTGCTAAATAGAAATGACTAATCTTTTAACTATGAGGATAACCCTTCCACGCACAACACACCTCAATAATTGAGTGCAACATCACTTGTGAAAGCCAAAACTCTGATGGAAAAAGTTTCGTGGTGTTGAAGCCATCGAACAATGAAAGAGAAAATGAGGACAAGATTCTCAGGATGCCACACCCTCCACAAGCTCCATCAATATTTATCCCTTTCCTTAAAAGCACGTCTCTAGTGGAGAGGAAATTCCCCAAACCATTACCATACAAATAACACACTAGAAAAGATAAGTTTTTTTTTTAAAATTTTTTTTTTTTTTAAATTGGGTCATTGACCCTTTTTATTTATTTATTAATCCATGCCCGAAGGCTACATGACTGACCCTATAGGATTAACCAAACCAGGCCCGAAGGCTACAATATTGTTGCCACTTAATATCCTCGTCGTCTCCATCTCGTATAGAGACTTGCTTTCGCTCCGGTCCATCGCCTCCACCTTGCATGAAGACTCGCTTTTGCTTCGCTCCGGTCTAGTCCATCTAAGCAGCTGCATTCAATACCCGAAGGCTTATCAACGGCGGAGAAAATGTGCTAATAATCGGGCGAAAACTCACAAAATCCTAACTGATGAGTCTCGAACCCCCGACCTCTCACAAGGAGAGTGGATGTCCGACAAACTGAGCTACAATTGGTGGACATAGATAGGTTGGTTACACGCCAAAGACCACACCAAAGAATAAGAGAAATTCAGTAGGAAATCCTCCCAAGTTCTCTCTATGACCAAAGCAAATAAGGGCCTTATGGTAAAAATGGCTTCTTTGAGCTTCCACACCCAATTATCTTCCTCATTCCCTAAGCTTACCGCTTCAAGCATGCCAAACAATTGGAGAGCTTCCCACTCTTTCCAATCAAACAAGTTTTTCCTAGGATGGATGTTCCACAACTACTCCACTTCCATATTAACCCCAAAAATCTGACACCGACCCAGTTTTCTTTGAGGACAGCATGAAGACTCTAGGGATACCTCTCCGAGAAGTCCCATCCCCTACCACACATCATGCCCAACCCTCAATTTCTTACCATAACTCTCAAACACTTGGCTTCGAGAGGGATTCAATGTGGTAGACCTATAAGATAAGTCTATCATGTTTCCCAAGACACCATCCTTAACATGACGAGAGTTTTGGATGGAAAGAATTATGACTGCAAAAATTTAACAAGGAGAAGACCCAATGGACACTAGCTATGATTGGTTCCACCATCATCGTAATGACGTAAAGAATCACCATGACCTCTATGCTTACAATCACGTGATCTTTTGAGTCTTTGATACCATTCAAATTGAAGTAGAGAGACTTTATTTATAAATTTCAGTGCCTTGCAATGATTTCTACTTCAAATGGGACATGAATAGAGAGCAACAAACACTAAAACAATCAACACTAAGCACCCAGTCATCACCACTATGAATCTGAATTATTGATAAATTGTGGCAAGATAAATATTATTATAGTACACCATACATATCTTCCACAATTGAGTCTTTTGTTTAATGTTTAGTAGGGATGGAAGTGCACAAGGGGTAAAGTGAATTAATCAAAGTAGAATTTGTTTTGAACTTTGTAATGGTGGTTTGATGAGCTCTAAAAGTATCAACAAATTCAGTAAACTTGTGAAGATATACCAAATAAAGCTCTCATCACAACAGTACATATGGAAAAGATCGCCCATCACGAGGATCATTTATTTTAGTTTAGGCCCGATTCGTAGAGCCCGAAAGTGCAGGTCTAGCAACTAAAGCCCAAAAAGGGCCCTTCAAGACAAATTGTAATCAGAGTTCCAAATTCAGGCCCAACGAGTCTATCCCTTAAAGAGGAAAGACATTACGAGGAAACAAGTCATGGCGGGAATCATTCCCCCAAGGACGTATCTCAATGAAGGAGGAGACCGTTACAAAGAACGTCTCCCCTCATCACGTCCCACATGCTTAAGTCACACAGAGAATTAATAACGGACATTATATAAAGTACATGGAACATTCGACATAGGTATGCATTTTTAATTGAACTCTTCCACCAATTCTATTCATAATCGGAGTCACAGATCTCAACTTGATTTTTGAGTTGGCTAGACCACCATTCACCAACGCACTCATGAGAGCCCCACTGCCAAAGAAGTTCACTACTCCAAAGTTTGAGGCTTACAATGGCACTATTGATCCGACAGATCATCTACGACATTTTCACCAGATGATGGCATTGAAGGAAAACACAAAATCTATTTTATGCATGACCCTTCTGACCAACCTCATGTCTACAGCGATAAGTTGGTTCAACAGTTTACCGCCCAGGTCGATAGACTCATTTTCATGCACTAGCCACTGCCTTCATTACAAGGTTCATTGGTAGTCAACGGATAAGAAAGGGTCCACACTACTTGCTCCACATCAAGCAGAAGTCCGAAGAAACCATTAGGGAGTACGTTACTCATTTTTCCGACGAGGTAACTATGATTGATGGATGCAGTGACGACACGACCATAACCACCTTCACTTCCGGATTAAAGAGAGGGTCGTTTTACAACTCTCTGACCCTAGACCCTCCAAAAACATAATGACCTTATTGAAGACCGCTCAAATATACATCACCCTTGAGGAGATGTTGGCCCCCAAGAAAAAGAACGAATCTGAGAAGAAACCCTTCCCAGTAAATCGAGAGAGGAGAAAAGAAAGAAGAAGAGACGACAGGCCTCGAGAGAAGAATGGCTAGTCAAAAAGACATCGGACCAGTGGCAGGCCCGAGTTCAACAAATAATAACTCGAAAAGCTGCAATCTGGGAGACCCAGACATGAACGGTCGACAAATGTGGTCATCACGTCATACAAACCGTTCATTTCCTTGAAAACAAGCCGAGCAAATGTCCTGAAGGTCATGGAAAAGTGGTATGACGTCAAATGGCCACCCAAGATGAGAGGAAATCCAGATGCACGAGATAAGAGCAAGTATTGCTCTTTCCGCAAGGATCATGGACATGACATAAAAGATTGCTACAACTTGAAGGATGAAATCGAGCACCATATCCAGAAAGGATGACTCGAAGAGTTCATCAGGCTGAAAGATAAACAATTGAAAGAAAGAGAATGCAGACACTACCATAGGGTCAAATGAGCAAATAAGAGAGCTGATATACATCTTGAACAACATAGCTGGAGAGAAAGAACTACTCAAATGATTACGAAAGTGACAGATTTACGGAAAAGGATTCGATATTCGGAGCCTTTCATACAATGCGTCATAACAACCCAACGAACTTTGAATTTCTCCAAAGAGGATGCGAAGGGAGTTCATTTCCCTCATAATGACGCCCTGGTGATTTTAGTATTGATAGCCAGATGGGAGATGAAAAGAGTACTGGTCGACACGAGTATCTCAACCAACCTTTTGTACCTGATAGCCTTCTGCATGATGCAATTCACTGAGGAAATGCTTACACCCAACGATCAGCCAATGGTGGGCTTCAGTGGATAACAGTGCCGCCCACTTGGAATGATCCGATGCAATTCACCATGCTTCAATGTCTGAAGTACCACACTAATGACAAAATCAGGGTAATCAAAGGAGATCAACCATCTGCACGTGAATGCCAATACGCTACAATGAAAGCCCTGAATAGATAGCAATCACCGCCACGACCAGAGGAGCCACTGCAGCAGCCTGGTCAAATGGACTCCGACCTCCCAAAAGACAATGCAACTCCAATTAGTCCAAGAAGTCGATCAAATACTAGACAACCAGAAGAAGAAACAACTCTAGTTTACCTAGGCGGTGAAGAGGAAGGAAAAACATTTAGGATTGGCACAAAAATCCACCCAGAATTTGCTAAGAAGTTGATCTAACTGTTAAAAAACAATCAAGATGTATTCGCCAGGATGATGAAAGACATGGTGGGCATTGATCCCTCCGTCATTACTCACATATTGCAAGTCAATCCAGACAGAAAGCCACTCTGACAGAAAAAAATGCCAGTTTCTCCAGAACACAACCAAACAATAAACGAGGAGGTGCATCGTTTGATGACTGCAGGGATGATCAAGGAATCTCATTACCTGGATTGACTTTCTAACACAGTCTTGGTCAAGAAGAAGAATGGCAAGTGGGGAGTATGTGTAGACTACACGGATCTGAACAAGGCCTGCCCAAAAGACAATTTCCCACTCCCACGAATAGATCAAATAATGGATGCCACTGCCGGACACGAACCACTAAGCTTCATGGACACATACTCTGGCTACAGCCATATACAAATGCATTTGCCCGACTTGGAAAGACATCTTTCATATCAAAAATAGTTACATACTGCTACCGAGTGATGTCATTCGGAATGAAGATGCGGGAACTAGGTACCAACGTCTTGTAAACAGGATGTTCAAAAACCAAATAGGCAAGACCATAGAGGTGTACATTGATGACATGCTAGTCAAGAGCTTACACAAAAAAGACCACATCAAAGACCTCGAACAAGCCTTTTATCAGCTCCGAAGGTACAAAATGAAGCTGAACCTAGAAAAATGTACATTCGGAGTAGAATCAGGGAAGTTCCTTGGGTATATGGTCAATAAGAGAGAAATTGAATCTGATCCGAAATAAATACAAGCACTCCTCAACATGAAGTCAAACTAACATCAAAGGGTGCAAAGCCACAATGGTATTATAACAGCTTTGAACAAATTCATCTCAAAATCATTAGATAAATGTCTTCCCTTCTTCAAAAATTTGAAAGGGAACAAGAAATTCAAGTGGAGTGAAGAATGTGAAAAAACTTTCCAAAGCCTGAAGGTATACATGGGAAGCACTGAATTGCTATCAAAGCCAAACACAGGAGAAACATTATACTCATATTTGTCAGTGTCCGAACATGCAGTCAGCTAAGTACTGACACGAGAAGAGAAAAGTGCACAGAAGCTAGTCTACTACGTCAGCAAGATATTTGCGGATGCAAAAATTAACTACCCGGCTATGGAGAAACTGGCACTCGCACCGGTCATATCTTCAAGAAAGTTATGACCATACTTCCAAGCTCATCCCATCGTCGTCATGATGGAGCAACCACTTTGGTCAAAACTATCCGGAAGGATGGTGAAATGGGAAATAGAGCTCATGCAGTTCGACATCAGTTATGCTCCTAAAACTGCAATAAAAGCTCAAGCATTAGCAAACTTCATTGCTGAATTCACGGGCATCAACGAACATCGACCAAACAACAATAAAGAGGAAGAACAAACCGAACTATTTATGAATGGATCATGCGCGGTGACAGAGCATCCAACAAGATGAGAATTGGAGCAGGAATAATCCTGTATAAATCGGAAGGCCTAATGTTAGAAAAGGCAATAAAATTCAGTTTCAAAGCCTCAAATAGCAAAGTCGAGTACGAAATAGTGATAGCCGGATTGCAATTGGACAAACACTTAGGAGTGAGAGAAATCACGGTCTTCATCGACTCCAAACTGGGGGGGGTAATCAATTGAACGACGAATTCCAAGTTAAGGAGGTTTGGTTGAAAGCCTACCACCAAAAGACTACTGAGCTGATGGAAAGCTTCCAAGCTGCAACCATTCAACAATGCGCAAGAGTAGAAAACAACAGAGCTGACAAGTTGGTTAAGGAGGCATCACGAGCTGAAGAAACTGATAATCCACTCATCACAATACAAGAAAACTCCATACTGAAAAACCAAGCGCAAAAAGCATGTGCAACGGGCCAGGAAAACAACTGGATGACTCCAATCATGGCGTACATATAGAGTGGAACACTTCCAATAGATAAGATAGATGCCCGTAAACTACGAAATTGAGCAGAACGATATACACTGGTTAATGACAAGCTCTACCAAAGGTCTACCACAGGATCGCTTCTAAGGTGCCTCTCACCCGACGTTGCCGACTATGTTTTACGAGAAATTCACTACGACATATGCAGGAACCATCCAGGACGAAGGACATTTGCTCACAAAGCCTTAACATTGGGTTACTACTGGCCAACAATGCAAGTGGATGCAAATGAACTTGTTCGTACTTGTGAAAAATGCCAAAGATTCGCCTTATATACTCACATGCCAGGCCAAAATCTAATCTCAATAAGTAGTCCATGGCCATTCGCACAATGGGGAAAGGACATCGTGAGACCACTTCCAGTCTCCAATAGAAAGAAATTCCTCCTTGTACTGGTGGATTACTTCACCAAATGGGTAGAAGTAGAGTCGTTGGCGAAGATTGGAGAAACTCAAATCTAAAACTTTAACTGGAAAGATATAATTTGTAGACAAACTCCTACGTTCCTTTCATTACGGTATTTACGAACAAGTTCCTGGATGACAAGCCTCAAGGTTATTTTTATGAAGAGAGCAATTTCGAAGACGATGATGACGACTTTCCGGTACGTAGGCCAAATGATACAATGCAAACAAAAGTTCCTAGATTCATGGAGATATAGAACTACATATAAGTTATCATGCTTGCATATTCATCATTTGAGTCTCCAACAATTATTCCAATAATTACATATCTGATTTAACCTATTGATGAATATGCAAGCATACGTTTCATGCTTGTTGAGTATCCCAAGCCTAAAGATCACAAATACCACCTCGTCCCGGACCGTCACAAGGAAAGCTATAATCGAAATCCTTTTCATCTGGCATTAACTTGGAATCACGTGCGTCTAAAACACCCTTTACTAAGATCAATGTTGTTGTTTGTAAACCTACAGCAATAACATAAATTCCTGGTACTTAATATATAGGCTATCGATTCCGCATTGGAGAAAAGAGCGTGGTGTCTATTTTTCCTGCAAATGGTTCAAATCATTTTATCGATATGGGTGTTCTATATCGTAGAAATTGCAACTATTCATTTTGAAACCATTTTCCTACTAAATATAGTGGTAGAAAGAGTAACAATGTTGTGCCAGGACTTCAAACAATTTAGCTTTAACCATGTTAAGGGTTCCACATTATTGGTTAATAGATAATCAACGTTTATTTCCCAATGAGTCACGAAATGCTAAGAAAGTTAAAAAGTTATGCGAAAACCTAAGTATCAAACAACACTTCTCAGCACTTGCCCATCCACAAGCGAATGGACAAGTAGAAGTGACTAACATAACCATCCTAGAAGCAATTAAAAAAGAAACTCGAAGCATTAAAAGGATTGTGGGTGTCTGAACTGCCAGACATCCTTTGGGCCTACAGAACGACAAAGAAAACCTCAACTGGAGAAACACCATTTGCCTTTGCATATGGATCTGAAGCGACGATACTAGTCGAAGTCGCATGTCTACATACTGAAATGAAGAGTTCCGAACATAGGACAACAATGAAACATTAAGAGTTGGATTAGATCTCCTTGATGAGAAACGAGAAATAGCCTCAATCAAAGTAGCTGCGTACCAACAACAGATGGCAAGTTACTACAATAAAAAAGTAAAACTCTGTACATTCAACATCGGCGACTTGGTGCTCAGAAAAATCCAGCTCAATACAAAAGAACCAGGCGCAGGCAAACTAAATCCAAATTGGGAAGGACCATACAAAGTGGTAAAAATCAACAAAATAAGAACATATTGGTTGGAAGACCAATTACCACGACCATGGAATGTCAAACATTTGAAGAAATATTATCAATAAGAATTACAAATTTCGGAAATCCTTCGCTTCACGTTCAAATAATCTAATCCAGTAAGGACGTCAAAGCCAGACTAGGAATCTACTCAAACAATATATAACCTGAAAATAACGTCCGATCATGACAAAAATATAAACAAAAGGGGGAAGAGTAAGGAAAAATAAGTCAGACGTACCCAAAAAGAACTTCTGGTATGATCAACAACGATGTGTACTTATAAAAGTCTAGACGTATAAGTCAGACTTATTCGTGAAGTCTTATGGCCGACCAATATGTCGAACTATGAAGCGTACTTATAATGTCTAGACATATAAGTCAGACTTACTCGTAAAACCTTATGGCCCAACCAATATGTCAGACCATAAAGCGTACTTATAAAAGTCTTGACGTATAAGTCAGACTAACTCGTAAAATCTTTTGACTCGACCAACATGTCAGACCATGAGTTATACTTATAAAAGTCTAGACGTATAAGTCAGACTTACTCATAAAGTCTTCTGGCCCGACCAATATGCCAGACTATGAAGCATACTTATAAAAGTTTGGATGTATAAGTCAAACTTGTAAAATCTTCTCGCCCGACCAACATGTCGGACCATGAAGTATACTTGTAAAAGTCTAGACGTATAAGTTAGACTTACTCGTAAAATCTCTCGGCATGACTAACAAGTCGAACCAAGGAATGAGCATAAAAAAGTAAAAAAGAGTCAAAAGTTTTAGAAAACCAATAACCAGGTTCAAAGGCAGAAATTCAGCCAAGTCTAAACTACTAAGTTACACAAAAAAAAAGTACAAAGTGAGAGTAACGAAGTTAGCCCAGATTTATCATCTACGACCAGACATCATGGTCAATCAAGACGTTAGACAAACTATGACTACAACAAGTGCCAAGGCCAAAATCAATCAGAAAAAACAAAACAATAAAGGGCACAAGAGTGTCAACAAAAGGGAACTTATCATTTATTTACATTAGGAGAAAAAGATACGGCAGTTGGAGAGGAGACATAAGAAGTAAGAAGAGAGTCGCTTGCAGGAACACTCTGAGGAGGTTGAACATTGTATCAACAATATTAGCAGCAGAAAGAGGTGCAACAAGGGCAAATGATGGCCCAGGGTCGGACGAGGGAAGAGACGACTGTTTTTCATCAATTGGAACACTTGGCGGATCCGGAGCACATTCCTCATCATCATCAGCGTCTTTGAAAACTTGGTAAGCCAGACCATGATATCTAGTCAGATTGAGACCCTCATCCGTCTCCATGAAATCTGATGATACACCAAACCGTCCTTTAATCCGCGCCGTACACGTGTCATGACAATGAGCAAAGTGGGCCTGAATGTCCGCCCAATCTGGCACAACCCAGACAACACTAAGCCCATCTTGGCAGGATCCAAGAGGTTGGACCCAAATTGTAGTGCCCTACTAAGCCCACATGTCACTTGGTCAAGCCCAATACCCGTTAGACCTTATAAGGCAAGTATCTGGGGGATTGACCTAAGATGGGCAGACCAACAATACATTGATTCAGACTAGAAAATAAACATCGGAGTATAAGTCGTGCATGAAAACTCCTCTGCATGGACAACACTCCATAAGGGAATTATCTCCCGTAGATCTAGGAGCACAAGCCGTGTAGGAAAACTCTCCTACATGGACGACTCCTAACAAGGAAAGTATCCAGCAAGATATCTCTACATAAACTACACCACCTAGCCGAAAAGGACTCTCGCATTATAAATAAGACACAGGGTTGATGAACAAGGGTACGCTGCAAAACCCAATTTACAGCATTACGCCTTTCTCAAGCCTTGTCTTACTTTAGTATCGGAGTGCCATCAGCAGCCACAACGGATGCCTTTGGCTCACGTGTGTTCCCTGTGCAGGTCAAGGTCAAGAAGAACGGGATTTGACTACATCAGTTTGGCGCCGTCCGTGGGAACGACGATGTTTGTTTGAAAATAGTAATATCATTTTTTCGTATAGTCTAGAAAGATGGTGACCATGAGATCTGGCAATAATGGAGGCATCGCTGAGCCCTTTGAACACTCAAACTCGTGGAATGCCGCCAGTTCCAATGGCACCAACACCGCAGGGGGAACAACCTCGGACCTCCATGCTGGCAGCAGCCACGACATACCCTAAGGTGGATTTATTGTCAACCCAGGTGCAGCAAATTGCATGAGTGATGGAAATACTTACTCAGCAAAACCCTCCACTCATAGAAGGAAATCGGAAGCAGCAAAGAGCCCCATCCCCTGATAACACGTTTAGGAGAGCCACTTTGCCCTTGCGGGCTTTCAGTGGACTAGGGGCGGAGGAACGGTCAACGAAGACCCATCATCTAGGGCTGACAATCCTGCCTCACAGAATCCCCTCTAGCTTGGAGCCACCAATCTTGACGTGTTGTTCAACCTCACCGTCATCCCGTTCATAGATCACATCATGAACGAGCCACTATTGAAGAAATTTAGCCCACCAAAGTCGGAGTTTTATGATGGGACAACAGACCCGTCCAACCACTTATGCCACTTCTAGCATGTAATGATGCTCAAAGAAGGATTTGAAATAGTAATGTGACGGTCATTCCCTACCTGAAGAAGTCAGTGTTGACTTGGTTCCACAACCTCCCTCCAAAGTCCATTGACTCATTCCAGACTCTGGCAAAAGTGTTTCTTACCCACTTTGTCGGCATCAAACGAATCAGGAAGGGCCCGCATTACCTGTTCACCCTAAAATAGAAACCGAACGAGACATTGAGGGAATACGCCACATGCATCAACGATGAGTTAAATTTCATTGATGGCTGCAGTAATGACACCTCGGTCACAACCTTCATCTCCAGTCTGAAGAGAAGCAAGTTCTATGATTTCCTCACTCTGGAGCCTCCAACCGATATGGCGGACTTGCTGAAGAGTGCCCAGAAATACATCACTCTTGATGAGATGTTGGCTGTTAAGAAGGAGGCAGAGTTTGAAAAGAAACCCTTCGATCCCAAAGACAATAAGGAGGGAGAGAAATAAGAAGAGGATGACAAAAAGAGGAAGCGCAACGACAACAAGCCCGACTCTGGCCAAGTATGGCAAGATAAGGCCTCCAACTTTGTCGGGTCTAAATCCATTACTCCCCTCAACTCCGACTTGTTCAACATCCTCAACTCCATTAAGAATTGGGGAGAACTGAAGTGGGTCACCAAACAACAAGGAGATCCCTCCCGATGCAATAACAGTAAATACAACTCCTTTCACAAGGAGGGCGACCACAACACTGAGGACTGAAAAAAATTTCTGGAACAAGATTGAGTACTAGATCAGGAAGGGGAAGTTCAAAGAGTTCCTGAGTCCGGACAAAAGGCAAGATCATGCAAAGGAAAGGGAAGATGTCGTCAAAGAGATAGATAAATAAGCTCCTGGCATCATATATGTACTTCATGGAGTCAGCTCGAAAGGTGAGCAGTTCAACAGGTCCCGAAAAAAGACACTTCTCGAGATGCAGATGCAGCCCACTTGCGAGGACCGAAAAGTGCAATACGCATGTGTTCAGAGCCCGATCCGACCACTGGCATTCACTGACAAGGACCTCCAAGGTGTCCATTGTCCTCACAATGATGCCTTTGTCATCTCGATCCTCATTGCAAAGTGGGAAGTGAAAAGGGCCTCAGTGGACACAGAAAGCTCTCTGAACGTCCTATTTCTCAGCGCATTCTGCCAATATGCAGCTCAAAGAGGAAAACTTAACACTTGAAGTCACCCCATGATCGGGTTCAACGAAGAAAAATTCTTCCCTATTGGGAAGATTAGTCTAATGGTAGTGGCGGGAGGGCCACAATTACGAAAGTTCCTTGTACATGATTTCATGGTGGTCGATGCTCCATCCACCTACAACATCATCCTGGGAAGGGCTTAGCTCCATCAGATGGAGGCAATAGTTTCTACTCTGCACCAATGCATCAAGTATATTGCCAACAAGGCCCAAGAAATTATTTGAGGAGACCAACCTTCAGCGAGAGACTGCCACTACGCAGCGCCGAAACAACTGGATTGTTAGCAATTACATCTCAGGCCCGCGGGACAGACATATCAGACACCAGACCCAGATAATTGGCAAAATAACCCCATATGAACAAAGACAGAGATGCGACAATTGAGGCTCAACTATGCAATGAGCCAGAATTTGCACCGGAGACACCATCCAGTCCAGTACAAGGCTAAGTAAAAACACTTCAATAAACATGCGCCTACTCCAAAAGCTGGTAACCAGCGAGGAACAGCCCGCCCGTACAAAGTTCGCATTTCAGTGACTTCACTAGCAATGGCGAAACGTGACAATTCGCCACGGGGCTACACAGTCTGAGCTAGGATCATGTATATCTCCTTCAGGGCCAGAGTTAATTAATCCCCGCTCAGAGTTAAACTATTTTATTGTTTTGATTTATTTTTCAGTCTAAAAGATTTGTTCACACAAGCCTATACGATACAGATTCATTTAAGGAATAAAACACAAATTATTGAAAATAGACTTTAATATTACTAAGAAATTTGTTATAAAGCTTGCCCGATTGACTAGTACAAAAGTTTACACACTACAAGTATCTAAGTCTGGCGCGAGTATGGATCCGCTAAATGCACGTGAAGACTTCGCTTCGTTACTCTACATCTAGAAGAGGATTGGGAAGTGAAAACCGAAAGCGAAAGTACCCAAAGTAGGCTATAGGCTGCATGTATGCAAATGATTTTTTGCTCCACCAATCTGCCTCGCATGGATGATTTGAAAGATGCTCAAAATAGATTGCGGACACCTTTCTCCGTCAATCTTCCTTGCGAAGAAAATTCGAAGGTGAAAGCAAAGAAAGGCAGATGAAGATGTTCTCAAGGGAAGGATGCCTTGGGTGGTGTAGAGTTAGCACCCTAGGACCCCAAGCCACGTCCAACCAAGCTCCACTCCACCAATCTGTCTTTCGGCTGTGGCATCACGAGTAAAGCCCGGTAGATACAGTAGGAAAAACCACCTCAAAACTAGCTGCTGGTATTATCTTCCAAAAGTAGTGATAGGCGACAACTTGGGAGCAACAGAAGATGGAAGACAAACTTGTCCCCTGAGGGAGAGGTTGTACTCTTTCTACGCAATATGAGAAGAAATTACAAGGTCCCATGGAACCAATTGGATGCTCACCCAAACCAGGTGACATCACATAATAGCAGGTCTTGTCAAGACTCATCGCAACAAATGTCAGAACATTCGAAGACTCCACCAACGAAGACTTCCTTTAGCCTTTGGAGAACCCAAAACATATTTTCTGGAGAGATGCATTTGAAGGACATGTTGTACAACATTCACGACAATGCTTGAAATGGTGAATACCAGCCTCTATATAGGCACGACGGTTCACGAAATGAAGTCACCCAACAGTTACGTCAGCATTAAATGTCGTACGAGAAATAAGGAGGCAACGGTTCCAATTGCAACTGCACGAGTCCACATTCATCGAATTAATAGCACTGCGCACACTCCATTAACTGGGGGAGTAACTAATACTAAACCGCTTTACAATCAGCATCATACACGTGGCACGATGATCTCTCCAATAGGCCCTAGCAAACCAATGGGCCCAAGTAAGTGGCCCGCCAGATCTGGCCCAGAATACAGAGAACGACCTAGTATACGCAAAGATACAAATGGCCAAGGCCTTAAATGCCCACGAAATGTAGAACACGCCTACAAAATGCAAAATCAATAAATGAAGGTATCCACTCTATTAAAATTTCGCTGCTGTTCATTAAACTTGGATGAAATTCAATTTGGTTAATCTATGACAATCTGACTCCAGAATCATACTTATTGGTTTGACCTCCATATCGGACAATTAGGAAATTTGTAAGTCAGGACCTCCAAGTCAGACTTACACGCCCAAGGCCAAACATAGTCCTAACCTGACCAAAGCTTAGTCAGTTCTGTTTGATGATGATAGCTTCTGGTATGCTCTAAGACTGTAGTCCGCCAAGTGCAGATGAAGACGGCTTAGAAAGTGGGAGTCTAGTTAACACTCTCAACGTTTGAGCATGATGACTTTCCAATGATCATTGTCCAGCTACGGACAACGGTTACCGAACCCGATCAAAGCTTAATCAGTTTCAACTGATGACAATAGTTTCTGATCCGCTCTAAGACCGTAGTTCGCTGAGCGTGGATAAAAATGGCTTAGAAAGTGGGAGCCTAGTCAGCGCTCTAACGTTTAATCGAGATGTCTTGCCAGGGATCATTGTCCAACTGCAGATAAAGGTCGCCGAACCCGACCAAAGTTTAGTTAGTGATGATAACGCCTAGTTCGCCAAGCGCGGATGATGATGACTTAGAAAGTGGGAGTCTGGTCGGCGATCTCGATGCCTGATCATGATGGCTTGCCAGGGATCATTGTTCAAATACAGACAATGATCGCCGACCCTAATAAAAACTTAGTTAGTTTCGACTAATGACAATAGCTTCTGGTCCTCTCTAGCGCCTAGTTTGCCGAGCGTGGATGACGATGGCTTAAAAAGTGTGAGTCTAGTCAGCACTCTTGATGCCTGACCACAATGGCTTGCTAGGGACCACTGTTCAAATACAGACAATGATAGCCGAATGTGATAAAAGCTTAGTCAGTTTCGACTGATGACGATAGCTTCTGATTCGCTCTAAGACCGTAGTTCACAAAGCGCGGATGAAGATGGCTTAGAAAATGGGAGTCTAGTCAGAGCTCTCAGCTCCTGATCATGATGACTTGCCAGGGATCATTGTCCAACCACTGGTAATGATCGCTAAACCTGATCAAAGCTTAGTCAGTTTTGATTGATGACGATAGCTTTTGATCCGCTCTAAGACTGTAGTTCGCTGAGCGTGGATAAAGATGGCTTAGAAAGTGGGAGTCTAGTCAACACTTTCAATGCCTGATCACGATGACTTTCCAGGGACCATTGTCTAGCCACAGATGATGGTCACCGAATCTGAACTAAATTTAGTAAGTTACGACTGATGATGATAACTTTTGGTCCGACTTGAAGCCCAGTCCGCTAGAAGCGGATAAAGACGGTTTGAGAGTTTAGCTAGAGCTCATGAAGCTTAAATCGAGCGAATCATAAGGATCATTGCTCGACCACTCATAGTGATGCAAATGCTTGGCCGCATTCTGGCCAGTTCGCTTATACTAGCAACAACAACTGTTGTTCCGATCTACAATCTGGTCCACCAACAGTGGATAACAATGGCGGATTATAAGGGCAGATTATAGCCTGGCCCGAATGATTTATTACCAGCCAGGATTAATCCCTCGCGTGGAGCTTAGCAAACTCACAGGGCTTGGCTGAGACAACCTCTCGATCTCTAAAGAGTACATACCTGAATTGCTTGAACTATCGCAATGTAAGCGGTCATAACTCTCATGAACAAATCAAAACTACGGCTTCCTGACTCAGAAAAATCTTTTGTTTAAAGGCTAATACCAAGATAAAACAAAACAAAAAAAAAGCCAGCAGGAAGAGTCAAAGAATACACAAGTACAAGGTGTTAGATAACATATCATTTTTCGTTGTTAATCGAGGCATGTCACGAAATTTATCCATGGTTGTTTCGTCCTCAGAACAAATAGGCGTAGTTGGGAATTTCTCTACAGAAAGCACGGATAACGATTCAATATTCAATCAATACTAACGGGATAAAAAACAGAACTAAGCTTATTCAGTTGCCTAAACTCCCGCTTGATCGGACAACCATCAAGCTCGAAATACTTTGAGTCCGTAGAAGCCATGAAGCAATACTTATGCTAAAACTTGAAATTGTCAGGAAACTTACCAAAACAAGCCATCGAATCAACACGCACACAACATACTCATTTATCCGAGAAGAGGAGAGCAATTGGATCACCCTTGGAGACACTCGAACAATGACGTCTTTTGCCCTAATCAGAATGGCGATCACCACTTATACCCGTTTGGCACCAGTAGAGCGAGCGAAATGCCGAGATACGCTAGAAAGCTCCAAATTTCCTTGATGACAGGAAAATGGATGCCAGATTGAAATATACCTCGGTGCTAACAGATAAATCTTTTTAGAGAAGATAATGGCATCTGACCAGTGACCAATGAAAAGTGCACCAGATCATCAGGGATCCCATACTTCTAGCGAAGGCTTTTCAGATTTGACTTAGAGATTGACCTCTCCTCAAAGAACTTACGACCTTTAGCGAACAGTTCATCCTAAACCTGATTTCAGCCCGCCATGGAATAACGCACAAGTTTTTGATTACAGGAGTCGAACAAAGTCAAAAGTGCAGAAAGCGAAATGACAAAGCAGAATCTCTGAGATCGAAAGAGTAAAGGGAATGAACTTTTTAGATAACGAGATCTATATAGAATGCATAACTCTATTTTTTTAACAGACACACGCCCAATTAACGACGCCTGTTGCTCGAGGAGACGATTCAGACTCAATCATCATGACCACTCATATCCTTCATGACATGACTTAATGGACCGAGAGCTGGCCCTCTAACTCCAGGGGAGTAGATGATGATACACCAAACTGTCCTTTAATCCGCGTCGTACACGTGTCATAATAATCTCGTTAGCAGAGCAATGCAGGCTAGATTGCCCGCCCAATCTGGCAAAGCCCATACAACACTAAGCCCATCTTAGTAGGATCCAAGAGGTTTGACCCAAATTGCAGTGCCCTATTATGCGCACACGTCACATGGTCAAGCCCAATATCCATAAGACTTTATAAGGCAAGTATATGGAGGATCGACTTAAGACGGGCATGCCAGCAATACATTGATTCCGACTAGGAAACAATTACCAGAGTATAAGTCGTGCATGAAAAGTCTCCTGCATTGACAAAACTCCAAAAGGGAAACCTTTCCTGCAGATCTAGGAGCACAAGTCGTATAGGGAACTCTCCTACATGGACGACTCCCAACTAGGAAAATATCACCAGCAATATCTTTTCCCCAAAACTACGTGATATTCACATAATATACCTCCTAATTTATATTTGTTAGTGTTTCAAATAGTGTATTTTAGTTTAATTATTTTATTTTTGTTTGATTTGGAGTTTAAATGACAAAAGTGCATTAGCGTGGCGAATTTGGAAATTCATAGACAAATTGACGAAGTGGAGCAGAAGACACTGAAGCCAAAGATTAATATAATAAAGAGAACCAAAGAAAAAAATAAAGGAAATTAGTTTTGAGTTTTGGTCGAACAAATGAGTAATATGGATGAACATAGCCAAACCCACCTTTCCTGTTATTAGAACAAGATCTAAACATAGGGGTGGGACCCCTTTGTTTCTTTTTGTTTTTTTTGGTTTCCAATTTGTATTTGGTTTCCAATTTTATTTGGTTTCCAATTGGGTTTTCAATAAGGAGTTGTTTCTTTCTACCATAAATACAACAACACACGTAGCAGGGACACACAACACATCAACAGCCGAGTACGCATCGCTAATCCACAACGCGCTGCCATGAAGCTCCACACCGCTATTGTTGTCATCACCTTCACCATGTGTCACTAAACTCCACACAAGGCAAATAGATGAACTCCTAGATGTAACACACTTAATTGGTATTTGATTCGTTTTATGCTTTCACGATGAATAATGGTATTTATAGTTTTCACTTTTATTTAATATAAGAGTTTATGTTATTTTAGTGACATAGATTTCATCAACTTCTGTGTAGTTTATTATTCTGGTGGTTGTCTTTTTCTTCTCCATGTAAGTCTAGTCATGTTTTTCTTATGTGTGAAATTTTAAAGATCAATTAATTTCGGTAGGTTAGTTATATGTGATTGTCTTTTATTACGTTATTGTCTCCGGATATATCGTAAATTAGGATATCATATATGACCAATCTTTGTGCTTTCTAAAAAAAGTGAAATCTAAAATCCATTTACATTAGAATATATTGGTGCATTAAAGACTATTTTTCCGATTATGTTGTTTGGGATGTGAAACTTGTAATTGAGTTATCATAGCGAATCAATACTAGTTGGCGCGTGAAATCTAGGAGGGATATTTGGAACCTTGTGATTTTTCTAAACTTGATTTTGATTAAACTAAATTCAATTCATATTTTAAAATTGCTAGAATTTCTTAAATTTAGTTTTGCGTAGTTCTTCTTCCTTGACCTTGTTTTGTAGATCGCTTTTCCTCGTGGGATCGACACACCAATTTTTACTGCAATTGACCGCGTGTACTGTTTGGGCGTAATCACTACGCCACCAAAAACTTAGCCGAACAAGGACTCTCGCATTATAAATAAGACAAAAGGGTTGATGAACAAAGGTACGTGATTACGCCCAAACAGTACACGTGGTCAATTGCAGTAAAGATTGGGGTGTCGATCCCACGAGGAAAAGTGATCTACAAAACAAGGTCAAGGAAGAAGAACTACGCGAACCTAAATTTAAGAAATTCTAGCAATTTTAAAATATGAAATTAAATTTAGTTTAATAAAAATCAAGTTTGGAGAAGTCACAAGGTTCCAAGAATCCCTCCTAGATTTCACGCCCCAACTAGTATTGATTCGCTATGATGACTCAACTACGTGTTTCACATTCCAAACAACATAATCGAAAAAATAGTCTTTAATGCACCAATATATTCTAATGTAAATGGATTTTAGATTTCACTTTTTCTAGAAAGCACAAATGTTGGTCATATATGATATCCTAAACTTATGATATATCTGGAGACAATAAGACGATCATATATAAGTAACCTATCGAAATTAATTGATCCTTAAACATTCCACACATAAGAAAAACGTGACTAAGCTTATATGGAGAAGAAAAAAAACCACCGGAATAATAATCTACGAAGAAGTTGATGAAATATTTGTCACTAAATTAACATAAAATCCTATATTAAATAATAGTGAAAATCATAAATACCATTATTCATCGTGAAAGCATAAAACGAATCAAATACCAATTAAGTGCGTTACATCTAGGAGTTCATCTCTTCGCCTTGCGTGGAGTTTAGTGACACATGGAGCTTCATGGCAGCGCGTGGTGGATTAGCGATGCGTACTCGGCTGTTGATGCATTGTGTGCCTCTCTTCCCTCTGTGTTGCTGTATTTATGGTAGAAAGAAACAACTCCTTATTGGAAACCCAGTTGGAAACCAAATACAAATTGGAAATCAAATATAATTGAAAACCAAAAACAAATTGAGAACCAAATATAAATTGGAAACCAAATACAAATTGAAAACCAAATATAATTGGAAACCAAAATATAATTGGAAACCAAATATAATAGGAAAGGTGGGTTTGGCTATGTTCATCCATATTACTCCTTTGTTCCACCAAATTCAAAACTAATTTCTTTTATTTTTTTCTTTGGTTATCTTAATCTTTGGCTTGAGTGTCTCCCGCTCCACTTCGTCAATTTGTCTATGAATCACCATTATTCGCCACGCTAATGCACTTTTGTCATTTAAAATCCAAATCCTACAAAAATACAAAAATAAAATAATTAAACTAAAATACACTATTCGAAACACTAACAAATATAAATTAGGAGGTATATTATGTAATAATTATGTTAACATCAGTATGCTACAGAGCCCAATTTACAGCATTACGCATTTCTCAAGCCTTTCTGATTTTAGCATCGGAGTGTCATCGCCCACCATAATGGTGGTCTTTGCCTCATGTCTGTTCCTTATGCAGGTCAAGGTCAAGGAGAACATGATTCGACTACATCAGTGATGATGGCAATTCGACCCTCAACGACCATTTTCCAATCCGCTGCTTCTACAATCTTCAATCTATCCTTGACTGCTGCAAGCTTGTTCTTGGCTGATACAAGTTCTTTTTCGACGGTGGTTAACCTAGCAGAAGCGCTGGAGTTAGCAGTAGCAAGCTCAACTGTCAACTGCACCAATCGTTCCTCAGCTGCTTTACAACTAGTAGATTGTTTAATAGCAGCACGCATGCCTTCGTCATGACCAACCTTCTCAACAGATAGCTCCTTTTCAACAACATCCAGCCAATTACGAACTCCATTCAATTCATTATCCGAGGTTTCAAGCTCAGTAACAAACTTGTCCCGGATAACCTCTGCTTCCTTCAACAAAGCCCGAGTAGTTTCAACTGCCTTCTTTTGTTCTGCATACTGCGTTTTTAGCACATCAAATTGACGGAGAACGCGTGAAAATACCAATGCCTGTCCTGTCAACTTCCTCTTCAGAGGGCCACCTGAGGTGATTAATCCCAACATCCCATCATCTCAACATAATTGAGGTGATTAATCCCTTCCATTATCTGTTTGAAACCATGGTAGGGATGACTACTAGGCTCATGTAAGGGCATTCAAGACCACTCAATCAATCGCCTATGTCATTCGTTGATAAAATTATGTGCACTATCCTGCACGTCAATATCTGTGAACCAACTGAACTTCCCATCCGATTTGATGCAGATGTCTTCAGGGTTGGGTTCCTTCCAACCAATTTGTGGATGGACTTGGGGATCAGGGGTACTGAAGCCCCACTCTTAGTAGCCGGAAGAATGGTGTGTACAATAGTGATAGTAGAAAAACCACTCTTATCATTTCTCTTCAAAGCAAGAGTGGGACAGGCAATAGTGGCAGAAGTTGGACAAGCACACAAGGAACTAGCCAGCTCTGCTGTGTCATCAGCAAGAACAGGAGGAAGAAGAGGAAGAGGAAAAGACTTATAACTTTGACCACGTTGAACAACCTCCTCATCGTACAAAGGATTAAAATCAGAATCAGCTATGGTCTTCGTGGTATTCAGATCCTTTGACCGCTCCATAGCAAACTGGAACATCTTATTATTAAGGACATGACGGTCATCATCAGACCACTTAGAAAAATCAGGAATGCCATGAATAGAGATAAGCTTTTTCTCACACTCGTCCAACGAACGACTCCCATATTTTTTTGCTCCTCTCCAAAGCTTGATTTATCTCTTCAACCTCTTGAGTGGAAAGGTGACCATTTTCCATAACTTATTTTCCAAATGATTTCAGACGAGGAACAGTCCGAGTAGCACTGTGAACAGACCTAGAAAGCCTCTTATTCTTTGGGACACGACCAGGGTTTATCACCAGTTGCTTCGACGGGCTGGTGGGCCTAGAGAAATTTCTTTAATCCTCCTGTTGGAGCTCACTTTCCCATCAATGCTAGCATCACCAATGCTAACACGACCAGCCCGATCAGCGATCTCAGTAGCTATTGCTTCAGTAAGCGTCACACGCTCTGCCCCATTCATAGTGTACAAGCTACTATGCTCGACAACATTTGCAGAAATGAAAGACTCCACATCGACTCGAGGAAGCCTTAAAAAATTATCATAAATCGCATGTTCCTCTGCAGACTAGTGCAAATCTTTCCACTTCTTAGGCATATGGAACGACCGCATAATATGACGATTCTACAAGTTGAAGTAGCCAGAATCAATGGAAGCATAAAACCAGTATCTCGACCAACCCCTGTAGTTGTCATTAAGATTCCCGAAATAGGTGGGAGAACGGAGAAAACACATGTTGTTACTGCTTACAAAAAGCCCCACCATAGAGTGCAAAATCTTGGTAGTCAGAAGAATCCCAAAGATAATGACTCTCGCATTGGTCAAAACCATCACCGTCAAGCCATTGAGACCCATTTGAGAAAGAACGATGCCCAAAAAGTGTAAGTACTCCCAAAAGATCTCCCTGACCAGAAACCTAAGACCTGACTGGAACATGCCATGATACATCACAATATAACTAGGCCTTGGATGACAAAGACTCTCGTCGTCCCTAGGCAAAACAATCTCAAGGTCAAGCGAAAGAGAGAAGTCATGGCGACCACTATCCAAAGTCACTTGTGCGCCTTCTTGAATAAGAAAAATGCCTCATAGACCTCAAGTGCTTCACCACTTGGCATCTTGACAGCAAACATGGGAAAAAAGTCTTGCAAAAAAGAAAAACAAAGAAGGAGAGAAAAAGTAAACTCTGAAAATGAAGATAGTCTAAAGAAAGAAAAACAACTCTCACGCCTCCTTTTATAGGGTTGGGCAATGAAAAAACTACTAATGAGAAGACGTGCAAGATATGATGGCCGCACGAAATCCCAAAAGTTGCGACGAAACAAAAATGATGAAGTCGAAAATCCAACTACCGTAGAGTTAGTGGCCATGTAAGCGAGCCCACTAACTAGGGGGAGTAGCTGATGATACACCAAATAAAGCTTTCATCACGACCGTACACATGGCAAAGATCACCCATCACGAGGATCATGTATTTCAGTTAAGGCCCGATTCGTAAAACCTGAAAGTGTAGGTCCATAAACTAAAACCCAAAAAGGGCCCTTCAGAACAGATTGTAATTAGAGGTTCGAATCCAGGCCCAACAAATCTCTCCCTTAAAGATGAGAGACGTTAAAAGGAGACAAGTCATGTCGGGAATCATTCCCCCAAGGACGTATCTCAATGAAGGAGGAAACCTTTACAAAGAACATTTCCCCTCATCACGCCCCATGTGCTTAAGTCCCGCAAAGAATTAATAACGTACATTATATAAGCTAAAGGGAACATTCGACAAAGGTATGCACTTTTAACTGAACTCTGTCCAGAATAAGCTCTTTTCTATAGATTTATTGACTTAAGCATACGAGTGCCTTCGGCCACCAAAAAGGTTGTCTTTGACAATCTAACCCTTGTTTTGTAGATCAAAATCTCTAGGAGACAGGATTTGGACGCTTCAACTTGTATCCCAAATAAAACTGATAACTTGTTGAATATCCAATTCTTAAGGGACATCAAAATAAATGTGTAAAAAAAGTTTGAAAACAAACTGACTGAGCTAATGTAATCGACAAGTGCAACATTTGCTTCTGCATCCTTGGCAGATAGGTCTATCTTCACATCAACTGCTTCGTTTGTTGAAATCTAAATTCAAGATAAGCAATGTTAAATTAGATTTTAAGAAACAAAAAATAAAATCGGGAGAAGAAGAGTTTAGGGTCTCTTGGTGCTGTTTGGTATTTGATTTTTTGCGGTTTTTAATCTGCGCCATTGGGAATGGGAGATTTTCCTCTGAAGTGAATCGAACAACCCCACTATTTTTTCCCTGTACGCACATTGCAGATGCCATGTTTCTCCTATGTTGGGTTTGCTTGCTCCAGACTCCATTTAGGTTTTGATTGACTTTTGAGGGTATATTTTGATGCTTCAGTCTTAAAGCTCCCCTTTTGAGGTTTCACCCTAAACAATTATCAAAAAACGGGTAGTATGGACTGATTCGATTTGGGTGGAGATAGTTTTGCCACTCTATTTTATCTTTAATAAAACATGCATCCCTTATATCACACAAGTTGGATTTGGTTCCAGGGTGTTTCTCACCTGTTCATACCATGCATAACTTCGCTATGCTTACCACGCACACCATCTCTACGCTTACCATGCAAGCCATACTTTCCAGTATTGTATGCATGTTCCAGGGTGTTTCATGTGCACACCATGCGCACCATACTTCTCAGTATGGGATGCATGTTTCAAGGTGTTTCACACCTATGCATACTGATGATACACTGAACTGTTCAATAATCCGCATCATACACGTGGCATGATGATCTTGCTGATGGAGTGAAGCAGGCCCAAACAAGTGCCTAATCTGATCCAGCCCATAAGGCAGAGAACCAAGCCCACAGAGGTGAGTATATGAGTATTGGATCCAAGCAACAAGGCCCAATTCAGCCCATAAGTCAGATGGTCAAACCCAGAACCCATACGACCAAATAAGGCAAGTATCTAGGAGTTTGACCTAAGACAGGAAGGCTAGTAATACATTGACTCCTAGGAAACAAATATCAGAGTATAAGTTTTGCATGGAAACTCTCAACAAGGAAGGAATCTCCAGTAGATATCCTTCCTTAAACCCACGCCACCAAAGGCATAGCCGAACAAGGACTTTCGCAGCATTATAAATAGCACATAAGGTGGAGGAACTAAGGTATGCTATAGAACCCTAATTTCAAGCAATACACCCTTATCTACGCCTTATCTGACTTTAGCATCAGAGGCCCATGAACTACCACAACGGTGGTCTTTGGCTCATGTTTGTTCCTTGTGCAGGTCAAGGTCAAGTAGAACGGAAACTAATCTATTGGTTTTGCGTCGTTCGTGGGAAGTGGTGAGTTCCTAAGATTAAAGAAGTAACAATTTTTTATTACAGTCTGAAATAATGGTAGCCACAAGATCCCATACTAATGGTGAGATCGCCGAGCCTTCAAACGCTCGAGCCGATGCAATATCACCAGCTACGGTGATGCTAGCCACAAGGGGAGAACTGCCCTTGACCCCCGCACCGGTTGCAGCCACGACAAACTCTAGGGTGGATCAACTCTTTGCCCAAGTACAACAGATTGGTCGTGTGGTGGAGATGTTTGCTCACCATAACCCACCACCTGCCGACGGTGACAGGGAGGCGGAAAGGACCATGTCTCCGCATTAGAATAGATAGCTCGTTCAGGAGAGCCATAATGTCCTTTCTGGTTCTCAGGGGACCAAGGATGGCTGGAATTAGGGGACCGAAGCAGTTTATGGAGACTGGACATCTAAAGCCGACAACCCCAATACACAAAATTCCCTCCGGCTTGCGGCCACAAATCCAGATGTGTTGTACAACCTCACCATACCTCCGTTCACAGATCCAATCATACACGCGTTGTTTCCTAAGAAGTTCAGCCCCCAAAGATGGAATTCTATGACATAACAACATATCTATCTGACCACCTACACCATTACTATCATGTAATGGCATGGAAAGAGGGATCAGAAGCAGTTATTTGCCGAACATTTCTCACCACCCTGAAGAAAGCATCGCTGACTTGATTTCACTATCTCCCCCCAAGGTCAATTAACTCGTTTTATAAGCTGGCCAAGGCGTTCATCACCCACTTTGTGGGCAGCCAACAGATCAAGAAGGGTCCACATTATTTGCTCAGCTTCAAGCAAAAGCCAAGTGAAACACTGAGTGAGTACGTTACCCTTTTCAATGACGAGTTAACCCTGATCGATGGCTATAGCGATGACACTTCGTCACAACTTTCACCTTAGACCTGAGGGGAGGCCAATTTTACAACTTCCTCATCTTGGAGCCTCCGATGGATATGGTAGACTTGCTAAAAAATGCTTAAAAGTACATCATCCTTGGGGAGATGTGGGCCGCGAAGAAAGGGTGCGAGAGTGAAAAGAAGTATTCCCTTGCCATCCGAGATAAGAAAGAAGTGACGAAACAGGAAGAGGACGACAAAAGCAAAAGGAAGCGGAGTGATAATAAGCCAGACTCTGGCTGAATGAGGCAAAAAAACCTCTAACTTTGTCGGATTAAAAAAATGAATCCCTTACTCCCCTCAATGCCAGCCTATCCGACATCATCGCTACCATTAAAAATTGGGGAGACGTGAAATGGCCTGCCAAATTATGGAGAGATCTGTCCTGACGTGACAATGGAAATTATTGTTCCTTTCACAAAGACAACGACCACGACTTTGAAGACTGAAAGCATCTCAGAAACGATACCAAATACTAGATTAAAAAGGAAAACTCAAAGAAATCTTAAGCGACGCAAGACTGGGGAAGGAAGAAGAAGAGGATGTAAAATAAATAGAAGAAAATGCAGCTGACATTATATACATCCTGCATGGGGTATGTTCGGAAGGTGAACAATCCAACAGGTCCCAAAAGAGGACGCTCCGCTAAATGCAGACTAAGGTCGTTTATGAAGACAGACAAGTGCAATACGAGCGTGTTCAGAGCCATAGCCCGTCGCTGCATTTACAGATAAATACCTTTCTGGCGTCCACTTTTCTCATAATGATGCCCTAGTCATCTCAGTCCCGATAGCGAAATGGGAAGTAAAGAGATCCTTGGTAGACACAAGGAGCTCCCTAAACATCCTAAGTCTCAATGTGTTACGTAGCATGCAGTTAACAGAGGAGAACTTAATGTTAGCCAATCACCCCATGATTGGGTTTAGCAGGGAGAAATGCTTCCCCATCGAGAAGATTAGGCTGACGGTAGTGGTAGGAGAGCCACAACTGCAAAAAGTCATGTTCAAGGAGTTCATGGTGGTCGATGCCCCATCCACCTAAAATATCATCTTGGGAAGGCCTTGGCTTCATCAGATGAAACAACAGTTTCCACTCTGCATCAATGCATTAAGTACTCTGCCAATCATGCGGTGGGGACCATTCGAGTAAACCAGCTATCAGCAAGAGATTGCCAGTATGTAGCATTAAAGTAGCTAGACAACTAGCAATCACAGTCTGGGCCCGCGGGTCAGACATCTCAGAGCTTGGGCCTAGAGATGAAAGAATAGTCTCCACGCTCGAATGATGAGGCTCCAGTCAGTCCAATGGGATGACCGAATGTCGGCCAGCCAGAGGAGGAGCTAGTCACGGTCTACCTTAACAGCCCTGATAACAACATAGCCGTCTAGATAGGTTCCTGCCTGAGCAAAGCATTGTCAAAACTACTAATAAAGCTGTTGAGAGAGAATAAAGACATTTTTGCCTTGACAATGCAGTACAAGGTGGGGATTGACCCTTCCATGATCACCCGTCGATTGGAAGTTGACTCTGAGATGAAACGAAATATGCAGAAGAAGAAATCTATGGCCCCCGAACGAAATCAGATTATCATCGAAGATGTGCACAGGCTACTTAACGTAGACATGATTAAGGAGGCACGATACCCAGACAGGCTGACGAATACATGTCTTGGTGAAAAAGAAGAATGGGAAGTGGAAAGTCTATGTGGATTACATAGACCTTAACAAAGATTGTCCGAAAGACAACTTTATACTTCCTCGCATTGATCAGATTGTGGATGCCATGTCTGGACACAACCTTCTAAGCTTCATGGACAATTACTCTGGATATAACCAGATACAAATGCACTCTCAGACCATGAGAAGGTCTGCTTCATAACTAAAAGAGGGATATACTGCTATCAGGTGATGTAGTTCGGTCTGGAAAACATAGGAGCAACATATCAACGACTGGTAAACCAAATGTTCAAGGAGCAAATTGCCAGAACCATAAAGGTCTATATAAACGACATGCTGGTCAAAAGTCTCCGCAATCTTGATCACATCGCCGACCTCGCCGAAATATTCAATTAGTTCCGTAAGAATCAAATAAAGCTCAATCCACATAAAATCACCTTTAGGGTGGAATAAGGCAAGTTCTCGGGTTACGTTGTGAACCATAGAGGGATAGAGGTCGATCCGAAGCATACTTAGGCTCTTTTCAACATGAAGTCTCCAACCATCATTAAGGGTGTTCAAAGCCTGATTGGGAGGGTGCCAGTACTCAATAGGGTCATCTCCAAATCGTCCGACAAATGCCTCCCATTCTTCAAAATTCTAAGAAGTAAAGGGTTCAAGTGGGATGAAGAGTGCGAGCAAGCTTTCCAAAGCTTGAAAGCGTATTGGAAAGTACATAGTTACTTTCAAAACAAGTACAGGAGAGACACTTTACCTGTACCTGGCTGTTTTGAAACATGTTGTCAGTTCAGCCCTAGTTCGAAGCGATAAGGGAATACAAAGACAAGTATACTACGTCAGCAAAACCTTTGTGGAAGTAAAGGCAAACTACACAGACCTGGAAAAGTTAGCCTTGGAACTGGTCATCTCCTCCAGGAAGGTGCGGCCCTACTTCCAGGCCCATTCTAAACATCCACTCCACACAGTATTGAACAAGCATGAGTTGTCAGGCAGAATGGTCAAGTAGTCAGTTGAATTAGGGCAATTTGACATCAATTACCCCCCCAAGAACAACCATCAAAGCTCAAGCGTTGACGAACTTCATCACCAAACTAACAGGCAGTGGAGAGCGGGAATCAAACGACCAATAGCAGAAGTCAGATGATCAAGGATGGGTCCTACGCTGTGATGGATCATCCACATTGGAAGTGGAATCAGAGTCACTTTCCATTTTCCATGGGGGGTGACTCTCAAAAAAGCTGTCAGGTTTGGCTTCCTCGCCTCCAACAACGGAGCAGAGTATAAGGCCTTCTTGTTTAACTTGAATCTCACCAAGGGAATCGGAATAGATGAGCTGACTGCGTACAACGACTCCCATATGGTAGTCAACTAGTTTAAAGGCAAGTTCAACAGCAAATATCCCAGAATGTTGGCTTGCCGCAAGAAAGTAATATGTACCATGAGAGGATTCAAAAGGTTAAAGCTCCAGGGATGTCCCAGAGAAGACAACAAAAAGGCTGATACACTGGCTAAAAAACCTCAGCTACAACTGAAATCGTAGACGAACTCATTGAGTTCCAAGAAAAATCAAGTATGGAAGAAAAAAAATCCAATGATGCCTGCGATAGGCGGCAAGACAAACTGAATGAATTCCATCATCAAGTACATCAAGAACGAAGTCCTCGCATCAGAGAAGACAGAAGCCAGTAGGCTAAAAAATAGGGTAGCACGATACACTCTCCTGATGACAAGTTATACAAAAGGTCAGCCACTGGACCCCTTTTTATGTGTTTGACCTGCTCAGAGGCAGACTACGTTCTTAGAAAAGTTCATGAAGGCATCAGTGGGAACCACCCAAGTGGGAGGACCTTGGCCCACAAGGCTCTAACTTTAGGGTATTATTAGCCGAAGATGCAATAGGACGCCAATGACATGGTCCAAAATGCAATAAGTGTCAGAGGTTTACATTATACATGCACATGCCTGCTCAGCCTTTGTCCCCAATGACCAGTGATTACTCCCAAACAATACACGCGGTCAATTGCAGTAAAGAATGGGGTGTCGATCCCACGAGGAAAAACGATCTACAAAACAAGGTTAAGGAAAACAAACTATGCGAAACTAAAGTTAAGAAATTCTAACAAATTTAAAATACGAAATTGAATTTAATTTAATGAAAATTAAGTTTGGAAAAAATCACAAGGTTCCAAGAATCCCTCCTAGACTTCACGCGCCAACTAGTATTGATTCGCTATGATGACTCAACTACGTGTTTCACATCCCAAACGACGTAATCGGAAAAATAATCTTTTAACCATTAATATACCCTAATGTAAATGAATTTTAGATTTCACTTCTTCTAAGAAAAGCACAAAGGTTTGTCATATGTGATATCCTAAACTTACGATATATCCGGAGACAATACCGTAATAAATGACGATCACATATAACTAACCTACCGGAATCAATTAATTCTTAAACATTCCACACATAAGAAAAGCGTAACTAAGCTTATATGGAGAAGAAAAGATAATCACCGGAATAATAAAAATCTACGAAGAAATCTATGATATCCTTCTCACTGAAATAACATAAATTTCTATATTAAATAAAAGTGATAATCATTAAACATCATTATTCATCGTGAAAACTTAAAGCGAATCATATGCTAATTTAGTGCGTTACATCTAGGAATTCACCTCTTCACCTTGTGTGGGGTTTAGTGACTCATGGTGGTGGTTGTCACAGCATCAGTGGAGGAGGAATCCATCACTTCCTGTACGCGCACGAATCCCGAGAAAAGCAGCTAAATTTGCACTGTGGTGGCTCTTACAGGTTCTCGGGGTGTCAATAGCCAAAACTGTTTTTCAAAACAAAAACAGTTTCTCCCGCCCGAATTCGCGCCTCTGGTTCAGCCTTCGTCTCCAGCGCACCGCGACCAACTCCGCCGCTGTTCTTCGCTCCTCGCGAGCTTATTCGTCCTCCGAACGACTCCGGCACCTGCAAGAACAGAGAGAGAGAGTGAGGAACAACGAGAGGTGGAAGCGAAACAGGGAAATGGAGGTGCTCTGTCGCGAGCTTCTTGTCGCGGCGGTGATGGCGGTGGTGACTCTGAAAGAGGGAGAGATGGCTCTGTCGCGGTGGTGGTGGAGTGAGATGGAATAGGGAGAGAGACCGAAGGCGGAGAGAGAAAGAGGAAGGAGGGCGGCTGCGAGGGAGAGAAACAGGGAGCACCTCCCTGTTTCGCGGCAGTACCGTGCGCGCGGTGGTGGCGATGGTGCTCGGGTGATGGTGGCGGTGAGAGAGAGGGAGGGAGATGGTGGTGGCGGTTGTGTTATGGACAGAGAGGACGGTGGCGAGGTCGGTGTTTGTACCGTGAAACAGGGTGGTTAGTGACTGTGGCGAGGACGGTGGCTGGTTAGCGGCGAGAGAGCTCTGTCCCTGCCCCAATGGAGGTGGTGATGGTGGCTGGAAAAGAGAGGAGGAGCAGAAAACGTGGAAGAGATGAGTCTCCAAAGAGAAGGCAAGAGAAAAACCTAAATAGGGTTCCCCTATTTCCTTGTTAGGCTGGGCTTAGGATTCTAGCTTTCTGGGCTTGGGCTTGGGCTTGGTTAAAGTAAGTGGACCATGTTTATTCGGGTTAGGCTTAGATGTGTGAACCACTCTTTTGTACCACCGCTAGAATCAACAAATTAATCATTTTCTCAAATTGTCGCCTTAATGCGATTTTATCGTTCACGCGCGCAGATTCCTACAAAAACATAAAAATTGAAATAATTAGAATAAAATATATTAATTGAAGCACTAACATATATAAATTAAGGGATATATTTTGTAATAATTACGTGTATATCAAATACCCCCAAACCTATATTTTGCTAGTCCTCGAGCAAAACAAAATAAAGAATAAAATCCTAACTCACTTTCGTAGGAATCACGGTTGCACTTACCTTAACGTGCAACAAGGCTTTAAACCTCTAGATTACCTCTAGAGGACGAGTTATAGTCTCGTGAGGGTTTCCAGAAATGCTACTCCCAAACATTACTGACTCAATAATACAAAATCTATTTTCTAAAAACATAATGAAAAACATATGAACATTCCCTTTTAATTCCCTTAGAGTATTTTTCTGATTGCTTATAATTCAAGAAAAACAACAAACTAATAATGTCACAAAAGTATATCAATAGAGTACAATAATTTAATGGTATCTAAAGGTTAAATGAATTTCATAATCATTCTCAACTCGAAGTGTGTGTGTGAGAGGAGCCTTATCAACATAACTCTTCATCTCATAGTAAAGATGTGACAAGATAACCTTTAGAAAAGACATTTCGACTACAATTCTCTCATGTCGCTCAGAAATGAAACACTCAGAGATTAGGCACTCAGTTTATATGTGAGGAAAAGAATATACTATGGAAAATGCAAACATCTCACATATAATTATCATGAAAAACGGAATTTTCAAAGAGTGAAATGAATATGATCTCATGGACCGGAATATTGATTACTTTTGAGAATGTTGAACCAAACACCATAGTTCTTGCCTATTCAATCTCCACATCTATTAAGCTAACTTTCACTTAAGATCAATCAGGTCTTTACTAGGTTGTATTGGGGCTTGGATTATGGCAAACAATAATGGACAAAAAGGATACAAAGATTTTCTGAGAATGGATACACCCTTGAATACAACATAGGGCATTGAAGAACAAATCAATGTTGTACACCATTAACTTTTTCTTCATTATTTTCTTCTTCAATCACATTTTTTTTTTTTTTGACATGTTTTTCCCCATTGATACAATCCAACACTTTTACTTCGAGGGCGCATGAAATATCTTTTTTTTTTTTTTTCTATTTGCCCATTCCATAAATATATCTCACCGAATACATTCTCAGAAAATTGGGTAAGGATAAAATACTAAAGGTATTACTCCTTGATTGGAGTAGGTATTGGGAATAGGGATAACAAAGAAAAGGCTATTTAAAGGCTCAAAGGGCTGCAAATGGATATTTATTACTGGGTAGGCTAAAAAGGCTAAAAATGGTTTAAAGAAAAAAATGCCTGTATCACTTCATAAGTTCTAGTTAGTACTAGGACATCTCAACTAAATAAAGCAAGAAGTTTTAGTGTAAAGATTCATTTTTTATGTCATTCTTAAAGCAATCAATAAGAAAATCAAGAATAATGAGATCATCAACAAAATAATGCGGACTCAAGAAAAATCAGAGTGTAATTAATAACCCTCAAGAAATAAAGAATGACTCAAAACTCACACGGGTTAAAGTCTCCACTATTATTCTAAGGTTTTTCTAGTTCAATATCTCACTATTCAACTTCAAATCATGTTAACTTGGCTTATAGTGCGCGAAAAGTCGAGTTGAAAAGTCTCACGAAATACATCTAACATAAGGATAATATCAAATACCATGTTTTCCACTAATATTACTATGTGACACGTGTTAGTATGTGTTTTCTCAAAATTAAAGCAACAAAATTATTCTCTAAAATTGAAAAGAACTCAAAACCTCTTTTTTTTTTTTTTTTTTTATTCACCAAGAGTTCGGATTTCAAATGCATTTTCAAGAAGATTTTACACAATTACCATAATCATCTAAGTATTCAATGGAGATTGAGTAGAACACAAAAATGACTTGGTTTAATTGTAAAATACGTTTTAAACTCAAAGATTTTTGAGAATTGCATAAAAAAAATCTAATAAACCACACCCCCAAACCTAAACCAAACATTGTCCTCAATGTATAAAATAATAATCATGACAAATCAAGGCAAAAGAAAAGAGGAGGGTTAGAGTGATATTACCATGGTGAAGCTTTACCAATTTCAAATAGACAATGTCCTCACAGTCACCAAAATATAAGAAATTCATACCGACGGGAGAAAGGAACATATGGGATGAAGAGCTCCAAGTGACTCCAATAGCAACACCTAAAATAACCTGAAACACTAAAAGAAAAACATAAAAGCAACAACCTAAACTAAACTGAAATAATAATAATAATAATAAATGAAAAATAAAAATAAAAATAAAAATAAAAATAAAAATAAAAATAAAAATAAAAATAAAAATAAAAATAAAAATAAAAATAAAAATAAAAATAAAAATAAAAATAAAAATAAAAATAAAAATAAAAACCTAAACTAAAGATAGGGTAGAGAACATCAAATCAAGTAGACAGGGGCAACCAGAGAGATCTCTTCTGGCACCTCTACTCGCTCCACATAATGCTTCAAACGTTGCCCATTGACTCTAAATACTCTCCCATCTGTTGGATCTTCAATTTCTATGGATCCATAGGGAAAAACTTGTTTTACCATGAATGGGCCCGTCCATCTCGATTTTAGTTTGTCAGGATGAAGATGAAGGCGTGAGTCATAGAGATAGACTCGTTGGTTGGGCTCGAAATGTTTCCTCAGAATTTGCTTATCATGAGTTGTTTTCATCTTCGCCTTGTATATTCGGGAATTGTCATAGGCATCATTCCGCAACTCCTCAATTTCAGCCAACTGAAGTTTCCGCTGAATACCTGCATCATTGAGATCAAAGTTAGTGCTTTTCACGGCCCAATAAGCGCGATGTTCTAACTCAACAGGTAAATGACATGCTTTTCCATATACAAGTCGATATGGAGACATCCCGAGAATTGTCTTATAAGCGGTACGGTAGGCCCAAAGTGCATCAGGAAGGCGCAATGACCAATCCTTCCTATCAGGATTCACCATCTTCTCCAAGATTTGTTTTACTTCTCGATTGGCCAACTCAGCTTGGCCATTTATCTGCGGATGATAGGCATTGGCAACTTTGTAATGAACTCCATACCTGCGCATCAAAGCTTCAAAAGAGCGATTACAGAAATGAGTCCCCTGATCACTAATAATGGCTCGTGGTGTACCGAAACGGGATAGAATGTGTTCTTTGATAAACTTGACAACAGTATTGTTGTCATTGTGTCGGCACGCCACAGCCTCAACCCATTTGGACACATAGTCCACAGCAAGCAAAATGTACAAATATCCAAAGGAAAGTTGAAAAAGTCCCATAAAATCAATCCCCCAACAATCAAATATCTCAATGACTAGGATGGGGTTAAGGGGCATCATGTGTCTCCGGGACAATGCACCCAACTTCTGACATCTATCACAAGAACGACAATAATTGTTAGTGTCCTTAAACAAAGTAGGCCAATATAATCCAGACTGTAAAATTTTTGTAGCAGTCTTTTTCATAGAAAAATGGCCTCCACAAGCTGCACTATGACAAAAATGTAAAACACTTTCAATCTCACCTTCAGGGATACAACGCCTCATGATTTGGTCGGGGCAATACTTATATAAATAAGGATCATCCCAATAAAAATTTCTTACCTTGACCAAAAATTTGCGCTTATCTTGAGCACTCCATGATGATGGAACTTCGCCGGAAACCAAGTAATTAACAATGTGCGCATACCATGGTACCTGAGTGACGGCGAATAGGTGTTCATCAGGGAAGTCATCACGGATGGGTGGGCCATTGGCAGAGTCACTGAACTCCAAACGAGACAAGTGATCCGCCACAACATTCTCGACCCCCTTCTTATCCTTTATAGTTAGATCAAATTCCTGCAAAAGTAAAATCCACCTAATCAATCTTGCCTTAGCATCCTTTTTAGAAAGAAGGAACTTAAGAGCTGCATGGTCAGTAAAAACAGTGATAGGTGTACCAATCAAATAAGCACGAAATTTATCTAAAGCAAAAACTACAGGTAGCAACTCTTTTTCAGTAGTCGAATAATTCTTTTGAGCATCATTAAGTGTTCGACTAGCATAGTAAACAACAAATGGCTTCCCTTCCCTTCGTTGTCCCAAGACTGCCCCCACAGCATAATTGCTTGCATCACACATTATCTCAAATGGTAAAGTCCAATCTGGTGGCTTCATGATGGGGGCAGAGGTGAGCCTATCAATGAGTGTTCGGAAGGCGTCCTCACACTCTTGTGTCCATTGGAACACGACATCTTTGACCAGGAGGTTGCTTAATGGTCTAGAGATGGCAGAAAAATTCTGTATGAACCTCCTATAAAAACCCGCGTGCCCTATAAAGGATCTCACATCCTTGACACTTTTAGGTGTAGGTAGTTTAGAAATCAATTCAATTTTAGCTTTATCTACCTCGATCCCTTTATTAGAAACTATGTGTCCCAGAACTATTCCATAGGAAACCATGAAATGACATTTTTCCCAATTAAGCACCAGACCCTTCTCTTCACATCTACTTAAAACAGCCTTCAAGTGAAGTAAACATGAATGAAAGGAATTACCAAAAACAGTCAAATCATCCATGAAAACTTCCATACATTTTTCAACCATGTCACTAAAAATACTCATCATGCATCGCTGAAAAGTAGCCGGTGCATTACACAAACCAAATGGCATACGCCGAAAAGCATAAGTACCAAAAGGACATGTGAAAGTAGTCTTATCCTGATCCTCTAATGCAATCTCAATCTGATAATATCCTGAATACCCATCTAGAAAGCAATAAAAAGAATGACCAGCTACTCGCTCTAAGATTTGGTCTATGAATGGAAGTGGGAAGTGATCCTTGCGGGTGGCAGAATTAAGTTTCCTATAATCAATGCACATGCGCCACCCTGTAACTACCTTAGTAGGAACAGTCACCCCCTCATCATTAGTCACCACAGTTATGCCCGATTTCTTGGGAACTACTTGAGTTGGACTAACCCACTTGCTATCAGAGATGGGATAAATGATGCCTGCATCTAACAATTTTAAAACTTCCCTTTTCACCACCTCTTTCATAGTAGGGTTGAGTCGTCTTTGAGGATCTCTACGAGGGTTAGCTCCTTCTTCTAAGTGAATCCTATGGGAACATATTAAGGGGCTAATACCTTTAATGTCAGCTATAGTCCAACCTAGTGCAGATTTGTGCTCACGTAACATATTAATCAATTCTTCTTCTTGTGAGCTATCAAGCACGGAAGAAATAATAACAGGAAAGGTATCACCTGGTCCAAGGTATGCATGTTTAAGTCCCTCGGGCAGTGGAGCTAGGTCAACTTTCGGAGTTTCCACTGTGGATGGTTGTGGTTTCTGTCTTTTCTTTGGCAACTCCTCAAAGCATGGTTGCCATTGTCGCCCTCCTTTATCCTTTAACCCTGAAACAACAGCAATATCAAAAGCATTATCAGGATAAAGTGAATTCTCAAAATCAAAAATAGAAAGGAGGTACTCTAAGGTTTCAGAATCTGCGCTCAAGAGCGCGTCCTCTGGTATCAGCGTGTCTATCATGTAGGTATGATGACACTCATCATCATCACGTGGTTGCTTGCTAATATTGAATATGTTGACCTCCAGAGTCATGTTCCCAAAAGACAGCTTCATTAGACCGTTCCTGCAATTGATAAGAGCGTTAGCTGTGGCAAGAAAAGGTCTACCTAAAATAATCGGAACTATAGACTCCATATTAACCACAGAATGAGTATCTAAAATAAGAAAGTCGACGGGATAGTAAAACTTATCAATCTGAAGCAAGACATCCTCGACTATTCCTCTTGGCTTCTTAATTGATCTATCGGCCAATTGCAGAACCACGGATGTGGGTTTAATCTCTCCTAGACCCAGTTGCAAGTAAATAGAATATGGCATCAGATTTATACTTGCCCCTAAATCCAACAAGGCTTGGCCGAACTCATGAGTCCCAATCTGGCAGGTGACTGTAGGACACCCTGGATCTTTGTACTTGGGTGGTGTCCTCTGCTCAATCACCGCACTTACCTGTTCTGTCAAGAAGGCAGTCTTCTTGACATGATGTTTCCTTTTTATAGTGCATAAGTCCTTGATGATCCTCGCATAAGTTGGTACCTGTTTAATCACATGCAGCAAAGGTAAGGTAATTTTAACTTGTTTCAAATGTTCTAGAATCTCACCATGCATTTCCGATTTCTTTCCAGTAGGTCGTAGTGCTTGAGGAAAAGGAACTGAAACTGGAATGTTCTTGTTGGGCTCATCCTCAGGGATGCTCTCCTTTGCACTTGGGGAAGTGCCTATAGTTGTGGACGAGCTTGACCCATCTAAGATCTTACCACTCCGAGTAGTGATGGCATTAACCTCTTTGACATTCTGAGAGTCTGAAGTAGAGGTTTGTGCCATAAGTTGTCCCTTTGGATTTGCTTGAGGCTGTGACGGAAATTGGCCCCGAGCTTGTACTGTTAATGAACTTGTCAGCTTGGTTATTTGGCTTTTTATCTCCTTGTTCTCCTCTGCCAACTGTGTCAATGCAACCTCAAATTTTTGATTAGTTTTACTTTGTGCCTCTATAAATGCATGCAATGTGTCTGATAAGGAACTTCTGTTAGATTGTGCATTGTATGGAGGTGCAGGGTATGATCTAGGTGGTTGTGCCTGTGAGTGTGTAGGTTGGTCAGCCTCGGACCTCCAACTAAAGTTAGGGTGATCTCTCCAGCCAGAATTGTAAGTGTTAGAGAATGGTGAATAAGGCTTTTTGTACATCCCTAAGGCGTTACATTGTTCCTCATAAATCCCTCTCATCTCAGTCAAGGTCGGGCAATCTTGTGCTAAGTGTTCAACTCCCCCGCATATAAAACAGGCGTCCTGTAGCTCAACTCTGGCAACAGTATGTGCGGGCTTACCATCATTGGTCTTAAGTGCTTCTAACTCCCTAGTTACTCTATCAAGTTGGGCTCTAAGGCTATCCTCTTCCCTAAGTTGGTAAACTCCAGCTGGGCGTGTTCTATCTGTGCTCTCAGTAGCATTTGGACCAGTCCAAGTGTGGGCCTTTTCAGCTAAGTCATTCAGGTACTCAATGGCCTCGTCAGGGTCTTTTTGCAAAAACTCTCCATTACACATCATCTCAACGAACTGACGTTCTCTACTAGTGAGCCCCTCATAAAAATAACTGACTAAGCGCCAACTCTCATACCCATGGTGTGGGCATGTATTCAAGAGATCCTTGAACCTTTCCCAAACTTGATATAATGTCTCGCTATTCTTTTGGGTGAAGGTAGAAATCTGTCTCTTTAGACCGTTGGTTTTGTGGTGAGGAAAGTATTTATTAAAAAATGCTTGGGTCATTTCCTCCCACGAACCTATAGACCTTGGTCGCAAAGAGTATAGCCAACTCTTCGCTTTTTCCTTAAGGGAAAAAGGAAAAAAACCTTAGTCTAACCGAGTCTACAGCCTCAACTTTGTTGTGAAAGGTGGCCACAACTTCCTCGAATTCCCTAATATGAACATAAGGATTCTCACTCTCTAGGCCATGAAAAGTGGGTAATAATTGTATCATACCCGGCTTAAAATCTAGCTTTGGTGTACTTGGTGCAAACATGATACATGATGGAGTAGCAGTGCGCGTGGGGTGGAGATAGTCCTTTAGCGACCGAACATGGTCATCTTCGTGATTACTCATGGTGTTAGAAGTAGGACTTAATTCGGTCTCAATGTGAATTTGTGGGTTAACTAAATTTGGGACCCTGATTAGTCTCCCTAAGTGGTCTCTATTCCAACTCACGCCCCCAATGTTTTTTTTTTTTTTTTTTAATTTTTTTAAATTTTTTTTAGAAATAAAATAAAATAAAAATAAAGATAAAGATAAAAAAATTAAACTGGACCTAAAACCTAAAAAATAGAATAAAATAAAATAAAATGAAAAATGAGCAAGAAAGATAATACCCGAAACCTTTCTTGTAGAATGACGCTTGTTCCCCGGCAACGGCGCCAAAATTTGATTACGCCCAAACAATACACGCGGTCAATTGCAGTAAAGAATGGAGTGTCGATCCCACGAGGAAAAACGATCTACAAAACAAGGTTAAGGAAAACAAACTATGCGAAACTAAAGTTAAGAAATTCTAACAAATTTAAAATACGAAATTGAATTTAATTTAATGAAAATTAAGTTTGGAAAAAATCACAAGGTTCCAAGAACCCCTCCTAGACTTCACGCGCCAACTAGTATTGATTCGCTATGATGACTCAACTACGTGTTTCACATCCCAAACGACGTAATCGGAAAAATAATCTTTTAACCATTAATATACCCTAATGTAAATGAATTTTAGATTTCACTTCTTCTAAGAAAAGCACAAAGGTTTGTCATATGTGATATCCTAAACTTACGATATATCCGGAGACAATACCGTAATAAATGACGATCACATATAACTAACCTACCGGAATCAATTAATTCTTAAACATTCCACACATAAGAAAAGCGTGACTAAGCTTATATGGAGAAGAAAAGATAATCACCGGAATAATAAAAATCTACGAAGAAATCTATGATATCCTTCTCACTGAAATAACATAAATTTCTATATTAAATAAAAGTGATAATCATTAAACATCATTATTCATCGTGAAAACTTAAAGCGAATCATATGCTAATTTAGTGCGTTACATCTAGGAGTTCACCTCCTCACCTTGTGTGGGGTTTAGTGACTCATGGTGGTGGTTGTCACAGCATCAGTGGAGGAGGAATCCATCACTTCCTGTACGCGCACGAATCCCGAGAAAAGCAGCTAAATTTGCACTGTGGTGGCTCTTACAGGTTCTCGGGGTGTCAATAGCCAAAACTGTTTTTCAAAACAAAAACAGTTTCTCCCGCCCGAATTCGCGCCTCTGGTTCAGCCTTCGTCTCCAGCGCACCGCGACCAACTCCGCCGCTGTTCTTCGCTCCTCGCGAGCTTATTCGTCCTCCGAACGTCTCCGGCACCTGCAAGAACAGAGAGAGAGAGTGAGGAACAACGAGAGGTGGAAGCGAAACAGGGAAATGGAGGTGCTCTGTCGCGAGCTTCTTTTCGCGGCGGTGATGGCGGTGGTGACTCTGAAAGAGGGAGAGATGGCTCTGTCGCGGTGGTGGTGGAGTGAGATGGAACAGGGAGAGAGACCGAAGGCGGAGAGAGAAAGAGGAAGGAGGGCGGCTGCGAGGGAGAGAAACAGGGAGCACCTCCCTGTTTCGCGGCAGTACCGTGCGCGCGGTGGTGGCGATGGTGCTCGGGTGATGGTGGCGGTGAGAGAGAGGGAGGGAGATGGTGGTGGCGGCTGTGTTATGGACAGAGAGGACGGTGGCGAGGTCGGTGTTTGTACCGTGAAACAGGGTGGTTAGTGACTGTGGCGAGGACGGTGGCTGGTTAGCGGCGAGAGAGCTCTGTCCCTGCCCCAATGGAGGTGGTGATGGTGGCTGGAAAAGAGAGGAGGAGCAGAAAACGTGGAAGAGATGAGTCTCCAAAGAGAAGGCAAGAGAGAAACCTAAATAGGGTTCCCCTATTTCCTTGTTAGGCTGGGCTTAGGATTCTAGCTTTCTGGGCTTGGGCTTGGGCTTGGGCTTGGGCTTGGTTAAAGTAAGTGGACCATGCTTATTCGGGTTAGGCTTAGATGTGTGAACCACTCTTTTGTACCACCGCTAGAATCAACAAATTAATCATTTTCTCAAATTGTCGCCTTAATGCGATTTTATCGTTCACGCGCGCAGATTCCTACAAAAACATAAAATTTGAAATAATTAGAATAAAATATATTAATTGAAGCACTAACATATATAAATTAAGGGATATATTTTGTAATAATTACGTGTATATCAACCAGCCTCCAACCTTTCACACAGTGGGAAATGGAGATTGTTGGGCCACTCCCCATCTCCGCCAAAATAAGGTTCCTCCTCGTAGCTAGTTGTAGACTACTTCACCAAATGGGTTGAAGTGGAACCTCTGGCCAAGATAGGCGAAAATTAAATTGAGAATTTCATATGGGCATCAATCATCTGTAGATTTGGAATCCCAAGGACACTAGTCGGTGACAATGGGACTTAGTTTGAAGGCAAAAATGTTAAAAAGTTGTGTGATAATCTCAATTCGACCACCACTACTCATCACCAGGGCACCCCAAGCCAATGGTCAGGGGAAAGTCACCAATAGGAGCATCTTGGAAACACTCAAAAGCAAAATTGATACGACCAAAGGTGTGGGTCTCAGAGCTACAGGAAATTCTCTGGGCATATCGGACCACCAAAAAAATTCCTACTGAGGAAACATTGTTAGCTCTGGCTTACGGATCGGAAACAATGATCCCAGTGGAGCTAGGGATGCAAACGTTCTGAACAGACGAGTTCAGGTCAGATGGCAATGATGAAGCTTCGTGCGTCGGATTAGATATCCTCGAGGAAAAGAGATATGAGGCTTCCACCAAGATAGTGCCTACCAACGGAAAATGACCCAATACTATAATAAAAAGCTCAAGCCACGGGAGTTCAAAATGGGAGACTGGGTACTCAGAAAAACTCAACAAAATACTAAGAAACCAGGCGCGGGCAAGCTAAATCCAAACTGGGAAGAACCCTACAGAGTGACTAAGGTCAACAGGCCAGGTACATACTGGTTAGAGAACATGAACGACGAAGGCCTTAAACGACCATGGAATGTAGAGCACTTAAAAGAAATATTATCAATAAATTCAAGGTATTTGCTTTACTAAAGTTTTACTGATGTTCATTAATTCTAGCTGAAAATCCGATCAATTTATAACAATTTGACTTAAGTGTCATACCTGTTGGTCCGACCACCATGTCAGGTCACTAGATAAGTTAAATAAGTCAAGACGTTTAAGTTAGACTTATACACTCAGAGCCATCTGGTCCGCTCTACAGCCTAGTCAGCCAAGAGCGGACAACAATGACTTAGAAAGTGATAGTCTAGTCAGAGCTCATAAAGCGTGACTAAGATGCCTTGCCAGGGATCATTGTACGACCATAGACAATGATGGCCAAACTTTAGTCATCTCATGAGGCCTGATGAAGATAACTTTCGGTCCACTCTGTAGCCTAGTCTTCCAAGAGCGGACAAAAATGGCTTAGAAAGTGAAGTCTAGTTAGAGTTCATGAAGCCTGACCAAGATGACTTGCCAGGGATCATTGTCTGACCATAGATAATGATGGCCAAACTTGACCAAAGTTTAGTCAGCTCATGAAGGCTGATCAAGATAACTTTTGGTTCACTCTACAGCCTAGTCCGCCAAGAGCGGATAAATATGGCTTATAAAGTGGAAGTCTAATCAAAGCTCATGAAGCTTGACCAAGATGACTTGCCAGAGATCATTGTCCGGTCATAGGCAATGATGGCCCAACTTGCCCAAGTTTAATCAGCTCATGAAGGCCGATGAAGATAAATTTTGGTTCGCTTTACAACCTATTCCGCCAAGAGCAGACAAAGATGGCTTAGAAAGTGGAAGTCCAATCAGAGCTTATGAAACCTGACTAAGATGACTTGCCAGAGATCATTGTCTGACCATAGACAATGACGGCTAAACTAAACCAAAGTTTAGTCAACTCATGAAGGCTGGTGAAGATAACTTCTGGTCTGCTCAACAGCTAAGTCCGCCAAAAGCAGATCAATATGGTTTAGAGAATGGGAGTCTAGTCAAAGCTCATGAAACATGATCAAAATGACTTGCCAGGGATCATTGTTCAACCATAAACAATGATAGCCAGACTCAACTAGAAAGTTTAGTCAGCTCATGAAGACTGCTGGTTCGTTCTAATGCCTAGTCCGCCAAGAGCGGATTAAATTGGCTTGAGAAATGAAAGGTATAATTGACTTATGAATTCAAATTATATGTAGTCCGCCAAGATTATTCTTACTCCGCTGCCCAAAGTTAAGCCAGCTCACAGGGTCTGGCCAAGATAACTTCTGGACCTTCTAAAAGTTTAGACCAAAGGTGTTTGACTTCAAGAACGACACAAGTTAAGTGGTCAGAACTCATAGGAGCAAATTAACTAGATAATTTCCAGACTTTAGTGAAATTTCACGTCTAAAAGCCAACACCACGGCAAGGCAACATAGAAAAGATTCATCAGGAAAAGTCTAGAAAATACAAGTACAAAATGTTACTTAACAATTTTTCTTTCGTTCATAACTCAGTAATTACAAATGTTACTCCTTGCGAGGATCAATTTCAGTGGTTGAAAACTAGATGCGTCAGGGGAGACAACAAGGGATGGGTTAGTTGTTTCAAGAGCTTGCTCTGGATCGTCGTTTGGAGGCGCTTGATCAGAAGCTTCTTCTTCTTCTTCTTTAAAATTCGCATAAGTTTCTTCTCTATAAAAAGCGAAGTCAAGATCAGGGCAGTCGTCTTCAATCAGTCCCAACAGCTCCATCCTACCTTTAACGATCTTGCTGAAGTCTAAAGTCTCCTGACCTTTTGCCAAACTATTATCCACCTTATCTAGTCTGGCTGCAAGTGCATCAGACTTAGATTGCTCAGCAGGTGGAATGACTGGCTTGCGAACTGTGATCTGGAGCCAGTGGGAGAGACGCTAGGAGAGCGTTTAGATAAAGGGCAGAAACACCTTGTGATGGGGATGTTATATTTGAATCAAGTGGCCTCATCTGGAATTGATGTTGAAGCCACTCGTGAGAGGGTGTATACCATGGAGCGAGTCTTTGCAAACTTGCAAAAGTTCTACTCTGTCGCTCTTCATGAGATTGAGTCTTTGAGGAAGCAACTTGAAGCTTTCTCAGATACTGGAATGGAGTCCAGGTCTATTGGGTGGGTTGGAGGTTCGGAAGGCTCAATTGGAGATGCTTAAATTTGACTTGGCTGAGGCAGTGTCTGCGAGGGATCAGTTTGAGAAAGAATTGAACTTTGTCTGTCGTGACTTGCAACATGCCCGTGATTCTGTGGATTAAGTGCAGGTTGAACTACAGGCTCTGCATGCTTAAAGGATTAAGAAGGAGTACGAGTGGACTGTCTGATGTCAGTAGTTGGAGGCCAATGCTGAGTTTCATGCCAAGAGTGTGTGGACCACTAGAGAACAATTCCTTTTGACGCAGAGTGAATTGAATATCGCTAATGATAAGCTGGATGTTGAGCAGTCCAAGACTGAAATTCTGTCAGGCGAGTTGGAGCAACTGAAGCAGGAGCTCACTGAGTTAAGAGGGCGCGAAGAGAAGCTTCTCAAGGCCCAGGGCACATTTGAATTCAGCAAAGTCGTGCATGGAAGGTTGGAGCTGTTGCATCTGATGAAGGATGAACACCCCGATTGGGATCTCTCCTATTATAAATTTATTGCATATGCAGAGTTTGGAGCAACCTTTGATTCGTTCGAAGAAGAAGGTGACCTTGATGAGGGGGGTCAAGAGGTAGCACCGATAGATGTGTCTCTTGCTTATTTTCCCGACTTCACACTTTTTGTCTTCTAATGCTTTTCCTGCTAGTTTTTACCTGTTTGTCTTATTTTGACATTAATTGTCAAACGATGAACTTTTGTTAGCTAGGAATCTTATGTTTGATTTTCTGTTGGGAGCTCTGACTTCTTGTGTTGTAGTAGTTGGTGCAGTTCTGTTCAGACTCCTTTTTAGAGAACAGGGAGTGTAGTACACCCTCTATCTAGTGGCTTGGCTGTCTGTTGGACCAGCAGTTGTTGTTGCTGTTATAAGCGTATCAATTAGACTGTGGCCTCAGCGCTTGCACCCTTGTAGATGATTGGATAATAGTCTTTGCGAGTCATCTGGGTCAAGTTTTCAGAACTCTGACCATACTTTTGACTCGTCTTTATTTGCTATTCGTAGAATAGGCTTAATTGGACCAGGGGTTGTTATCGCTAGTTATGTCTGACCAAATTGGGGTCAGGTTTCAGCGATCATGGTAGTATCTGGCAAGCCGTCTTCACCAGGCTACACGAGCACTGACTAAGCTCCCACTATCCAACCCATCTTTATCCGTTTATGGCGAACTAGGAATTGGAGCGAGCCAACAGTTATCACGGTCAGTCGTTCTGACTAAACTTTTGGTGGGGTTCGGTGATCATTGTCTGTAATTGGCCAATGATCCCTGGCAAGCCATCTTCACCAGGCTATATGAGCACTGACTAAGCTCCCAATTTCTAGGCAGTCGAAATTCGTGCGCAGCGATTTAGGCTTCGAGCAGACTAAAACCATCGTCATCAGCAGCCACTGACTAAGCTTTGGTTGGGGTTCGACAATCACTGTCCGCATACGAGTAGTGACCCCTAGCAAGCCATCTTAATTAGGCGTCAAGTGCGCTGGCTAGAATCCCACTTTCTAGGCCTTTAGAATCCGTTATTTGCGGACTAGGCTTCGAGCAGACCAGAAGCAATCGTCGTTGGTCGTCACCGACTAAGCTTTGGTCTCTATTGCACCTGTTTGGACAATGATCCCTGGAAAGCCATCTCGGTTAGGCATCAGAGTGCTGACTGAGTTGCCACTCTCTAAACCGTTGACACCCGTTTAACTTAACGGACTGGGCGTTAGAGCATACCAGAAGCTATTGTCATAGGTCGAAACTGACTAAGTTTTGGTTAGGTTCGACGAAAATTATCTATAGTTGGACAATGGTCCCTGGCAAGCCATTGCGGTCAAGTATTACAAACAATGACTAAGCTCCCACTTTCTAACCCATCATTGTCCACTTTTAGCAAGCTAAGTGTAAGAGCGGACCAGAAGCTATTGTAATTACTCAAAGCTGACTAAGATTTGGTCATAATAAGATTCTAAGCATGTAAGTCTGACTTGAGTGGTCTTACTTAGTTAGCTCGCATGTAGAATTCTGAGCGTGTAAGTCTAACTTGGTGATCCACATTTACTTAACTCGCCTGTAAGATTCTGGGCGTGTAAGTCTGACTTGGGTGTCGTAACTTACTCAACTCGCCTGGTAGTCCGATTTTAGTGTCGGATCGATTGATCGGACTAATAATATATTGACCAACTTTAATGAAAAACATCGGAATAATAATGGAGCCGATGCCTTGGGTTTAATGATAACACTCTGTAGGTGCTCTACTTATTCTGTGGGCGCTCCAGGCATTTGCTGTTTGTTCCTTTGCGTGTGCCGAGCCGGATCTGATAGGGCATAAACTTGGGCCCATTAGTTGAGGGACCCAATTAGAAATTTTTGTATGAATTAGCATGCCAGGGATACGACACATACTGCGAGACGGTTCACTATCAACTCCCCCCCCCCCCCCCCCCGAGTTAATGGGGTTGCCTGCAGGGTCATTAATTTAAAAGACGAGGACTTGTGCAGTTGCTACTGGAACCGTCATTTTCCCAATTTCCTGTACGACATTTAATGCTGAAGTAATTGCTTGTTGACGCCTCTTCGTAAACCATTTCGTGTATATATGGGTTGGCTATTTTGTATTCAATCACTGCAATGAAAATAGTAGAGCATGTTAATTGAATGCATCTTATCAAAGAGTTTGCTTTGGATTTTTCAAAGGCGGAAGGAAGATTTCCTCCACTGGAGTCTTCGAATGTTTTGACATTTGCACTGATGAGTTTTGATAAGACTTGCTATTATGCGGTGCCGTCTGATCTGGGTGGGCATCCAATTGATCTCATGAGATATTGTAATATCGTCTTACATTGCAAAGAGAAATTAAGGACTTCCTCTCGGGGGTCAGGTCTGTCTTCCATCATTTGGTGTTCAACCCCTCTCCCATCTGTGTACTGTTGTCGAGGGTCGGTCCTCGCAACTAGTTTATGGTTGATGGGAGCATTGGAGGTCGTGAAGACTCTCATTCCTGGGGTGGCACCTCTGCCTCACCTCAAGCATTACGCACTTGAGAGACGTCTCCATTTGGCAGCATTGTGAAACCTCAACGATTTCGTTGCTCCGAGACGTTCTCGTCAGCTTTCCGTCGCTTCCTTTTGTTCCTCTTCATGAGGCAAACTGGCGGAGTAAAGAACTGAGGGAGTGCTCGCAGCCCTCTTTGTGTACTTTGCTTGCGACATCTGAATCGTCTTCCTGGGGTGATTCGATGGAGCAATTAATTGAGCACAATCTTTCATCATCTGTTGCATACACTTTACTCTCACCAACTTATCTTTTGTAGGTGGATTAGCAGATCAAAGTCTCTACCTTTGTTTCAGTGGATAGATGTCTACATCGGACTTAGATACTTGTAGTGTATAAACTGATATACTAGTTGGTCGACAAGCTTTGTAATAACTCTCATTGCAATCAATAATATCTGTTTTATTTTTGGAATGTGTCCTGTACGAACAACTTTTTTACACTGAAATAAAAAATAGAAAACGAGAAACCAAAACAAAGCAACAAATAATTTAACTCCAAGTGGAGACCAAACTAATCCGGCCCTGAAATAGGCACAAATGGTCCTAGCTCGGATTGTGTGGTCCCTCTAGCAAAGGTTTTTTTTAAAAGCTAACGAAGTTATTGAATAGTGGACTTCGTGCTAGTGGGCAGTTCCTTGTTGATTAACAACTCTTTCCTTTGCTCGTCCCTGCCTCATGTCTGAGCCTAGGAGCTCCTTGAGTTTGCATTTCCTTATCCAATACTCGACTTCTCCTCTGAGATTTATGTAATCTCAGTATCATGACCGCCTTCCTTGTGGTAGGCGCAATATTTGCTATTGTTGCGCCTAGCAGGGTCTCCTCGCTACTTAGGCAGCCACTTCAGCTCTTCCCAATCCTTGATGGAATCAAGGATGAGACAGACTGGTGTTGAGAGGGTGACGCACTTGGACCCGACGTAATTCGAGGCCTTGTCCTGCCTGCGGCGGCCCGAGTTGGTCTTGTCATCTATACGCTTCCTCTTGTTACTATCATCGTCCTCTTTCTTCTTTCCTTATTTCCTATCATTCGAAACAGAGGGGTTCTTCTTTGATTCATCCTCTTTCTTGGTGGCACACATTTCATTCAGAGTGATGTATCTCTGAGCAAGTCTATCATATTGGTTGGGGGTTCAAGGTGACGAAGTCATAAAGCTTGCCTCTTTTTAGACCGAAGTGAAAGTCGTGATGGCGGTGTCATCACTATAGCCATCGATGAGGGTCAACTCATCATTAAAATGAGTGACATACTCCCTCAACGTCTTGTTCTAATTTTACTTTAGGGTCAACAGATAATGTGGGCCCTCCTGAGCCGTTGGCTGCCCACGAAGCGTGTAAAGAATGCCAATGCCAATGTTTGGAATGAATCAATGGATTTCAAATGAAGGTTGGGGAACCACGTCAGTGCCGACATCTTCAGGCTTGCAGGGAATGATCGACACACTATTGCTTCAGACCCTTCATTGAGTGCCATAACGTGCTGGAAGTGGCGCATGTGATTAGTCATGTCTCATGTCCCGTCGTAAAACTCCAACTTTGGTGGGGTGTATTTATTGGGCAGCGATTTGTCCATGATATGGTCCATGAACGGAGTGACCGTGAGACTAGACAACACGTCTAGGTTTTGTGGCCCCGATGCGGAGGGGGTTGTGCAATACGTGCTTGTCGGTTCTGGGCGCTGGGTTTTTATTGGTCGTGCCTCCGCCACTTGTCCATTGAGAAGTTGCTCGGGCCGCGCGGCTCTCCTGAACATGCCCTCTAGAACTTTTTGGGGAATGGGACCTTCGTTGCTCACGGTCTCCCTCTGCAGGTGGAGGATAACATTGTTTGAAAGCCTCCATCGTCTCTGCGATTGTTGCATCTGTATTGAGAGTAGGTCCACCCTCGAGTCTGTTGCGGCTGCTACTGACGTGGGGGTCTGAAAAGCTTCCTTCCGTGGCTGTGGTGGAATTGGCAGTGCTCCACAGGTTTGAGCATTCGAAGGATCGACGTCATCTCCATTGTTGCGAAACCTTGTAGTCACCATCTCGTTGATTCTTTGGAAAAAGGTGGAACTACCACTTTTTGAGAAACTTTGTCGATCCCCACGGACGGTGCCAAACTAATGTGGTCGATTTTTGCTCTCCTTCCTCACTACTTACCTAGACCTACACAGGTAGCAAACGTGAGCCAAGGACCATCGTGTGGTGGCCGATGGTACTCCAATGCTTAAGTTAGATAAGGCTTATGAGAGGCTTACAACTGTAAAGGAGTCCTAATTGCATACCTCTAGTTCATCAACCTTATCTCCCTTTTATAATGAAGGAGTCATTGTTCAACTAGGCCTTTGGTGACGTAGTTTAGGGAAAATGATATTGCTATGGAAATCATTTTCTAATTGGGAGATGTCCATGTGGGATAGTTTCCCTACACGACTCGTGTTCCTAGATCTGCGGGAGATGTTTCTTTTTCTGAGTGTTGTCTATACAAGGAAATTTTGTTGCTTGACTTATACTCTAATATAGTTTCATAATCAGATCCAATGTGTTGCTAGCCTACCTGTCTTGAGTAGATCTCTCAGATATTTTCCTTAGAGGTCTTACGAGTATTGGGCCTGACCGCGTGACGTGTGGGCTTACTGGCTCATTGCAACCCAGACCCAGCTGTCTAGATTCTGCCAATGATGGGTTTGCTGCTATTTGGGCCTTGCTGGATTGAGCGTGCAATCGGGCATGCTTCGTTCTGTTGACGAGATTATCATGACACGTGTACGGTGCTGATCAGATGACGGTTTGATGCATCATCACCATGCATATATCATACTGGAGAATCAAAAACTTGTCCGAAAGCCATGGCATGCAAATCGAAATGTGTACTCTGCAATGAAATTAAATTCACAATAAATCTTTTGTTTTTAATTATTGTTAATCATTAACAGTAAAAATAAACAAGCTATACATAATAGCTCACCCCTTTGCTCAAAAACTGATTTTGCAAGCAGTTGAGCATCCATATTGTAATTCCTATCCACAAACAAAATGTTTGTTCTCTCATGTACAAAGGTCCATAACTTGTTAATATTGGCAACTATTGGCCTCCAAGCCCAGTCACAACAACCATACACTTTTTTGTTCAAAAAGTTTATCACAGTCTGCGAGTCTCCTTTGGAAGTTCCTTTCATCTACTATTGATGATAGCATAGGCTGATAGCTACTTCAGCCAGTGGGGGACCATGATTTTCATCTCGAGGGGGCAAAATATAGCATATCTTAGTTGAGGCGATTAAATTATATATATATATACATGCACAACTTTTTGAATTTTGAAAAATAATAAATTTAAGCTTTTTATTGATAAAAACGATGAGACATCTTTTAATGCACCAATAAGAATTGGTCTACAACGACAAATTGCATATATGTAACTTCTACATCGAGATTTGTACCTTAATGTGCATACCTAATTTGTATTTGACATGATAAATAGAATTTATTCTATTTTAAATGTTAAGATAAATAAATATAAAAAATTGGATATAGGAATCGAACCCATGCACTCTTGGTGCTTTAAGTTCTATGTAATCCGTTAGATTATGATATTTGGGTAAATCTCAGCCGTCTTTTATCTCCAACCTCAAACACCATTCTGATTTGTAATATAGAAAAAAATAAAAAACTGGGAAAATGACTGATAAGACCTAATTTTTATAATTGTAGATCATGCAAGACCTTAACAATTGAAAATGCCTCAAAATACCTACTTTTTATAAGTCGTGACTATTAAAGGCTACGAATCTAAACCATTGCTAAAAGATATGTAAAAAAAATATAACCATATTCTTAGACATATTGACATGGTGTTGTTATTTATGTATTCAAATTCCTATTATAATGAAACAAGCAAAATATGAAATCTTTTTACTCAATTTGATATTTTTTTCAAAGTTGTTTCATGTCCCTCAAACACAACTGATGAATTCTTGTTGGATAATTTGGAAGTAAAAAATAAAATAAAAAATTCTGGAATTAAACTTATGATTGGTTTTAAGAAGGTGAATAATTTTTTTAAATTGATCACTTAAGTTAAAGGTGAGAATATATTTCTAATTATTTTTAAACCTTGCGTTGAGTTTGTGACTTTTAGAGTATTTAATTATAATAAATAGGCTTTTGTGACATTTTCAATTGTTAGAGTATGATGTAATGTATAATTATAAAAAGTAGGACTTAAAGTCTTTTTTCCATAAAAATTAGAGGAAACAAAAGACATTACAAATAATAGAGAGATTAATGTTTAGGAAAAATTATTGAAATTCTATGGTAGGATTTAATTTTATATAAAAAAAGATAGAGATATACTTAGAAGAAATGGTGAACTATAAATATAATTTATGTATGAGGGAGTTTTTTGTGGATAATAATTTGAGGGAGCCATTTAAGGCTTAACAATTATTCCATGTAGTTAAGGAGGGCCATTTGGGATTGATAATAGCATGTTTAGCAAAAAAAAAATCTTAATGATAATATGTCTATTTTTTTGTTTTTTTTTGGGGGGGGGGGGGGGGGGGGATAAGTGCTCTTTTTGGGGACCCACGAATCTCTATGTTATTTGAACAAACTTGGAAGATTTAGGGGGGGGGGGGGGGGGGGGGGGGGGGGGGGGGATAAGTGCTCTTTTTGGGCACCCACGAATCTCTATGTTATTTGAACAAACTTGGAAGATTTAGGGGGGGGGACTGCCCCACTTCCTCTGTATGTGGCCTCTGCCACTAACTTCAGCTCCATACAATTTTGCCATGCTGCTATTCAAATGATGTGTTTGAATAGGGAAGGCCATGTGCTTAAAAAAAGGTTCCATCAATCTTTTGAGCATAAACTCGTACTACTCCCCATTTCAACATGATGTCAAAGCTAGTATCAAAAGCTATACAAATTTCAAAACTATTGAAAACATGTCTATTATCAGCTGTGATGTTAGAATTTCTCAAGACAAAAGAAAACAATGAGAGAAGGATGATCACCTCAATAAAATCCATGTTAGAGATATCAATAGAGGTTCCCTCCATCTTGTTACCATCAGAAAACTTCATCTAACTTACAAAACTTGTAATGCATTGATTGTTACAATTAAAAGCAGACCCTACAAAGAAGATCTTCTGCCATTCATTCCATAGAATTGAACTTTTGTTTGGAATGCCTTAGGGGAACAAAGAGAAAACTTGAAGACCATATGATTCCTTAGCCTCCAAATCAATTGCAGCACCAAAAAAACAAAGAGATTCTCTCCTCCTGCATATCTTTATTTACTTATGACCCATAGGGTTTACTTTTTCCAAGCAGACAACCAAAGGAAAGATGAGCCACCATCTAGTGGTAATATTGCAATTAAAGAAAACACGCAACACAATTTCACTTTCAAGATAACAAAATGGGCATGTATTGTCGATTTGCAACTGGTGTCTAACAAGGTTAGCTCTAATTGGTAACAAGTCTTTGACAATCTTCCAAGCATTCTGCTGAGTTGATTGTGGGGCTTTTACATGCCAGATTTTCCTCCGAAATCTTTCAAGCTCAATAGTAGGCAAAACATCAACTAAATTTGAAGAAGAGCCCATGTCATCGGATTTAATAGTAAAAACTCATTTTCTTATTGAGGCACCAAACCATCTAATCTTGAAGTCCCCAATCCTTAGAAATTGCAAGAATATCAGTAGTAATAGGTTCAGGGAACAACGGGTGAATTGCAATCTTGTCCCACTCAATCCCGTTACTACCACAAGTGGTGGTAAGATCAGACACTGTTAAGGAGAGGTTGGTGAGAAACATGATGATATTAACAAGAAGATTTAAGATTATCAATGGTGAAATTTGGTTTAATCCATGGTTTTTTCCAAAGATCAATATTCACCCCGTAAGCTATGGACCAAGCATACTTCATAATTGATGCAACACAAACAGAAACAATCTGGAATCCACCAGAAACAATATGGAATCCACCAGAAAAGATATAACACAAAAATTTCTCTAAATAATAATTTGATTGAATTGTTCCTTGAACAATACATGAAAGCAATTTAAAGACATAACTCAACCTTTGGATTGTCCCAAGAGTTTTGGAAATCCAAAGTCTATTGGAAAATAAAAACTAATATCCTATTGGGAAAGCAAAACAAAAAATCCTATTGAAAAATAAAAACTAAAATTCTATTGGAAAACAAAACAAAAATTCTATTGGAAAACAATAAAGTAATGTTTTGGTAACCTAATCAACCCAAAACGCCTAAAATCCACCATACATCACAACATACCTGTGAGTTTTACTCATGGCATCATTTCCCTTTTCGAAAAGGTATAACATGCCTCATTTTGAGCTTTGATGCCAAAATTGTAAATTTATTACATCCTTTTGTCTTTCATAGGTCTATTACGTTTTCAACTATTTCAGCTATATGTTCTACATTAGTCCTTTCCACTTCAAAATAATTCGACACCGAGTTATTGTCAGGATAAATAGCCTCATCCTCACAGAATTCACACAAATCAACAACATTGAACACACATTGTATGGAACATACCTCTTTGACTGCAATTTTTCATATGTACCAGCTGGAAACCTTTCCTTTCTAAAAAACACCATCACAAAATCTTCTTCATCAAACACTTTCACTCTTTTGTGTTTGTCTGCTGCAGCTTTGTATTTGGCATTAGTCTTCTCTAATTTTTATTTAACTACTTCTTTGACAACCATTGGATAGAAAAATTCAGATTCTTTGATTGACTCAATAATCTCATGCACACTGTTAGTCAAAATCAGAAAGCTAGAATTCTTTCCTTTAGGCAAACTTCCATATTCTGACATAAGAGCCATAATAATTTTATGATTTTTTCAATTAAAAATTACAACATTATCATGGCCCTTCAATATAGCATCCACATATATTGCCAAGGACGACCCAATAAAATATGGCATGCATCCATATCGATCACATCACATAATACATCATCTTTGTAATGCTTACAAATTGATAATGGCACACGACATGTCTTAGCAACACAAACGAATGGTCCTTTCTTCACCCAACCAAGTGAATATGGTGCACAATGTGGCTCTATAGGCAACTGTAAATACTCCACCAATTTATTTGATACAAAATTCTCACAATTTTCCTTGTTTACAATCACAATGCAGAGTTTATTCTTGATTGAACAAAGTGAGCAAAAAATGCTATGTCATTCTCATACCTTGCAACCTTTTGATTTTTCATCTCCGTCAGGTGATTACGTTCTGCAAGTCGCATGAAATCTTCTATATATATTGTCACTGTTCTAATACCTTGTACAAAACTGATGTACATATGGTACAAAATATTCTCATAATCAACAGATAAAAATTGATCCATCAAAAGCTGTTTTTTTCCTCCATGTTCGAACTTGATTTTTTCCTTGTCTTTGATGAGTATTCTGTAGTTGATCCCACCAAATGACTGCAAAATCATTCAATCGATAAGCGACCATTTTCACCATCTTAGCTTTCTGAACCTTCATGGTATCGAAAACCTCTCGATTTCCACCACCCAGTCAAGAAAAAAACCTTTAACTTTTAAATTTCACGAAAAATTTATCATGTCAGTTTTGATCTGATAATCGTTAAAATTACTGTGGCGGCAATGGTTATTTTGATGATACAAATAATTGTTTGGCGGTGGTTCCTCGACTTCATCTTTTGATTCAGATTCACTCTCTTGAACAGGAAGCCTTATTATGTTTTCTCAACGATTGTCTCTGTTATCTCTAAATTCGTTACTTCCATTGTTACCTCCTGTGTTGCCTCTAACAATGTGTCGTAATAACTCACAAATCTCCCCGAATTGGTTGGTCAATGCATCTATGCGAACATTTTTGGGCATCCAAATCTGCTTGAGTAATAGGAATGCCATCTCCACCACGTTCACCCATGAATACGAGTCGAAGATAGCAAGACGGGAGAAACCAACTCTGATACCACTTGAGGCAGCACAAACAAAAACAATATGGAATCTACCAGAAAAGATAGAACACAAAGGTTTCTCTTAATAATAGTTTTATTGAATTGATACTTGAACAATACATGAAAGCAATTTAAAGACACAACTCAACTTTTGGATTGTTCTAGGAGTATTGGAAATCCAAAGTCTATTGGAAAACAAAAACAAAAATCCTATTGGAAAATAAAAATAAAAATCCTATTGAAAACGGTGAAGTGTTGTTTTGAAAACCTAGAGGACCTCAAACGCCTAAAATCCACCATACATTACAACATAGCTGTGAGTTTTACTCTTGGCACCATACGTCCTTTTGTTTTTCGCCGGTCCATTACGTCTTCACTTGTTTCAGCCATATGTTCTACATCAATAATTCCCCTCCAAGCAAAAAATGCTTTCTGAATTTTCTTTTGGAAATCAGATTGAAGGAAAGGGATTGCTTTGTAGTATAGAGCTTAATGGAGATTAGTTTTGAGATCACCATGAGATTGAGCAAGTTTCTAGAAAGATTTATCCACAATAGCTAAGTTTCTTCCCCTCATAGAAAGAATGTTAAGACCGCCAACAGAGAGTGGTTGAGAAATGAGACTCCATGTACAAAAGTGGACAACAGATCCACGCCACCAAAATTTCCTACTCAAGGCATCCATTTGATTTGTTATGGGTACGGGCAGGAGATAACATTGCATCAAGTACAATGGAATAGCATTAGACAAAACCTTGATCATGAGTGTTCTACCTGCTTGGGAAAGGACCTCAGAGATAATCTCCTTCAGGGTGAAGATTTTTCAAAGGACCCTAGTTTTGGCAGGCCATCAAAGAGATAATCTTCTTCAAGGTAATTTTCATACAACGAAATGGTATTTTTCTTGTTTGGCGTGATTTGTGATATGTTTTGGTAAATGGGTGTTTTGCTGATACAATATCAAAGGTGATATGATAGTTCAGTTTTAATTATTTTGGTATTTTTATGATTAAGTTATTACCTATATTTGATTTACAGTCACGTAAAAGGGCAGCTTGTTGAATGGCATTTGACAACTCAGCATAGTCAGATACATAAAGTTTGAGTTTTTGGCAGTCTTTAGTTATTTTCTTTTATAGTATCTATCCTTTCAGTTGTTGAAGGAGACCAATAGAATGACCATGTTTTTCTTTTCATCGTAATAAAATTGAAAATGTGGCTTTGATATTTTATCAATCTTTCTTTTGGAAGGTTGTGTTTTGTTGCGGATTTATTTATTTTACTAATTTTTTCTCACCAACTCCTAAAAAATATCTAATCCAATTTGGCATTTCCAGATTGATAGGTTCAAGTTACTCTCAATTGGGAAAAAAATACACAAGTTCTGGAGTTGAATCATGGTTTGACATATTATCTTTTTGAAGGCTAATCAAGGTTCCTCATCTTTTGTTTATGGAAGATTCGTCTTCTCTTTAGTAAGATTACAAATGACAATGCTCATGTTATTAAGAATTGTCTTGACATTTTACATTGGCCACTAGACAAAAGATCAAGTTTTCCAAGTCAAGCACCATCTTATGCCAGAATGTTCATCCCAAGCACAGACGGATCATGTCCAAAATTCTTAAAATCCCTTTTGCTTCAGAAAAAAGAAAAATATTGGGAATCCCAATACTCGAGAAAAAGCTTGACGAATTTATTGTTAAAAAATGACAGAGAATAGACTTTTGCCCACTGTGTTCTTGATCTCATCGATCGTAATTGCAAAAACTTTATTTGGAGTAGTACTTGGAGAAATGAGAAATTCATCTTATGAACTGGGATATTTGCACCATGCATGTTATCAATTGGAATATTTACACAACATCTATGTTTCTTGGATTGAGGAAAGGGACTTGTTTGAATAAGAGTTTATTGGCACAAGAAGCTTAAAGATTTCTTAATGAAAGTGATAAATGATGGCATAAAATGAATTTGGGAGAAATATAAAGAATGACTCTTTCATTAGCTATCAGCAGAAACCAAGTGATTCCAAAATGGGTAAATTTGATGTTGGTCCTTTTCACTAATGAGATAAATGTGTTTGATCCATTTTATAAATTTTATTTGAATATGGTCCCTTATGGTTAGTTGACTCTAGTTGATAGTTTGGTTGCACAAGCCTTGCACGTGCTACTTATAAGTACCCAATTGCCCCTCACTTGTCCATATTGGATCTCTTACATGGAATTTGTTTTGATGGACCCAAATCGAGTTTGATGGCCATAACTTAATATTTTGATCCAATGGATCATATTGTTTAAAAGAAAAAAATCTAACTTCACATTCTTGCCTCAATTAGTTTCTTCTTTCCCTTCCTCTTCCATTGCCTCACTTTCAAAAAACTCTTGAGACAAACTGTAAATCTCAGACTTGGAAGGAGTTAGCCCTTGGAACTTGGGGTTACACTACACCATAAAAGGGTTTTGTTATAGCTCTTACATGTTGCTAAAATGAATTGTAACACTTTTTTGCCCATACTAAATGAGGTGATGCTAATATTTGTATCATCAACCAACCCATACTAATGGAATAATTGTATCATCAATCAACCCTTACTAATGGAATAAATACTAAATTTTATATAGTTACTTACACTAGCTAATACTAATTTCAAATAAAGTTGATACTCAATTTTGCTTTGTATCATTTAAAAACTATAGCTAATTTCAAACATTTTCCAAATAAAAAAAACAAAAAAAATGGATAGTACACATCCAAAATCTTCATAAACTACTATATTCAAATCCTAGAGGTACGTACAACAAAACCTACATTTTAAATGAATTTTGAAGTAAGCAAGTAGTAAGAAAATAATGTGCCAACAGAGAAAGAATGTATGTGTTCTTATTGAGTCATCATTGTAATCGAAACATGTAAAAGAATGGAAAATAATCTCTAAATCCAAAAAAATAAAATAATAACGAACTAGCTTAGTACACTTTGTCAATGCGAGCTACATAAAAACAATCTTAACAATCTTGTCTGATACTAGCAATTTAGCACCTAATTAATGTTTCAAAAGAACGAAAAGTGAAACTGCAATTAATGAGCAGATAAGGGCGTTGATCCAGTGACTTAGGCAGTGAGAAAGTTGATCCAATATCCCTTGATGGTGCTGGAGATGATGCCATTTGTGCTAAAACAGATATAACAGAGCAAACTGCGTCAATAAAGACTGCCACGAGTAACCACAGCTATTTTTGAAGTCTTCATTCTGCAAATGTTTCCCTATTAACAATATGTTTTAGGTGGCGAATGAAACAAGATTTACAGCAAACGAGATCGCTAGTCCAGTTCACCAAATATAAATTTTTATCCATGCATGCAGTACAATGTGAAGAAGAGGAAGGTAGATTAGTTTAGGTTTCCTCTCCAGAATATCAAATTGATTGAATTGCTTACCACACACATAATAATTTTACTTGGTGTTTCCTACTAGTAATAGAATACACTCACTTGCCATGAAATATGTGTAAGATCTATCTATCCAAAATTTGCGGAAGGAAAGAAGATTAAATGTTGTGGTGCATACTGTTGACAATTGTTTTGCATGCATGTACATATATGAGCACTCAAAAGGTCAACCCTTTGAGGTTGACTTGTAAGAAATTGTTCTTGGTGGTATTAGGCACACTGCAAGAAAGGACACCTTTCCCACCTTTCCATTCCCATCCCATTGTCCATTAACATGCATTTACTGATATTATTCATGTATTTAGAGGATGCATTTGTAAGGTATAACATGTGCAAGCAAAGAAGACAATGTAGTTGACTATCTCATAATTGAGCATATTTGGGGTTTTTGAGGGACCATGATCAAGATGAACACATTTGGCAGACATGATTTTTGACAGGGACGTGACTTCATGTGAAACAATATGAATTCAGGATCAAGGAGTTTGGTTCTTAGTCCCCAAAACATATGCACATTATGTTATGCTCATAATGGTCAAGAAGCACACTTCACTGATGTTGAAAGATTATGTTATAATCAAGTATGAAAGTTTATATTCCGAAGATCCAGCAAGTATGTAGGCATAGGTAAAAAGCATGGGAGACATGTTGTGATGACAATGTCACTACTGAAAAATAAGATTTGTGATTAAGGAAATCTTTGGATGGAAATCAAAGGGTACAGTTGTATTATACTACTTAATAACAATCCTAGTATTCCACAATGAAAGAAACGAAATTGGTAAACTTATTAGACTACTAGCTGGATATCTACTTTTCATGGTCCCCTTTTCGGGCATTAGAAACTCTTTTGTACAACCCCATTGGTTCAACTCATGATCAATATTGGATCGAAAGCAAAACACACAAATAAAATGCATTGTACCTTGTCATCTTGAAAATAAAGCTGCACACTGATCCTGCAGGGCTAGTAGCAGCTATAGAATTTCCTGATTCAATTGAATGCTCTTCACTTGTTCCTATATTTCACAAACAATGAATTAATTATAATTCTGAAACATGGACACTTGATGGAAAGAATATGAAGAATACTCGAACCGAGATCAAACATAAGCATCTTAGCTTCCTATCATCAATCTTGTATCACAAAGCATAATATTTAATATGTTTCCCTGTTAACAGGGTGGGTCTTAAAAGTAGAGAATGAAGTAATGGAAATGGTTCAAATATCAATCACAAATAAAAGTAATGCCAAGAGAGCTACCAAATTAAATCAAACCATATAATCAACTAGCTAGCAAGCAAAAGAGATAGAGATGGAGATGGCACAGTGGTATGAGAAGAGTTTTCGTGTTCCAGAATTTTGGGAATCTTAGCTGGAATAGAGATCAGAGAAGTGTGTGCTGGGAGACTAGCCAGACTAGATTTGATAAGAACCAGCAGAGCTGCCATGCTGATATATATGTACTTTCGGTTGCTCAATTTATGACCAAACCTCTAAATATAACTTCATCCCATATAGATTCCGATTTATGGTTTGACCCAAATGGAGGCTTAGGTATTTGTTGTGGAAAATCCCCAACCTGCAATGAAGCATATTAAAATTCTCTCTTCCATTGGTCGCACCTTTCAGTGCAAAATCAATGCTTTCATATTGATTCAAAGACCCGAGACATTTAAAACCATTTTAGGACAAGGTTAGGATTTTTGGCCTGCTCAACATCAGCATTAATCTTGATAAAGGTGTCATCTGCATACTGAAGATAATCATACCTATCTGTTGAGCTTGAAAACACATAGTTGAGAGGGCCTCAGTCACTTAACAGAAGATCATGACATCAAGGGATCCCCTTTGATGCTTGCAAATAACCCTTCAAGGGAACCATTCATATTAATTGAGAATTCAGAACGATGCAGTATATAAGCATGTGGATATCCATATCTACCATTTCGCATTGAAACCCATCATTTCTAGCATGTACCAAATAAGCAACCAATAGTGAAGTCCAGTTTGCATATTAGGCCAGGACACTGCTTCAAATTTCAGCAGTTCATTGGCAACGAGAGAACTAGTGATAATGCAGAACAGTGAGTATTGTTGGACAGCTTGGTAAACAAATAAAGTAGCCTCACCTTTTCAACACAAAGTTAAATTTAGAGTATATTAAGCATTCTTACATTTTAGTAAAGCTAAGCTAAGCCAGGACACTGCTTCAAATTTCTGGAGTGCAGCAGTTCATTGGCAACGAGAGAACTAGTGATAATGCAGAACAGTGAGTATTGTTGGACAGCTTGGTAAACAAATAAAGTAGCCTCACCTTTTCAACACAAAGTTAAATTTAGAGTATATTAAGCATTCTTACATTTTAGTAAAGCTAAGCTAAGCCAGGTAATAAAGATGTCAGAGCTTAACTACCAAAATTCAAAAGCTCAACACCCCTAATTGACAAGTACAGATTCAAAACAGATTTTTTGCACGAGTAGTTCAAGTTTTTTCACATCAAGTCCAAAAGCCCAATCAAGTTTAGTACAGAGGAGTAATTTGTTGAATACTCAGGAAAAGTATAAAGGGCAAGGTTTTACTTCAATTTGGCAGAGGAAGGAGCTTCCAACTCGATAAAGATAGTCATTGGTCGTTACTGTACTATATATAAATACTCCATGCTCGCATCTATGTATATATATAGAACTAATAATTATATCAATTACATAAGGGTAAAGCTTGAAGGAATTCTCAAAGGTTATATAATCTTCATGGCATTATTTTCCAGCTATTTCAACTGCTTGTTTGGTTCAGGATGGGTCTCGATCTTGTGATGAGATGCTCATACTAGATATGAATCGATAAAAATTCATCCCATCGATGTGATCACATCAAATAGATCCAAAAGTACTCCTCCGTTACCAGTGTTCTACTTTCCAATTGGAGCAATAGTTCCTTGCTTATAGGAACTTGATCCTCATCAATCACACTCCATTCACTATCTCTTCTGCATAGGACGCGAGTTAGCTCATTAGTCCCGTTTTCTATGCCATTATTTCCTATTTACCTTGTTTACCAAATTGGTAAGGGAATAGTGTTGTTTGTAATAAAAAAGATCAGGAGAGTCATATGGTTTGATCATTATAGTGTTAGCTTATTTAAGGCCATTACATGTAAAGCTGGTTGATAGTACAAATCTAACCCATTAGTATAGGGTATCTACTATACCAACAGCTTAAGAATCTGTAATGCTGGAATTCAATAAAGTACTTCTGAGATTTAGACTCTCTCGCACAAAATAGTTCTTTCTAAGATGGTTGATCATATGTGTGTATTGTGTGTGCCTGTGTCATTAACAATTACGCCGTGATATCACAAAGTGAAACACAGAAAACTGTAAAAGAATGCACCTAACATGCACGTCTGCAACCCAATCGAGATTTAGGCTTGAGCCACAGCTGTGGCAGATGAACCATCCTCTGAGCCACAACATTTTCATAGTCAATCTCCTAATCAATGAAACCATATCCAACAAATATGCAATGCATTTTAGATTCACTAATCAGTTAAAATACAAACTCACAAACAAAATAATGAACTAGAAATTTAACAAATATGGTATACAAGAGAAATTTATGTATTTCGATTATTTTATGTCACCATTGCCTCTCATTTTTTTGAAATTTGAATGTTTCTTGTAAGTTGTAACTTAGTTTTCACATACAATCAGAATTTCCCAAAGACTTAACATATCTAATATTTTCAGAAAACATTCCTTCATGTCTGGTTCCTAGTTGATGGTTCAACAGAGAATTTTTCGGAAAAGAATAATCCATTTTTGGGTTGGAGTTTTTACGAAAAACATAAATTTGGCCAAGCAAGAACATTGAGCACAAAAAACTTTGGTACATAAACATTCTACAACTTTAAAACACGACATTGTCACATTATGCTAACAACTCGTATAATTTGTAAGAATCCAAATATAAATATATAACTGGGATTTAGTCTAACCATTCAAACCCCTCCCAGTAAGTTTAAAATGCTTGCACATGCACAAGAAACCAAATATAGAAACATGCAAGGTTTGTTGAGACTGTCCCCTTTGAGCAAAACCCAGAAGGTCATAGCAAGGGAACCCCAACCACCTGCTCTACCTTACTTGGTCAATCTGTTGGTGATTGCAACAGTCATTGAATGGAAACAGGTAATCTGATGTTATTCAAATTATATGGGCAAAATATGACACATTCCCTTGACTTGGAAATTGCTATATTATGTCATTCAGTAAATGTAAGTTGACTTGGTAAACTACATATCTTGTAAATTATAAATTTTACAATCCCAAAATCCATTAATTGAAAACTAAACCTAAAAATTCAACACCAGTATCTAATGAAACAAGTAAACGGGTAAAGTTAATGTGTGTTAACAACACAACTACCCTGGGAATCATAGTAAATGTGAGTGTGTCAATGTCATGGAGAAAATGGATTTCGATATTCAGAAATAAACAAACAAAAAATAAATAATAAGTGAAGGAAAGAAAAATAGTACCTGGCATGGAATCATAAAGGAATGATCATCAACTGCATCCCAGAGTCCAATATTGATCTTCTTACAATCTCTGAGAATTTCTTCAAGGGTTTCATGTTGACATTTCCCCATTATTAACCTCGGTGCAGCCACTAGTCCAAGATAGTATCCGCCGAGGGTCCTCAGTTCTGTACCCACAACATAATCAATATTAAGGTACTCTTGAAGAAAAGGTTGTACCATGATCGTAGGACTTAAAGTCACCACATACTTCTTCCTTTTGCAACTAGAGAACACCTTAAAAGCGCTCTCCCAGATGTCTTCAAGGTAAAACCTGGGAAGGACTGCATTTGAACAGCCCTCACATCGGCCACCTTAAGGCCTCCCAAGGATGATTACTACGAAACATTGGACATCTTGGTATTGATACTGCGAAACGTATGAAATGATACAATGGTCTAGATCCCCAACTTCACTTCAGTGCATGGATTACTTAATCCATTGGGAAATCAACTGAGTTCTAATACTATAATAGATCCAGTTGATACATAAATAATAAGAGAAATGTATAATAGTTATGAAAAATGACAAAGATCGTACAGATGATAACAAAACTAGATGTAAGAAGCAACAAAATATTTTATTGGTGGAGTTGCTTACTATAAATGCTGCAAGCATGCCTCTTGCTTATGCTTCTTCACTATCTTCAGCATGTTGTGCTTACCTACAGAATCGATCGAATTCTTATTGCAAGCTAGAAACTAAACAATCTAGAAACAACACATTTGTTACAATATCTAAGATTTTGACATAAATTTCTTGGAAATCAAGTATCCAGAACCAAATGGTGATAGAGGTTAGAAAAATATAGAAGTAGACTTAGATAAGATCAACTTTCTCTCTAACAACACAAATGTTAAACGTAAGGTGTGACTCACGGATGATGCTTTTTCAGATTTTCCACGAGATTTTTTTCCCACATGGACGTCAATTCAGAATAAGATCTTCAACATTCAACTAAATGAAAGCAATCTTAGTAAGTGTTTATACCATTTGCCTAGCTTAATACAAATTGGTCCATTCACCTATTCTTACATTGCTCATTGTCTCTTTTGTATACTTCCGTCTTGCAAGAATCAAGCATATCTGATAGAGCTAAGGAGCTATTCCTCAAATGGAGGTCAGTGTCAAACTATCACAAAGGTAGGAAATTTGGTGACTTATTCTTCAGAACTTAATAAAGAACCATGACTGCAGAAATGCTGAAGAAAGTTTAAAGGGATGTGTTGATGAGTGAATACCCATTCAAAGGAAAAACATGGGACTAAGGAGCGTTGTGAATTTGAGAAGAAAACTAAAGCAACCTAATGATGAGCAGAGAACTTGCATATGCAGAGACTAAGTGAGGACCAAGTAAAAGTTTGAGTAAGGAAAGAACACTTGTAACACTAACATCAAGAAACGTGAAAACCAAATATGGAACTTTGAGCAACTACACCAAGAAGCACAAAGGGGAATACCGAATCACAGGAAGGTCAAAAGTATGATACATGGATCAAAATATTGTTCTCTTCATGGTTCATAGAACGAAGAGTAGTTCCAAGGAATTAAACAACTCCATACGGATGTGGAACAACTCTAGATAAGCATCAAATATATAAGTTTTGAGTAAGTATCACTTTTCCCAAAAAGCTCTACATTGTGAGTTCAAGTACCAAGATTGGAATTTGGAAAAATATTCATTGGTAAGAAGTTCAAGTGAATATTCTGAATTCAGAATATCAGGTTTAACAAGATTATTCTCACGGTCCCTTGGATGCTATACAAACTGAGTTTGATGGTATAGAAATAGAAGGAAATTTTCAAATTTCTACATTATAAACAACATCATCAATAAGGTTAATTAGTATACCATGTCTAACTTCAACAGATTGAATGACAATGCCACTGATCATTGAACCATAAACATCTTAACGTGACTCTTTCCAACCATGTATCTCGATCACATACGTAAATATGAAAAAAAAATTATATGGCAATAAGTTGGATAGAAGCCATGGTAATTATATATTGCATAATGATTTACGTCCAGTGAATTCAACAAACCTCACTGAACCAACAATTCATCCTCATAATCGTTGCATAACAAAATTTTCATATATTAAGCCAATATTGCCAAATAATGGTTAGAATTTCACCTTTTGCATACAATTAGATCAACAAGATGAGTTCAATCACCGAATCCCGCAAACCTCTTGATATGAACTTTAAATTAGTTGAAACACACAAAATGAGATAATCGATAATACAAAATCGAATGAGTTAGTCGAAGAAGAGAAATCAATACTCGGAAGAAGTGGAATCGAGATCTACTCAAAGTGTATCGAAACCCTAACCTTGGAGCGATCACTGATGAGTTGAAGCGAGAGAGTGAAGAGATGAAGTTGAAACTTTCTGCGTCGCCGATCAAATTCGAGAGAATCGAAACCCTAACCTGTAGATTGTGGTTGAGGGAGGGAGAGTGGAGTTACAAGGGAGGGAGAGTTTGAGATTTTATTTTTTTTAATCCAAAAAAACAGATGCGTAATTGTATCACGATTCAGGAAAGAGTTTGAGATTATAAGGTTGGCGAATGTTGGTGATTGTATCATATAAAAACAATAACTACTTAACTAAATTTTTACAAATACTGTAACATGCCAAAAATGATACAAATAATATTTGGTTGTGTAACATGCCAAAAATGATACAAATAATATTTTCACGATTCGTCATTTTGCAGTGTTAGAAGACTTTTTCACTTGATGAATAAGATAGTTTGCATATTTTCAATGGATCTCATCATTCACTTGAGTAGTGGAAAGTTAACTACTAAGTCGTATCCATGTAAGAGTTAAATAGTTGCTTTCCGTCTTCATCTTCTCTATACTTCATCCTCCCACTCCCTTCTGAAACTAATGGGTCCAACTTCTCTAATTTGCTACTCCAAAAAATGTAGTTATCCTTCTCACTCCCTCTATTGCATCAGCACGACCACCACAATTATTCACCGGTGCAGACTTTATGAACATTTTAGAAGCTATAACTCGAGGAAAATACATCCTCCGATCCTAAAGAACAACACTATTTTAATGAGTTGTGTGGTGGAAAAATGTTGTTTTTCTTTAGGGCTGGAGAGGATGACTTTTCCTCTAGAGACTATAGCTTTTAAAATGTTGATGGAGTCTGCATTGTTAAACAATTGTCTTGCTTGTGCTGATGCAACAGTTGGAGCAGGAACACTAACATCTTTGGGAGCAACAAATTAGAGAAGATGGACCCAATTAGTTTAAGAATAAGGTGGGAGGATGAAGTGTAGAGAAGGTGGAGATGAAGGGTAACTATTTCACTTTCACATGGAAAAATGGAAAAAAAAGACTTAGTTGTAAGTTTCCACCACACAATTCACTATAAGATCTACAAGATTCATCGAAAGTATGCAAGTTATTTTCTTTGTCAAGTAAATAGGTCTTCCAAGCCAACTCAGATTTACATTTTGTATCGAGAGATTTGGGTTCATATCAAGAAGGAAGGGAATGAAAGAGGAAGGGAGAAGAAACTAATTGGGGGTAGAATATGAAGTTGTTTTTTTAAACCATTTGATCTGTTGGATAAGAATATTAATTTGTGACTCTTAGATTCAATTAGGGTCCAACAAAAGAAATTCCATGTTAGAAATCCAACACGGACAAGTAAGGGCAATTAGTCCTTATAAGTGGCACATGCAAGCATGGGCAGATCCACTACTTGGATAAGGGGGTCAATTGATCTCCCTTAGGTTTTGTAAAAAATTCATTAAAGTAGTTAAAATTTCACTATTGCCTCTCTTTGAAAATTTATATTGCCCCCCCTTGAAATTTCATATTGCTCCCTCTTATCAAAAAAATCATAGATCCCAAATCGCAATATGCGCTTGCGTCTTGCGTCTTGCGATATCTTCTTCAGTTCTTCTTCATCTCCGTCTGAAACATGTGAGTTTGTTTAATGTTCTTATTTCTCCATCTCTGACTTGTTGATTTTATGCATTGGTCTTGCAATAAAAATTCAGATGAATTTCTGAAACCTAAATTCCTGAATTTAATATAGTTTTTCATGTTAACCGATTCAGAGATTCTCCATCTAATATTACAACTAACAAGAAAAAAAGAAACAATGACAAACCTACATGTCCGATGAATGTTGTGTCAATCAAAAAAGCAATTGGATCGGCTGCTAAAGCCATTGCAGCAGGCAATACAATATGAAATATCTCCAAGCCAATCTCATCCTTCTTGAAAACAATCTCACAATAAGCCTTAATGATCTTTCTATAAAAGCAAAAAAAAAAAATGCTCTACATAAAATGTTACTAAGCAATCAATCTCACACTCAAAGACAAACACACCCCATACACACCACATGTACACATTCCACACTACACACATAGTGACATACATAGTCTGTTTGCAATGTACAAAAAAATTGAAAATTTTATGCTGTATATCTCCATCAGTTAAACAGAACCCAGAAAAAAAAAAAGACAAACTTAGATGCCTTTACTAATTTCTTGGAAACTTCTTATACAAATGACATTTTTATGCTGTATACCGAGGAAATTTCTTGAAAATGTTACATATTTTTTTGCCCCCCTTTGTCTGCAATCCTGAATCCATCCCTGCATGCAAGGCTTGTATGAACATAACCCTTGACCAAACAATCAACGAGAGTCAACTAACTAACAACAAGTGACCAAACTCAAATATAATTTTATAAATAGGATCAAAGGCCTTTGTAAATTGTCCCAACATCAATGTTACCCTTTCAAAAACATGGAAATGCATTTTGGAAGGACAAGAATGCTTTGTCAATGATTTTGATCATCGAATTGGGAGATGGTAAGAACACTTCCTTATGGCTTGAAGCCTAGATCACCAATAAATGTTTCTATGAGCTTTGCAACCCAACCAATCTTAATGGCGCCATCAGTGAGTTTTATATTATCATGTTGATTTGAGATGGAGAAGAAAAAAATTCATTGATTTTATTTTGTCTCCTCTCCTTGAAAAAAATTGTGCTAGAGTGATCAGTGAGGATGAACCACCTTTTTTTGGAGCCCAAACCTGTAAGGGAAAGTCATGGTTAGATTGATGTGCCTATCCCTTTAATCCCAAATCTGTAAGAGCAACTTGACTCTCCACACCAGTGCCAAACAAATCAGTGTGTGCCCCAAGGTGAAACATTTCATGTGGCTATGCATGTATGCTAGAAGCCCTAGCAACCGTACTATTTTCAAATGCAAATGCAAACCTAACCCGTACTCCAATGATTGTACTCTCACTAAGGAACCCACAAAACACAGTGTGGGAGCATAAATCGGAGAAGGAGATGTGGAACTATGTTGCAAAGATGGGGCACACCATCACGGCCTTTGCCAATGACATGGACAGTAGGATAGATTCCTGCAAAAATTTAGTTTACATTTTCTGATTATCACTGCCTTAAACCTTGAACCATGTATGCTTTCATTTGCCGGTTCACTTGTAGAAATTGTAACAACAAGGTGTTCCGTAACGTTGTTTGGAAAGCTAACCTATGTTTTTTTGCAGGCTCTTGCTAAATGCAAACTCAATTCAACTCAAGTAAAAAAAAGAAGCAGGTGAACACACAAATCAATTCTTTGATTAAGTGGAGACCTCCCAACAACAATGAGGGCTAGTTCTCGCTTATTTTGGAGTTCAAAATAACAATGTTGGAGAGGCTCTTACCATCTTGGAAGGATTAAACTGGCTCTCTCACTGAATACAAAGCATTAACAAAGTGATTCTCAGGTGGTGGTGGTGGAAGGAGTTCAGAAAAATTCAAAGCATCAATGGCACATCTGCCCACTAATCAAGAGTTCCAACATACTGTTACAAATATTTAGAGAGGTGACACAAAGACATTTTGGGAAACAAATGCAGTAGCGAACTCCATTGCCTCAACCGCACCATTGAAGATTCAATATGGACAGTTCATAAAAGTGCCAAGCAATGCTTATGGTCATGATTGTTGCATACATGGCAATAAATTTGGTTAGTGGGTTCATCAGGGACTCTATTTCATCCTCATTTTCTGGCGTCCAAATCCGTCCTTGTTGATTCTTGACCTACAAAATGAACAACAATGAGCCAATGGCCATTGTTGTGGTGGCCGAAGGCACACTAATGCTAAAGTCAGGTGACTGAGTAAGGATGGATATAGACTGAAATTAGACTGTAAGTGCGTACCTTTCTCATCCCTTTTGTCACCTTATATAACGAGTATTCCACTCCTTCATTGACTCTATTGTCAAGGCGTGATGGAGGGGGAGACCTTACCTCTCCATGATTGAGTTCCTTTCGATACTTCGCTCTGTTTGGGACCCAATACGTGATTGGCTAAGAACTGTGTAAGATAGATCTTGTGGCAGTGATAAGCACCCAAAACATCGATTTTACACTCCTAAATATACAATTGTTAAGTCCAATTATCAAATAAAAATATCTCACTACGTGTATTTTGTGCATTTTGTAGGAATTCAAGTACAATTCTCAAATTATGCATAAATTGGCACAATAAGGCTAAATTCATCAACTAGAAGGCCCAATTGGAATTCGAATGCATTCATCAGGATTAAAGAATTTCAATCTCAAGACCCATGAAGTCAAACACACAAAGCAACAACAACTACGGATCTCGAGAAAATCAATATGAAGATATGGACGTCCACATGGCCAATTTTATCATAAAAAAAATCTCTACAAGACATGTTTCCTTATTGAACTCCAACACCATTCCTTGTTTCACTCAAACCATGTTTCATTGTTTCACTCAAACCATGTTTCCTTGTTTCACTCAACCATTCCTTGTTTCATTCAACCATGTTTCACTGTTTAACTCAAACTGTGTTTCCTTGTTTCACTCAAACCCTTTTTACCTATAAAAACCCTATACATGGAGTTCATAAGGGATAATTTTTCTTTAAGAGTTTTTCTTTGATAGTTTTTCTTTGAGAGTTTTTCTTTACAGAGTTTTTTAGTTGTAGCTCTTGGCTTTATATTTTTACTTGGGAGAAAAGTGCATATACTACAGTTTAAATTTTATTGAAGAAGTAAGTTTTATCTTTGTTATTTAACTTTTAGTTTAATACTTATTTTCACCATCCATTATTTTGCTATGCTCTTTATTCTTTAAGTTGAAAATCAAATATTGTCTTCTAATCCACGTGAAGTAGACGATAACCCCTACTTTCACTATATATTGTTGAATTGAATTGCAGGTTGAAGTAAGAAGAAAATAAATAAATAAATAAGAAACAACTTATATATTTCTTTGATTGATGTCAAAAATCATGCAACGACATTAATGTCGGTTTTTGGCATCAATCAAATGGCGCCGTTGCACATCACTTGGTGAAGAAAGACATTATTGAAGATACAACTTTGGAGACAATAGAGAAGATTTTTAATTTCTTTAATTTTTTGTCCTTTCCTTTATTTATTTATTTATTATTTTTTTGTCATCTTTATGCTTTTTTTTTTGGTAATTTTCAGCATATAACGGAAACAACACAGCAGCAGACGGCTCAAACATTGTTCGTTTAACGTGCAATTTTTACAAAACATTTCGTGATACTCCCCTGAATTTTCATAATGTTTTCAGATTTTTTTTGATGTCAGTTGCCTGTTGAACAAATTCGTTTGGAAAGGTTGGTGATAAAGCTGCGAAATTGCCTAAGACTTGCCTGAAGACCTTTTTTTTATTTTTTTTATTTTGTTTGTAGTTTTTAGTGAGGAATAGAGTTTATTCTTTTTTAACTTCTTTTTAATATGCCTCGAATGGTCGAGTGCAACTTGTAATAGTTAGACATTATTTTAGCATTAGGTTGATTGTTAGTTTTAGGTTAAATTTAATTCACTTTCATAAAATTTAAAAAAAAAAAAACTAAAAAAAACTCTGACTTCTTGACCAAGACCATTAAACATCTTTGCATGTGTAATTGTTTGATTGTGTGTTTATTTGTTTAGATAGCAATCGAAGTCAGAAATAAAATAAAATTCTTTGAAAAAGGGCTAATTTTTTTGTAGTGGACAACCAGTGGTGTTGTGGGGGGAGAGAGCAATTGCTTGAATCTATGAGGAGTAGCTCTCAAATAACACTTCTCTTTACTCCCACGGTGGAGACCTTGTGTCCGAGCTCACAAGTTAGTAAGTATCTCTTTCAGACACATTGTTTTAGTGGCTTGGGTGCTGAGTGAAAATCGATTGGACATTGCTTGGTGTTTGTTTATGTTTCTGAATCTTAACGAACTGCGTGGTTGCTTACGTTAATAAACTACCATAAACAGAGAGGGCAGACCTAGCCCTGTTTTTGAAACTGGTGGGATTTCATCACCCACCTCGTCACTCCAACTGTGTGAAACCAAAGCACATAATAAAATCAACTAAGATTAGAGCCAACTAGGACGGTGTTCATAGGACAACTAAAACCTAGGTTATTCTGTTAAATTTTGTGTTGACTAAAGCAAAACATGACGTTAGGTTTAATCATTCAATGAACTCCGAGAGGCCACTGCCACATGGGTAACTTACCCGGTACGCCAAGTCATTAGTAAGCTGCAGACCACAGAAGGACGTGGTGTAACTAATAGTTTTGGCTAGGAACACACACCCTAAGTACGTATTTGACACACATCGTTCTCATATCAATCGGTCTACAGAGCGGTAGCACAAGTATAGTTCTTAATTAGACCACGTGATCTCCTGTACTTGTGCAATAATCCGGCTTCTTGCAAGCGTAACTCTGACCTTCTAATTTTGAACTTTGTACTGTGGATACAAGCTTTTAGGATCATCTGTTAGCACCCTATCTAATCAGGCAATAATAGATAACAGTGTAACGCCCGCTGGTTTCAATCAATCTTGTCCCTCACAGATTAACAAGATAAAATCCCATTAAAATGTTGTTTGCTTAGATTTGGCATTTGTGTGGTTCAGAAGTGATTGTTGCTTGTGTATGTCTTCTTAGCAATCGTCTAGGGATACTTGATCTTGTGTTTTATCACTATCATCTTTCCAATCCATTTTTTTCCCTTTTATGAAAGTTTGGGAATGACCCAACAAGCGCTTGGTTCGTACCCAAAAGTTTTCTAGCCACCCTAATCCACTTTTTGCTTCTTCACCACACTCATCTCCACCTACCTCCCCTCACTCTCCAATCAACACTGAAATGGAAGAACGCCCAATTTGGGAATACAATGTTCCCTTTGCTGCTAATGTGCACGGATGCATTGAGCTGCCCCTATCACTACAGCTCAATTTGATATTAGACCGACTATTATTAATATGTTTCCGAAGTTTCATGGGCATGATCGAGAAAGCCCATATGTCCATCTTGGAAAGTTTCTTGAAGTTTGTAGTACTTTTAAGAACCAAAACATAGATGAAGAAAATGTCAGACTTCGCTTGTTTCCTTTTTCTCTTGATGATTGGGCCACCTCATGGCTAAATTCCCTCACTGCCAGTTCCATTAAATCATGGGAGGATTTAGTTAGAAAGTTTCTAGTGAAATACTTCCCCATGAGAAAGACCCTAGAAATTAGAAGAGAAATTGTGGAGTTTACTCAAACACATGATGAACCTTTTTTATGAAGCATGGGACTGCGTTCAAGATTTACTCATCAAGTGCCCCCATCATGGCTTTGAAAAACGAGTGTTAGTGCAGAGTTTTTATAATGGATTGATTGTCGAATCTAGAAATATGATCGAATCCATGCATCAAGGGAAATTCATGCGTAAAACTGGTACTGATGCTTATACCTTTCTAAATGAACTTGCTGATGATTCTCGACAATGGACTGCCCATAGAGAGTTGAAACCTAGTTCTTCTAGAAAATCACGTCTATTTGTACCAAAGGAAGATCTCGAACCAAACATCAAAATATTCCTAAAGGACATTACTAAGGAAATGAAATCTATTGTGACAAAGTCTACCTCCGAAGGTAGAGAACAGACTTATAAGTCTTGTACCTTTTGCCTTAAAAGAGATCATATAGATTTTGATTGCCCTTTAACTTCAGGTGGCAATGAACCTCTATAGGAGGTGTGTGTATTTAATAGTGAACGTAAATCAAACACATTCGGTCAAACATACACATCTGCAAATCGACATCACCCTAACCTTTCCTATGGTGGTGACTTTTATGAACAACCATCCAGAAGTTCAGGGAATCCTCCTGGGTTTCAACACCCTAGGCAGCCTAGTGGACAAGCCCACAACTCACGCACTTATCCCAGACAGGTTCAATATGGACCTCAATCTAACCAGTTGCAACAGAGTCAATATCCACCACATGGAGGACCTCTGTCATTCCGGCAAAATCAGTCTGTGAACCTTCCTATGGTACCTGTCCCTCATAATTCTTATGGTCAAACCTCAACTTAGCAACTTTTGAGACTTTGTACCTCAAAATCAATATGTTGCTCCTTTTCCACCTTCAAAATCATCATTGGAGGATATGATGCACCAATTACTGACAACTGATGCTGCTAATTCCCAAGCCATCCACCACCTTCAACAACAGTTGCAACAGTTGAGCGTGGGAAGGGAAAAAGGAATATTCCCCAGTCAGACCATCCCTAATCCAAAAGGTGCTCCCCAAGCCCATGTCAATGAAATTGGTAGTAATGTTGATTCACAGGGAGAAGTTAAAGTTGTCACCACCCTTCGTTCTGGCCGAGCAATTGATAATGACATAGAACAACCCAAGAGAGCTGATGTGATTTCCAAAGAGAACGTTCCTAAACCAATTGAGAACGCTAAAGATTCTTCTCAAACTAGTTTAAACTCACCCTCTCAGCTTCCCGTGGAACCAAGAAAGTATATACCTAAGGCACCTTTTCCCAAAGCCCTTTTAGGTAACAAAAAAGATAAGCAATTTCAAGAAATACTAGAGATTTATAAAGGAGTACACATCAACATCCCTCTTTTGTCTGCTATCCAACAAGTACCAGTCTATGCAAAAAATTTCAAGGACATGTGTACTAAAAAGAGAAAAACGGAAGTACCTGAAACTGCATGCCTTGCAAGCGATGCCACATCGCTTATTCAACAAACTGGAGTAATTAAGTACAGGGATCCAGGAACCCCTACTGTACCATGTTTCATCGAAAAAGACTTTGAAATTCGTGCCTTGATTGACTTAGGAGCGAACGTGAATCTCTTACCTTATCATATATATTTAGAACTTGGGTTAAAGGAGATGCAACCAACAAAAGTAGTTCTTAAGCTAGCAGATGAGTCAAAACGATACCCTAGAGGAATAGTTTTGGATGTGATTGTTCAAGTTGCATATTTTTATTATCAAGTTGATTTCATCATCTTAGACACTAGCCCATGCCCAAATAATCAAATTCCTGTCATCTTAGGGCGACCCTTCTTAGCAACTGCGGAGGCTAACATCAACTGTAGAAGCGGTAGCATGTATGTTTCTTTTGGGAACCTTAAAGCTGAATTGAATATTTTTAAGGTCTTGCAAAGGAGAGATGATCTCGATATGATTGAGGAAAAAGAAGAAGAAGTGTGTATTATTCGATCTTTTGAGTCTATGGCTCAATCGTCACCAGATGACGTATTGCTTCGTTGTCTCTCACACTTTGGTATGAACCTAGATATGGACGAGGCTATTGAAGAGGTCAACAATATGTTGGATAATGTGCCCATAATGCATATACCTGAATCTGAGACATTATCACGTTATCAATATGAGGAAGAGTTGTATTCATTTTCTTTCTTTAGAGAACAGTCACAAGATAGTGACTCATCCACAAGCACTCAGAAATCACTAGAACTTAAGCCTTTTCCAAATGAATTGAGATATGCATTTCTCGGTCCTGCGGAGAGTTATCCAGTGATTATTGCCTCAAATCTTACTGAGGAACACAGTGACAAGTTGTTGGAGGTCCTTAAAGCTCACAAGTCAGCCATTGCTTGGAATATTCATGACATCAAGGGTGTTGACCCTAGTGTCTGTGAGCATCATATTTATTTAGAAAATGAAACCAAAACATCCAGAGAACCCCAGCGACGTCTAAATCCCATTTTGAAAGATGTCGTAAATGAAGAAGTGTTGAAACTTCTGGATGCAAACATCATCTATGCTATCTCTGATAGCCAATGGGTTAGCCCAGTCCATGTGGTTCCTAAGAAGTCAGAAATTACAGTCGTTGAAAATGAGAACAAGGAACTTGTGCCACAAAGAATGAAAAAGGGATGGAGAATATGCATTGATTATCGTAAGTTGAACTCTAATACTCGAAATGATCACTTTCCCCTTCCCATTATTGATCAGATGCTTGAGAGGTTAGCAAGTCATCCTTACTATTGTTTCTTTGATGGATATTCTGGATACAATCAAATCCCTATTGCACAAGAGAATCAAGAGAAAACCACATTCACTTGTCCTTTTGGCACTTACGCTTATCGTCGCATGCCTTTTGGGCTATGCAACTCACCCGCGACATTTCAAAGATGCATGTCTAGCATATTCAGTGATATGGTGGACAACTTTCTTGAGATATTTATGGATGATTTTTTAGTATTCGGCTCATCTTTTGACCAATGCCTACATCACCTCTCACTTGTCTTAGAGCGCTGCGAAGAAAAATGTCTTGTTTTAAATTGGGAAAAGTGTCACTTCATGGTGAAGCAGGGCATTGTTCTTGGGCACGTTGTCTCTCCAAAAGGCATTGAGGTGGACAAAGCTAAGATTGATGTCACTTCATCTCTTCCGATTCCAAAATTTTTTAAAGATGTGCGATCTTTCTTGGGGCATGCTGAATTTTATCGCCGCTTCATTAAAGATTTTTCGAAGATTGCACGCCCTATAACCAGTGTCTTAGCTAAGGATGTTCCCTTTCTTTTTGACGACAAGTGTATATCTGCGTTTCTGCATCTTAAATCTAAACTAGTCTCAGCCCCTATCATCCGAGCTCCTGATTGGGTGCTACTCTTTGAGATTATGTGTGATGCCTCTGACTATGCTGTAGGTGCAGTTTTGGGTCATAAAGTTAACAAACTTCCTCATATTATCTACTATGCTAGCAAAACTCTGAATGAGGCTCAACTCAATTACTCAACCACGGAGAAAGATATGTTAGCCATTGTTTATGCACTCGATAAATTTCGTTCCTATCTCATTGGAGCTAAAGTCATTGTGTACACTGACCATGCAGCCCTTAGATACATTCTCAATAAGAAAGACACCAAACCTCGACTGATTCGATGGGTTCTTTTGATTCAAGAATTTGATCTTGAAATACGAGATAAGTCAGGTACAGAAAATGCGGTCGCTGACCACTTGTCTAGGATAACATCACAGTCATCTACTAGTATTTTGCCCATTCAAGAGGACTTCCCAGATGAACAACTTCTCTTGGTAGAGCAAGAGATTCCTTGGTATGCCGACATTGTCAATTTTTTAGCAACTGAGGAACTCCCTTCACACTGGTCTAAGCCAGATCATGACAAGTTTTTGTCTAGGGTCAAGTATTATTCTTGGGATGAGCCATATTTGTACAAATACTGCCCTGAACAACTTATCAGAAGATGCGTTCCAGAAGTTAAACAACTTAGCATTCTCTCATTTTGCCATGATCAAGCTTGTGGTGGGAATTTTAGTTCTAAGAAAACCGTGGAGAAGGTTCTCCAATCAGGTTTTTATTGGCCTACCATTTTTCGAGATGCTCATGAGTATTGTAAAGTCTGTCACCGATGTCAACAACTTGGGCGAATAACTCGTCGACACATGATGCCTCTGAATCTTATTCTAGTGGTGAAGTTTTTGATGTTTGGGGCATCGATTTTATGGGACCATTTCTATCCTCCAATGGGTATCGATACATCCTTCTTACAGTGGATTACGTTTCTAAATGGATAGAGGCCATTGCCACTAAAACCAATGATCACAAAATTGTTATTTCATTCATAAAGGGAGTTTATCTTTAGTAGATTTGGCACCCCCAAGGGTATCATTAGTAATGGGGGTAAGCATTTCTGTAATCGCGTATTTGAGCATCTTGTTAAAAAGTATGGGGTTACTCACAAAGTTTCCCTTTCCTACCATCCTCAAACAAGCGGTCAAGTTGAAGTCTCAAATCGTCAAATCAAGAACATCCTCGAAAAGACTATCAATCCAAATCGGAAAGATTGGTCTTTACGCCTTTTGGATGCCTTATGGGCATACTGAACTGCATTCAAAACTCCTTTAGGGATGTCTCCCTGGAGATTGGTCTTTGGTAAACCATGTCACCTTCCTGTTGAACTCCAACATAGAGCTTATTAGGCTACAAAGAGTCTAAACTTTGACCTTGATATGGCTGGTAAAAAATGGAAACTTCAGCTCAATGAGCTAGAAGAATTGAGGTATGATGCTTATGACTTATCCAAGAACTACAAAGATAAAATGAAGTGGATACATGACAAAAGCATCATGAGAAAAGAGTTCCATCTTGGTCAAAAAGTCCTACTCTACAACTCTCGTCTTCATCTCTTTCCAGGTAAGCTAAAAACTCGTTGGTCTGGTCCATTTATTGTACGTGATGTTAAAAATTATGGTGCCATCACCGTAGAAAACCCTACAAATGGTGGTCTCTTTCAAGTAAATGGACAGCGACTAAAACCATACCATGAACTTCCCACAAGGTCAGTGGAAACCATTCAGTTGATTGATCCTAACTATGAGGATTAGTCACGCCTACAAATTCGTACTCCACTAAGCCTTTTTGGGGTTGGTATCCACCACCCCCATTACGTCCGACAATGACATTAAACTTAGCGCTACTGGGAGGCAGCCCAATCCGTTTATGCATTCATTCATTCATAAAATAATAATAATAATAATAATAATAATAATAATAATAATAAATTATTAATAATACCGCCAATTCTTGTTTGGGGGTGATGTATTTTAATAATACATCACCCCACAACTCACTCTTTTTCATTGCAGGGACGGTACAAATATTCAACAAATCATCTGAGGTAATAAGTTCTAATTTTTATTTCTTACTTTTCATTTCATTTGTTTAACACTGGGGACAATGTTCTATTTGTTTGGGGGTGGGGAGATTTATCAAAATTTATACCTCTTTTGAAAATCGTTTTCTAAAAAAAAAAAAAAAAAATGGTGTGGTATCCTAGCTATGATGAGATTGGATTACTTGATTCATTACATTTAGGCAAAAAGATGTTGGAAGTTTATTGCTAGAGTAAATATTGCATTTGAGCATTCAGGAACAAATAAATTTTTGCACAATTACCATAGATGTAGTTTGGAATACAAAAGTAAGTTACTTCCTGAGAATCTATAGGAATAATAGTGGAGACTTTAACCTTGTGAGCTATCAGGCCTTTCATTTTATTCAGAGTGTTTTACACAACTCCGAGTCATATGTTGACTTAAAATTTTATTGGACATTAACTTGTTGTGAAGTCTCATTATTGCCAATGGCATGACAGCTCAACGGTTGGAGCTTGACGGATGGTACCACTTGGTCATGGGTTCGAACCCAGCTTGCGGCATGTTTATCAGTTTATGGTGTGTTGACCAGTTCTGGTCTTTAATGGGTTCCGGGATCCTATAAAAACCCCGCTCGCCTTCCAAAAAAAAAAAAAAAAAAGTCTCATTATTCTTCTTTTTGGTTGGTCACTGAGGATGACATCTTTTTTGAGTTAAGAGAAACATAGGTCTTGTAGTCTATTTGAGACTTATAACCATTACCAAGCCTTAGAATGTAAATTAGGCATCTCTTGTCCATTTGAACCTTCTCAAAACCATCTTGCTAAACATTTCATCCAATACTAATGTGAGCCTTTATCTTTTTTTTAGATATATATAAAAATAAAAAAAATAAAAAAAACCCCCATATTTCCCTTTATGTTTCTGAAAAATGTTAGGAAGATTTATGAAGAAAAATAGGAGTGCAAAGTGAAACTACAAAGTCCAAGGTTCTTCAGAGAAAAAAAAAAGGTTCTGATAAAGAAGAAAAAAGAAACAAAAAAAGGGGTTGCAAAGAAAGGAGAATAAAATGAAGTGATTGATGAGTCCCCTATTAATCTATTTGAAGACCCTACATTTTCAGAAACATCATTTTACTTGCCATCTACCCCACTCCTCCTCATATATATATATATATATATATATATATAATAAAAAATAAAAAACCAGATTTATTGCCTTTTTAGAGAAGTCCTAATTAACCCTATGGTAAGGTATGGTAAGAAGTGGAGAGTAGATGAGAAAACGTTATGGTGGGTAACTCGACATTCTTGCAAGTGATCAACATTCCTTCCTTGAGACTATTATTCTCTTTCATGTTCGTTTATTCTTATGAGCATGTGAGAAGTTTGAATTTTCACATTTCCTCTTTTCCTCATATGCAAAAGAGAAAATATTTTACCCAAACTCAGAGTGATCATTTCAGAGATATTAACTGGTGAGTTTTGAAGTCAAAACAGCTATTCCAAAGGTGGATTAGGATGTACGTTACTTTGACATGAAAAGTTGCATTTGTTGGTTATTCACACACACACACCTTGTTCCAAAGTTGCTCACTTGTAATGTGCATTTTAGTAAGAAATTACATGTCTCTTGACTTCTATGTGGTTGAATAATAGAGATATTCTCTGAGAACAATAGGTCACACATCAATTTTGTTTCATATAAAAAAAATGTTTGTGGGTGTCATCCTGGATAACCCTCAGGAGGCTAAAACTCCTCTTTTAGTGTCATGCTAGGGGTTCAACGCATTGTTGCATATTGTAAATGCAATCGAGTCATACCAGCGAAAATGGCATTGATTTCTTTGAGAAGTTTATGACGAGTAAAAAATATTTTGTTTTGTATTCTTATCTTTCTTTTCGTTGTTCTTTGCTAGAGGACTAGCAAAAAGTTGTTTGGGGGTGGTGTGATAAGCACCCAAAACATCGATTTTATACTCCTAAATATACAATTGTTAAGTCCAATTATCAAATAAAAATATCTCATTACGTGTATTTTGTGCATTTTGTAGGAATTCAAGTACAATTCTCAAATTATGCATAAATTGGCACAATAAGGCTAAATTCATCAACTAGAAAGCCCAATTGGAATTCGAATGCATTCATCAGGATTAAAGAATTTCAATCTCAAGACCCATGAAGTCAAGCCCACAAAGCAACGACAACTACGGATCTCGAGAAAATCAATATAAAGATTTGGACGTCCACATGGCCAACTTTATCATAAAAAAATCTCTACAAGACATGTTTCCTTATTGAACTCCAACACCATTCCTTGTTTCACTCAAACCACGTTTCCTTGTTTCACTCAACCATTCCTTGTTTCATTCAACCATGTTTCACTGTTTAACTCAAACCGTGTTTCCTTGTTTCACTCAAACCCTTTTTACCTATAAAACCCCATACATGGAGTTCATAAGGGATGGTTTTTCTTTAAGAGTTTTTCTTTGATAGTTTTTCTTTGAGAGTTTTTCTTTACAGAGTTTTTTAATTGTAGCTCTTGGCTTTATATTTTTACTTGGGAGAAAAGTGCATATACTACAATTTAAATTTCATTGAAGAAGTAAGTTTTATCTTTGTTCTTTAACTTTTAGTTTAATACTTATTTTCACCATCCATTATTTTGCTATGCTCTTTATATTTTAAGTTGAAAATCAAATATTGTCTTCTAATCCACGTGAAGTAGACGATAACCCCTACTTCCACTATATATTGTTGAATTGTATTGCAGATTAAAAGAAGAAGAAAATAAATAAATAAGAAACAACTTATATATTTCTTTGATTGATGTCAAAAATCATGCAGCGACATTAATGTCGGTTTTTGGCATCAATCAGGCAGCCCAAAGATTTGGGTTTGGGCCTTATTGTCTTGGGCTAAGCTCCAAAATTTGCACCACGATGGGCTGGTGTAATCTAGGCTTGGGCGTCTGACTTACGGGCTGAACAGTGGCATGGATGAGTCTAGGCTGGACCATGCTTGGGCCTGCTTGTGGCCATACTGAGGCCTTCCGTATTAGGGTTCACTCGTGCCACGTGTATGGCTGCGGTTGGGTGACTGTTTGATGTCTCATCAGTTACTCCCCCTAGTTAGTGGGGTTATGTGCAGACCCATTAACTTTTTGAATGGGGATTTGTGAAACATGTTGGTAACTGAATTCAACGCCCCTTCATTTTCTCTGCAACACTTAAATTTTATGTGACTATTGGGCGATCATATCCCACAAACAATGCGCCTATATAAGCTTGGTTTGGCTAGCGCAGAGTTTATCTTCCTATCTTCAAGATGGAGTTCTCTGAATATTCTCCTACCCTGATTTTTTCAAGGGCTATGGAGAGGCATCCATTGGTGAGGTCTCTGAATATTCTGACTTTTGCAGCGATGAATCCCAAGAGAATTTTCACTTTGAGGGAGCTCACTGGTTTGAGTGAGCTTCTAGTTGTTTTTTGATAGTTCCCAAATTTTCTTTTACATTGTGGAGAAGAAGTCGAGGGCACCTCCTTGGTCTTGAATTGGTCATCCAGCACGAGGCATGCTTGCAGTTTCTTCCATATCCTTTGGGAGATAATAATGACAACTTTCTCTACCACCAAGTGGTTGATCATGACGTTCCTTTAGCTGCAACTCTGGTATTTCTTCCAAAAGATAGACTGACGAGGCGGATCCACAATATGTGTTCTGGTAGATCTTCACTCGCACCTTCCTTTCCTCCAAGCTTAGATGCTTGTAATGTGTAATCCTCTAATGTGATCAATCTATTGAGTTTTGTAACAACTCTTTGTTAATCATTAAAATCTACCTTTTTCATATATACTTCATGTTTCTTCTTTGACATTATGTGTGACCTTTGCCTGGATGGATGGGGATTTGTAGTATACAAAAGCTCAACCTTAAATAGGAATTAGGCTAACTTGATATGCTTACGTATTTCCTTGTCCCAACCAGTATAGATCACAACGAGGCGACTTAATCCAAAGTAGGAATTTAGATATTGAGAAGCATTTTCATTTGGATGGAATGCTTCTTGAAGTAAGATGACCACTTCCCGGGTAGGATCTACGTTTGTTGAGATAGTCTAACTTAGTCCTAAACATGAACTAAATATTACAGTACCTGTCTCGGCATGAACAAACTCGAGGTCATAAAGTAGCACGCCTTAACCTTAAACATGACTTAAGTTTACGAGAAATCATCTCGGTCCAAACAGACTAGATTCCATAACATAGCGCGTCTTGACCCTGAACAAGGTTTAAGTATACGAGAAACCATCTTAGTCCGGATGGACTAGATTTCATGAGATAACCCAAATTAATCCTGAACAGGACCTTGGTAGTCAAAGGGGTCATTCTGGCCCGACGGACTGGAATACACAATGGTAGTGCTGCCGCGGGGTTGTACTCGATCTGTTATACAACACTATGTTTCCTTAGGTGGACTAGGTTACTTATACGCGGCGAGTTTCCAACATCTTGAATATGACTAGACTTGGCCTTGTGTGCAATCGTGGTCCCCTTGATCGGACCAAGTTATCCGAGCACGGTGAACCATCGTGAGACTGGACTCGATCCGTTATGTAGCATCGTGGTTTCTTAGGCAGACAAGGTCACTTACGTGTGCTTTCCAAAAAAAATGTCACTTACGTGTGGCGAGTTGACGACATCTTGAGCAAGACAAGATTCGGCCGCTGTGCGCCATCGTGATCCCCTTTGTAAAACCAAGTTACCCGAGTGCGGTGAGCCGTCATGAGACTGGATTTGGTCTGCTATGTGCCTTTATGGTCCTTTGGTTTGACTAGGTTGTTTTAGCACGGCGAGTCATCGCAAGACCATTGTGTGCCTTTGGTTGGATTAGGCACGTTCTTGTGCATGGAGTCATGAAATGAAATTTAAAGAGAGTACCTTTATTGGTAATACTTCTTTAAGTGTTTACATAACACAATGTTTTCAGATGCTCTCCATTTACTTTTTCAACCAATAGGTTCCAGGCCTATTGATTGTTGTCCCTTGTAGAGACCTTCCGAATTTGGACTAGGCTTCCCTTCCCCCGGGTCTTTCGTGTTCGACTGGGATTTTCTGAGTACCTAATCACCAACTTTAAATTATGGAGGTTTAACATTCTTATTGTAATATGGGCCATCTTCTGTTGATAGGCTGCCATTCGAATGGAAGTTCCATCTCTTCGCTTTTCGAGCGGATCTAGTCCGACTCTCAGAGCTTCATCATTGTCCTCCAAACTGAACTTCTCCATTTTGAATGTAGACATTCCTAGTTCTACTAGGACCATTGCTTCGGACCCATAGACTAGGGCGAATGGTGTTTCTCTAGTCGGGGGTCCTTTTGTGGTATGGTATGCCCAAAAGATGCTCGGAAGCTCAGAGAGCCAGAGCCCTTTAGCTGATTCGAGTTTCCTCTTGATTTCTTCCAAGATCGTTCAGTTGGTGCCTTACGCTTGTACATTGGCTTGGGGATGCCATGGCACTAAACAGTGGCGACTGATGCTCATATTAGCGCAAAGATTTTTAACCTTTTTTCCCTCGAATTGAGTCCAGCTATCACTGACCAATGTTCTCGGAATTCCAAACCTGCGGGTAATGGATTTCCAAAAGAAGTTCTCAATTTCGTTCTCTCCAATCTTAGAGAGCGGATCTACTTCTACCCATTTGGTAAAGTAGTGGACTCCCACAAGGAGAAATTTCCTTTTTCCAGAGATGGAGAATGGGCCTACAATGTCCATCCCCACCTATGCAAAGGGCCATGGGCTGGTCATTGGGACCAGGTTCTATGAAGGCATGTGCGTTTATGGGGTGTACCTCTGATACTTGTCACATTTACGGACCAAGTCTTTGGCATCTTTTGCATCTTGGGTCAGTACTACCCCAGCATTAGGGCCTTGTGAGCCAATGTCCTTCCTCCAAGGTGGTTTTTGTAAATTCCTTCGTGGATTTTTCTATGGACATTGTCCGCCTCGTGGGGGGTCAAGCACCTGAGCAGTGGGTTAGTTGTTGTCTTGATGTACAACCTGTCATTAAGGAGTGTGTACTGTAGTGTCTGTTCTTCAGCTTACGAACCTCTAGCTTTTCTGCCAAGAGAGCTCCATCTTTTATGTAAATGATTAGAGGGTTCATCCAGTTGGTCTCCTCGCTTGTGATAAGCCTCGTAGAGTTCCTCCTCTTCCAGGGCTGACTTATCCCAGTACTCTATGAGTCCGTTAGAGTCGTCTGTTGCGAATGAGGTCATCTTGGCTAGAGTGTTGGCTTCTTTGTTGTTTGTCCTGGAACAACGACGGAGTAGAATTCTCTTGAATCCTTTCTTCGTGTTCATTGTTTTCTGGCAATAAACCATCATCCGAGGGTTTTTAACGTTGAATTCACCATTCACTTGGTTGACCACCAGTTGAGAATTGCTGAACACTATGATATTTTCCACTCCAATTCTTTTGGTCAATTTTAGTCCAACTAGGAGGGCCTCATACTTTGCCTCATTGTTTGAAACGTGAAAGCCTAATTTGATGGATTTCTTAAGGGTGGTCCCTTCTGGGTATGAATAACGAGCCCGACTTCTTACTCTTTTCATTGGATGACCCGTCACATTGCATAATCCATCCTTGTGAGGGTGGTTCGGGGTCCTCATTCCCTCTTTGTTGCTCGACTCCAGTTTTCCTGTTCCAATGAACTCAACGATGAAATCTGTCAACGCTTGTGCCTTAATGGACGTTCTCGGAGCGTAATGGATGTCGAATTTTCCTAGCTTTACTGACCATTCTTCCTGGGAGCTATGGTTTGTGCAATACTGACCGGAATGGGTTGATGCAAATTTTATCGACTTAAATTAATAGGCTAATTTAACCTGATTGTTATACCGCAAGTACACGGTTGTTTAACTGGTAGACAATGGAAAATACGAGTCGATCCCACGAGAATTGAAAACTACAATCTATTTAAACTAGCTTGAAAAGGGTTGCAACAATCAAAATTTTTTAAACTAATGGAAGGCAGAAAAATAATTAAAAATAGAGTTTGAGAATCAAATATAGGGATACTAAGGCTTTCGAATCATCCATCAGGTTCTTAAAATTATACTAATGTCAATTCTTGTCTCCTAGAAGTGTAGTAGATTGATTATAACAAAGATGCAAATGCTTAACATTAATTGTTATTTAAGGCACAACTAATCACATGTTTAACTAGCAATGTAATAGATTGATTTTAGCAAATATGCAAACCCCTAGCATTAATTGTCTGTTTAGGGCACAACTAATCACAAGTTTAACTAATACGAATAAAACATGCTTAAACAAAAACATATAATAGTTTTAATTACCATGGATGCATGACATACACAGTGAAAGTAATATGCGTTTGTTTACAACCCAATGTCAAATCATACAATGCATTGGAAAACAATACAAAAATGAAAGTAAATTCTATTAAGCCTGAGGAATTATCTATACCTTTGTTGGGGTTTAGAAGATCATGGTGGAGGTGGTTGCGACAACGACGTTGGTCAACTCCCTCTCTTCCTCCCGGATTCAAGCCTTCAAGCTCTTGTTTTAACCTCCAAATCCCGTTCTCCCTAGCTTGGAGAAGAGGAAATTCATAAATAGAAAAAAGATATAAGTTTTTTTTTTGAAAGGCAAGCAGGGTTTTAATAGGATCCCATAACCCATTAAAGACCAGAACTGGTCAACACACCATAAACCGATAAAGATGCCGCAAGCTGGGTTTGAACCCATGACCCAGTGGTACCATCCGCCAAGCTCTAACCGTTGAGCTGTCATGCCATTGGCAAAAAAAAAAGTTCATGGGTAACTGCACCTGGGGCTCACTTCTTAGGGCGCATGTTCGATTTTGGGCACCCTCGACTCAACTGTTGCATGACTTGTGTGGGTCAGGTCATCCAGCACTAAAAAAAAAAGTTTTTTTCCTCTTAGGATTCAAATTATGTTAGGTTGTCAACTTGTGGCATTATTTTCTCTATAAATTGGGCAGAATTGGATGAAGTGGTACGCATATGAATTGTAGCCCTATCTGTTAGCTTTCCACAACCATGAGAATCGTGTGATTTTGACATCTAGCTCGTTATATGAACAAAATACTGAGATCTGTTTAGAAGGTGACGAGATAAAAAGTTTCTAAAAGTGTCAAAAGGAAGGTTTGCCTAATTGCCCAAAAGAGATCTTCCAATTATGTTATTTGACTTTCCGCTTTGATTCGATTTCATCGTTTAAACTTTGAATCCTATAAGAACACGAAAAGAAAATAATTAGGATGAAATACAATATTCGAAACACTAACAAATATAAATTATAAGGTAACTTAAGTACAAATTATGTGAAGATTGTGGGTACTCAGTAAAAACTATTATTGAGTGAGCTTGGAAGTAGGGTCTCAATTTCCTTAAGGAGGTTAGTTTCTGCCCCATCTAATGTTTTGCTGACGTGATAGACATGTTTTTGTGTCTCTTTATCCTCTCAGTTGCATTAAGATGATGGCATGCACCGAGACTGAGAGGTATAGGTATAATGTCTCAACCGGAATGGGTGTTGAGAGCAGCTCGGAGCTCTCCATGTGCGCTTTCAGATCTTAGAAGGCATGTTCACCTTTTTTCGCCCAACTGGAATTCTTTGTTCCCCTTTTAGGATTTTGAAGAAAGGGAGGCATCTGTCCGAGGATTTAGAGATGAACTTGTTCACGGATGTCACTCTCATAGTTAGGCTCGAAACTCCTTTGATGTTCGTATGTGACCTCATGTAGATAAGAGTCAAGATCTGCTTTGGATCAACCTATATCCCTCTTCGGTTGATTGTGTAGCCAAGGAACTTTCCTAATTTAACCCCAAAAGTATATTTTTGTGGGTTTAGCTTCATTTGGTAATTACGGAGTTGGCAGAATGCTTCTTTAAGGTCCCAAAGGGAGAATGCTTCATTCGGTAATTACTTTCCTAATTGAAGACTTTTTACCAAACCTCCATCGTCTTTCCAATTTGTCCTTTGAACATCTGGTTTACCAATGGTTGGTATGTGGCCCTCGCATTTTCAGTCCGAATGACATCACCAGGTAGCAGTATGTGCCCCTGTCAATTATGAAGGAGGTTTTCTCCTGATCCAGTAAGTGCATGCTAATTTGATTGTAGCCAAAGTATGCGCCCATGAAACTGATAAGGTTGTGCGCAGACGTTGCGTCGACTATCTGGTCTATCCAAGGCAGTGGAAAACTGTCCTTTGGACAACCTTGTAGAGGTTCGTGTAGTCAACACATACTTTCCACTTGTTGTTTTTCTTCTTTACTAAGACCATGTGTGCGAGCCAATCTGGATACCCTGACTCCCTTATCATGTCGGCATTCAATAGCCTTTGCACTTCCTCATTAATGGTCTGCTTGCGCTCGGGCGCCACTGACTTCCTTTTTGTCAAACTAGTTTTAAGTTTCGATTGACTGCTAGCCGGTGCGTGATTATGGAGGGGTCAATTCACACCATGTCTCTCATTGTATAGGCGAATACATATTGATTCTCCTTTAAGAGTGTGGACAGTTGGTCTGCCAACGTCCGGTTACAGTTGGAGTTTATTTGTATGGATTTGTTGTTATCCGGGTTGTCCAAGCATATGGTGAAGACTTCTTCTTCCGGTTGCCCGACATTTGACCTCCCCCGTGGGCTGGAGGGAGGTTTGGCATTCGAAAGCGAAAATGTGTTCTTTGCATCCGTGCCTGGAGCCTCCTTGCTTGTGTCCCTTTGTTCGAATTGTTGTGAGTCATTTCTTGGTCGCCTGGCTACGGCGTAGACATTCTAGAGCAATAATCTGGTCTCCTCTAGTTGTTCCTACTTCTGCGTCCGCATGATATTTGAGACATTGGTGCTGCTTGGAGACCACTGCCTCCATATGGCGCAGCTCGACCCAGATTCACATTGTGCTCTGATGGAACGTCCATGACCGAGAACTCTATCATCGAGATCCTTGGCAGGTCTGGCTCCCTTGCGACTACCGACAACTTAATCATTCTAATGGGATATCAACTTTTTCCATTGAAGCTGAACATGGCTTGGTTGGCAGGTGTCAGCTCTTTTTCCGTCAGTTGCATCCTTACTTCCCAAGCAACAAAACATTGGTGGAGTTGCTCGTGTCCACCAGCAACATCCTTACTTCCCATTTTGCTTTCCCTATTGAGATAACAAGGTGTTGTTGTGAGAGAAGCGAACTCCACTCATGTCCTGCTCTGTTAAGGTCGGGTCCGATGTTGTTCTTTCTCGTCATATGCGCTGAACAAAATGATTCACGTAATGGGATTTGGCTCGTAATTCCCGTACCGATCTTTTCAATGAACGGTTTGAGTGCTCGCCTTCCTCATTTGCCCCATGGAGGATGCATATGAAATTGAAAGTCATCTTTTCTGCTTCCTATATGGATTCTTCTTTTCCCCCTTGGGGCTGCCTATCCCTAAAGTCAATGAACTCCTTCAGTTTTCCTTTTACGACCCAGTATTGGGTCTCGTTCTTGAGGCTCTTGCAGTCTTGGGTGTCATGACCTATCTCTTTGTGATAAGAACAATGTTTGTTTTTATCACGTTTCAAAGGGTCTCCCCTGAGCTTTGGTGGCCACTTGATATCCTCTCAGTTTTTCATGGTGGACAGGATGTCAGACAAACTAGAGTTAAATGGTGTGTAGTGGTGGTATTTGGGGTTGTTGGTCTTATTAGGCTTTGTCAGGTCGGACCCAGCCTGGCTATTGCTCCATTTTTTCCTGGGGCTATCCCCTTCATTGTCTGCGTCCATGTCCCTAGTTTTTGGAAAGTACTTGGCCTCGTTATCTTCCCATTTCTGGCTGCTAACATCTCTATGCACTACACCAAAAACCCCCATTAGCAACGGTTCTATACCGTGGGTGTAACCCATTGCCACGGCTAAGAGCCGTGGGCTACAGAGGCGTCGCGAAATTCTTTGTAACGGCTATAAACCGTTGCTAAACATTGTAGCAACGGTTTTATGCTTGAATAGGGGTGGTGATTTTCAGCATTTAGCCACGGTTTTAAACCGTTGCAAGAAGAATAGCAACGGTTTTTAGCCGTGGCAAAAATAGCCACGATTTTAAGCCGTGATACAGTATGGATACTAGCAACGGTTTTAAACCGTGTCTAATTAAGTAGCAACGGTTTTAAGCCGTGGCTAACCCTGGCCACGGTTTTAAGCCGTGGCTAAACAGTGAGAAATAAACCGTGGCAAACGTGATAGCAACGGTTTTTAGCCGTGTCAATTCATGGCCACGGTTTTAAGCCGTGGGCAGGAGTAGCCACGGCTTAAAACCGTTGCAAGTTTAGCCACGGTTTTAAGCCGTTGCAATAGCTTTAGCAACGGTTTTAAGCCGTGGCAAGGTAGCCACGGTTTTTAGCCGTTGCAATAGTTAGCCACAGTTTAAAACCGTGGCAAATGTTTTTTTTTTTTTTTTAATAATAATAATTTTTTTTTTTTTTTTTTTTTTTGCTATCAAATGACTTTGAGTCATTGAGTCAAAATCTATCAATTAATGGAGGCAAAGTAATGTAATTAATAAGAAAATGTATTACATTGAGTCAAAATCTATCAAATAATATCTCAAATACAATGATAGTCAAGGAAATAGTCATCTGAAATGATAGTAGAAGAGCGAACAGAAGAAACATGGTCTTGGGTTGTGTCTTGAGTAAGAAATAACCGCCAAAGAAGTTGCCCAGTCATATGGATACTTATGTTCTGCAAAAGAGAACACTTAGTAGGATATTTTCATAAACTACACTAAAGAATACTTATGTTTCAACACTCTCACGCATTCCTGAAGTGATGCTTGTTTCCTTCTGTCGTGAACTGACCTGGAATCAAGAATAGTGAAGCCTGGAATTTTCAATTATCTAAGAACAGTGAACACTCTCACGCATTCCTGAAGTACAATAGATTTCACTACATGAGTCATCTATGCAGCACTCAACATCATTTATATTCAAAGTATGAGTTATGAAGAACCCAAAGAGTTCTAATGTCCTACCAGTTCTCTTAATAAACCGCAAGCGGCTCTCCTTGCTATGTAGCCTCTGAGGTATGCCGGTTCCTTGACACTTTTTTTAGCTACAACAAGAATGGAATGAAACGGTGCATTATTCATATGAAATGAAACAGTGCATTATTCATATGAAACAGTGCATTATTCAAATGAAATGAAACAATGCATTATTGAGTACCTCAGTTATTTCATATATAAATAGCCAACATCAGCACATTCACTAGGTCGTAATTCACCCATATGAACAAGTTTTGTTCCCTAAGTGTCTACCTCAACTATGTATATTGACAGTTTGCAAAGCAGATCATACTCTAATATTTAATAGCAGCAAGCGACACCAAGTGTTAAAGATAAAAATACGAGTATATATAGTAAAGAAAACTACACTTGGTGTAATAATGTTAAAATGAGATACCATTGTATAGGTTAGATATAATCTTTATCATATAATATATGTTCATGTTGAATCATGCACATAGAGATAATATTGACACCCAACTGATCAAGAATACTTTACCTCAACTTCCAGCCTGATGAACCATTTGTGACATTTTGGATAACAAATGGCCGGGATTGTCTGAAAATTTCAAAGGAAGCAGATTGCATACAACTTAAATGTTGCCATTGGCATGCTCGACCTAATTAGCTTATCAAATCTTTAGAGTTGTTGGCAAAAGTAGTAAGTAATCATTATTTATTATGTGACAGATTAAGCAACAATCACTCCCAACACCCATCAATTAAATTGTGTCTTTGTACACAAATTTGCAAACTAATTGAATTGTTATCATTAAATTAAATAAATCGTCAGTTTAATGAGTTGATGGTTACCCATCCTCGCCCCAACCATTTATGAACTATATCAAGCCTTCCATGTACCATGGTTCCCAAGAAATCAAAATAGACTATTACTCCTTATGCAGATTTTATAAGACCTCAGAAACGTTAAAATATCAAAGAATTTTTTCTACTGTAAACTGAACTGAACTTTATAACAAAAAAAAAAAGTAATTCACAGTCACTGAATTTTCCCAATTTTATAGCTGATTTGATTGTGTTTGGGTTTACCTTGAACACCAACTGCAAGCTCGAATGCCTTTCCGGATAAATATTTCTTTTCTTGTGAAGACGATCTGAAACATCTCAGCCTGAAATAGTTGCTAAGAGTACCTGAAGAAGAACCATAGATCATAAAACAGTGAGATACATTCATTCATTGAAGAGCCCTCAAAAGCAATAAAAGTCCAATCTTGAAACTTACCCAGATAAAAGCAATAAGAGACCTAGAAATATTGAGATTAAAATACTGCAACTTATGAAAATGACAACTATGTATCAGTAATTTCAAAAGCCCAAACATGTATAAATTGTACTAATATCAATTGCAACAGATTTCATCAAGAAAATTCAGACTAGATTTCCACTCATGCTCTTTTGGAGGTGAGATTTCCTGTTCTTAGGCAGTCAAATATAAGAAAACCCATGTATAAATGATCCCCGCAAACAATAAAAAGCACCTAAACAGCAATTGTATTCACATAAATAAGAAAACCCATATTGCAGAGTGTCGCAGCAGCGTGTTCGCATGAAGGCCACTGCATCGCAGCAGCTCAGAACACAGCACAGCAACAGGACGCTCTGCGACGCAACAGCGTCCATCAGCCTAACGCGTATCCACCATCTCGCCACGGCCTTACCACCAGTCCAGGCCGCAGCACAGTCCGCAGCAACCAGTGCCCAGTCCTTCCAGTCCGCAGCCTCTCCCTGCTCCGAAAAACAGGGGACACTCTGTTTTACAGCAGAGTGCCCTGCCAGCACTCGGTTCCAGGACCTACCATTGCCCATTCTTGCTGCGTCTATTCTTCCCCGTGACGTGTGTATACAGACTACTTACCATGACCCCTTCTACTTGGAGTATTGTCTGTCTCATAGGTTCTAAAAGAGGCAGCGGAACTCCAGCATCAACCAATTCCATGGCACTAAAAATGAAGCAAGGAACATGTCAGTTGAACGGATAGGCATAAACCCTCCTGATGAGCTGGTTAAACACATCTAATAACAGCTAAACCTAACAAGGCCCAATGTTCAAAGAAGGCTAAGAATGAAATACATCCAACAATACACCAATTTACAGACCAAAAAGCTAAGAAGGCTAACAAGTGGTATTTTTTTTGTTCAAAGAATGAAATGAAAATGGGATTCCTATAGAATGGATGGAAGATTGGTAGTACTATATAAAGAGCTGTTCTTGCAATATGTAATAAATATTAGTAAGTGGGGTCTGTTGGTGATATAAATAATTTTTAGTAAATGGGATTCCTATAGAATGGATGAAAATGGGATTCCAAAATAAGAGGCAAAATGCAGCATGAATAAGTTTAGGGTGGAAACTAAAGCATAACGAAACTGGATGTAAGCACCACAGCATTCCACAAGCAAACAGAAATTCTAGGCAGAGAGCAACAAAAAAACTGATGGACTCAAGTAGATATTTGGTGGATGCTATTTTTCATGGTAACATCATGAACTAACAAAAAAAACAGTGTAATTTAAGGATTGATGTGCACCTTGTTTGCTGGAACTAGCAAGTTTGAATAGGTTCAAAGACAGGTATCAAATCTTTTGACCTTGCTTCAATCATGTGTGTTTGAGTTCTTTCAATTTCCAGCTCCCCTCCTGAAGCACTTCCATTTTCAGTGTGAATCTCATCCATCAACCTTACATGGAAGTAAACCTAAGAAAATGTACCTATATGGCGGCGGTCTAAAACCCTCATATTCATGCTAAAGAGCTTGTTTCTTAATATCCTCCTCGGCTACTGTCTGCAGAAATTGGGGTAGTAAAAACATTTCAGACTAGCTTTTTCTACACAACAGTTGCAGAGGCACCAAAATGTCAAAACTTCTTGTGGTGAAAAGCACGAGTACTCAGGCAAATGCAAAGGGAACAAAACATACCTTCTCAGGAATTGTTACATTTTCATGCAAACACGGAATGTGTGTGTAGCTTGTGGGACATTCATACAATGCACATCTGTCAAAATGAAAGAACAATTTTCAATCAATACATACCAACAAGTTTTAAATGCTATTCAAACTTACAATACATGGTCCTCCATAATGCCTTCCATTCCCTTATGGAGAGCAAAATTGGCTAATCCTGAATCCTCACAACAGACAGATATAAAACCATTCATCCCTCCACTGCAAGTAAAATTCACAAACATGAATAATAATAATCAGGCTAGTATGAAATGGAAAAATGAAAATCCTAAACTTAAGTTAATTGTGATAATTTATTCACCTCAAACCTGCAACAAGCGGTTGCCTTCATTTCATTCGTCTTATAGACTCAATTTGACCACCCATACTATGGGATTTTATTACAAAGATCTTGTCAAAAGTCTCTGAGTTTCTCCTAACTTCTTCGTCCTAAAATTATCAGTGGTATCCTTTTATCAATAAGTAATAATACCAAAAATAGTTAATTCATTAAACAGTCCTCAAGAAAAAGAAAGTTATATCTAACCTTCAGTTCAGTTTGTAATTTCCTCGTCTCTAAGAGAAGCAATTCTTCTTCATTCTTCAATAAAAGGAAGCTTAACAATACCCTTCAATATCAGCAACAGATTTCATAATGAATAAAATCTGATATAAACAATAAAATGTGATCCCATTTGTTAAGACAAAGATCAATGAACCTGCCACTGATGTCTTTTTCCATCTGCATCAACTTCAAAACCTAACCATCGTACAACTTACAAATCAGTTCTCGTCATGAATTACTTACACTAATCTAGAAAAATTTGGTTCTTACTTGTGGGGTAGAATTCTTGGAGAGGGGATTCCTCTGAAGTCATTAGATGCCAATAAACTATCGGTAAAGCATGGACACTGCATAAGAACATTTTGAACACTACCTCAAGAAGAATGATACATTACATCAATGAGAAAAAAAGAAAAAAGATGACTGGATACCTTCTAGGAGGGAGGACTCCCATCAGTTGTTCAAAAGGTTTAAATGGGGCCCCCATGTTAAATTTTATGCGGACACTTGCTAAACCCTTCAGATCGGAAGCAAAAGGAGCGTAATAATATGGGTAAAACCTGCACCAAAAAGGGATTTTGTTATTCATCACACAAAAAAGTGTAGATTGGTACAAACTAATTTTCATAAACAAAACTCACCACGTCCATGATCGAACTCCATAGAAGTAATACTGAAGCGCCCAACAAAGTCCTTCAGCGTACTTTTTAACCTACAAGTTGATACAAAAAGTATCATAAAAATTTTACGGGATGACACTATCACCCGACGACTAATCAACATGACTTCAAACTCTGGAACTTCATGATCAGCTTTTATGGGGGAATATAACTTATAGAAACACAGGAAGACATGGTGGGAAAATTCAAATGTGACTGGAAAAAAAAAAGACAAATTTTTTTGCTAAAATAAGACATGTACTATTTCTTTGCGAATGATTTCCATTTTCTCCGAGCCTTCTGCTTTGAATTTCTCCTTGTAGTACCTTTCCCTCCATCCATGTAAACCCAATCTGACCTGCATAAAATATGTGCAAACAACCTCTCAGATTTACAAATTAGAATTATTTTCATCCTTTCAGAGCAGTACTCTGTATACATGAAGCAGGAAATACTTCACTATTACATACACGAGAAATTCAAAAAGTGAAAGCACAGACCTTGTCTGTCAATAATCCACCATGTTTGAATAAATCACCCTTCTCACGGATCATATCCTTTAGCTGTCGTTTCAACTCCTTCGTGTTCTTCACAACCTAGAAGACAACAACAAAATATTTAGATTGAACTCTTAATCAAGTGGTTCCCAAAAAATTTCATGTGAACATAACAGACACCAAATTCCAAATATAGCATTACAGTTATATAAGAATTAGCATACATCATCATCATCAAATTTGCCCAATGTTGGACAAGATCCTTTAAAGCAAGTATCTTCACTATAACCCTTCCTTGCATTCAGCTCCAATTTACTTATTGGAGCCTGAACAAGTATGTCATCTCGCTGCACAAAACAAGGAAAAAGAGAGAGAGAGAGAACATTAGTTAAGTCAATTATCCAAGAGAATCCCATATCCTATATAACCTTTACAAATGTAGCATTACCTCAGTCTCCAAATCATTTGTATCTTGTGCCAATTCTCGCAATATCTTGTTTTCCATCTGCTGGTGTAAAATTAACCTTTTCTTAAATATCACATCTTCATAAGTGCCCACAGATAGGATGAACTTCTCAATTCTCTTTAACTTCACATAACCAGCTTTCTTGTCCTCCACCTTTACAAAAACAGAAGAAACAAAACGACTACTCTGTTACACCTCTGATTTACAGATTCATAAGCATAAAACTATGGAGCCTTTTCATACCCTTTGCATGTCGACCAGGTATCCTCCCAAACTCTTGAATTCATTTTTGTACACAACCATCAACAAATCAATAGCATTCTGAAAATATACAGTTTCAGGATAAATCAAATCCTCTACTAGTTTACTGTTTATGCAAAACATACTAAAGTCATAAAAAGCAATGTGCCATCTGAAATGCCCTTTTCTATTGTATTCATGTAATGTACAAGTTACTGCATTCAGTGGCTCTTTGAATGTCATCAATATTCATAAGATCAACTACAAGACCAACAGTAAGAAGAATGGTAAAATGACAAACTGATCTAATATCTTACTGTTTGTATTTTAATAAGTGACAAACTAATTCGTAAGTTCAAGAACCAGATTCACTTTGAAAGCTTTTGAAAAAACCAAAATAAATAAATTTGATAGCATTGAGTTACTTACATAAACAAATTAGCAGCCATCTGAAGATGAAAACTGGCTTGGTCTTTGATAGTTGAAGAATCATGTTCCTTGCCCGGAGAAAATTCAATGTTACCAAGATGTAGGATAGCAGCCAATGTTCGAAATATGGCTTCCTGGCAAAGGGGGTGTATGAATGATCTAAGACAGATGTGCTTCCTTGGAAAACTAATGCTATCCAGGAAACTGGACTCCAGAGTGTTACCGATCTGTTGAAACATACAAGCATGAAAAATTTACAAACCTGGTCATCAATACATATCCCTATTATGTCCATTGCTCTCCTTGTCTTCATATATTCCTCTGCACTGCTTGCTCCATCTAATTCGTAGGTCTTACTTTGGTTCAAGTAATGGAAGTTGCTTGGATGGCCTAGCTTGTACTTTTCTGCATCCTAGAAATAAAAAATCATTATCAATATTGATGCCTCAACTTGAAATTTGAAAAGAAAAACATGCGGCACTAAATAAGATAAATAAATCCTCACATCCTATAACAATACATTCGCATTTTGTTTCCTCTTTACTCTCTTCCAGATTCAAACATTTAACCATTCTACGATATTTCTTTTAGACATTAACCAAGATGATGAAGTAGCTTCCGTTTTATTTGAAACCCATTTGTATTGTTCAGGCATTTTTGCCTGTGCCCAAATTGAGTTTTAGGATTGCATAGTTTGTGTTACATAGCTCAGAAATGTTACTTTCAGTGATTTTAAAAATGTTTCTAAGTTGTTCTGAGAGTGTCGTGTTTAAAAGAAGCTCCAAAAACAAGTTCTGTAACTATCCATGATTAGATAACATTTCTGAAATTTGTCTTTTTTCTTCATTCTACTTCTCTTTTCCTTGCAATGATGAGGACTATTCACTGCCTCCATCAAGTCATATACGAGCAGGTGAACCTTAGTGCTTCACCAAGTTTGTAGACTGATTCCATGCAATGCATTGCCTGCAAGGTAAGTAACTCTTGGTGTCTTCTAGAGCACCATGTTGTAGCATCATGCCATCATCTCCATTTGATTCATCGACCACCAACCCTTATGCCTCCATCATCATTTAAATAAAAACTAACCTTGTATGAAGGTGTTTTGCACTTCTTATTATTGGAGCAAATAACCTAAATCCAACATTGACAATTTCATTTTAAATAAAATCCAACATAGTCATATTCAATTTATTCATTGTCAACAGTATCAACTTTGTTTCTTCCATGACTATAATCAATGTTGAGCAAGGATGGTTGTTTGGAAAGAGAAATTATCCAATCTGGAAGAACTGTATCCTACTTGCCCCTCTACAGTGACACGCCCTACCTCCACTACGACACCCACTGTATCCTTACACGCCACAACAGCCACCACAAGCTTCCTATTCTATTCCTAATATTGCTTAGAACAAGCACTTCAGTAGAAGTTTCATTGTTTTGTTAGACCATCACAAGTTTCTACAACTACAACAAGTCTGTTGCTTCGCAGATTTTTCAAAGATTCAATTGTGAATCAGAATGTAAATCACTTTTCCTATATCCATAAAAAAAATCTTAATCAGGAACAGTTGACGACTTAACTAAAGCGTAAGCCTCACTCAATCAATGTATAATTAAATAAAATCATTTAGATCAATTGACAAATTGACACTATTCCTCTGTTTTCTATTCTATGGACCTACTTGAAACTTTGAAGAAAGAAGACAATATCAGTTGTTTTATACAAATCAATAGTCCATACACCCAAGACAAGAGACTTCTACAAAAACTTCTTCTCTTACTGAATCCTGTCTTTGGTTCCACAAACTATGTCTTTTGCTTCCATAAACTATGTCTTTTGCTTCCACAAACTAGAAACTGCTATAAGATCCACCACTCCCTTTCTTCTCCTTCAAAGAAAAAAAAAAGGTAACTACTCCCTTTCTTCTCCTTCAAAGAAAAAAAAAAGGTAACTGAACTAATTGATTACAATTTTACAAATGAATTAATTGATTCAAGAGATACGCACATCACCATAATTTCAAAACTTTCCAAGACATCATGATTGAAAACCCAAGACATCAAAATTTCCAAGTTGAAAACCCACTCACAAGAATCATGATTGAAGTTGAACAACAGAAGAAAAAACTCAACTTGATTGTAATGAAATAACTGAAGATAAAACCAAGAATGAAAAAGAAGCTACCTTGTGATCTCCTCCACCAGTTGCAAACCTGATGCCACCAGGTTGAATATCAATGGAGAAAATCTGCATTCCTTCATGCCTAACCCAACCTGGCTTCTCTGCAATCATCTTTGCTTCTGGGTATCTAAAATCCCACTTATTTTTCACTCTCCCTGCACTCAAAGAACAAAAGGGTACTCAAATCCCATGGTTTGGGATCAAAATAGGAAATGGGGTCATCAGAGAAAAACTTATAAAGGTCAAATTTTGTGTGGGTTTTTGAAGGATTTTATTCTCTTGAAACAGATCTGAAGAAGAAGAAGATATCTAAAGAAGAAGAAGGATCTTACCTGGAAGGAGATCTGAACCAATTTGATGTTCTTCTTCAGCTCGATTCTCTCAAGATCTAAAGAAGAAGAAGGAGAAGAAAAGTTTGAGAATCTGCTTCGGTTCTTCATGTTCTTCTTCAGTTCGTCCTCTCCTTCTTTCGTCATTCTTCTCCTCTGCGCCAAACCTCTCTAACTCTGATTTAGGTCGAAGCAAATTCTTTTTCGCCAATTTTTCGCAATGACAGCGCCAAAAATTTTCCCCAAATTTTTTCGCCAAAGCGCGAAACCCATTTTCGCCAGAGCGCGAAATCCACTCTCCCCATTTTCGCCAGAGCGCGAAATTACTCTGCAAATCACTCACTCGCGAGCGCGGCACGTGCAAAACGATTTAGTTTAGCAACGGTTTTTGGCCGTTGCACAATATAGCAACGGTTTTTGGCCGTGGCTAATGCACCCACGGTTTAGAGCCGTGGCCAACTATTTTTGTAGCCACGGTTTTAAGCCGTTGACCACGCTATCCACGGTTTTTAGTCGTGGCAAATAAACCAACGGCTTAGAGCCGTGGCCACCTCCTCGTAGCTAAACAAGGATTTTGGTGTAGTGGTGATTTATTTCTGATCATTTCTCAACAGATCTGCCATGTTTGTTGGGGGGTTCTAGGGTGAGGAATTTATAAATTTGGCCTCTTCGGAGGCTAGAAGTGAAGGCGGTAACAACTCATCGTTGAAACAAGTAACTATCTACTTGAGGCTGAGCAGATAGTGGGGCCCCTTCCTGATTCAGTGGTTCCCTACGAATTGGGTAATGAATACATTTGCCAAGATGTGAAATGAATCGATGGATCTTGGCTAAAGTCTGTGGAGCCAAGTCAATGCAGCCTTCTTCGGGCTGATACGTAGATTATACTGGCTGTAACCCATATATCTTGCATATAATGAATCAAATTGGGTAGAAAAAAAACTTTTATTTATTTCAAATTCACTCATCAGAAGATGACAACTCCTGCATGCATAAATCATCATCTAACACAATAATCATTAATCAGACGAATTACATAAAATGAAACTAATAAAAAGATAACATAACGAGGCTTTCAATCTTCAATCTTAGAACATCAGCATTGGTTCTCTTTATTCTGAATTCACCATCTTCAGGAGTTCATGATCTCACCATTGCATTCCAAAGAGTATGCTCAGTAGTGGTGAGGAGGAGGAGGTGACTTGTACTTATAGACTGGTGGGGGTGGTGATTCATATTTGTAAGCTGGAGTTGGAGGTGGAGGTGACTTATATTTGTAGACTGGGGGTGGTGGTGACTTGTATTTGTAGACAAGAGTAGGTGGTGGTGGAGATTTGTACTTGTAGACTGGAGTAGGTGGTGGTGGTGATTTGTATTTGTACACTGGCACTACACCAAATTGGCACTTTTGTAACAACTCTCAAAACAGTATCACTTTTGAGATGTTACAATTCACCAAACAATTTCAAATCAAAACTAAATTTAGTCAAAAAATTGAAAAACAGTAACACAAAAAAAATGATACAATAAGTTGGATCACCATGAATAGTATCACTTTTATAACCATACTCTTCATGGTGATACTATTATTGTATCATTTTGTTTGTGAAAATGTGTAAAGTTTTTAGGTAAATTGTTACACTTCAAAAGTGATACTGTTTTGGGGTTGTTACAAAAATGCCAATATGGTGTAGTGTGGTGGTGGTGGAGATTTATATTTGTAGACTGGGATAGGAGGAGATGGTGACTTGTATACTGGTGGTGGTGGAGATTTATATTTGTAGACTGGGGCAGGAGGAGGAGGAGATTTGTACTTGTAAACGGGTGGGGGTGGTGACTTGTACTTGTAGACTGGAGTAGGTGGTGGTGGTGACTTGTACTTATACACTGGTGGTGGTGGAGACTTGTATTTGTATACTGGTGTAGGAGGAGGTGGAGACTTGTACTTGTAGACTGGTGGTGGTGGAGACTTGTACTTGTAGACTGGAGTAGGAGGTGGTGGTGACTTGTACTTGTACACTGGTGGTGGAGGGGACTCGTACTTGTAAATAGGTGGAGGTGATGGAGGAGAAGAGTAATGGTTATCAGCAGTACTTTACTCAACCTATATGTGAATTTTTTTAATCAAATTTTACTGTAACCAAGTCCACATAGCTCTTTCCATTTCCAACACTAGTATTCAAATTTTTGTCAAGGAGAAGAAAAAAATTAAATTTAAAAAAAAAAAAATCAAAATTTGGGACCCGGCAGACTGAAATTAAGCTCTCAAATTAATGGCATCCTGAATGGCTCACACATCGTATATGAATTTGTCGACATAATTAATCTATGCAAACAAATATCTTTTGCACTATTATCCCTTTGAAAAAGGTCAATCCGTGTATTCTTTTGCTACTCTAGCGTTGAGTTAGTCTATTTCTTGTGATCTTGGTTGAAAAATGTTTCAAATTCGTCAACCTTTCTCAGATGAAGTAATGTATTGGGACTAAGTAGAATTTACTAATTACCCAATTCACTATTAATCAATAAATTAATAATTAATCTATTTTTTTTAATGACAATAGTACTATTTTGAGGTCATTTCACACAAAGAAATATGCAACAAACGATGCAAATAATTTTATGTTCCATTATGGAAACTACAACAAAATTTCTTAAGACACTACAAAAAATTTTAGATGACGAGACAGTCAGACTTAAATTTCATCAAATGATAAGCATTACTAGAATCATATTTTAAGACGTCGTGATATCCTATATCATATACTTCTTAACAAATTGTTAATTTACGGATTATTTTGGAAAATAGGAAACTGTTCCACATTAGAATGTCCTAGGAACAAATAGAATATCCTAAAAAGATGGGGAGCGCCAAAACTTCGCTATAAATAGAGGGAGACTCCCTTAGTAGAAGAGGGTATCCATCTGACAAAATATGGAAAACCTCCAAGAGGTTAGATCAAGTGTAAATAATATAATTTCTGTTATCATTCCGAAAACTATGTTGAACATTGGATTGCCTTCTTGTGGATTTCTTCCATCTTGAAATCTTGAGCAGGAACAGTTTAGAGCAAATGATAAACATTCTAGTAGCCAAAAGTTACTAATAAAAATTTACAAACATTTGGTGTCATTCAATGAAAATACTGTCTTTGACAAGAAAGCTGGTGGAATTGGGATTATGTGAAAAAAAAACATGTTACACTGTTTTAAGTAGTCAATATTATAAAGATTAAAGACTCATATTTCGTTTGGTTTTGACCAAGGAATGTGATTTCTCGAAATATGTCGAAATTTCACGAAATATTTTCTATTTTGAAGTTACCAAAATCTCTTTCAAAATCTGAAATATGTATAAATCTTTCTGAGAAAATAAATATTTTAATCTCCGTATATTTAACATGCTATAATACATAACTTATTATGTAATATGTAGTATGTATGACACTACGAATAATGTGAGACTTTTTATATAGTGTTTAAGAGCTTAAAATACATAACTTATATTGTTAAATTCGAAATCACAATCGAAATTTTTACATTTTTTCTACACAAAACGAAATATTTCATGAAATATTTCTTAAAACTGGGGGACCGAAATTAACTCGAAAAATGAAATCACAATCCTTGATTTTGACGTGGTGAACTTCATTTTGCAAAAGCATAACGTGCTAATTCTAACCACTGATCAAACCCTGCATTCAGCTGAGGATCTACTAGGGGTGTAAAGAAAATGAGGCTCTATAGCAATGACATGCTTAGACTGAGAGGGGACGAGGGCAACATGCCAAAAAGCCACCAAAAGGCGATTTCTACGTGATGCCCCATTCTCGTCTTGTTAGGAGTCTCTAAGGTTGTTATTGACCCTGGATGGTCATGGCTTAAGCAAATGCTTAACATATTGAGAAAGGATGAAGGAACTAAGGGAGACATCTAGCCCAAATTATCTAGAGTCGAAACCTAGGAGGCATTTTACTTGTTATTTCAAGACCTAAGTTTGGCCCGTGTTTGTGGAACTCAACAAAATCCTAAAAATAATCTTTCACCCAATAGGGTAAGAAAGTCTGAAAATCTGGGTCGTCCCTGAGAAGTTTGGAAATTATCCATAAAAGATGTACAACTTAAATTGGATACAAGTACAGATAGCCCAAGTCTGGCCCAATGCAACTCGGCAAAACAATTTTTTCTCAGCATGAATAATGTTCGGCGCCAACCACCATGCTCAGCTATGCACACGATCCTGCAGGAAACACCTCTCCATTGGAAGTTACTCGACCACATTTACTTGAGTTAGTGTGCCACGTGGCGCACAACACCATTAACCCACTAACTTTTCCACTACAAGGGAAGTAGCAACTATCAATAAGAAGTTACAACCATCAACAGCTCCAGATTTGTCACATGTCTCACTCATCTGCAAGCAGTGGGCTCATTTCGCCTCTGTAATAGCCAAATCCAAGTTATTTTCGGGTAACTCTTTTTTGAATCTATATTCTCTCTTAGAACATAGAGGAAGAAAACATTTTTTTTTCAGAAATATTATTCTAACTTGGCATCGGAGACTGACACCACACAAGTGTCAAGAATCTTTGTTTATCTTGTGTAGCGCGACCAGTAGGTGACCGTGAAAATTTGCATAAACAAATTGGTATTTTTTTTGTGAGAGCTTGAATCAAACTCATTGCAAGCGTTCTTCCTTATAAAAAAATTTATTCGTTCATTCACTTCCAATCTTCTTTCGTATACACTTTTATTTTCGAAGTTCTTTTTCAACACAATGGTGAGAACTTGAAACCAAACTAGCAAAAATGATGTTACACAATCCTCAATAATTGGTGTTTTTGTGATCTACCACAAGCTACATATAAACCCAACCTTCAAGCCCTTTTTGCAACAGAGGAGAAACTTTGCCCCAGAAAGAGTAGCAATCAGTAAAGCCGAGCAAGGTAAAAAAAAAGTCTGAAAATCTAGGTCATCCCAAAAAGTCTGAAAAATCATCTACGTATAATATACAACCCAAATTGGATACAAATAAAGAAACCCAAGTCTAAGCCCAAATGCAACTCGACAAAACACACTTTTCTTGGCAGAGGAATAGTGTTCAGCACCAACCACCATACTCAACTGAGCACACGAACCTGTAGTAAAGGTCTCTCCATCGAAAATTACTCGACTCATCAAATGAATTAGTGGCCACGTGGCACAACACAATTAACCCACTAACTTTCCTGCTACACGGGAAGTTACAACTATCAATGGGAAGTTACAACCATCAATGGCTCCCATCTTGCCACGTGTCCCACTTATCTGCGAATAGAAGAATAATTCCACCTCTATAAATAGCCAAACACAAGTCATTTTCTAGAAAGTTTTTTTTTCTTTTGTTCTGAATCTCAATTCTCTTTAAGAACTCAGAAAAACAAACACTTTTCTGAGAGACATTCTAACTTTGGTATCGGAGTTCCCGTGGCAGACACCACACTGGTGTCAAAAATCTTTTTTTATCTTATGCAGATTATTTCACGTGATCCTGTGAAAATTTGCATATACACTCATGCAAATGGCAAAAAAATGAATTGAATGAGAACAAGATAAGGCAACTAAAAAATGTTGCTTCTTTTGTTCTTTACTACAACATTTTTACTTTTTTTAAAATTTTTTTATTTTGAAATACCAATATGGTTTTTTCAAGAATCACTGAACCTGTATATTAAATACTTGACGAAAATAATTAGTTACAATCTAACAATTTTTTTTCAACTCACATCTTGATATACTATCTTCTTTAAGTCTTCTAAAAATGAGCACAAGATGATCTCAATATATGTAGTTGTAGGGCTCAAATTTGCAAGGTGGTCTGCCATTTTGTTGGTTTTTTTTATGGATGTACTCATATCAAAGGATTGGAGCTGGCTTATTAGATCTTTAATATTCCAAATTGTGTGGAGAGTCTTCCAAGGTGGGGGAATATTCTTCTTCACGTAATCTACAATGTTATTTGAGTTTGAATCGATAATGATATGTGATGCAATTGATTTTTGCTCCCTGTTTGACCTTGACATGTTGACCTGCTAACCTGACAAGGAATACACGTGAGCCATGGGCCACCGTTGTGGTGGCCGATGACACTTCGATGCTAAAGTCAGACAAGGATCTGAGGAATGCTTAATGTTGTAAACATGAAATTTGTAGCGTACATTTGTTCACCAACTTCATGTCTTATTTATAGTGCTGGAGTTCTGGTTCGACCAGGCCATCGGTGGCGTAGTTTAGGGAAGGATATCTTCTTGAAGATCCTTCTCTAATTAGGAGTTGTGTTGTGGAGTGATGTTTCCTTGTTAGACTCGTGCTCTTAGATACTTGGGAGATAGTTCCTAATTGGAGTGTTGTCCATAGATGGAAGTTTCCTTGTACGACGTATACTCTGGTATTTGCTTCCTAGTTGGAAACAAGGTGTTGTTGGCTTGCCTGTTCGAAGCTGGTCCCCAAGATACTTGCCTTAATATGTCTTATGGGTATTGGGGATTGATGTGAGACATGTGGTCTTAGCAGGCTATAGTAATTTGAGTTCGTCTGGCGGACTGCACAATGCGAGATTGAAACTGCTTGGGCCGGATCAGTGTTGGGCTGACGTTTGGGCCTGTTATTCCTTGAGATCATCATGACACGTGTACAGTGTAGAAGAGAGGACATTTTAGTGTATCATCAGTTGCTCCCCTCGAGTTAATGGGCCATCGTATCCGTTCACTAAGTCACTTCTTGGAAAGATACGTCGCTCATGATGATTGAGTCTGAGCCGTTACTTGAGCGGCGCACTCCATCAATTAAGCGTGCGTCAGTTCAGTAGAGAAAATGCAGGAAATCAATCCCTATTTAGATCTCCCTTTCTGCAGAGATAGACTCTTCCATTTCTTCGTTTTTAGAGGCTCCATTTTGTTAAGTTTTTCATTGAAAGTTTATTCACTTTTTTATGGCACGCCAAAATCGCATTGACGATGAGCTTCTTGCCATGGGCCTCCAATTCTTTGAAGATAGATCAGCTTCCAAATCGAGCCTGGCTAAGATTCGAAAACATATGGGGTCCCTAAAGGCCTACCACTCTACACTTTGAGTGATGATCAGACACCAATGTTTCCCCAGGAAGGATTTTTCTGTTTGCATCATGGCATGCTTCAAACTGGTGTTCGTTTTCCTATGCTTGATGACATCTGGGGCTTTCTGGAATTTCTTGGAATACCTCTTGCCTAGTTGGTACCAAATGGGTATAGGGCTATTATTCTTATATTGATCAGGGCAAAGGATGCTGATGTCCACGTGACTCCGACGGTGATTCAGTTACTAACTTCCCCTAGACTGAACGATCACGCCGTGTGCAAGATGGCATCGTTGGCTTGCTTTGGGAAAATGCCAGATGATTTTAAATTCTGGCAGAAAAATGTCAATTTGTGTATCCTTCTAAAACTTACGTGTGCTTTCCAAAAAAAATGTCACTTACGTGTGGCGAGTTGTCGACATCTTGAGCAAGACTAGATTCGGCCTGTCCAAGCTCTGCCGACCATTTCACCAACCTGCCAGATAGTTCGGGTTTATGCAATACCGAGCGAAGTGAATGCTTGGTCAGGACCGTTATGGAGTGGGCCTGAAAATAGGGCATCAGTTTCCTAGAGGATAAGACCAGCACCAGAGCCAGCTTTTCCAGATCTGGATAATGTGTTTTCACTTCTACGAAGGTTTTGCTGGTGTAGTATACTGGTCTCTGGGTCCCTCGGTCTTCTTGTACGAGGGTTGAACTGACAGTGTGTTTGGAAACAGACAAATACAAGTAGAGTGTTTCTCCTATCGCGAGCTTCGAGGGTAGCTCTGGGCTTCCCATGTATGCTTTCAGGCTCTGAAATGTTTGTTCGCACTCTTCGTCCCACAAAAATCCTTTACTCCCTCTTAGCATTTTAAAGAATGAGAGGCATATGTCAGACGACTTTGATATGAATCTGTTGAGTGATGCTACCCTCCCAGTCAGGCTCTGAGCGTCTCTGACATTGGACGGGGCTTTCATGTTGAGAAGGGCTTGAATTTGTTTTGGGTCAGCCTCAATTCTCACCTTTTGTTAACTATATAGCCTAGGAATTTTCCAGACTCGACTCCAAACGTGCACTTTTTGGGTTGAGTTTCATCAGGTATTTTTTGAATTGGTTGAATGATTTGGCGAGATCTTGTATGTGGTCTGGGCTATGAAGGCTCTTGACTAGCATGTAGTCTATGTATATTCCATATTTTTACCGATATGTTCTTTGAACATTCGGTTGACCAATCGTTGGTAAGTAGTGCCTGCATTCTTCAAGCCAAATGGCATCACCCTATAGCAGTATATTCCTCTTTCCCTCACAAAAGAGGTTTTCTCTTGATTTGGGGGGTGCATCAATATTTGATTGTAGTCTGAATAGGCATCCATGAAGCTGAGTAGGTTGTGCCTTGAAGTGGCGTCTACTATCTGATAGATACGTGGGAGTGGGAAGTTGTCCTTTGGGCAGGCTTTGCTTAGGTCGGTGTAGTCTACACACACTCTTCATTTTCCATTTTTTTTACGAGAACGGTGTTTGCCAGCCAGCCGGGGTATCGTGTTTCCTTTATCATGCCCGTGTCGAATAAACATTGTACCTCCTTGTTTATGATCGCGTTTCTTTCGGGCGCCATAGGTATTTTCTTCCACCTCGAGGCGATGGGTGATTATTGACGGATCGATCCCCACCATGTCCCGTATGGTCCAGGCGAAGATGTCTTGGTTATGTTGCATCAACTCCGTAAGTTGCTCCACCACTGCCTTGCTCAGGCGGGAACCGATCTAAATGGTCCAGCTGTTTTGAGGGTTGTTGAGGTAGATCGTAACGGTTTCTTCCTCTGGCTGTCTGACGTTGGGCTTGCCCCGAGGGCTTACTGGTGCCTAGTTATCTAGTGTCGGTTGTTTTTCTCCTACGCTTCGAGTTGAACGGAGGATTGTCTTAGCCGTTGGGTTAGCTGCTTGTTGAGAATTGCTAGGTGGTAAGGCCGTCATATATTGGCACTGGTGCAGGGTGGAGACCGCCGCTTCCATCTAATGTATCCAGGGTCTTCCCAAGACCGCGTTGTACGCCAAAGATGCGTCAATCACTATGAACTCTTGAAATAGGGTTTTTTGAGCTGGCAGCTCTCCCATTATTATAGTCAGTTGTATATTTCCCACGGGAAACTGTTTTTCGCCACTGAAGTTGATCACCGAACGACTGTCAGGGGTCAATGTTGCCTCGTCATGTTGCATGTTGCGGAGCGTATGGAAGAGCATGACGTTCATCGAGCTCCTAGTATCTATCAAAGACCTTATCTGCCAGGGAAATTGTCACCACCAGGGCATCATTGTGCGGGAGTTGTATGTCTTGGAGATCTTTCTCTGTAAATACCAGTGGCGCCGATGGGCCTTTCTTCCGACCATGCCTCATCAGCTGCTCGCCAAGTATCGCTAGGATCCTCATACTTCATAAAGCCCTTTTTTCTGGACCTGTTGGATAGTTCAGACTCAGAATGTGCTCCATGAAACACATGTATTCCATTGACCGATGGCTCCTCGTGTTTAGTTTTTCCTCGGGCGATGAAGCCTTGTGTTTCCTTTGCCAGGTTAGTCATGCTTGCTGGAGGACCCAACATCAAAAGGTTGTAGAACTTTCTTTTCGGCAGCCTGTCGATGAAAGCCAAGACAATTGTTGCGGGAGTGCCAACTTGGTGCTCATGCGTTACCCACGTTATGGAGGTTGGTGAAGCAGCGTCAGGCTAAGTGCTAAACGTTTCGCCACATTCTCCATTATCGCGGGATCAGGTGGTCACCATCTCTCTGTATTTCAAAGGGAAATGATGTCGGTGAATAAGCTATGAACTTTGTCGTCCCCACGGACGACGCCAAACTGATGCAATTGTTTTTCGCTCCCTGGTTTGACCTAGTTACTGTTGTCCTGCACAAGTAACGCATGTGAGCCATGAACCACCATTGTGGTGGCCGATGACACTCCGATGCTAAATTCAGACAAGGATCTGAGGAAGGTGTAATGCTGTAACAGGGAATTTGTAGCGTACCTTAGCTTACCAACCTCACGTCTTATTTATAATGCAAGGAATCCTAGTTCTACCAGGCCATCATAGGCGTAGTTTAGGAAGGAGATCTTCGTGGAGATCTTTCTCTAATTAGGAGTCATATTGTAGGAGCAAAGTTCCCTATTAGCCCCGTGCTCCTAAATACACGGGAGATAGTTCACAATCCAAGAGCAATCCGTAAAAGGGAGTTTCCCTGTGTGGAATGTACTCTGGCATTTGCTTCCTAGTTGGAAGTAGATAGCAGCTATAGTTGCTCATCCGAAGCTGATCCTCGATATACTTGCCTTAGTAGGACTTATGGGTATTGAGGATAGTTGTGAGATGTGTGGGCCTAGCATGCTGTGAGAGTTCGGGTCCGCTTGGTGGACTGAATTGAGCGGGCTTAGAACCGCTTGGGTCAACGTTGGGGCCTGTAGTTCCTCGAGATCATCATGACACGTGTGTGGCTTAGGGATGTGACCGTTTTTATGTATCATCAAATATAATGAGTAATTTTTTTATGAAGTTATGATCTAGGGATTATGTCATATTAAATTATAATTATTATATGAGAAATTAGATTTACATCAAAAAATAAGAGATATTAAGGCAAAAGAAAATCGACTATTGGTGCGATTAAAATGTTTTTTTGTAAGCTTACATATATGATTTTTACCTCGTTTTGAGTACAACTCGATTAAACCATGAGATCGAAAGGCAGATGCAAATGAAGAATAATAGTTGAGAGACGAAAATTGAAAGAGATGAGATTGAACTAGAGAGGTGAGATCAAAAGAGATAATTGATAAACAAATGCAATTTTATTTTTCGAATGGTTCTTATAGAACCCTAACTCAAACTTTTCGGGGAAGAAGTTGTGAAAATTTACTTTATTTAATGTTCAAAGTCATTGAATCAGAATATTAAGTGGTGGCTGTTAGATCTTATTTGGTCTAACAAAATAAATTCCATGTCAGAAATCCAAAATGGATGAGTTTGGGGCATTTGGATCATGTATGTTGACTTTCGTATGGCTCATGTAGGGACTTGCGATCTTATCACATTTGCACCAATACCACCTTGCCATCATCCATTAATATTGGGATTGACTCGGTGAACAACTCCTATTTGACAAAATCATGGACTCAACTAATATAATTATGCTTTCTTTATTTTTTGGGCAGAGCAAGTTCAAATGTTAAAATCATGAACCTCAATTCTGATACAAAGAGATTGGGGCTATATATTTTTCTCACTCTCGTAAATCTGTGACAAACAAGCAATTCAAGATGAGTACGCGAGGAAAAATTAACATAAAAAGATTCAATAACAATAGTCAGCTAGAAGAAAAAAAAACTTATGATAAGATATAGTTAGTAGTGAGAGGAGATACATTATTCACCAAAGGTATGTCTTGAGATAGAGGAGATCAAATTAAATAAACGTCCTTGCTATTTACGCGTTTTCATAAGTGTAAGACAAACAAACAACTCAAGCTAGTTGACTTCTCTCAAGGTAGTTAGAACTAAGAGAGACTAATAATCGACTTATCTCAGTTAAAAAAAATAAAAAAGAATTGACCTTCCATTATCTTGTGTTCCTTTTTTTTTCCTTCTAGTTATCATATAGTCAAATGGGGTTTTTATTATATCGTGTTATTGAACAAAAATATGTATATTGGATTTGCTTTAGAAGATGAACCACATATAGATATGTGGTCGAATAACATATGAATCAAAGAATGGTAAATGTCTCTATTTCAACTGCACAACTTTGCTAACATAAAAGGAAGTCAAATGCATAGTTGTTTAACCATCTTAATTGTGGGTGCTCTCAAAGAAGTGTTCTAGTTCGTGGTGGCTTCTACCCAAATATTGGGCTCAATAATAGTGGCAAACATAAACTCAAAAGCTAATGAACAAAAAAGTTATAATGATTTGTAGTAAAAGAAGAAAAAACTCGAAAACCAAATCGTAGATGACAAACAACATCATTTGCTCTTTCCTTCATTTGTTCCCTGTCTGCAAACAAAACCTTGCTTCTCAAAAGAATTCCTTCATTCCGCATACATACGTACATACAAATTGATTGTTAATTCATACCCTAATTAAGCTCCTCCAATGAATTCCTTCATTCTGCACTCTTCATTCCATCGATTTATCTACATCTAACTAAATTAGGTTTGTTTATTGTCTTCATTTCTTTCACTATTTATACTTGAATCACACACACAAACACACTGGTCGACCTTGAAATGTGTTGCTAAACAAATTAATTGATATGATTTTGTTTAGTAGTAGCACTACTAATCATTGTTCTAAATTCTCCTATCTTCAACTCTTTCTTCTTCTTTTTTCTTTTTTTTCTTCAATTCCTCATGAATCGCTCTTTAGCAACTCGCTCAAATTGTGAGTTGCTATTGTTCTCGCTCAATCTGAGGTGGTAACTTCAACATACACAAATGTAGATCTATGTCATCCTCACTTCGTCTCTCTCACGCGTTTGGAACATATCATTCTTTGTCTTCAAATGCTCCATGTTATTAAAACATTGCCCCAAATTTCATAACTAACTTCCCACTTCAAAAAAAGGATTGTATTTGTTACATGGTACTGGGAATGGGTTGGTACGTGGAACATGAATGAATTTGCGGTATGTTGGTTTCAATGGTATGAAATTTGCATGGGTCGGGAGAGTCGGTACGATTTTCAAGATCGCAATTCGTGTATTATTTTAATGTGGGATGATAGTTCGGTACGACATTTGTTTTATATATAACCATCTATTTGTAAAATGTATATATACTAGGGTATTCCCTGTGCCAAGGACACTCCACATGCATTTTTTTGTTTGTAAATATCATGTACTGAACACTCCTCCACATCCCCACTTTTACCCTCAATCAGTATTGAAGTGCAAGCTTATTTTAAGGAAAATATCTATACTAAAAACTTTATGTTATATTCAGTCAAATTTTGAATTAGTTGGGAAAACAATTTCAAATGCCCAGAGTGAGTTTTCCCCCAAACTTTGAATTTGTCAAAACACGAAGTTCAAGGTTTTTATTTAAATATATATTAAGATCCCGTCTCATTTTTCTGGTGTGATCACCCTGTCTCACTTCTTTGAAAAATGCTAACGATGGAAAATACATTATACATTATACATTTTTAATAATGAAATATGTATTTTTAAATTTTTAGCGTTTATATTGTTCATTGGTTTCATTAGAAAGATTTCAAAAATGCATTCCATTGATACCAAAGTTTAACAAAATACGACAACAAAGTAAAAAGTTAAGACAATTTTAGTTTTTAGAAGAAAAAAATTTCTCTCTCCACCACATCTACATTCCACCAAGGATTGTGTTTTCGTGAAATTTTGTCAAATTTTTTGTCTTTTGAAATTATGAAAAGAAAAAGGGCAAAAAAAATTACTGTTTTTTATGGTTTTTCTAATTATTTATTGATTTTCTAATTATCATTCTTTTACTTGTATGGATTTTTGAAACCACCCCCTGGTTTTCTAATTATATATTGATTTCATGTTTATTTCATTTCTTGGTATTTAGGCTTCATTTAATGTGTTCAATAGATTTATTTACTTGCATCTTATTTTTTCAAATATTTCATATATTCACGAAATTCTTATATATATATATATTTCATGTATCCTCAAAATTTTTACGTTTTTCCAATACACATAAATATTTCTTGAAATATTTCTTCAAATCATGAGGCCAAAATTAACTTGAAATTAATCACAATCCTTGCATTCCACTAACTTTTTTCACAATTTTTTTTTACTTTCTTTGTCGTTCTACATGTATTATATTTGCAAACATGCCATCATAGGAAATGAATTTCAACCCTCAACACATTTCTCAACTTTGAATCATAGCCATCTTTTATCTCAAATCATTATGATTTGATGTTTATCCCAGTCAGCAATGAACAATAAAATAACATTCTAAATTGTAATTTAAATATGCCTTTCAGTATATCTAATTAACTGTGATACATGTAACATATTATAAGGCTTTCTCATATAAATATGTACTACATCTTGCGCTAATCAAATAAAAAAAAAATTGAAAACGGATAGAATGATAAAAAAAAATTAAAATTAAAATTAAAAATGGTTTTTGGAAGTGCAAAAAAAAGTTTTTATTTGTGTAGCACTTGGAAAAAACTCAGGTGGTGCAAAAACATGGATTTGCAAACATTGCCATGGCATCTACACAAGTTCTTACACCATAAAGCATATTCACTTATTGGGAAATGAAAAAGGGAGAAAAGCTAATATCGCTTGATGTTGCAAAGTCATGAAGAATTGGAGAGGATACAAAGAAAAGTCGAAAATGTTGAAGTTAAATTTTTTTTTAAAAATGCATACTCATTTGTTTATTTTTATATTCATTTTTTCAATATCAGAACTCATTTCTATATTTATATTCACAAAATTTAATTAAATAGTCTTTGTTTATTTTTATTATTTATATATTTTTTAAGGTGTTGTTTCTTCGTCCCTAAAAACTTCTAAATTGACGAAGAAACAACAATCAACAACAATGAGACCAATCCAAGACGCGTTCAAAGTTATGGATAGAGATATGGTGAATGTAAAGGTTATGAGGGGTTTATGTGCTAATGACATACCATTTAGTGTATTGAGAAATCCTCAATTTCATGAAATAGTTATTACCTTAAATAATAGGCCTACGAGTTACAAGACTCATTAGTATGAAAACGCTAGAACTTCCCTATTGGATGTTTGTAAACATAATGTAAAAAGGGAGTTGACTCCAATAAAAAACACTTGGTATACTCATAGAGTGTAATTATATCATATGGGTGGACAAATGTGAAACATTGGTGGCTAATTAATTTCATTGTTGCCAACGGTCGTGAAACTTGCGTGCACATGATATGCTAGGGATTGAAAAGATTGGTAAAGAGATTGTTGGTTGCTTGAAGCAATTGAAAAGGTGAGACCATACAATGTTTTTCAAGTAGTGACCGACAATGCAAGTAATTGTATCATTGCTGGGAAATAAATACAAGCGGTACACAAGCATTTTAATTCTCTCCTTGTGTGGTTCATACCTTGTGGTTCATACCTTGAATTTCATTTTTAAAGATCTTGCAAACAGATATGAATTACTTATAACTATTTGAACTTCTTAATGCATTTCTCCAAATGAACAATAAAAAGTATATTTTCAACTCTAACTTTACTTTTCCATTTTTCCCACCTCTATTTATAATGATTACAAGTAAAATTAACAGACCAATGAATAGTATCAAGGGTATTTGTGTCTTTTAATTGAAAATAATATTACATTTTTTACACTTGTCACGCATTGATTTTCAAATAAAACGAAAATCCTAAATCCTAGTAGGATTATCCGTTTCCCCAAAACCCGGGACGTGAAAATTCAATAACAACATAAACAAATAGCAGCAACAACTAAAACATGATTTAATTACTAAAACAAATAAAAACTCTAACCAGGAAAGGACTGACGTTGCTAGCCCACTAGCGGAACTCCAGTGACGCTGCTTAAAAGTCGCTAAACATGAAAGGCTAATCAGCTACATTCTCAAAGGAATGTATCCAAGAAGCAAAAGCTCACTTGGGTCAGCAATAAAGCTGGTGTGAGTAATCTTCATCCCAAAATCAATAAATTTGCACGATAACATCAAACTAAGCACAAACAATAAACAACCACACCAACAAGTAGTTCCTCAATGAGGCGAAGGTGTCATCATCCTAATAAATAAATATGCATTTATTAGTACTTACGCTATAGAAATTGACTATGGCAAGTCTGACCTTCAGAAATATGAGGGGACTTGCCATCCTGCATGAAAAGGTTAGAAACAACGGGATAATATTTCTAAGTTATCAATCCTCATAAATGTAATTTACTTTCAAACAACGATACAAATCATAGTCATATTAGACTATTATTAAAATATCAACAAAAAACATTTTCTACATTTAGGAAGACATATAGTTCTCATTCAATGGTCGAATGAGCATTTAGTTTCTTCCTTTAAGGTAATCATGCACATACACACAAAAAAAAATCTCGCTTCTTTTCCACAATCGCACTATCCTCCTTGTGTCGAACACACCTCACCCAATTGTGCCTCCCTTGCCTTCGAAACCAATCGGAGCGTACATGTTCCAAGTGGGGTGCCACATCGAGGAACATGTCATCTCACCCGAAGTTCGATCCATGGCAAGCGTTTCCTAAATCTACACGTACAACAGAACTCACATTGAACGGTGCACCGATATGCAAGCAAGTCTGCATACCCATAATTATATCACACGTATACAAGCAAGTTTGTATACAAAACAATTTCTTTTCTTTTCACATTTTTTTTCGGAGTTGTGGAAAAGAGCATAAAAAATAAATAAAACCTCAAAACTCTTTTATGGTGACGCTTTGTCAACCACGACAAATCAACCACAATGTTCACCCATTCTATTGGGGAAACAAATAACAGTTTCATAATTACCAAGCCTCAAGTTATAAACTTCACAACATCGCGCACAAGTCACTTATATCACACGTCAAATGAAGCTCACACTTAGAATGCGTTTGAACTAACCATATACATATTGTCATAAAACGATTAAACTTTATTGATAAACAATAGACAATAAAGTTATGTACATTACAATAAGACCAATCATCAAGCAAATTGGCAAATCCCATGTATCCCTACAATATGCTTAACTATAAAAAAAATAAAAAAAATAAAAAAATAAAAACAGAACACGATCATAACACAGTAAACATAAAAACCCACCATATAATATAAAAATTAAACCAAACCCATTTCTCAGAAAGACACTCACAGATTTCATATCTAATCAACAAACTCAACATTGTTAAATTTATACAAAAATATACATAAAATGGAGAATGAAGAAAACTCACAATATGACTCCCGACCACGCTCACCCATCACAGCGAAGAAGATTATGTGTCGTTGTTTTTAGAAAACCAATCACATAAGGATCAACTTACATCCAAGTCCATACCTCTATTCAGTTCATAACATTATAAGCTTATAAAAATTTGAGATATTATAACATAAAAAACTGAAATGTTTGGAACTCAACTGTATTGAACTTCCATTAATTCATGCATAGTGACTTAGATGGATAAATATGTTTTATGTACCTTATATGCCAATGGAAAGATAAATTATTCCTATGGATAAAACTAGTATGGGTTATTTTATTTTATTTTTCTACACAGCAAATTAGAAATGTTGAAATACAGTGTTTAGGTTCAATCAAAGTGTATTTGTGATCCACAAGGAATTTACACCATACATCAAACAAACTTGATTGTTATACTAATAAAGCAAATAATATTATTATTTAAACCATTGTTGTGCACAAATATCTAATACGCCATAAAAAATTTAAAATAAAAATAAAATAATATTAAAATGTACACTGAGTAGTAGGGATAGCCATATACTCATATGATATCAAGCAAGCTATCCCTATAAGGACAATAACTTTTATTCTTTTTTTTTAATCAAACACAATAGTATAATGGCAATACATCATCAACCACTATTCAACATGAACAGTGAACCGTGACGTCAAAATAGGCAACGTGAACAGTGAACAGTGATGTCAACATGAACAGTGACGCCAAACAGTGAACAGTTACGTCAAAACAGGCAACGTGAACAGTGATGTCGAAATAGGCAACGTGAACAGTGATATCAAATCGGTTTTTTTTCTCCATTAAAGACGTAAAATCAAATCAAAATGTCTAGTGAATCGTATTTACATTGGAAAAAAAATACTGAAGAGGGATAAAGTTTACTCACCTCTTTTTGCAAGAATCCCAAGATTTGAGCAAATTTATTCCTTCAGCACCTCCCACCTTTTTCAACATAAGTTTATCTTTTCTTCTGTGTGTATCCAGAGAGTAAAGGAGAATAGGGTTTAAATGAGTTTTTAATTAGGGTTTATTTGGCTAAACACAACCATCACTCATTTCTTATTCTTTTAACCTTTATTTCCCTCTAACCAATACCTTAACCATTACTTTCATGAAAGCCCAAACCCAAGCCCAAGAAAATTGAATAAAACCCATCAAGGTTAGGGTTTAACCAAAGTATATGTACACCCCCCCTTTTTTTAGAGTGTGGTTAATTAGTTTACTTAAGGCAAACTCTTTTATTAAGTTTTATTTTTAGGATTTTCTAAATTTGGCAAAAACACGCTCTCACACGCCAACACGCTTTATTCTATTTAGCAACGGAAACAAAACAAATCTTTTACCCAATAGATATAAGATTATAATATATATCACACATTAATAAATAAAAATATTTATATCTATTTTATTAAGCGGGTATTACAACACTTTTGGCTTCCAAAATTCAGATTATTTATAATCAAACCCAGCCATTCTCAATATTCATTAATTATACTTAAGCCCTTAATATAATTTAATTGAAGTCCTCCAATTATATATAAATTATAAATAGACCCTTACATCTAACTTTTATATTTCCTCATTTTGCCTTCCACATTTCATAATTTTTACAATCCAAACCAACCCCTCTTAAATATTGATATATTATATCCAAGCCCCTAACATAATTTAGTTTAAGATCCCCAATTATATATAAATTATAAAAAGAAACCCTTATAACTAACTTTTTATTTTTATTTAGCCATTCATATTTCATATTTTTACAACATTAATTAATTATAATTAGGCCTATACTATAATAATTTATTTGAAGTCCTTTAATTATTTATAAACTATACATAGACTTTAAAAAAAAACTATTGAATATTCGTGCACGTAGATCGCGTCCACCCGTAGTTTATAAAACTAGGAAATTAATTTTCAAATTTTTTTCTAAACCACACACACTTTTGCCATTTTTCAGAGTGTATGAAATTTGGAGTTATTGAAAATAGCTAAAACATGATTTTCATCGTATTATATTTGTTAAAGAGGTTAGTTGATTGTAGATAAACACTTCAAACTACTATTTTTGTCAAAACATGGAAGCATTTTTGAAAATTTTAGATGAAGGCACGAAAAAAATAGCTAGTTAGGTTGCAAATAATGTTCAAGATGATGATTTTTTGGGTATGTGTGGAGGCAATAATAAGCTTTACAAAGCCAATTTATTTTTTTATAAAATTTGCTAATGGTGATGGCTAAGAAATGAGTGAAATTTATGAAAGGATGGTCAACATGCTTGGAGAAATAAAAGATATTATAACAAGTAGAGCATATGCCAATTATTATGTTGGGGATGAAAAAACTCTGCTTTGAAGGTGGGAAAAGATAAACATTATTGTCTTGCATTTTCCCCAACACCAAGGTTTTGTGATAGAGTTTATCTAAGTCAATTAGCACCAGGAAACACAATAAGACAGAAGCTAAATGAAGAAAACTTTTTTGTAGAGGGTGTTCAAAAAGCTATTGAGAGGATACCTGAAAATGATAGTGAGGCAAGCTTGCCACGAGAGCAATTTGTTTCCTCCAAATATATATATATATATATATATATATATATATATATATATATATATATATATATATATATATATATATATATTCTCAAAAATTACAACAGCTTGAAACGGGGATTACAAGAGGATTGGGGATCAGAGAAGCTAAGTGATTTTTTAGGCTATTTTGAATGATGTCTTGAACTCTCGAGTCTTCTTGCTTTTATAGCCTTGGTAGAACATTGGATTTCTTGATAATTGGGGGACACCATTATTGTAGTATTGGTTGAGTGTGTTAGGTATTGATTGAGATTATTTTGGCAATATGCAAAATAATTGAGGTTGGGTGGAGTGCATTTTAACGGTTATGGCATTATTGATGGTTGGATGTTGATATGTGGGTCAAGATTGGAGACACATGGCAAAACCATGGTTTGAAATGGTTTTGAAAGGGATTGGTTGGTGGAATGTTATGATAATGTTTGTGATGATAGTTGTGATAGTGACATTTTGGTGGAATTTGGTGGAAATTGACTTGTGAATGAAGTGCTAATGGTATTGAACCAGATAACATATCATATCCAGAGGTTTGGATATTGAGGGTTACGGTTTCTAAAACATTTGAGTCATGAAGTGATATTGTAAAATTGTGGTGACAATTGAAATAGACTGGCCTAAATCCTAGGGATGTTTCTGTTATCCTAGAAGAGAGTCTTGAAATTTGTTGTGTTTGCAGTTCCTGAGACAGATCAGAGCAGAAACATCTAAACCTATTCTTGTAAGAGGTTTGAGTCCTACTTGAATTAATTCGATGGGGATATAATTGAATTGTTTTTTTATGTGTTCTTCCAGTTTTGGTAGACGAAGATCCCTGGGGAAACCCTTGCAGTCTATACGTTGGTAGACGAATTCTTTTGACAGAGCCTCTAGGGGAAACCCTTGCAGTTAAGTGTTAGTAGGTGTCACAACCTTGTAGCTAGCGTTGGTCAGCCGTGGATACCCTTTTGTTGTCGTGGTAGGCGTTGTTGATGGTTGTAGGTGGTCCCGCTTAGTAGTCCCGTTTGATGGTCCTGTATATGATGGTCCAGTTTTAGGTGAACCCATTACTCTCTTCTGAAAATATGTTGTCCAAGTGTCTTATGTGTCTAAGATAACTCACTCTTCATCATTCAAGCAAAGAACATCAAGTATAATTTATGATTTATAAGTAAGTATTTGAAGTAGAACAAAAGTGACAACAATAGCCAAATCCCTTGGCCTTTTCAAATATGTCTCTTATATATAAGTTTGTTGGTTCTTTATTTTCTAAAAGCAAGGCAAAAAAACCAATTAATAGCTTAGAATGTCATGTTTCAGAAATAAAAAACAAATTACAACAATGGTCAATTCTTGAAATTTCAGAAGATAAAGTTTACAAGAAACCATCAATATTTAATCAACAATCAATTTTAATCAACAAATTGAACAAATCATCAAAGTAATAGAAGATATTTTACCTTTAGGCCCAACTCAAGAGCCAATTCAATTGTTCACTCTAGAAAAATGGAAGAACACATACAAAAACAATTCAATTATATCCACATCGGATCAATTCAAGTAGGAATCAAGTCTCTTAGAAGAATAGGTTTAGATGCTTCTGCTCTGATCTGTCTCAGAGACTTCAGGTACAACAAATTCCAAGACTCTCTCGTAGGAATAGAATAAACATCCCTAGGATTAGGGTTAGTCTATTTCAATTGTTACCCCAATTTTACAATATCACTTCATGACTCAAATGCTTTAGAAACTTTAACCTAGGGGTGGGCACGGGATGAGATAGACCCATCCCTATCCCATCCCGTTCATACGGGATCGGGACGGGACGGGATGCCCGACCTCGTCCCATCCCAAACGTGTTCGGGACGGATCAACGTGCTCTCATTTTTTGACAAATTATTGCTTACCCAAAACCCAATTTGCTTAGTTGAAAATAGGCAAAGGAAATTCGTTGAACTACACATAAATGATAGCCTTGGATTGAGTATGCAACGTCATAATAAGCTACCATAAATGATAGTTGAAATTCACCATGTAATTAAGATTTCTGCAGAGTTTTGAATGACTAAGATGTGGACAGTATAATGGCAATAGTGGACATGCTCTACTGTTTCGAATATTGAACAAAAGGATGAATAGATTTGGGGTGCTAAGAAGAATGTTTCATTATTGCTTTAAAAAAAAGTCATTAAATTCATTGTCTTGACACGAAATAAAATCTCCAATGTAGTTAGCAATCCCATTTTGAGTTTTAAAAAGTTTGCAATTAAATAATTCATTTAGAAATCTAGAAATGAACCAATATCAAGTAGTTGCAGATATAGACTAATATCAATTACACTGATTTCAACTAAATTCATTTTTCTTCAATTACACTAATATTGCAATCCTAAAATAAATAAATAAATAAAAATATTAATAATAAATATTAAAAATTAGCTCGGGGCGGGACGGGATTGGCGGGATTGAAAATCTTCATCCCATCCCATTCTAGATCGGGACGGGACGGGATCGGGACGGGAACGGGATCGCGGGATGGGATGCCCACCCCTACTTTAACCCTTAATATTCAAAATTCTGGATATGATATGCTACCTGGTTCAATACCATTAGCACTATTATATCATATCACATACAAAGTCATTAAGATTCAAATCAGTCCTCAAGCAAAGGAAACATTTACAAAAGGATACACGGTTTTTTTCCAACCAAACAAAAACAAAACAAATGTCATAGTCCCAAAGACTATTCGTTGGGATCAAGTCACCCTTCCAAGTTCAGACAGAACCAATGCCTCCTCCACCAAGTGAATTGTCTCAGATTATCTCTCATGAGGATGAAACGGTTGATTTATAGTTTACGTCTACTAGGAGAACCAAGTTGTCAATAGATAATCTCCGATCACCAAAAACTTCAACCTCTTCCTATAGGACAATTCCTCATACCTTAGGAAGTCAATCTGTCACAAGCATAGATTTAACCAAACTAAGACAAAATTCATAATATCTTCAAATCCCTCAACCAATTTATACCAGTGATCAACAATCTAAAATAGAACACCAAATAAATAAAAAATCACAAACTCCATCAGAAATATGAGACCCATCTCAAATCTACATGCTAACAAGAGAATTCAAGTTAGACAAAGATTACATCAGGCAAGAATATGAACAACCTTACAACGAAAACAAAATAAATCAATTTTTTCAAAAACATCCAACTCGTGAAGAAAGAGTACACTTAGGAGAACTCTTTGATCAATTCTGTGAAAACTCCAAGTTAATTACCATTTCTTTGATTGGTATGAAAACAATTATTCAAAAGTTTTAAATGTAATAACAAATACAAATACTTGGAAATTTAAAGACAATACAATCACGGAATCCAAAATACCTCATCTAAAACAAATATATTATAAAACCCAATGCACATAAATTATATCATCCCCAATCAAACATTCTACACAAATCGCTTCAAATCAAGCAGGAATACAATATGGAATAGAAAAAATCTTTGAAAACAATTACACAAATATACTTCTACACACAATAGGTCAACATACAGTCAGTGACATATCATCAAATATTCAAGAATCAATAAATCCTCTAAAATCAACTCTATATTTTAAATCCGCAACAATTAACAAATGAACAATTTCATCTCAAGCCAATCTTATTGATCAAATCAATAAAAAAAATTAGCACAATTAACACTCAATGGTCTCAAATCAACAAAATCATCCTCAAGCTCAAACAATATCAATGTTTTATATCAATTATCAGATACTGAAGAAGAATTTGATTCACAACCTCAAATGATTTCAAAATTAGTTAATAGGTTAATCCCTTCAACATCAAAATCCACAACAATACCCTCTACAAGAAACAATTACCCAGGACCTTCATTTTCCGATCTTCAATTCGAAAAATGACAAACCGTTGCATCTCACTATTCCACTGGTTCGATTTATGAGTGGAATATAGATGGTCAAAATGAACAAAACATCATAAACTCAACCCTAGAAATGACAATGTTAGCCTCAGCCCAAAGAAATGAAGGCAAAGATGGCCTCAAATAGTAAAAATAATCATTGCCGATTTTACTAGCCAATTAAAATGATGGTGGGATTGTTATCTAAACCATAAAAAAAGAACAATATTGTCAATGTTGTCAAAGTATATCAGTTTGGCTAACAAATCAAAACTGAAAACAATGAAACCATATATGATTATGTTCCAACTCTTATCTTTGCAATACTCAAGCATTTTATAAGTGATCCAACTCATTTTCAAGAAAATTCAAAAGAAATCCTTATGAGTTTAAGGTGCTCAACACTTCAAATTTCAGATGGTATAAATATATGTTATTATCAAAGGTCATGATTCAGCCAAATGCCAATAGTCTATTTTGGAAAAAAAAAATATTATTTGTTGGACTACCTTTAACCTTTATTGAAACAATTAGACACAATCTTAGGCTTCAATACAATGGAACAATCGCATTTGACAATCTCACTTATAGTGATTAAATTGCAAAAACAAATGAAGTTGCATTAACAATTTGCAATGATCTCAAACTTAGAGCCCAATTAAAACATCAAAATCTAACAAAGGAAAAATAACTATGTGACTTTTGTCAACAATACGGTTTCGAACCAATCAAAACACCATTTTCAAAATTAAAAACATCAAGTCACAAATACACAAACAAAATTCCATATACTCAAAACAACCTACATATTCAAAGGCACATTCCAAACCCAATCCTTACAAAAAATCACAAACAAAAAAATCATACACTAAATCACAAACTAATCAACCAACTTGTTTCAAATGTGGCAAAACATGACATTTTGCAAGAAATCACAAGTTGGAAGAAAAATCAAAGAATTACAATTATCAGATGAACTCAAAAACATGTTTCACAAGATACTCATCGAATCTGAATCTGATTCAGATCACGATAATCCCTAACTTTACAATATTCAAACATCATAATCTGATTCTAATTCACCATCAAATAATCAAGTTAATACATGTAATTGCAATGAAGTCTCATGCATCAATGTAATCTTAAAACAAAAAGAAGCAAGTCTTTTATTAAACTTTATTGACAAAATAGACAATATTCAATTAAAACATGACTATTTAGTAAAAATCAAGGATTTAATAAGCAAACAATAATCAAATTTTATAGACAAATCTTATTATAATCATTGAGAGATTCAAATCTCCAAATCAAAAGCCATTAACATTATAAGATGTCCAACAAGAAATTAACAATCTCAAAATAGAAGTTTCTCAGCTAAAACAAGAAAATTTACAAATACAAGAATTCATATTTCACAATTTTCACCAACAAGACACCCCACAAACATCAAACAAAAGCACATAAATATTTTAAAAAGAAACTAAAAAAGACAACATTTCTACAAATCAAATTTTGCAAATGGTATATCAATATCAATATCACATTGATCATTCATAAATAATTCAAAATCAACACAACTGCATTAATTGATTCTGGTGCAGATTTAAACCGTCTTTTTAAGATTAATCCCCTCAAAATATTTTGAACAAACAAATGACAAACTATACGCTTCAAACAATCAACAATTAAAAATTAACTACAAGTTAACAAATATTCAAATTTACCATCAACCATTTTACATAAATCAAGACTTCACCGTCATTAAGAATCTAGGACAAAAAATTATCCTAGGAACTATTTTTTTTGTCAATAATCTATCAATTCCAAACAAGTGATAAAGGAATATCTGCAAAGATTTTAGGAGAAATTTTTTTTCCCGTTCATTTTACAACAAACATCTAATGATTTTACAATTTTACAAGAACAATTAATCACCAAAGAATCTCCAACAAAGTCCATATGAAACTCCAATTTAAAATCTTCAATCCGGCCTTGCCAGGTCAAACCAATTCATTTTACACGAATCAATATTTTCAAAACAAATTTCAATTTCCAATTTTCAAAGGTTTTAAAAAATTGCATCATTTAACAATTTTCAAATGGATAGTTTTGCAGTTCAATGGGACGATCTCAGTCGTTTAGCACAAACTATATTCTCAACAAATTGGAGAAAGATCTTGTTGATGATGTATGAACAACCTTCAAATCCAACAATGAAACCTAGATGAAAGCCTCATTAAAAAGTCTATGCAAACAATTATCCAAGGTCAAAGGTAAAAGGCCTGTAAACTCTGACAATTCCAAGACTCGATCCATTGTGACTAATAATGCATTAGCCATCTCATCTCAGAGCAAAGTTCATGCTCAGATAATTCTGCATAGTCCAATAGCAATGACAATTCAAAAGCCAAAAGAACAAGATTGGTCTGATCAATCAAATGTTAAACCCAACAACATGTCACCAAGTGATGTAGATTACAACTTAGTTGATTATGTTGAATCAACCAAGATGATGTCTCATGAATGGACAAAGAGTAATTGGCTACATTTTAATGAGCTTATCAATGACAAAACATTGGAGGAATTCAATGTGACAATTTTTACTAACTTTTATTACAAAAATGTTATTATCTCTCAATGTCAATGCATATCCAAAGGCAAAAGCATATTTCTATGAAATGAGGTTTGTTGGCAGAATTCTATCAAAATCTCCAGAGGACCTTCACTGATGTTCTCCAATTGTCAAGAACACTGTCAGAAATCTTGCGCACATGGTGTATCAAGACAGCGATGAAATTGAAATAGGGAAAGTTGCTACTCCACCCAAATGGATAAAAGAAAACAATAAAAATCTTGTTCTCTCTAGGGTATAAGATTTTAACTCTCAAGAATTTCAAAACACAAATTTTAAACTTTCCTCATCAATATGAAGTTTTTCCTGGAATAGAAGACCAAATAGCTAAATCAATCATGGACCTCAATATTCAAGCCAATCAGGACAAGGGTATTCAAGTTCTTGCTGACGGATACATGTCTTTAATCTGCAGTACCCGAAACAATCCTTATGTGGTAGAAAATACGTTTTTCTATCAATATTTAATCAAAATAAAGAATTGGGACTTGATTTTCCAAACTACTAAATATCTCGAGAAATTGAAACAAAAAAATCTATTCAAGATCACCGTCAACATCTTATCCAAAGAAATCTCCAATACGGATGGTTTCACTTTCACCAATCTCAAAACAAAACCCATCAATTTCAAATCCAATAATGGACAAATCCATTCACAAGTCACTTTCCACCAAATTCCACCAAAATGTCACTATCACAACCATCATCACAAAACATTATCATAACATTCCATCAACCCATCCCTTTCAAAACTATTTCAAACCATTGTTTTGCCATGTGTCCCCAATCTTGGCCCACATATCAACATTTAACTATCAATAATGCCATGACCATCCAAATGTATCAAAAGTGCACTCCACCCAACCTCAATTATTCTGCATATTGTCAAAACAATCTCAATCAATACCTAACGCACTCAACCAATGCTACAATAATGGTGCCCCTCAATTATCAAGGAATCCAACGCTCTACTAAGACTATAAAAGCAAAAAGACTCGAGAATTCAAAATATTATTTATTTGTTTAATATAATGTGTTAAAAATTTAAATATTTTGGAAATTCAACACTGCTTCGGAAAATAAAGTGGTTAATAGTTTAAGGGCCCATCAGACAAGAAGCAACTAGAGGCCCAACACCCTTCAGATCCAATGAAAAGCAACCAGGGAAGTATATGGTTCTGTGAAGCAACGACATAGTGACTGAAAACTGCTGAAACTCTGTCGTCTGATCGATTCTTGATGGATAGTGAGAAGGTTCACCTTAGGTAATTTTGATTGTGCGTGCGGGATCTCTTGATTCGTGGTGGAAGAAGAAATTGATGGAGAAACCCTAGATCTGATTCTGATTCTGATTCTGTTGGAAAGATTACGATTTAGAACGATCGATACTACTGAATCAGGTACTTGTCCTCTCCTCTTACTGATCTCCTCTTCTCCTCCAACTCACCGTTTCTGTTTGGCTCTTCTCTTCTCTTCCTTTCTGTTTCCGTTTGTTGAATCTGAATCTGAGTCTGAATCTGGGTAACATATTTTGTCGATGGTTACCAATTCAAAGTTCAACTCAATACATTCTTTTGTCACCCTTTCACTGGTATTAACGCACACACTATGTTGCGTTGCATTGTTGATTTACAGCTCTTACAGTCTCGTTTGATCTTCACCAGGTGGCGTGGCGGTGTATAGTATAACAGACAACTCAAACTTGGGTTTTAGTCTCTGATTTGGGCGCCATGGACAAGGCTACTACTTTAGAGTACATCAATCAGATGTTCCCCACAGGTGTGCCTCTTTCTCTCTGGCAAACTTATTTCAGTTTGAACGTATATTTTTTAATCACTTATTTGTTCCATGCGGATGTTGCGTTTGATTGCTTTCTTACTCCTCACTCATTTGAAATTGTGTGACATGTTGGAATATTCAGAAGCATCCTTATCTGGTGTGGAGCCTCTTATGCAAAAGATACACAGTGAGATACGTCGCGTGGATGCTGGAATATTAGCAGCTGTTCGTCAACAGGTGGTGACGTTTATTACCTTCCAATTGTTTATATTCCCCATTGACATTCATAACTTTGGAATAATGAAGTATATGAGTTTGTCTTCTCAGTCTAAGATAAAACCTTACTTGCAATTAATATAATTATACTGTTCTATCACTTTGGAAGCCACACTGATACTTGATCAAAACAATCACACACATTACAAATTTGTAATTATTAATAAACCAACTTGATTACAATGAAGACCCGTAAGAGCAGCTCAACCTCAAGCTGAAAAAGGTGGACCAATTTGAGGTTGAGGGTGGCGTACTCCAATGGATCATTCAACAAAATCTCTAAAAAGTGGATCAAAAGTAATTTTTGGGGGAAAATAATCAGTTTTATACAATTTGGTGTTGAAAATAAGGTCCTTTAAGCTAGAAATGCATAACCGTTCCACTTGCACAAAATTCTTTTGATTGTCTTACCCCATCCAAATCCATCCAGCCCATACCCTTTTCTACTGCTAAGCTTTGGGCATTCTGTTGGAGCATGAAAATTCACTCTCAAAGCTCAAATAATTGTCATATTTGGCATTTGATCTTCCCCATAGGGGATGCTCTAAAGGCTTCACTTATGGACCTCTGCACAAACAGTCTGCGAATGTTCAATCATTATCGCACACACACGTAAGCCACATGATAACACCTAAATCAACCATAATTATCCTATTTTAAAGGACCTAAACGTCACCTCCAGACTATATTACAACAAGATTGCAACTACACTAAAGATTTCCATCCCACATCTCATAGATCTCTGAATCCTCCAAGCCCCCTTTCCTCTCATCCTCAAGATCAAAGAACAATACCTCCAAGAGGGAGCACACCAGGTCATCCGGCCTACCTTGGGAGTCTCATTTGATTGTGCCTTTGACTTGCAATGCCCCATTGCCATGACCATGTCGTCCTTGGAGTCATTGTTAAGCACACAAGACAGAACCTCTCGATTACCCTGGAGTCTGTTCCCTAAGCCTTTGGCTTTACCAATTATCTTCTGGGCTTGGGCCTCACATTACCGTGCTTGATAATTGCTAACAGTCACTCCATTGACTTTACTCATAAATTCTTTTATGCCTAGCTACAGATCTTTAATTCATGCATATGTTGTGCCTAGTATCAGCGGAAGTCAATTGTAAACCACCCAATAGTGTTTATCAAATGAAAACAACCAAAAGAATTTTCGACTACAAGATTTTTCGTGGGTGACCGGGCAAAACCCAGTAATGAAACAAGGATAACTATGATGAACATGAGCTTTAATCATGTGGACATGTTTTGTCTGCCCAAGTCTTATTATGGGTCTGTTTTTTTTAACTTAGAGTAATTCGGGTACCAAAGCCAAGGAAGATCTTGCTGCTGCTACACGTGCTGTTCAGGTGTGTTCTTGTTACGTAAAAATGTTATATAGTCGCCTACTGCTGAATTTTCTTTGCCTAACAACTGATGGAACGTCAATTTCTTGCTATGCAGGAACTCATGTACAAGATTCGAGAAATTAAAACCAAGGCTGAGCAAAGTGAAACAATGGTTCAAGAAATATGTCGTGACATCAAAAAATTGGATTTTGCAAAGAAGCATGTGACAACTACAATTACAGCACTTCATCGTCTTACCATGCTTGGTTAGGTCCTTGTTATAATCATCATCTTACCATACTTGCATAGGTTCTTGTTACTCGCACCTTTCTGGTTTTTTGTGCTTTATCATTGTTAGGTTCAATGAGAATGAGTCTTATACTCATGATAGAGAGACAAAGTTAGGAATTACAAATGTTTCCAAAACAAATGATTGATCATCACTCAATTACAAATATTAGGAATTTGAAAAGAGAATAACTAAACAAAGGAAGAACTAAAACTTTATTAATTTGATTTGCTTAACAATGAAAAATACAAGCCTGAAAATACATGATAGGATGGGATGGGATCGGGACGGGATCAAGATTGCGGGATGGGATGCCCATTGCTACTTGGAATGCCACAGGTCGTACCCTAGTCAAGGTGGAAGGAACAAGGTCCTAAAACACTCCTAGGACTTCTTTCGAAAACGTAGTTTAAGCAAAAGAAAAGTAAAATAAGTAAAATCCTGTAAGTTCTACCAAGGATGCACGGATGTGCGAGTCGCGTCAGACATAGACACGACAAGCCGACTCGACAATTTTAAAAAAATTAGGACTTGGCGACACGTCATATTTTTATAAACAACAATTGAGCAAAAAAAAGTTTAAATGGAAAATAACACGAAATATGAAGATGAAAATGAAACATAAACAATGCATTCATCTCTCTGGAAAAAATGTGGAAAATAATATGAAGAAGACGATGATACTCTGTCGCAAGAAAAAAAAATAAAGTAGAGTAAAAAAGTAGAGGAGAGAAGCAAAGGAGAAAAAAAACAAAGATTAAAAAGAAACACAGATTACCTCTATGCTTTGGTGGCCTTTCATTGCTTTTTCTATTTTGACTCTTAAATCACAATTGAAAGTTTCTTAATTCAGATTGGACTAACAACTTTCAAATTTGCTGGTTATTTGAGCCCACCTAAAAAACAAATTGGTTGTCAAGTCTTGACTGTGTCCTGACTGAGTTTTGGGTGTGTCGGAGTCGTTTCTGACACATTGACCATGCGTCTGACCCTGACCCTGACCCTGAGACGTCTGAAACGTGTCGAAGGTGTGTCGAGCGTCGGTGTCGATACGTGTTGGGCACGAGTATGATAAGGTTTTCGAAGAGTCTGTGCATCATTGGTTCTACTTTTTGGAAGAAGGCTCTGTTGCAGTAGAGCCTTGCCTCTAGTCGTGGACCTTGGCACTAACAACATAGCTAAGAATTAAATATTCTCAATGGCTTGTTTATTGACAACGGGATGCCACATCTATTACTCATCTCCAATATGAGGGTGCATACACTATTCTTTTTTCGAAAATAGGTCAGAGTATATTTTTAATTGCAATCATATTTTGACTTTATTTGGGGAGGATCTGTCTCACAATCACAATAAACTTCTCAAACAGCGATTGTAACATTGGGCTTCTTTTGCTGGCAAAAATAAATAGTAGCATTTGCCAAAGTAAAACCATGATATCTATATGCCCCTCAGCTTTAGTGCAAGAGTTTTCAAATCAATCATGATTATCCTTGAATCCTATCTGCATTGCATTTTACTTGATGATTTATTATATAGCAGATGTTTGATAATTTACCTAATGGTTTGTGAGCTTAATAATGTATTCATTAGAAACTTAGCTGCACTATTGAGTTATTTTATAACATAAAATACCGAGGTTTTCTCTGCAATTCCAGTCTCAGCTGTTGATCAACTTCAAGTAATGGCTTCAAAACGGCAGTATAAGGAGGCAGCTGCTCAGTTGGAGGTATTGTATTTGATTGCATAATGGTGTATTCTTGGTTTGTTTTATTTTATTTGCAATTTTATATAGATCCCTGAATCATTCAAATCATGAGTAGCTTTCTAGGCATGTTCACCGCTAATGAAACTCAAACCCTGATGAGGAGGGATGTCTGACTAGTTGGGTTACAATCATTTTATTTTTTGATGAATAACAATTTCATTAGAAAAAATAGGGGGAAACAGAGAGCTAGATGCTCATGATACAAAAAGGGAAACAACAAAAGCAACTGAAAAAAGAAAAAACTAGAGAAACTCGAAAGACAATCGCCGGTGACGAGAGACTCCCATGGGAACAACAATTAGATACAACCATTGGAGGTGCCATCTCCCACTGGATTGACATAATTTTAATCATCTTCCAAAAGTCTCGGCTTGTATCATTTTACCCCCGATGAGTATGTTGTTCCATTCTTTCCAAAAAAGAAGTGTTATTAGAAGTCTTCTCGATTTCCAAGTGGAAAACCATTGCATTAAGGTGCCATTTGGTTTCATTGGCTATAAATGCCCAAATGGATTTGGTCGTTGAGCAGCTGTTCAATGGATTCAGTTGCGCTTTCACATTAGACACGCCTGTTGGTAAGGAGGCTCCTCTTGGACAGATCATCAATGGTAAGAATCTTTCCATGGCCTGAGTCCAAAGGGAAAAAAAATTGCCTAGGGGGCGTCTATTTCCTCCAAAAGAAAGCATCAAAGAAGGGAATAGATGGTTGGATTTGAGCTAGGGCTGTTAATTGGTTTCGTAAAACTGATTGAACCGAGCCAAAATTTAACCGAAAAAAGTTGAATCGAATAATAACCGAAAATAAATTGTAAAAACCGAACCGATTGTTTTTCACGGACCCAAAAAAACAAGCCGAACCAAAGCAATTTTTTTTTATTGTTTTATAATTCCCAGCAATTCATACCCACGATCTCTCTCTTCTTTAATTCTTTTTTAATTCCCACCCATTTTCCCTCTTCTTTAATTCCCTCTCACCCATTATCTCTTTATTAATTCCCACCTACCCACCCAACCCGCACCTTTCTTTCTTTCCAAGACTCCAAATCCCATCGGAAGGAAAACAATTCCCCTCTCACCTTCTTCTCTGATTCCAAACTCTCTGTAATCTCTCCTCCCTTCCCTCCAACCACAACAAAAATTTGCAAGTCATCATCAACCAAAACTGCATCTTCGACTATTATTGTAACTTGTAAGAGAGTATTCAGACGTGGAGGATCTATTTGCTGTGTCTAGGGCAGCAAAAGATTGCTTCCATCAGTCGCGTACAAATAGTGGTTAATTGTTGACTCATAGAGTCTGATTTTTAGGTCCTTTAAAGCAACAACAAGCAACGAAAAACATACTCTCTCTTCTCATTCTTGATCAGCAAAACTAGAGATTTTCACAAAGTCCTTGTGATTAGAAGAATGTAAACTGGATAATAACTGAGAAAAAAAAAAGAAAAACCGCATAATCGATTCAGTTTCAGTTGTGTGAAAAATATGAAAATCGAACCAAAAAGCGAATCCCTAGTTCGGTTTGGTTTGGTTTTGTCCCAATTTTAAACCGACCGAACCGATTAACAACCCTAATTTGAGCAGCTTGACTCTCCAGACAATCCAAAACAAGTTTCTTATGGAAGTCTTTTACTGTGAATGTACTAGTCATGTGATTCCACACGAATTTATAATCCTTTAGGTTACCATGTTGTTCTTAATGGAGTAAAAGGAGGAGACATGACCATTCTTGCAATGACAGATAGAACGGATGATCTTGAATTTTTCTTGTAAGGGTCCAATGTTGCCCACTTATCTTTTCAGTAGCCCACTCCGGTGTCATTGGAAAGGTAAGATGGAGTTGGAAGTTACTCGCACTCAGAGAGCATCCATAAGGGAATCTGCTATCTTTGGAGAACCACTCGTACTATTCAACTCGTCATTTTTCAAATTATGGACTTACATAATGCTGTGTCCTCCGTACTGAATCTCCAAATCCATTTACCTAGTAGAGCTTTCGTACTTCTGACCTTGCGAAGGCCCAAACTGCCTTTCTCGTTTGGCAAACACATTGTATTCCAATTTAGGGTTGTATTTGTGGCCGGTCGATGAAGTACCCCATAGGAAATCCCAAAAAATCTCTCAATAGAAGCCATGCTGGAATGGTGACCATGGAGTGTGAAAACCGAAATATAAGCCACCGTACTCTTGATTCTTGATCAAGGTAAGCGATCTGTTTTCGATAGGTATCTCCCTTTCCACAATGCCAATCTAGATTGAAACTTCTCATTAACCGACTCCTAAATAGATTAAGCTTTGTATTTGTGTCCAAGTGGAAGACCCAAGTATTGAGTTGGCAAAGTAGCATGATTGCAACCCAATTCCTTCGCCAAAGATGCAATTTTGGACACCTCACCAATTGGATGCAGGATAATCTTGTTAAAATTGATCGTTAGAGTAAACAACTTCAAACCAAATGAAGAGATTTTAGATTCATTAGGGCTTCTCTACTAGCATTGAGTAAGAAAAGGTGTCATCCGCAAATTGTAGAATGGGCACTTGGGTGTTGCCTTCTCTAACCATGAACCCTCTGAATAAGTAAGTTGTTATTGGTGTCCTTTAAGGTCATTCTAGTGAGAGCTTTGCCCACCAGAGAGAAGCGCATCGGGGAGAATCATTTTGTCGGATACCTCTCAAGGCTCTGAAAGAACCAATCGGGCCTCCGTTAAGATTAATAGAGAAAGAAATAGTAGAAATAATTGTCTTGATCAATGAAGTTCCAAGAAATTGTATCAAAGGCCATAGAGAAGTCGATCTTCAGGGCAATGCTTGGATTTGAGTTGCACGGTAAGAATGAATAAGCTCGTTTGCTATCATCGGTCCATCGACCAGCTGCCTTCCTGGAACCGCGGCTGATTGGAAATGAGATACTAATGTAGTCATGACTATTGCTATGCACATAGCTACCACTTTTGAAATAATTTTAGCCACTACTAATATTAGATATTAATAGCGACAACTATCACTTCTAAATAATTTTAGGCAATGCTGATATTAGATATTAGACTAATGGGGTGAAAATTTTCATTTCTAGTGGGTCCTGCTACTACTTTGGGGATGAGAGAGATTAGAGTGGAATTTAGGTGCCAGTCGAGAAACGATTTGCGGCTGATCGGATACAACTTTTTAGAAGTCCTTGATCGTGTCCCAACATTTTTTGGCAAAAATTCGGAGGCGAAACCATCAATGCCAGTTCAAACGTCAAAACGTCAAAGAGTCTGTATGGCGGTCAAGACCTCAAGTTCAGTAAGTTGGAATCAAGCGTTTGATAACGAGAGCTGATTGAACTCTAAATCCTCCAAAATAGGCCTCCACTCGTATGGCTTAACGAATAATTTTTTGAAGAAATTGATAATGTGCTCAGCTATGCTTTGTCTGTCAATGAGCAAATGGCCGTTTGGCTGAATCGTTAAGATTGAATTGTGGACCCTGCAGAGACTAGCTATATCATGAAAAAGTTTTGTACAAAAATCACCGTTCTTACCCTATTTGATGCCCGATTTTTTCTTCCAGCTAGTGTAATCATGCTTTAGGATTTGATCAAGGTTAGTTTTGAGAGCTTGACGCCTACGGTATTCATCCTTAGCCTTACCAAGTATTTCCAATTGAGATTCAACATTGCGAATAAGTTCGTCAATTCTCCGAGAGAATTGGGTGATCCATTTCTTCATATGGTGCTTTAAATCTTTCAAGTTTCTCCATAGGATGTAACTAGGTTGGCCATTGACTAACAAGATCTCCCACTTTTCTGCCACAAATTTGGTAAAGTCTTTCTGATTAAACCACATAGATTCTACCATGAAAGGTTTCGGCAGCATAAATTGACAAGGGTGGTGAGGAGGATGTCATTATTATCCGAGCCACCCTTATCCAATAATTAAACAAAAAAGAGCCAAAAAATTTCCCAACTATTATTACATAGAAATCTACCTAGCCTCCAAAGATGAGGAGATCTAGCTTCTGAGACTGTCACATGCTTGACCACGTAAAAACCCCACCTTTCATTCAAAATCTTTGAGCTCATACTCCTGAATGAAATTGTTGAAAGCTCGACTTTTGGCCGATAGGCAAATAATGTTGAAGTCCCCACCTAGGCACCACAGTAACTCTGACAAACCATAGATGCGGAATTGACTCTTTGGTGCCTTTGAAGCTACCCATAGACATTAGTGGTCACCCACTTAAAGTATTTTGAACATTTTTGAAACAGACAAAAACAAAGAAAGCACTTACCAGAACGCCTTCTTTTGAAGGACACTAGGTATCCTAGTGTCCCAAACTAGCAATAGCCCTCTTGAAGCTCCAATAGCCGGAACAGAAACCCAGTCAACAAAGTCTCTCTCCCAACACAATTTTTATCATATCAACATCAACCTTGTGCTATTTTGTTTCCTTATGCACATCAATGAAATGTTTAAAACTAATCAATCTCTCCCCCAATTCTATCCCTTTGGCATTCCTGGACAAAAAAATACTTTTCATGAACAACCCTAAGCCCCAAATTAGTAGTAGTATTTCTGTTACCCGAATGCTTACTTTCTGCAATTCCTTTGGAAATTGCCATTGCCTTGTCTTGATGAGAGTCCAGCTAAACTCCAAGCAAACTACCCATTTGAATAGTCAAAGGAGCTCTAGTGACTGCCCTCGCATCATCCGCAGGAGTGACTTGAGGGTGGCCATTAAAGTTGTTGATGAGGGAAAGATCCTGCTGCAAAACTGTTGCTTGGGGACATGGAGCATATCTGAGTAGATGCGGCAGGATGGGAGCAAATGAGGAGTTCCGGTGATGGATCACAGGACAAAGGTGTAACAAATGTGGGAGCTCGAGGAGGAGAATGGTGGGGAGTGAGTAAAGGGGAAAATGATTTGGAAGTGGAAATAATGGAATTAGGGTTTGGATTGCTATTTGACAAAGAAAGAAATAAAGTTAGGTTTTTTTTTTTTTGAAATTGACCCTCATCAGTTTATGCCTAATTGAGTTTAATACTCATTTAAAAAACTAATTCAGTCTAACACTCAAATTGTACGTTGACTTCCATTGACTATTTAAGTTTTTTCAAAACCCAAAAATATCCTTCGCTTAGAAGGCACATGATGCAAGACAAGCTAAGTAAACATCTCTGAAATTCATTTAAGGGTGAGGATATATTGAGACATGTAATGATCATAGTTAAAAAATAAAAAAAAAATCTATCTCCACCACTTCTTCTTCCCCAAACATCTTCCAGCTCCTCCATCTAATCATCTCCAAAACTAACACCCCACCCAAATGATTACCCTCTCCCCTTTTCTTAATATCTCTTTGTAATCAACTCCATCATGCTCAATTGAAGCACAACTACATTCAATTGCATAAAACCGCCACCACCACATTAAGAACCCATTGAGCAGTCTGATACTTGACAAAGTGCTCCTCCATTTACTCAAAAGGAAGCTATATACAAAACCTCTTCATCTTCTTCACTCTCGCCATCTTCCTTAGAAACCCCAGCCGAATCTGGTAATAACCCACTCTCCAAATCTCGATATCTACAACCCCATTTCTAGACGACCCTATCCGATCCATCCAAACATAGAAATTCAACAACCCCAAATTAGATTTGAACCCCCAACAAGCTAAAACCGTGATTTGAGCTGGAAATCGAAACACCCCAAATTGAAATTTCGTGAAATGGGAATTTTATGAATGAAAGATTGGATTTTATTTACCTGTTGGTCAAGTCAACTACTCCGACTGTTATAATTTGAGTGTTAGACTGAATTAGTTTTTAAAATGAGTACTAAACTCAATTAGGCATAAACTAATGAGGGCCAAACTCAAAAGTGAGAATAGTGGTGAGTAATGGGGGGGTTGGGAGGTGGGCTGAGCTTGGGCTGATGAAGTTTTTTAGTAAATTGTTTGCCTAGTCCAACCGTTCAAGTAAAAGGGCATTGCGAGTGCATCTGTTGAGGTTGTGAGAGAAATTTTCCCATCTCGATTGACTTATAGTTGTTATTGTCATATATTATCCATTTTAAATTAAAAGGTATAGACTATACTAATAAAAAAGCTAGGGAGGAGATTAAACCTACCTCAATTAGAATCAACAAACCCAGTTGCAAGTCATATTCCCGGTTGCATTTAAATTTTACTTACCACATTCACCCCACTCCCCGAAAAGTTTTTCATGGCTTTGCATTTTAGTCTCTTCTTCATATTTTCTTTCCATTGGGTTATAATTTTTGAATTCAAAATTACTGTATGGCTACTAATGTGAGTATGCAATTGCTCGCCAGGCTGTAAACCAACTATGCGGACATTTTGAAGCCTATAATGATGTTCCCAAGATTATTGAACTTAGGGAGAAGTTCAAGAACATCAAACAAATACTCAAGTCTCATGTCTTCTCAGATTTTTCAAGGTATTTCTCTTTATCAACTTGTATGTTCTTCTTGTGTGGCTTGTATGTGAGTATATCACAATCTAGTGTATTTGGATTAACGTATTTGTTTTACGCGTTATGATGTTTAGAAATTGACACAACAAATTATTTAGTGCGGGACATTATTTAAAGACTAGGGTGTCGACGTGTTCTACGTGCGCGAATATTCACAACTTTTTTATTTTATTACAACCTTTCAATAATAAGTAAAAATTACCGGTTTGTATGCCTCAAGGCGCATGCCTCACTGGAGTGAGGCTATAGCCTTGTCCACACCCATTGAGGCTTAAGCCTCTGTTCCTAATCTATCTGCCTCGTACAAATCTGTCTGCCTCGTACTGAGGCATGCCTCAGCCCCCAGTTCCAAGCCTCAAAACATTTTTGGACCATGTCTCAGGTGACGCCTAGGCACGCTATACTTGGCCTAGCCTATTATTCGCTTAAATGTTTGAAAAAAAAAATTGTAGTCATAGTCTCGCCTGGGCCTCGCTAGGCAGGAGCCTTTTAGTACACTTAATTCTTCTTTTTAACATTGGCTTTTTGCCCTTTGCCCAAAGTGCTAGGTGACACCTAGGCGAGTTAGGTGTCCAGGCCACTCTCCTCGCCTTTCCTCACCTAGCGCCTGGAATAACATAGCCTATATCTTTCATATTTTGTACAGTTGTCACTGTTTCCAGTCATTACTTGTCTCTTTTAAGTTGTAACCCTTTACAATATTGGTTACCCTGGTTCTTGACAATTAAAAATGTCATCCTGGGAAATCTGCCCTCAGGAATTGTAGTTTTGTACCCCGTTGTCTTTGCTATTTATAGTTAATGTTCTGTTTTAAATGATCAAATTATTGCTATTCATTAGTCTACTTGAGCCATGTGGAATCTCGACCATGCATTCTGATTGCATAGTTTAGATGTCAGCATCCTAGCGGATACAAACGCCATTGTCAGTTTTCGATTTAAATGATTAAAATAGCTGAAACATTTTCATTAACAAGTTTAGCATGTTACTGTCATTGGGATCTTTGAGTCTAATGGTACATAGATAAACTGTTTATTTTTGTAGAAAAGGCTAAAATTTTATTATAGGAAGAATACATGGAAAATAAAAAGGCACACAAAGAAGTCCTCAAGGCCCCAAACAATTGACCCTCAATTTGGCACAAAAGTCTCAACCAAGACTTCATTCAACTCATGGTGTGCCATACTCCAATGCCAAAGTGTGTCGGTAATGTCAACATCTACTGGTTGAAAGAAGGATTTACAGTTCTGACTTCGCAAAAGTTTACCATGAAGAAGGAAATACCCAACCCACCCCAAACCGATCAAAAAAGGAGTCCCAAATCGCCATACGACATAAAACAAGAATGGATGATTCCTTGACTCGCCTTCCAATTGGACACATCCAAGCTCAATACCCATACCCGTATTACCCTACCCTTGAAACTAGTTGGTTCCACACAACCTCCCATGCAAAGAAAGAGACCCCAGTGGGATCCACTTACTCCATACAAGCTTCAAAGCAAAATCGATCCATTCCTTCACAAGGAGGCTTGTGAAATAGCGAACTCAAAAAGCCCTTCCTTGGACAATCTCCATTTAGCTCTTCAAACAAAAGCTTGCTCTAGTTTTTGACTGACTTTGCAACGATTGTGGATTGCTTATCTTTCAATACTTCATGTTTGGGTCGGTCGCCATTGAATTGTAATAGATGGAGTCTTTTCCAATACCAAAAAAATTCGTTTATCATTTTTCTTTGGAGCTTCCCGTCACATTCAAGAACATCCTCACTTCTTCATTTTAGCTTCATTGAGATTTCCCCTAAATGCAAATTCCAATCCACCCTATTATCACGTCCATAGTTATCAATATCTTACGATATGCACAATACATGCTCCATAATTATCAATATCTTACGATATGCAGAATACATGCTCGATACATATTGTATCTAAGCCTCATCTATACGATACATACATATCTTATGATACATTCGTATACATATCTTATTATACATTGAAGTTATCATCCATATACAATTGACTTGAATAAATGGATGATAGGCAAAGCTTACTTATATGTGTTACACATGTCATACATTAATGAAAGTTTGTTTTGGGATCTATTTGCCTCGATAACTCTCATTTATAAATTTATATGCTTAAATACAATATATATTTTATATTTTTCATTGTCCAGTGAATTCCCAGTGTCAGTAGGACTACATCAAGGGTCGGCCTTAAGTCCATACATCTTTGCTTTGGTCATGGCTAAGTTGACGAAATATCTGCAAGAAGATGTACCTTGGTGCATGTTATTTGCAGACGATATTGTCTTAATTGATGAGACTAGTGAATGTTTAGGTCAGAAATTAGATAGGTGGTGGGAGGCTTTAGAGAGTAAGGGTTTTAGAATTAGTCGTTCGAAGACGGAGTATCTAGTGTGCAACTTTGGTTGTGAATCACGTGGTAGGAGTAATGCAATTGAGATCGAAGGCGTGGAGGTCTCAGAGTGTGAGGTTTTTCGATATGTAGGATCTATAATTCAAAAGAATGGGCTATTGGAGAAGATGTAGACCATAGGATTAAAGCTGGTTAGCTGAAATGGAGAATGACGTCAAGAGTATTATGCAATAGAAAGATGTTTGCAAGGCTAAAAGGGAAATGCTATAAGACAATTGTTCGACCAGCCATGCTATACAGTTCAGAATGTTGGGCTACTACGGGACAACATACGCATAAGATAGCAGTAGCAAAAATGCGTATGTTAAGGTGGATGTGTGGTAAAACATATAAGGATAAAATTAGAAATGAAAGAATTAGGAGATACTTAGGTGAAATTAGAGAAATGCGTTTAACTTGGTTTGGTCACGTGCGGAGGAGACCAAGCACGGCGCTAATTAGAAAATGTCTAGATTGACAATTTAATGGAGGGTGTAGACGGAGGGGACGACCGTTGAAAACTTGGATGAAGGCGGTGAATGAAGAATCCTTGAGCTTGGATTAGGTGAAGATATGTGGGAAGACCGCATTGCTTGGAGATCCAAAATCCATGTAGCCGACCCCGAAAATATCGGGAATGGGCTTTGATGATGATGATGATGTTACATTAAATGATGCGTGTATCTTGAATTTAAGTTTTCGATACACGTTCTGATAGCTATGATCACGTCCATGTATGGTGCACTAAGCCTCTAGTTTCAGACAAACATGATGAAGCCTCAGAATCTCCCTTTCCAAATATATTATTTTCTCTCCCAAGCGTAAATTTGATCCCTTCAATGACACAATTCCATCATGCATAACTCTTCATAAGACTTCTGTTCATAGATTAATTGTCTACGTCCCCTTCTTAGGATAACAAACACCACCCGATGTAGAAGGCAAAGAGAAGAGGAGCTATGTGCCTTTGCTTCCCCTGTCCGCATATATAGTGTAAGTAAAACACTGTTTGGTATTTTGCACCCGAAAGCTGAGTGTAGGCAGGGTAAAAAAACTAGAATTACGAATAATAGCACCAAAAATCTCCCCAAATTCCATGATGACAAATTTACTTTTGTATCTTCTGACTGACTTTGAAAATGGTGTATTAGTAGTACCCAATTTTCAAATATTGTATAATCATGAGGAACTGTTCAAAAAATGGCATAGCTGTGCCATAGTGCACTACTCTGGCGAATCTCCCCTGGGAGTGTTTCTTTCCCTCAAAATCTTTCGCGCGCGCACACACACACACACACACACGCTGCCCAGTCTGTTGGTCCTCGTCAAACCTAAATCTACAACAAACCACCTTCTTTTTGCCTACATACGAATGCAGGCATATATTAAGGAACCTGATCGAATTGGCTATAGGTGTCTGATGGGGAAAAAGGCGAAGCCAATGCAACCTTAGCTAATGTAAAGTAGAAACACATTGAACTCTGTTCAGATCAAAAGAGACGGGCAGCAAAGATCAGAAGGGTGTTACTGCATTACAGTCGCGCAAGCCTCCTGGCTTTGTGGTTAGGGATGATAATGAAAGTATCAGTGACGCAGTAGCAATGTCAACAATGGTCGCGTAAGTGGTAGCTACAACCTTAGCAGATCGAATTGATGTATTATCTAAATTCTGGAGAATTCAGTGTTTCTTTCCCACGTTTTCTCATGAGTCCCTTTTAGTATTAATTTTAGTCTCGATCTCAAACACATATTTTTAATGAATGTTAGTTTGTTGGTTGAGAAAATCATTATCAGATTGGTTCCTTAGGGTTTAGAGTGCCCAGACTCTTTTCCCTGGTGCAGACTATCTGGGTTCGCTTAATAGAAAATTATATAATATCTTCTCGCAGGCATGTCCAGCATTGTAGGAGTTCTCAGCTGGTAATTTAGGTGGTCAGCTTTAAGTTCACCCATGGCTTGTACTTTCTTGTTTGCTCTCATTCAGTTCACTATAAATTCATGCTAATTTCTGCAATATGCACATACTTCCAACATTCCACAAATTCACTTTTCCTAGGATTTGAGAACTTCTCATTTCATTTTTTTCTTTTTTTTTGGCAGCTTAGGTACTGGCAAAGAGATGGAGGAAGCCAACTTGCTCCAGATGTTATCAGATGCTTGCCTTGTTGTTGATGCTTTGGAGCCATCTGTGAGGGAAGAACTGGTCAAAAATTTTTGCCACAGGGAACTTACTTCATACCAACAGATCTTTGAAGGAGCTGGTTCGTTGATGACAGTTATTGCGATCTCATAGTTTATGGATTAAGTATGTAAATCGTTTTCTTTGTTCTGGGGTTTGATGTATCTATATGATTTTTCTACTAGAGCTGGCAAAATTGGATAAAACAGAAAGGAGATACGCATGGATCAAGCGTCGTCTACGAACAAATGAAGAAATATGGAAAATCTTCCCCCCTTCATGGCATGTGGTCTATTTGCTCTGCATTCAGTTTTGCAAGTTGACAAGGTTAGCCATTTATGTAAGCATTTGTGTTGATACCTCTATTATACGCCTCATCTTGTTCTGTCTATGTCTTGATCTAAACATGTCATAGGTTTCTATAGGACGAAAACCACAAATATAATTGTTAAATCAACCTTCAATTCTAGTTGGGCTTCCCTTCTAAAAATAGGACTACAGATCATAAACTAGATATTTGACCGAGATTACTATGCTAGTAGCCCTTCTCAAGTTGAGCGGTAGGGTTGATTGAGTGGAATTGATTGGGAATAGGCTGGTTTTTTGAAAGGCTAAGTTATTGTCTAAAGGGGGTCGAATAGTACTCATTAGGAGTGCATTAGCGAATATGCCAGTCTACTATATCTCTTTGTTTCATATGCCAGTTTCGATTGCTAAACGCATTGAGAAGGTGATTAGGAACTTTCTTTTGTGGGGCAGAGAGGAAGACAAAGGGTTTCATCCACTTATCTGGGAGTTGGTGTGCATGCCTAAGGAGATGTGGTTTGGGTTTTAGGCCCTTTCAGTTAATGAATAAGGCACTTTTACGTACTAGTCTGGTGTGAATTGCCTTCCGAGACACCCGCGAAGTACATATGGCACCGGTACTTGGAGAACCATCTCTAATATTATAAAGATGAGTCTGTTCCGATTGTGCTAGGAAGAGGAGATATGGTCAAGTTTTGGGAAGATGTTTAGGTGGGAGAGGTAACACTGAAAGACAAATGCTGAAGGTTGTTTGCTTTGTGTGAGAAGAAGCATGGTCGACTATCTGATTTTGGCAGCCAGGTTTTTGCGGTAGGATTTTCGTTTGTAGAGTGCTCTCTCAGTTGGTGAGGTAGAAGAAGTCGAGATTCTGCTGGGGACAATGGATGGAGTTGTGTTGTGTCAAGATGATGATAGATGGGTGTGGAAGGGGGACATGGAGAGGGGTTTCTTGGTTAATATTTCTCAAAATTGGCTATGGATAACTTGCATGTTGGTGCATTTAAATTCCCCAACCAAGCTAGTTGGGGAAAAAAGGCTTGCCTTTGAGTTTTTTTTTTTTTTTTTTTTTTTTTCCATGTTGGTTAATTTTCTTATGCATCGCTGGTGGGTTTATAAGGTGTGGATGCATTTTTGCGGAATGTTCGGTGTTAGTTGGGTGATTCGCGAAATCATGGAAATGTTATTAAAAAGTTGGAAGATGCTGAGCCAATTATCTAAGAAAGGGAAAAGATTTGGAGGTTACTTCCTTATTCAATGTCAACGACAATATGGAAGGAAACGTAGTAGTCAGCAATTTTGGAGGTTTTCATCACTCTTTGGGGAAGGGTATCTCATTTTCCATCTTTTAAGGTGATGTTCTTTGAGAACTTGATTGTTAATTGGGTTGATTTAGTTTCAGGACCGTAACTATTTAAAGTTACTTTATTGTAATACCACGAGTATTGCGTAATAATATCTAACCTTTAAAAAAAGTGTGAGGGAAGAAATGAAAAGATGGAGAGGAAAATGTTTCGACGTCTTGGAAGATGTAGAGTTTTCTGGTGGCGGACACAAAGTGAGAAGAGGAGATGGAGAATTGGGTGGGAGAGAGAAGCGTGCTTGAGACCGAAAGGAATGCCCACATCCCAAGCTTGGTACTACGAAGTTGTGAGCATAACTCAAAGAAAACCCACTCTAGGATGGTGAATCTTGTACCTATTTTGGGAAACAACTTTCTGACTTATGTGAACTTGCTCTTCTAAGAAAGAGATACACTGTTGATTTTCTATGTAAGACAAAAAATTTTGCGAGATAGGATATCTTAGTTTGTTGTTGTTATTGTTGCTTTTTTTGAAACAAGTCATATTTAAAGATACAAAAGATGTACAACCCAACGAACAAGGATTTGGTGGGAGAACGAATGTATCCTAACTAGCCCAAAATCTTGTAAATGAAACACCTAAGGGTTCAATCCTCGAGGACATCAATGTCAACAAGGATCAAACACCATGCAAAGTTTTTGTTGGAATTAAAGTGCACTTTAGTTATCAATGGGTATTTCTTCATGTGTTCATCCACGACAATTCCCGTGAGTTTACGTTGTAGTTACTATTGGTACCACTGATATAGGTTGTAATCACGCATTTGTTTCCACTTGATATGTGATTAGTCAAAGCAAGAGAGTATTGCATGGACAAATCCAAAGAGGACTTCTCCACTAGATTCAACTCCACACACCACTTTCAATCCCCATTCCTACCAATGAGAAAATTTTGGAAGGGAGTCTCGAACACAAGTCTTAAGAGAGCAATGCATGAATAAATCCAAACAGGCTCCTCCACTAGATTAAATCCCCCATGAGAAACATCTATAGATATAAGGCAGTCCCAAACACATTGCCTGAAAAAACACTCTTTGAAAAAAAGCATTCTAGGAGTAATATATTTCTGCCACACCAAAGAAGAAGGGAGTTAGGTAGATCATCATTTTGGACCATTCCCTATAAACTCAATGAGTAAAGATTTGATGGAGAATCTCCCTTTGTCATCCAAACCTATTCCCACCCAGCCTCATTCCTTGAAGAACCCCGTTCAGGGACATCCATCATGTCAATAGCTTCTATTTCCTCGATATTGAACAAGTTCCTCATAGGGTGGATATTCCACACCCAACCATCATTCATCCCAACACGTAATTGTGAAGCCATCAGAAACTTTTTGAAGACATCAAGTAAAGCCAAGGGAAAGCCTCGCTAAGGGTCTCACACACATTCAAGAATCTTGCCAAAATTTAAAGCAAACCTTGCATAATTTTTTTGGTAATATAAGAGATGTGTCCTAACATGCTCATCCCATAAGGGCAGCGAGGATGGCTGCGGTGGATCTTGCATTTAGCTGCAATGACCATTCTCCAAAGGCCTTCCTTTTCATTTTTTCAAAATACCAAAGCGATTTACCAAGTTGAGCATAGTTCATAGTTGGATTATGTAATTCCTAGACATTCTATTTAATTAGGAATGCCAACCATCCAATTTCAAGGCGTGATGAAGTTTAAGAGTAGTTTCCAAACTTTTTATGCAATAGATCTTGGGAGATGCGTCAAGGACATTTAGAATATGAGCGTATTTGCAAGTAAGGCTGTTAATGGATTTCCGAAAACTGATCGAAATGGGCAAACCAAAAAAAACAAACCGATTAAAAACCAAAATCGAATAGTAAAAATCTAAACCAATGAAATTGCTTTCAGTTCGGTTTCGATTTTTTCACACCCCTGAACCGAACCGAAGCCCCCTTGTTTTTTATTAACTCCCAGCCACCAACCCACCCTCCGTGTCTCTTTCACTATATCTTTTTTAACTCCCAGCAACCCCACCCCTCTTCTCGTCCTTGTAAAACATCCTGCCACCCAGGGGTGGGCACGGGACGGAATGGACCTCATCCCCATCCCATTCCGTTCATTCGTGATCGGGACGGGATAAACCTCATCCGGACCTCGTCCCATCCCAAATAGGTTCAGGACGAGATTAACATGTTTTAATTTGTAAGTAGAGAAAAGTACAAAATATTACTCAAAACTAACGCGTGGGGAGGAAAATGATAGCCCATGTGCGTACGAACGACAAATTCCTCTCAGTTATGCCAAGTTTGTAATGTAAGTTTAACAAATTTGATGCAAGTATTTATAAATATCAATTTTATGAATTCAAGACCAGATTAGGATGAATAATTAACTCTGTTTAGAGTAGTTTCAATGGTTAGACATTGAGTATAAATGAAGAAACAAGGGGATCAAATGATGAACCAATTTAAAAAAATTTCAAAGCCTTGATACACCCTTTTGTTTGGGTTCGTAGTGTAGGACTGAATTCTAATGAAATTCTAAATGTTTAGTAGAATGTATGTATGTTTTGGACACATAAAAAATATACACACTGGAAAGTCGCACGTTATAAAGAGGAAAAAATACTACCCATCTCCAACTACAAGAGCATTCCTAATAACATTAAAATTATTAATAATAAATATAAAAAAATCAATTTGGGACGGGATTGAAAATCTTCATTTAGCTCCATGGAACTATAAATTTTAAGTTAATGATCATTGAAACTCTTACAAATGCTATATTATACAAACTAAATAATAAATATTATACAAATAAAATTTCATCAAACTAAATATTATACAAATAGTCATTTTATCATATAAACTAAATACTATACAAATAAAATTCATCAAACTAAAATTTTAAGTCTCACAATTGTCATTTTATCATACAAACTTAATATTATACAAATAAAATTACATCACACTATTACATAATAAACTTTCAATGCCAAAATGAGTTTCTAGTTGGTTCGTACATAATAAGATTGAGAGCCGTTTGATGAAAATATTGATCCCTTGACATACCAAAATTATAATAGTTTATAAACGTGTTCACATGGGTGATGTATCCCTAGCGATCAACTCCTACCAAATTGCCCCATAATGGGATAATACAGATAAGTAACGAAGTCCTCATGATAAGCCATTATCCCACCCTGTTGGCTATGACTATTCTTAGTAGACGATGAATTATAACCTCTTTGTTGTTGAAACGTGACCATCGTCCCCCATTGACTCTGAATATTTCAGAAGATGAACCATAACCAATCGATCTAGAAAGACTCGTACCGTCTAAGGTGGATGAAAGGAAATCAATTCTAATGTCAACAAAACTATGTGAATAGGTTTGATGAATCTCATTCTCATTGACCATCAGATATGCATGGTTTCTCGTTTACATCTTGAGTCTCAAAATTGTGTATATATTCCTCGCATGTTAATGTCAACGGTTCCATCGCATCACCCGTGTCTGTGATTGCTTGACCACCACCATTTCCTCCATAAAGACCGACATCACTATCACCCCCATCATCATCACTCTCATTGTCATCACTACCACTACCACTCTCATCATTCCCATCACCATCACTGACTTGGTTATCCTCATAAATGGAATGCATCCCTTCATCATCTCGAGTAGGCAATATGGGTTCCCTGGCAATGTTCGCACCTTACATTTCCTCAACTTTCCTAATCCTACGAACAAGGCAATGATCTGGATCACCCTCGGTTGTATCTAATAGTGGTTCATCAAGCTCCTTAGTTTTTCGTCGTCTTCAATATCTTGAAATATTTCAGTCAAATCAATGTCAATTGATTTTCTAATTTCAACTGTAAAACCATCTTCACAGTTCACCCATGTATTTCGAAAGTAACTTCATATTGTAGTGAACAAATACAATCTTCATTAGATTCTCATGGCCTAGCCTATTCCTTCTCTTGTTATGAATAAGGCCAAAAGTACTCCTGGATCCTCATGGCAATAGTTCTCAAGTTGGGGGACAATCTTCCATACAAATGCCACCATTCAACTGCAAATATTAATGTATACAATTATACAATTGTGAAATAGGCTGGTATAGTATTAAAATATATAAACTTATACAACAAAAAGCTAATATGGCTGTGTATTAAGCCTCCCTGCTTTAGCTGCTAGTGTATTAAATGATCCCAATGCTGGATCAACGGTACATGGAATTTATCTCATCACTACATTTTTCACCGCCTCTTCAAGGTTGTCATAATTTCCAAGATTATCATTGTATTGAAAATTTGGATTAAGATAATAAGTTGTCCATGGTATAAATAATATAGGGGTATGGACGGAGATAAATAATTCTATTAATAGAGATAAATACTTGTAATACCTTTTAAATAAACAAAATTATTATTTAGGTACAAGCTAGATGGAGCCGGTGTATAATTTTTCTTCCTTCTTCGAATGATTTTAAGTAATGAACCATGTTGTCGACCACTATTTTTACTAGCTTTTCCATCATCATTATTACATTGAACACATAACCCATAGTAGGTTTCTTGTCACTGTCCACCGTTCACCGTTCTCAAGACTCTGACAATGAGACTAAGGATCACCACAATTTCACGTAGGGAATTCCAAAAGCTTAGACTTCCTACTAACCCCTCAACACATCTTGCGTTAGAAGTGTTACGTTGATCAAACACATTTCATTCATCACTTGCAAACATTTTTCTAAGTCCATTTTCAAATAATTCTCCAATTCAACTTAATGAGTGGCAAATCGAGTAAGACTCGGTCTAATGATGTCACCCTCACAAGACGTCCTCATCATCGCTAGGATTCTATGCTGGTTGTAAATGTAATTAGTGATCTTCTTTACCCTTTTCACAACATTTTACTGGTGTTAGGTCATCAATCTCCTTCAACATCAAGTCAATACTATGACATGCATAGGGAGTCCAATACAAACTGTATCCCGGCCTATCATCAATTTCATTTTTGCTTAAAAAAAATGCTTCTATTATCGCGCTTCCACTATCAGTTACAATTTGCGTAACATTCTCTTTACCCACATAGTCAACCACTTCATCAATCCATATAGATAATAATGATTAATATGGCCACCCCGTCACAATATATCATGAAGTTGATAATGCTCAACCTCGCAGACCTGTCCAACTATCACACATAATTATGACAGTGAGTCCATACTTCAACCTGTATCAACTCCATGCAGAAGGTGGTTGTGCATGTTTATCGACCATTTTAATTGCCTCTACCATTGTATGATAATATATATTTTCTGCCACATGCGGTGGAATTCTATTTAAGTAAAATAATTTGCTAATTGCCTTTCACATATTACTTTTTGTGCTTCCCCAAAGTCCCGTGATACCCGTGCTTACTAAATTTATCATAGGAATCAACATCATGCTTCACCTGCATACTCTTTGAACGATTAAACAAATTATGTGAACCACAACTGTCAACCATGTTCTTGGATGATTGCCAACATAGATTTGACCAGGTGTTTACCCATCCCATGGAGTCGTTCCCTTTCCCATTCTTTTGCTTACGATGGACAACATCATCATCTTCAGAACTAGATGAAATTATGACTTTCAACCCCCTCATAACCGATTCTTCTCCAATGCATCTTTGTTTTTAACTTAATTGTATTGTTTCCCTCTAATATTGTATCAATTTACGCACTTTTTTGGACCATTTGGACATTTTTCAACATCACTGGATCTGCCAACAAAGTGATGTTTTAATCTTGGTGTGCCACCACCATTCATTTGCTTACGACAATAATTGCAAATAGATTTATTCCCATCAAATGCTTTTCCATGGTCTCAAGCTATATCTCTAAGCTTCGGTGTGTTCACATATTGGTTTTCATAAATATAAGATTTTATATTTGTTAAAAAATAAATGATGTCTATGTCCAAAAAAATTACAAAGAAAAACCACAAAATCAAATAGATTGCAGTCGGATAATAAAAATTGGTTTAAAAAGGAAGCACGACATGAGATCAACGAAAAACGTTCTCGATGGCAGCAAGATCTGTTTCTTGGCGCAAGGTAGGCAACTAACAATATTATATTGTCATTGAAAAAAAAGATAATAAATTATGGAGAATTCTTATCTAAAATCCACCCTCCCTTGATTAGGGAGAATTATCAATTAAACCCACAGATCCACAACTAACAATACTTACATTGCATAGAGAATAGGATCGAGGAGAGTTCAAACAATTGGGGCCTTCGATTCTAGCGAGGAGGGGTTTCGATGTTGGCGAGGAGAGGAGGATAATGTTGTTCTTGATCGATTGAAGCCTTAAGGTACTCTGGTCGATCGATTGAAGTTGATGGCTTGATGCACAGATCGTTCTAGCGAGGAGGAGATGATCGAGTGAAGTTGTTAAGGTACTGTGGTTGATTGATTGAAGCAATTCGATCGAGGTGTTGTTGGCTTCAGCTGGTTTGCTTTGCTGAATTCTCTGCTTGATCAAAGAGATTGAAGTGAAGAATGACCAGAAAGAGATTTGATTAAAGAGTAAGTCGATTTTTGACCAGAGATTTCGGTTGAAAAAATTAGATTGAAATACTGGATTTTTTTGGTTGGCTTTTTTTGTTTTTTTGAAAAAAATTAAATTTATGAAAAACCATCGAAAAATTGTAATTTTTGCTTTCGTTCATTTTCTTTTCTTAATTTAAAAAAATGAGAGATTTGATGAAATTTCGTGAAAACACACTCCTTGTTGGAGATGTAACAGAGAGATTGATGTTGTTATTTTGGGGGGAAAGCTATCAACATCGGGTAATGGTCCCGAGTCTTGACCAGGTCGTGTAGACCTTAAGGAATTGGGCGAGGGCAAAGGCGACAAAGGTAGAAAGGAGAGGGAGGTTTGAGATCAGATGTGCGGACGACGAAGATGGGTGGTGGAGGTGGAGGCGTAGGTGGCTGTCACCTTTCCGTTCAAACCCACCTCCCCCCTTTGATTTCTCCTCCTTCGTCTTCGATTCCTCCAATTTCTCTTCATCAACTTCACAATTCACAACTCCTCTCCGATCCTCCTTTAGATCGACCTCCGATTTCTCTCCTTTGATTCTTCTATCTTGAGCATCTGAAAAGAGGACTGAGTTCCACAACTCCTTCCAATTAAACCTCAAAGTTAACCCCAATTTAAGTAGTTGGCAATGAGCCCACCCCTCACCCAAATAACTCGGGTGCTTCATACGAAAGTGCATCCTCCAGACCCAAAAATCTGACTTTCGGAGAATTCAACTATGAGTTCCAACAGACAGTCAATGATTTTAAGAATGAAGTTTGAGATTCTCTACTTGCCCCAGATAATTGTCAACAAAGAAAATTTTGTCATCAATAAATCATCCTACTCACTTGAAAGCCATTGAAAGATTGAGCTCATAAGCTCTCCGTACCAACGAACTATGATCAAAAGTAATGGAGGGTTCTTTTGTCAAACTCAAACAACCCTATGAATCCAACCACCGACCAACTAATAAGAACATAAATATTAAATGTAGAGAGTATAATACATTTCAACTATATATATTTATTTATTTTTTTTATTTTTTTTCTGAAACCTATTTTATTTAATACATAAAAGAGAAAGTTCAAGACATGGTTGCACGCTTCTCAAGGTCCACCTTGCTCACCAAGCCCAAGTTAGAAGATCAAAGCGTTAAGTCATGACTTCATTCGCATCGAATGCCCCACGGAGATTTGGCCTACTTCAAAAAAACATCTAGAAATAACTGAAAATGATAGGACTAACACATAACTTCACATGTTTCATGAAAGCCTTTGCAATGATGTTACACATGCCTCCCTACAGACTAATATGCCAAAACTCTTTTATGTTGCAAAATTCTTCAGGCATTAGAGTAATACGGGTATGAGATATACGAGAAAAAAATAAATATAAAAGTATTACTATATGTGTATTTAAGCATATAAATGATACAAATATGATATATTTAAGCAAATAGCATCAATAATTCAATATCATCCATCATTCATGTTTATCCAAAAAACAAAGCCTACATCACTCTGTATCCTCATCTTGTGTGGGAGGATTTTGGTGATTTCTCTACATGTGATATATAATATCTTCTTTTAGGAACTTGGGGTTCGGGGCGAAGCTCCGCCACAAGGGTCGAGTTGCCTGATTAGCTCGTGGGTTTTGTGTTTTTCTCTAAAAAGCTCTTGTAGAGAAGATGAAATAGTTGGTTATCAACCTAAATGGGATAAGGGTCAAAATTGGAAAAAAATGTTTTTTTTTTTGAAATTTAGAAAAATGGGCGTCGGTACGTCTGGTAAACTTGAGAAATTGGAAAAATGGTAAATTCAACCAATATGTACCGGTTGGCTATATACCGACCGGTACACCCAATATTAACAACTAAGGGTATGAATAGTGGTGTGGTTGATGCACCAATCTAAGGGAGAAGACTCGTGGAATTCCCTGTGAACCTCCATTGTAACACTCATAAGAAATTTCAACATTTGTTATAAAAACCCCAAAGGTTTTCCTAAAGCTAGAAAATTTCAGGATACCGGTTTTCCTAAAGCTAGAGAATTTCACGATTTTATAAGGTATCCCAAATCTCTTAATCCACTAAACTCCCTTTCCAACACTTTCGTATAAGACTACTTATCAAGGGGGTGTCCATACATTGGATCCTATAAAGCTTAAAGTACTCAACTATGGTGTTGCTAAAATTGATCTAAATCGTGTCGTGTCTGAGTGTCGTGTCTGAGCTGAATCATGCAACTAATTTGAGTCAAATCGCAAAGTCACGACTTTAATTGAATCGTGCAATCTGAAATTTGTCAAATCCGGCACCATTACACTGCAAAAGAAAGAAGAAAATTCCTTTTGTAAAGTTTGAGGGGGTTCCACTCGAGTAGTTTAAGAGTTTCTGTCTATTACTGTTGAAAATCTTGGAGTGGTTCAGGGAAACAAGCCATACAAAAGAGTCTAAGAGAGGAGAGAAAATGAAAGTGACTACCTACACTCTTGGATTATGTTCTTCTTTTTCAGCTGCTTGGATGGCTGCGTCTTCTGTTTTCTCCATGGCGGCAGGGTGGTTTTGTTTCTTTTGCAATGTACAACAAACTATAGCCTTGGTTTTTTTTTTTTTTTTTTTTTTTTTTTTTTCCATTTGGGTCACTTTTTAAGTTGAGCCGGACCTTGAACTTTTCACCAAATCAGAAAATATGGCTTGGGCTTTTTTTTTGTTTCCTATAATTCATAAGTTAGACCGCAACTATTAATAACACCATAGTAGTTACCTATTTCCCCCACCCCGTTTGACCCACAATTTTTGAATTTCAACGCGAAATGTGGTGCATCCAGCACCAATTCACCAGAAGTGGCATATCAGAACAATATTTAATCATATGACTTATATAGTTCGATCTATTAGTTATTTGATATCTTGAAGATGGTAGAGCTTTGAAATCTACCATAAGGGGACAAAAGTCTTGGAGGGTTAGATGAAACTTATAATTTTGGACTCCAAGCACTTCCTTTCCTTGTATATATTTTAAAAGATAATAACATGTCTTTGCAAGAAGAAATTATGTAAGTGGCTACCACTTGCTTCCAATTGTTGTATCTTTTTCAGTTTTAATCTATTTCTAGATTAGTTTGGTTTTAGAGTAAAAAACATATAGAATTGTTGTAACTAGAATATATATTTATTTTTTGTATAATACATGGATGTTTATTTAAAATGTAGTGCTAGTACATGGATGTTTTGGACTATAACTATTTACATAGTTACGTACATTACTAACGCCCAAATAAGATTTATATTTCAACCTGCGACCCAAAGGGGCTATAATTTGAGATATCATTGGTTTTGGTATCGAAGTTCCTATCTCAATGGGAAATGCCCTACCTTTGAGTGTGGTTTGAACTATTGATTTACATAATTGGAAGTAATTAATTAGGTTTACGACGAAACCTAGAAATCGATCACTGATCCAATTTGAGTACCTCTACCGGATTGACCTCAACAAAAAATTGAAGAGTATCGGCAGCAAGTGATTGAGTTAAGTAGTTCCTCATAGAAAATTATTGACTCTAAAGATATGGTAATATGGACAAGACAAAATTGTTTGAAGCACCGACAAAACCGGAAGCGCCCTTTGTTTCAAAGAGAGGAGGACGAGTTCTTCACATTTCATTTGATGGTGAGAGGCAATTGAAAGCTAAGCAGTGGTAATTCTACCTCGGGGGAAAAATAGAGATGTCTTCTACGTTACCCGTAATATGTGGAAGTATTGACATAATTTCATAGTGATTCGGTCCGAATGCTACATGAAGAACATAAGCCAGATGAAGGAACGGGGAGACCTAGGATGTAGAAGATCATAACATGAGTGATTCGGCAGATTTGGATTCCAATATATCAACTCATGTGGTACTTCATCATACGATTCATATAAGATCCATCTGTCTAGATATCATCATATACATTCGGAAAGCCGTATGCTTTGGAAGAAACTTGTAAAGTCTGGGAAGGGGTTTTGATTGATCAAAAAGAAGAATCTACTTCAACCGATCATATATGAACCATACTATGGGATTCTCAAAATAATTGATATATAAAATTTTATTAAATTTGTATTATTCATCTTTCTATGTATATATAACAATTTTATGAATCTTAGGATTCATGATATGAATTTCAATTTGACCTTTTATTTTGAAGAAATGACTTTTTATACGACTTGCGCTTTGACAACATTACTGACGTAATCAGGAATGACATTTTCATCTTAAGCTCACCATCAATGATAAGGTTAGAGTGATCATTCATGCACTTCCTCATACTAATATTTATTGTTCCTTTCACCCTTGACCTATCCCTCTACTCTTTTTGAGGCCCTCATCATCATCAGGCCCAAGTTAGCCTCTTATCCATTCAGCTCCTCAATCTCTTCACAGAGGGCTTCATGTTTGAAGTTACGATCCTTATTGTGGATCTTGCTCAATTCCCTCAACCAGGTTTTAAGCAACTTGAATTTTGCATGTCAAAAACAAATTATGCACGCCCTCACCCTCATCTTCACATCATCAGGCCAAGTTAGCCTAATATCTATGTAGCTCCTTGATCTCTCAATGAGGGCTTCATGTGTGAACTCAAGGTTCTTATTGTGGATCTTGCCCCATTCCCTCAACTGGGTTTCATGCAAGATGCAACTTTCGTTTTTCCTGTCAAAAGCTATCTTAGCTATGCCCCATCATTAGGCCCAAGTTAGCCTCTTATCCATTTAGCTCCTCAATCTCTTCACAGAGGGCTTCATGTTTGAACTTACGATCCTTATTGTGGATCTTGCTCAATTCCCTCAACCAGGTTTTAAGCAACTTGAATTCTGCATGTCAAAAACAAATTCTGCACGGCCTCACCCTCATTTTCACATCATCAGGCCAAGTTAGCCTAATATCTATGTAGCTCCTTGATCTCTCAATGAGGGCTTCATGTTTGAACTCAAGGTTCTTATTGTGGATCTTGCCCCGTTCCCTCAACTGGGTTTCTTCCGTTTTTCCTATCAAAAGCTATCTCAACTATGCCCTCAAAATAACCCCACCATTCCTTCATAACCTTCACAATACGTCTTTCTTCAAACCACGCCATGTTCCATATGACATTCAACTTTTTACGCCCATGCTCTTCCAATTGCACAAGGGTTCGATCAAGTTTGTTTGACCATGTGTAAGGTGTCCCGTTACTAAGTAAGTCGATCAACTCAAGATCATGAATGCATTGGAAAAACCTCTCATATTTCTCGTGATCCTTGTGTTACTTTTCACAACTGGATGACATTGAATTCACCTCAAAGGAATCAAAGATACTCCAAAAGATCCTATGTCCTTTAATACATGCCAAAACTCGAGTTTGTCAACTCTAGCCCTTCCAAAAGCACAAGCTTAAAAATATGTAGTGTTTAGCTTTTTATAACTTGCTTCCATATACTTTCCCTCTAAACACATAACCATTTTCTCATGATAGCTCTATTTATAAGTTGGAGTGAATGAATACCCAGTCCACCTCGCGCTCCCTTTGGAGTACGAAGATCACAAAATGTTGAACGTCATTAGAAGTCCCCCCAAACAACCACTCACCTCGAAAAAAAAAATCCTTACCACCCTCTGAATTCTATCCAAGGGGACTTCTAATGAGGTTAAGCCTACCTCATTTTAAAGTAATTTAGCTTATTAGACCATCACGTCAACGAGCAGATTCCACAGATGTTTGCTTCCATTCTTAGCCCCAAAGGAAGTCCCAAATATAAAAATGCGAGGGTGTCTACTTGGCAACGAGTGATTTCGAAACCAAACATACTGCATCATCAGCTACCCTATAAACCATACTCTTTGAGCAATTGATCTTTGGCCTGGAGCAAAAGATTGTGGATTGTTTGAGCCTTATGTCCAAGGCTTTGGCAATTACATCATACAAACCCTCAATGAGGCTAATAGGCCCAAAATTGCTAGTATTTCACACCTTCCCTTATTGAAATTAGAGTGATATGGTGTTGATTCTCCAATCCAAAAAGGTCGAGTTGGAAGCTCTGTCTAAACTTCCATCGCCTCATAACCAAAGAACTTTAGTCATTCTTTAAGATACCCAATCAAATGTAAGCCTGTCAAAGCTAGTATAAGATTGTTCCCATTTAAGAGTTTCTTTGAAGTGCATACCCGTCGAAGTTTTAATATGCACCCAATCAAATGCCCTTACTTTTATTTGTGCCCAGTTAATTTGTAAAAGGCTCAACGAGACTCTTGAAATCATTTATTGTTAAAGGAGTATTTTCCTCGTAGGAGTTGTGCTTAACCATTTTATAGTAGCAAGGATTGGGGAAACTCTTCTTACTATTGTTGCGTCTCATTTTTCATTTATGCGTATTGTTTGCCTCATTTGTCGTTTGACTACACATAAGAACTTAAGTAAGTTACAGATTGTTGAAACTAAGTGGAGATTCTATGTTGCACCTTCTACAATTGAATGCACACGAAACATATGTATCTGTATGTTCCTCTTTCTTGTTTGTGCCAATGCCACCTTTACTTAGTATTTTGTTAGAGCAGGCGATCAATGACTGTACATTTATATGATGAGTTTTCTACAAATTCCATTGACTATGTTGGACTCCTGTTTCTTCAGGACACAACTTGTGGAAATTCTCGATAGCCTCAAGGAAAAGCCAGATGTGGGGACATTATTGTTGGTATGCCTCTCTTTTTGGTTAAAAATAAACAAACTAAATTGAATTTGTTTTGCAATATAAACATGTTTTCTCTGTCCTTGTCACCACTATTCCTTGTTGGAACTAAATTGCCAGCAAGTCTACTTACAATATGGCTTGGAAGATCTTTGAGCCGAGAGACATGCGTGAAAAATTAGGAAGCATGATTTGTTACTAGAAGCGGTACAGTCTGCTTAAGCATTCAGTGAATATATGTTCAGGATGGTCATGAAGGCCCAGTTTATGATGTCAACCTTAATGGTTTTAATAATAACTTGAAAGTAGAAGTGACTTATATTTATTCTTGAACTTCTAATAAGTAGGTTAAGATTGAAAAGTACGAAAGTAATTATGACTTGCTATTCTCGATTTTTCCTTCAGTGTTTGTCTGGCATACAAGCTTGGTGGTCTGGAATTTTAGTTTTCAAGATTGTTGAACAGTATGATATTAATTATGATCTGCATCTTTCATTGATCTCTTGTCGGGTTGTTGATTTCATCTATCTCGTTTGGTTTGGTCCGTCCAGGTTTTATGTTAATAAGCTCATCTCATGTTATACAAGATTTATGCAGTTATTCCCATGCTTATGTTTAGCTTGCTTGGTTCGGTCGGTTACTATTTTGTTATGTTGTTTGAATTTGCCGATGCATACTAGAATTAGGACTAAGGGTTTTTTTTTTTTTTTTTTGAGAGGGTGTAAGTTTAAAGGAGAATAAGAATTTTATTATGAAGTTGTGGTGGTAAAAGGGCAATATATGTGGTGCACAAGGGAATTATTGTAGTGTAATTTAGGAATTAATGTGGTGGTCTGGGTTATTTAATCGGCGATTTAGCGGGGGTAGACCGATCCGAACTGATATTTAGAAGTTGGGTTTAGTGGTCACCGATTAATTGGTGAGGAATTGGTGAGTCACTGATTAATCAGTGATAAACGGTGAGAAACCGGGATTGTTCTGTTGGGTAGCGGTGGTTGTTGCTTCGTAATGTGTGATGTTTTGGACATGATTATATAATTTGCTCTATAATATGACTTTTGTTGCTCTATAATACTTGTCTTATTAATCTTTTTGTCAAGATATGTTATTTATTATAATTTACATTAGTGAGGGTAAGACCGATTAATCCGCTTAATCTTAAATCGGTCCTGGACCGCGAAGGGTCCGTTATCCGCATTTACTACATAGGTGTTGGTATCGAATCATTATTATGGTATTCAGATTTGATTTCTAGAGTCTATTTAGGGAATCCTTTATGCTTGTTAGAGATCAAATAGTTGTTTGCTATAAAGGCCTGATCTTTAAGCCTGCAATTATTGTTTCCTATTTTAAGTTATGTTTTACCTTTACTAACATACCGTATTGTACAGTGAAATCTTCTCTCACTATGCTTTTTGTCACTTCTTAAATTTCTGTAATACTAATTTGACTATTCAATTTGCAAAAAAACATCCATCAAAACAGTTACTAAAGTTTGATTATTTATTTGATCTGGAAATTTTTGCATTAAGTTCCCATCACCTTGCCAAAACTGCTTCTTGCTGAGATTGTGCAAATAAACAAGAACACCCCCTCCCCCCCTCCGCTTAGCTAAAATAAGAAATTAAAGCACACACACAATTTAGACTGATTTCTTGAAGTTCAGTGGAGACCTTGGACAACAATTCTGCTGTTGATGACCCATATGCAGGCACTACAAAGGACTCTTGAGTTTGAGGAGGAATTGGCTGAAAGATTCAGTGGAGGTACTCAGAAAAGTGAAACTGGGCTTGACATGGAAGAAATCGAAAATGGGGAGAAGCGTGGACAAACTGCGTTAGATATTAGGAAGAAATATGAAAAAAAACTTGCTGCGCACCGTGGAAGTGAGACTGAAGTATGCATTCTGATTCTGTAAAAATGTGGGTAGAGAATTGTTGAACTTTCTGATTAAATTTTCTTCTCATTATATGTCAGGAAAAGGACCAGAAAGATCTCTCCATGCCTGGAGCTGGGGTATAATGCACTTCTTTCTTGTTCATATTTGCTTGATGCTTCTTTTGCCTATAGTTTGCCATATAAATTAGCTATGACAAATTGCAAAGGAGGGTCCATCATTTAATTAGTTGACTCTTACTGCCACTTCTAAATAGTAAAAAATATCGTGTCTGCTACATGAGGGGTGTTGCATGTCATAGTTTGTGTTCACCATGATAAATCAGAAAATGATAGTCATCATCACCTGATCAAAGTTGCATAGCTTTCTTAGTTGAAAGCAATCAAAGTTGGGACTCCCACTTCCTCATTACTGTGCTATATAACTTGAACTTTATCTTCTTAGTATTGCTATAGATTGTGCTATATAACTTGAAACTTATCTTTTGACTTCATTGATTTGACAGTTCAACTTCCATGGGATCATTTCATCATGCTTTGAACCTCATCTAACAGTTTATGTAGAACTTGAAGAAAAAACTTTGATGGAGAGTCTTGAGAAACTTGTTCAGGTACCTTTATGGTTTTGGAAACTTCACTAGTTTTATCTTCTTTTCAGTCTATTTCTCTAACTGCTTAAACTAAGGATATTTACTATACTGGCAGGAAGAAACATGGGAAATAGAGGAGGGAAGTCAGACAAATATTCTTTCTAGTAGCATGCAGGTAACTTCCACAAGCTAGTAGTTTCAAAACAAACAAACACCCTCACCCCCAAGTTAAATACCTCATGCACTTATTAAAGACGTGAAATCACCATTTATTGTCATATTCTTGTGAGAATCGAATCCCTAAGTATCATCCGTATGTGTATGCACTAGTTTTCGGCCTGTGCCTTAAACATTTCTTGAAAATCCATAAATAGGAGACACACTAAACCTAGAGTTTAGACTTAAAAATTGTTTCTGAAAGGTGACATTTCTAAAACAAAATAGTGAACTCCATTAAAATTTAGGAAATCAGATAAGCAAAGAGAATTGAATAGGTAACGTCAACAAAATAAATTAAAAAAAAAATTGGTGATAGGTAACGTAAATTACTACCTAATTTCTTTTCACACTTCAAGATGATCAAAACTCTAAAGTAAATAAAGAGTTAAAACCTTCTACAGTTTAAAAATGGATTCGCCACTACAGAGCCTTGCCCCGAACAGCATATGTGCAGAAATTTATGATCTAAGCATGGAGTGTCGATTAGACTGCCTATACATGTCTGACACAAAAAAAAATTTCTTCTTAAATAATTCTGTTATATATGTAATATATATATATATATAAGTATCACAAAAGACAAGAGTAGTGAGTCTGGATCAGATGAACAGAACTGATTTGCATATGAGATGGAACTCGATTCTTTGTTGGTTCTGTTTGCCTCCCTCAATCAATTCTACAAGTTGAGTCAGATCCTTTAATCGACTCCTTCAATCTCTGTCCCAAAATAGCTTGTGGACAGACGTGAACCTAATAGGCTAATAATGGATGCGTCGATCCAATTCATATAAATACTTGGACAAGTTTTTTTTCTTTTACATGCCAAAAATACCAATCATTTGTCACGATCCATGTACAACGGCAGTGAGCAGGATCATATTTCAAACTTGTTCTGTGACTTTGGATAAAACACTTGCATATAAAAATCTAAGACAACTTAGAAATTCATTCTTGATTGTTGCTTTGTCTGAATGGGGAATATACTGTTTATTTACTATCACATTGTCCTACTATATCAATACTTGGTCAACATTTCCTTTTGGAACTCCAGCGTCCGTTTTTTGTTTGTTCATCAATTTCCATGTTACTGAAATTAGAGAGAATTGTGATGAAAGTGTTGCTTTGCTATTTTTCGGAGTATTTGGCATGAAAGAGATATATGCTCTTTCTATGGGTGGGGAGCTTGAATAGTACGATTTGACGTTATAAGTTTACTATTCGAAAATGAAAAAGAAATAATCATGATGTTTTACATTGATTCTTGGATTGTTATTGCCCTTCATCGATATTTTGATTCTGTTAACGTCCATTATCATATTCTGATTTGGCACTCTAAGCTAACTCCTTTGATTTTTATACTTGATGAACTCACTAAGTTCATGTTTCTTCATAGGTTTTTCTGATAATCAGACGAAGCTTAAAGAGATGTACTGCATTGACAAAGAATCAAACCCTATTTAATTTGTTCAGGGTAAACTATTCAAACTCATCTTGTAGCATTATCTATTTATAGTGGGGGACTATAATTTTATTTCTTAAGAACATTGTGAGATCCCGTAAATTGTAGTTTGTAGAACTTCAAAAGGAAAACATTAAGCAACTTGTTATCATGAGTCCCAGCTCTTCAAGAGCTTAAATTTTGTTCAGCTAGCTTTGGGGTTATTTTCTCAATTAATTTATATTCACATCTTTAATGTTCAATGTGGTTCTTGCCAAGGTGTAGCATCGATGCTAAGCCTATGGTCTAAGTAATGATTAATAACATACGGATGTGTGCTGTTTGAACGACTCATTTTGTGTGTTTGATGAATATCCCATTGAGATAGTATGTTTCTTGTCCCCCAGTTGAATAAATTGACTTCCCAAGTCTTTTGAGTCACCTTCTTGCATTTAACTTGACTTTGAGCTAGAAATCCTACTCACATTTCAAGTAAGCAATAGGTACTTAGTCACTTGAATTAGTCAATTGTAGGCCTTTGGCATGGAAGAAATTTTGTGATTGACACGGTGACAAAAAACTCAAATCATGTAATAGGGTTCTTAAAAATTTCCTTAATATCACTAATTATGTATGTTGTGTCATAAAACATTACAATTTGGACACCAGTTCTTAAAATCATATGATTCATGATTCAAACTGGGAATGAGCCTATACACAACTCAAGTTTTTGAATAGACTTGAAGTTAATTGTAGAGAGCTAATCGTTTCGTGCGATCCACGATTCTGTGTTTAAAATTGAAACCTACATACGAAGAAAGAAAAGAAATGAAGAAGGAACAGAGGCAGAAATGCATCTGATTGGTGAGCTTTGTCATCTTCAAGCAGCAAGGCCGAATTCATCTTCGTTGTGTAGCAAGACTGCAACACCGTTATAAATCTCTTAATTTTGCCAAAACTGATTTTTTTTTGTTGATTTATTTAATTATTATTATTATTATTTTTTTGAATTCAACTGCATTGATTGGACCGGCAAATTTTTTTAATAAGGATATTTATTAAGCTAATTTTACATTAGTAGTTTTCGTTAGGTAGCAATTCAGTTTTGTGGCTTGAATGCAGATATAGTTCTTCATATATTTGTCTCGTACTAATAATGTTGTTTCCGGGACGTTTGCTTCGAGCATGATGTCTAAAATTCTATTATATTTTCAGTGAAGAATTTAACTATAGGCGTATTCATCTTCAGGTATTTCAAAGAATTCTCAGAGCATATGCTACAAAACTGTTTGCTAGACTACCGAAGGGTGGTACAGGAATTGTTGCCACTGCCACTGGAACAGATGGACAGATAAAGGTGAACCATAAGCATATGATAACTTTGTATTTTAGAAAAAAGATAAATTCTCTTCAGGGGCTTAAAACTGCATATATAATCCATTCTTCCATTCTGTCCAATATCTTTAGTTTTTCCAATGGTCTATTTAACATTCCGTGACAGACATCTGATAGAGATGAGAAGGTGATTTGTTACATCGTGAATACAGCAGAATATTGCCATAAAACGGTTAGTTGGTTACTGGACTCATGCTATTATGTATATTGTTGAGCTTACTTTTTCTGAGATTTTATTTTTTCTTTTGTCATTTAACAATAGAAAATGACAATTTGACATGTTACTAATAGGCAAGTTGTTTCTTTTCAAAAACAAGTGCGAAGAGAAATTTTGGAATGAGGCTATTTGGAATAATCCTTTACAAAAGATTTCCCCTGTAGGAAGCTTTTAGTGAGTTTTTGGAATAAAGTTACCAACAAAGAAACAAACAAATGAAAAACTTGGAAGCATTTGATAAGAAATTTATGGATATTCTACATAAAGAACTTATGGAAATGTGTAAACTTTCAAGAGATAGAATGAGCCTTTTCATGTCATTTGAAGACTGTTTTTGTCGGTTTTTATGATGAAACCCAAGTACTTGGCTTCTCGTTGGAACAATCAAGGATTTGGAGGGCCATAATGTATTTAAGTCAAACGGGGGAAAAATGATTGTGCACCATAGTGTTGGAAACTTAATATCACATTTTCAAATTCCATACTAAATAATTTTTGAAATATAATACTTTTTATTAAACAAGTTCATTGTTAAACAAAAGCACTTGTTGTGAAACAACTTACCTATTATTAACAAAAACACTTGTTATTAAATAACAAGTTCATTTCCTCCAAATTTTTTTATTACACGATAACATTAGCTTTCATGCATGTGCATTGCACACATGCTCCACTTTGCAATCCTACATATGATATGTTCTTCCAATACCTTCAAATCGAGCAATTATCACTTTGAACATTTTATTAAGTTGGTTTTTTATTCATATAATTCTGCAATCATAAAAAAACTCATTATGTATGATTAATATCAAACATCATCATCATCATCATCAAAGCCCATTCCCGAGATTTTCGGGGTCGGCTACATGGATTTTGGTTCTCCAAGCAATGCGATCTTCCCACATATCCTCCCCTAATCCAAGCTCAATGATATCTTCATTCACCGCCTTCATTCAAGTTTTCAACGGTCGTCCCCTCCGTCTACACCTTCCATTAACTTGCCAATCTAGACATTTTCTAATTGGCGCCGTGCTTGGTCTCCTCCGCACATGACCAAACCAAGTTAAACGTCTTTTTTCTAATTTTATCCTCTATGGGCGCTACACCTAAGTATCTCCTAATTCTTTCATTTATAATTTTATCCTTACGAGTTTTACCACACATCCACCTTAACATACGCATTTCTGCTACTGCCATCCTATGCGTATGTTGTCCCGTAGTAGCCCAACATTCTGAACCGTATAGCATGGCTGGTCGAACAATTGTCTTATAGCATTTCCCTTTTAGCCTTGCAGGCATCCTTCTATCGCATAATACTCCTGACGCCATTCTCCATTTCAACCAACCAGCTTTAATCCTATGGTCTACATCTTCTCCAATAGCCCCATTCTTTTGAATTATAGATCCTAAATATCGAAAAGCCTCACACTCTGGGACCTCTACACCTTCGATCTGAATTGCATTACTTCTCCCTCTTGGTTCACAACCAAAGTTGCACACTAGATACTCCGTCTTTGAACGGCTAAGTCTAAAACCTTTACTCTCTAAAGCCTCCCGCCACTTAACTAATTTCTGACCTAAACCTGCACTAGTCTCATCCATTAAGACAATATCATCTGCAAATAACATGCACCAAGGTACATCTTCTTGCAGATGTCTCGTCAACTCATCCATGACCAAAGCAAAGAGATATGGACTTAACGCCGACCCTTGATGTAGTCCTACTGACACTGAAAATTCGATTAATATCAAACATATATACGTAAATAATGTTGAATATGGTCAAAGATGACTTGGATGGTTTATTAATAACTAATCAAAAATGTAAAACTATCACCATCATGAGAAGGACTTGTGATTTGAGTTACATTTTAAAGAAGAAAGATATAAAAAAAATACATAAAAATTTGAAGTTATTAATTAGATATTTCCAGTTTCATTTCATTCTTGTACCCTTACCTGCTCACAGGTGTTAGTTTCACTTCTAAGTTCCAACACATTACATTTTAAATTCATGGATATTCTAGAAACTAATGGAAATGAACAAAATAACATTGCAAATCAAATGGTGGGCTATTTATTAACTTATATTTGTAAAAACATGGGTATAACCAAAACAACTTGAACAACAATGTGAAACAACACAAATTAAATAATTGAATCATAATTTAAGTCTTTTTTAAGCTCTGACATCCTTAACCTTAAGGATGTCAGTGGTACAATACCACTTTGAACCACAATTGAACTCTATTTTGGCCATCAATAGTTGACGCCTATAACTGTCCAAGAGCGTTAATGGACATCCTCTGCTCCATTGTAGTTAAGGCGTTGAGGCGGAGGCGGACAGGCTTAAAAACGCCTCAGGTGTGAGGCATCACGCACTTCACTGAGGCGGTCTTAACATTTTAAAAAGATGTTTTTATTATAAATTAAACATACTAGCATGGTAGTATACATCATCATTTTGATAAGTATCATAAGCAAATATGTAAAAAAAGTGACACAACTACCTAGAATCAAAATATTTTTATAATAAATTAAAACATATCAGCATAGTAGTATACATAATTTTGATAAGTATCATAAACAAATATGTACAAAAGTGACGCAACTATCTAGAATCGAAATGAAAATATAATAAAGTTGCATAGCATAGTGAAAAGACACTACATAAGTGTCAAGTAACTTGCAAACATCCACTAAATTATTAAAAAATCAATAATCTTGAAAGAATAGAAACTTGAGAATATTGAACATTTGTTAAAAGAAATTGTTACTAAAAATCCACAAGTATAATCACTATTGGTATTCCAAAAGCATAAAAATCATTTAACTAAGGTATGGAAAATCAAGATTGATGTTGATCACATATTGATCAAAACGTGGTATGTTTTCTCCAAAAAATAATATAAAAATTGTGACAAATTTATCAAAACTTAAAAACATTTTATTTTGTTTTTATCAAATTGATCAAATATTACACCAAGAAACATAAAACCTTATTATAGAGTGGGTTGCAACTTTTTTTGCTGGTATTAGGTTGCAAATGGGCTACCTACAACCAGTTTTTGGGCTATGGCGGTAAGGCGGGGCGAGGCAGTCTAAGGCGGACGCCTCATTTCACCGTACCGCATTGCCTCACTTTGAGGCGGAATTTTGTAAAAATGCCTTGAGTCGTGCCTCAGGCGCGCCTAGGCGGTTGCCTTGACTACACTGCTATGCTCTGGTCACGCTATAACTTTTACAAATACTTTAAATGATGATTTGCAACTTTCTACGGAAGTTTCAGCTCGATCATAGTAGTAGATGGCTTCCAATTGAATATTGCCAACACATTTGGCACGTATCTCAATAATTGCTCGTCAAATCAAACTTAAGCTTATACACGCCATTCTTGCATTGTTTTGACAATGTCCTCCAAATTTTAGCTTAAACGGAGAATTGGAAAAAAAGGAACAAGAAAACATCTATTGCAAAATATGTGCAAGCATGTGTTAGGGTGAACACTAGTGCAAATCGAGGAGCACCCTTTCATTTTAATGCATATATTATTTATACTATTTTTTGAAGTTTAATAATCATTAATCTCAATTAGAAACATCTCGGAAAACGCTTTCACAAGATACATTTCTCATAAAATCAAACTTGTCAATAGAAAGTTATGGCTTTTAAGTAAAGCAAAACTATGACTTTAAGCGAATTCTCTCTCTAACACGTGTTCAGTCTTTCACCTCCATAAAATCAAACTTGTCGATAGAAAGTTATGACTTTTAAGTAAAGCAAAACTATGAGTTTAAGCGAATACTCTCTTCAACACATGTTCAGTCTCTCACCTCCACATACTTATTACTTGTTAAACTTTACATTAATTTGCCCTTAGATCATCTTTTATTTATAAATTATGACGTCAGTATCTTCCCTTAGATTTTTCGAATCTAAAAAATCTCAACCGTCGGTTTTGAAATATGGATATTCACACTAAAGAGTAAGAGATAACAATTTTTGAGCCTGTATATCCACACAATACAGTAACAGATAACGAATGATTATCATGTATAGGTATCCATGCTATATGATACCAGACAAGGATTGAGTATCCTGGATTATTTCATGTAATTTTGAGAATGTTGGAGCTGAGCTGGATTCCACCACTAACACACTCAAGAATCCTGGCGATTTGATATCCTTTTACAACAAAAATCAAAAGTAACCTGGGATTGCCACAGAAGAAACTTGTATTCTTCTTGCATAGTCCTGAAGGACTTATATATCTGTTGCTAATTTGCTATAGAATAATACAATCTTTGTATATCACACAAATTGTTGTAATGGAAGGTCATTACTTCTTTCTAGTATGAAATAAGTTTTGCTTATGTGTAATGGTTTTTATATTAGCAATGAAAGACCTATATAAATTTACTAGTTTATATTTGTTGGCTTATGACAGTCGGGTGAATTGGCTGATAATGTGTCAAAAATTATTGATTCTCAATACGCAGACAAAGTGGATATGTCAGAAGTGCAGGTAATACGATATTCTCACCACTTAATTCCATAAAATACATGTGATCAATTTACAAAACGATCTGTGTACTTGTGCAGGATGAATTTTCTGCAGTTATCACAAAAGCTGTAATCACATTAGTGCATGGTATAGAGACCAAATTTGATATGGAAATGGCTAGTATGACACGTGTTCCATGGGGTACACTTGAAAGTGTTGGTGACCAATCAGAGTAGGTTTTTCTTTGTTTAGCTTCTTTTTCCTAGTGAGGCTCAGTGCCTTCTCTTATCTCTCAACTTCTTACAACTTGAATAAATGAACTGGCAATGTCTTGTTGCAGGTATGTCAATAGCATAAATTCAATTCTTACCAGCAGCATCCCTGTACTTGGAAGCCTACTATCTCCCATTTACTTCCAGTTTTTCCTGGACAAGGTAAATATGCGGAGAAGTGAGACATGCTTTATACTGTTTCTCTGCTGTACTGAAGTTATGATTGCACTATAGCTAAAGAAAAAGACAATATATGATGTTTTCTCACTTTCTCCGTTGAGTGGATATTACAATCTTATTTTTGCTGAGTGCGCCCATGTCTGTAATTCTATCTCTAGTTATGATATTTGAATAGTTGGTCGTAGGTCCTAGGACAAAACTATATTTCGTTAAATGAATTCATTAGTGTCTATCAATGATATATTATTGTTAGTAGAGTTGAAAACCTCATAAGCTGTTTCAATGCTGCTGTTTAAAAGGAATAATTTCCACTTCCTCTACTTTTTGGTTGCTTATTTCTTTTTTCATTCTCATGTCCTGTGTAGCTTGCAGCATCTCTTGCTCCTCGCTTTTACCTAAATATTTACAAATGCAAGCATATAGCGGAAACCGGAGCTCAACAGGTAGAAAGCATGTTTATTGTTTTTCTCATTTATTGGATCAGTGTGCATGTTAGATTATTCAGTAAAATAGAAGAAGATAGCATTTTTGGAATCTAAATAACATGGAATAACTCTCTTTTCATGAAATGACAAACTGAAATAGGGGCTGATATTTTAATTATTTGTTTAGTTGGTATTCAATCTGAACCACCACTTTGGTGTGTGTTTTTCATATGGTTTAACTTTCTTTTATTGAAATGACCACTGAACAATGCAGTCTGATAGTAAGGTGGTTTGGTTAATTGGTCTGACCATTTTTTTTGGGTGTATCTTCTAATGATGAAATTTATAAGGTATGAGTGGTTGTGCCATTTATAAAAAAAAGTCCATGGAACTCGAGGAAAATGAAAAATCTTGTATAAATGAACAGTAACTAGCAAACTTCTTTTGTTTCATTGATCATGTGACATCAAGTTTACTCACTGTTTTGCAACTTCATGTAGATGTTACTAGATACACAAGCCGTGAAGAAAATCCTTCTGGATATCCCCCTTCTTGGAAGACAGGTAATGAATGGCTCTTCCCAAGTATTTGTCATATTATCTCCTAGAGCTTTGAACCATTTAACCTTTTAAACGAGGGATACTGATTATCAATTTGTTTAACCAGGAATTACCCTAATCTAATGGCCTAAGATAACTAATAGATTTGTTTTACATCTAACCGCTGAAAATTGTTTATCATGATGACTGATAAAAGATACTTGAATGTATGGCTGAGAATAATAGCAAACGTTCTCAAAGTTTAACCTCTAACTTTGATGTAAAGAATACTGATTATAAGCATGGATTTAAACGACTATACTCATGGCCATGTTAAGAATTTTTATTGTCATCAATTTACTCGTGGAGTAATGTATAGTTATTCGGCTGACCCACCGAAGAAGGTTTTTCCCATCCCCTCTAAGTAACATTTAATTGGTAAAAAGTGTTTTTTGGAGTTATTAACTATAAAAGCATCTACCATACCACTACAAAATAAGAAAAAGCCACACACAAAATAAATCATTTTACAAAGATAAAAATTCACAACAAACCTTTAGAGTTATGAGAGTGTCTTTGGGGAGTTGCAACTCCTACAGTTCAGTTCATAATAAAAATTGTACCTATATAGCTTTCGAAATAGAAAAAATGTTATTTATATCGTATTCCTTTTAAGCCATTCGAATTGGGTATTTATTCTTGTCCATTGCCCTTTCATTTATAAGGTGTAAACTTCATTCCTTGCCGAAGTTCACTGAGTATCCATGTAATGTTGGGATTGGAAAATATGTTGCATTTAGCTAGACGGAAGAAATTGTGGCAGTTTATCTGCGTCACTGTTTTTTAGGCTGTTTGGTTGGAATGCAACATGAGAGTTTTGGAGGATACATGTCATGAGTGATTATTGAAATTAAGAGATTTTTGTTAATTGTAGCATAGTTTTCTTATAGTACATGAGACATCATGTTGAATACTATATTATGAATCAAAAGACTTCGTTTGATAGTAGCTTCTTAGTTTGTAGACTGTCAGCCTATCTTGTGTTTTCGCTTGTTCTTAATAAGTGCATTTTTTATTGGCCAAAAAAATCCCAAAAAGGTGAAAAGATAATACTCTATGATCACTTATTTTTTATGTAGGTTCAATATCACATAGTTATCATCACTTGGCCCTCCTTCTCCGTGTTCACCACCTTCCATCTATCCATTATTCACAAGCACTTGCTCATCTTCCTCTTAAATCTCTTCATGAAGTATCATTAACTTACTCAGTTTACCTTGTACTTGGCCCCCACAACATTCTCTCCCCTGGCAGCTCTAACTTGGTGAGAAATTTATATTTTTTTTCAAAGCGTGAAAATGTTCAAATGAGTATCTGAGCATGTCAAATAAGGTTGATTTGGCTGATTACAAAACAAAGAGTGGATTGTAAATGTTATCAGTCTAAGGGAAAATCATCTGTCAGTAAAGTGGCAATCTACCTATATTTTGGTTCCTTACTACTTTGGGAGATTGGATTTGGTTTAGGCTTCCAGACATGATCATGTGGTTCTTGTGAAAGGAGAGAAACTTTTTTGTTTTTTAAGAAAAGAGCAGATAAGTGCATTCTCTGCAGCTGGCCATCAAAAAATCCGTGTGGAGATGGGGCACTTCCTTTCGGCAGTTAAGGGATTTTGATTTCTCTAATTTCATTTTTTTATTATATAATTTATCCTTTGTATTGCTTGTTCTTGGGAGTGGAGAGTTTCTCACACTCTAACTCCCTTAATTTAATATCATTGTTCATGTTTTGCCTTGTCAAAAAAAAATTGCAATTCTTTGCATATTTCAGTATAATGAGATTAATAGAGAGATGAGAAGATAGTAATGAGACAAGATTGGTTTCATCTATATTAGCTCACAAAATCCATGTGAGATAGCACGAAACTGTGCTTTAGTGCTAAAAGAAGAAACGTCCTAGTTTCTTGCTTCACCTAGTATCACTTACATAATCAGCACTTATCAAGATTCGTTTCATCCATATTAGCTCACAAAATCCATGTGAGATAGCACGGAACCGTGCTTTAGTGCTAGAACAAGAAACATCCTAGTTTCTTGCTTCACCAAGTATCACTTACATAATCAGCACTGATCAATTTCTCAAATTGCAAGTGGTTAACAAGAGTTGACTTAAGTCTGGACAGCCCATCAGCTAACCAATGATTTGAATAACAAATCTAGATGTAGAGTGTGCGAAGAATGAATAAACTGACTTACCTGCATTTGCGATGTTTGAACAAGTCATATAACTCCCAATTGTTTCTCCACATGTTAAAAGTTTATTTTTTATTTTTCAATTGCTGCTCTTTTTGTGTGTATGTTTTGTCAATGTGATAGGTAATTATACCTATTATACCAAGATTTGAGCTAGGCCTTGTAGACCATGGCTAAATGCGAGACCCAAGGCTACCAAGTGATAGGCACGAGTTGAAAACCCCCTAGCGCCCGAGATGACATACAGTAAAACTAAGAGGTTGGACCTCAATTTAAGAGGTTAAAAATATGGTTTTTTTAATACGTGCACCTTTTGTTCACTAATTGAAATTTGAGATACCCCCGAAAGCTAATTACTAGACTTGCCCTCTTAAATTGACTGAATCCGGTGGAGTTGTTTTTAATTGACCAAGTTACCCTTCACGTGTTCTACACATGTATTGCAAATCTCAAGACCCAACTTCAGAACACACTTCGATGATATCACACGTATCTCGATGAACAATTCATGGTCAAGATTAATTGTTTTAAAAAAAAGTTCCCTTCTCTGCAAATACTAACAACCCTCTCTCTTCTCCATCTATCTCTACTCCCCACCTTCCCTATCTGTGTTCAGCTGAGTTCCATTTGGATATTCAGTCACATGTGTTGGACATAAAATTGGGAATTGGGGTCGGAGAATCAAATAGTGAGTGAGAGAAGATAGTTTTTGATTGGGTGGGAGAGGTATAGTTAAACTGGTGTGTTTGCAACATTTGTTGCAATTTTAGGTTGTAGTAGAAGAGAATATATGATAGAAAGAAGTGATTTGGATTGTTTTTATTTTTTTTGCATTTAATCTTGACCTTAGAATCTCTCATGGAGATACTTATGATGTCATTGAGGTATGTTCTGAAGTGGGTCTCGAGATATGTAATGTGTGCAGAACACGTGAGAGGCAATTTGGTCAATTAAAAATAACTCTACCGAATTATGGCAATTTAAGGGGGAAAGTCTATTTTGGTTTGAGGGGGTATCTCAAATTTCAATTAGCGAATAGGAGCATATGTCTAAAAAACCCCTTAAAAATATCTAATTTTGGTCCATAATAAAAAAACACGTTGGATATGGGCCTCAGGAGATCCTGCTTGACCGGGTAGGATAGGCCAACATGGGGAAATGAGGTACTAGCCTTTGATGTTGATGAAGGCAAAGGGAAGTCATATAGTTGTCCTAGAGGACTTGGAGATCCAAGATCTCTTTGTGAGAGATGGTAGTGATTCCTCTTGATATTTTTCTGTTTTGTGGCAAACTTCAATGTGAGGTCCTTCGGGCCTCATTGTAATCTCTAGGTTATTATGAAATAGTATCTTTTACAAACTAAATTTTTAATAAGTATTGGCATATTAGGGGCACAAACTTGTTTTATTAACTTAGGTGGATCCCTTGATTTTTATTGTAAATTAAGGACCCTAGATACACATGACTAAATGAAAATTATATCATTTGAGCTGAAATTTTGGGAAAAGTTAAAGACCAACAACAGAAACAATGTGTCAAAGTTTCAGCTTATGTCGACATGTGTGCCTCGAGATCCGCACTAAGTGGGATAAAATGATGTCTCTATTAATATCACGAAGCGAGCGAAGGCCCACCTTGGGAAACAATTTTAAAAAACTAAGATGTTCCTGGGTTAGAAAAATCATCAAGCCAAAACCATTTTCTGTCCCTAAAGTCCTAATGGCCCAAATTTTAAATAATGAAAAATTAAATAATACTGGTCAGCTGTAGCCTTCAGATTGTTCACACTTTCCAGTTGTATCTTGATAATGGATAAGCAGGTACTAAGTTCTATCATTTGTTTCCTCATTAATGAAACCTGAGCTTTTCAATGGGAAAAAAAACATATCCAGATGTGCTTTGACTTTGGATCTGTATTGGTTTTACCAGGAGGATCTATATATATTGTTCAGTGATAGTTCATGTAGCTTACGGCTTTTCCTCCTCTTTCTCACTTGGTTTGCATGGCTGCAATGTTTTTATTTTACTTGCCAACTGCGTTTTGATACATGGTATCTTCATCTTTTCAAGTTCTAATTAGTCAAACTTGAAAAGAATAAGGCTACCTAATGAAATTGGAATTCTGACCACACATTAATCTGGTTTCTAGACTTTACCAATAAAATACAAGATGCTAGTCCGTAAAATGAAAAACGTATGATTTTGCGTCACAAAATTTCATTCTTGTGAACCTATACTGTCTAAGGAGTATATTATTTCTCAATATCAAGGATCCACATTCTGTGATTGTCAAATTACTGAGGCAGCTTATCCTAATGAATTATTGGATTTTAGAATCAGATGTAATCAGCCAGGATTATTTGTAAGCTCAATTTCAGTAAGGTATTTGATTGCCTTAGTTGGAATTTCTTGGAATATATGGTAGGGTGCAATTCCAGGTCTAACTCCTAAATTAATAGATGGTGACAGTTGAAGCCATTCAGTAGTTCCTGTGGTATATGGTAGGGGATCCCCTTTCTTCTCTTTTCTCTATAGTTGCCAAAGCATGATCCCAAATGATTCTTAAAGCAGTGGGTGTACATCTCCTTCTGGAGGGAGTTATGAGTATGCTTATTCGTCCACCTCATCCTCAGTCTTCTGCTTCTGTTCGCTACATAAATGTGGGGATGAAATAAGTCTGTCCAAGGCTTATTTCTTTGTGGATGACTCACCATGGAAATTTAGGCTTATTTCTGTGTGGGGGACTCACCATGTAAATCTATGACGACTGATAACTTGATCAAGAGGGGCTTTTGTATTCGCCAGGAATGTTTTGTCTTACACCAGCTTGAGAAATATGTGGCCCACCTGCTAATTAATTATGACTGCACAAAGAAACGCTTTGACTTCTGAGTGCAAAAGTGCATTGCTGAGTCTCTTCTACAATGGTTGGAGGGATAGAAAACAGGTCCTTGTAATACATTCAGAGTATAGTAATTCGAAACTGTCCTGCACACTTTTCGGGAGCATTAAGTGTTTAATTGTGAATTCTCGACCTTATAGAGAGGGCAAATCTAATCACAAATCACGGAAGCGAGAGTGGAGGCGTGGGACTACAACATACATTGGTGGGTACCCATACACCATAAACTTACACCGAACTACTGTGGATAAGCACATGGGAATTTGGACGCATTGATAATTGCAGTGGACTTAATAGTCCTACAATTGGAATGAGAGAAATCAAATAATCGTTAGAGGCAAAACTGAATTCCTGTTCACAGCTCATTCTTGTGATCTTAATCCATGCTTTGGGATTGGGCTGAGACCAAGGGTGAGGTACCACATTTCATGGTTTTATGTTTGGATGGGATGAAAGTAAGGCTCTTGTCTTTGATGTTGAGAGGACCTTCCTTGTGTGATCCTCATTTTCTTTCTCTAATAAAATGGTTTCTGTTTTGCCTGAACCCAAAAAAAAAAATGACACCACAATCAAGTTCTTTGCCAATGTTTTGGACCAACCACACCCGCCACCCCTTACCCCCCGGAGGGATGAATTAAGTCTGTCCAAGGCTTATTTCTTTCTGTGGAGGACTCACCATGGAAATTTAGGCATATTTCTATGTGGGGGACTCACCATGGAAATCTATGACGATTGATAACTTAATCAAGAGGGGCTTTTGTATTCGCCAGGAATGTTTTGTCTTACACCAGCTTGAGAAATATATGGCTCACCTGCTAATTAATTATGACTGCTCAAAGAAACGCTTTGACTTCTGAGTGCAAAAGTTCATTGCTGAGGCTCTTCTACAATGGTTGGAGGGATAGAAAACAGGTCCTTGTAATACATTCGGAGTATAGTTATTCGAAACTGTCCTGCACACTTTTCAGGAGCATCAAGTGTTTAATTGTGAATTCTCGAACTTATAGAGAGGGTGAATCTAATCACAAATCGCGGAAGCGAGAGTGGAGGCGTGTGACATTAACATACATTGGTGGGTACCCATACACCATAAACTCACACCGAACTACCGTGGATAAACACATGGGAATTTGGACCCATTGATAATTGCAGTGGACTTAATATTCCTACATTTGGAATGAGAGAAATCAAATATTCGTTAGAGGCAAAACTGAATTCTTGTTCACAGCTCATTCTTGTGATCTTAATCCATGCTTTGGGGTTGGGCTGAGACCAAGGGTGAGGATACCACATTTCATGGTTTTATGTTTGGATGGGATGAAAGTAAGCCTCTTGTCTTTGATGTTGAGAGGACCTTCCTCATGTGATCCTCATTTTCTTTCTCTAATAAAATGGTTTTTGTTTTGCCTGAACCAAAAAAAAAAAAAAAAAGAGGTGGAAAAAAGCCAATGCTACTTAAATCGTGTTTTAAGCAAATTGAGTTATTATGTATAAATTTGAGTATATTGGTCAATAATGGTTTGTCAACCCCTTGGCCTCTCCAAAATTTTTTGGCTCCATCAATTTTGGCATAAAAGCATATGGTCACCTTTAAGACTTCCCAATGTTGAGCTTCAGGTTTATTTACTTTCATGGCATAAGTTTCAGATTAACGAGTTGTTTATTTGTCTAATTCATGCTTTGTATTACAGACATCCGGTGCTTCCAACTACTCTAAATTTGTGAGCCGTGAGATGAGCAAAGCTGAAGCTCTATTGAAGGTTAGTGCCATGTTATGTTTTGGCTCTTACTTACGTAAGGTTCCAGTTAAAACTGATTTTGAGATACTTCCATTTGTGTTACAGGTTATACTGTCGCCTCTAGATTCTGTGGGGGATACATACAGAGCTCTCTTACCCGAGGGAACAACTTCTGAGTTTCAGCGGATTCTTGAGCTTAAGGTTCATTTCATCATCTTTCACTTTTTTTTGTATGTTGATTCTGTGTATGTTATAACTGTTGAACCACTGGTTCCCCATATCAAGGTTTTAATCTGTCCTAGCATTCCAAGTCCGAGGAGGACCTACTCTTTCAAGTTTAAGGCGAGATTTTTCTTTGTGAGCACAACCACTTTTATTGGCTTCTAGCAATAAACGGGAGGTTTAAGCAATGCTTCCTCAGCCCTGGACTTCATTCTCAGCTTGGCTTCAGCATCCTTGGCTATATCCTCAGCTTTTATCAAGTTTTCGAAATTCTCCATAGCAAGAGCAACCTTTATCTTCCAATCTAGGCCACAGTAAAAACGGTATGCAGTTTGTTGGGCAGTCTCTGGATGCTTGGCTCACAATTTCAGCACCCTAACTTCTTCTGAAATATCCATAATAGGTCTAGAACCCTGTACTATTTCTAGTAATCAACCATATATCTCACATTCGTAGTCTTTAGGGACAAGATTAGCTGTCATATCACTTTTCAGTGCATCCCATTTGTTGACCAAAGCTCGTCTCAGTGCGACTCTCCTGTCAGACTCATCTTTCACTAATTTGTTGTGTGTCCTTCGAGTTTGGTGGCTATCAATCTAGCTACTCGAATCCTTGCAATGTTTTTGGATTCTAAAGTCTTGTATATCTCTAAGGACCAATCAACAACTAATTACCTGATCTGGTTCATCATCATTAGGCACCTCTATCTTGAGACCAGAGTCATCCCGTCTTCCATCAAATCGAAGATCCTTCCCATGTTGTTTCCATCCCAATCTACTTGATTTCCTAAAACCTTAAATCTGTTGTTGATAGGGAACCCCAATGTCTTCCTCTGCCACATCCGCTAATCCCCGGTTGTTGGAAAAATGGATCACTGGTGGAACAAGTTTTGCACAGTGAGGAGGAAGGTGTCGGTCTGCAGTGTTCGCTTCCAACCATTTTTAACCTCCTCTAGTCCTTCTAGTATCCTCGAAAACACCTCTTGTAGAGACAGGAAGTGAACTAATGGAGGCCTTAGTCATCCATCTGATCAACCAACACATTCGGAGGAGGTGGTTATACATAATGGGTGGAAGAGGTTGGTTATCGTTGTTTTCTTGGTGGGCTATGTATTAAGGTCATTGGTTACTGTGGATTTCTTAGTAAGGTAATGAGGGTTCTTGCTAGTGTGGAAGGTAGTTAGAAGCATTGTAGTTAAGGCGTTGAGGCGGACTGGCCTGAAAATGCCTCAGGTGTGAGGCGAGGTGAACGCCTCACTTCACTAAGGCGGTCTTAACATTTTTTAAAGATTATTTTATAATAAATTGAATCATATTAGCGTAGTAGTATACATCATCATTTTGATAAGTATCATAAGCAAATATGTACAAAAGGTAACACAACTACCTAGAATCGAAATGAAAATATAATAAAGTTGCATAGCATAACGAAAAGATGCACTACATAAGTGTCAAGTAACTTGCAAACATCCACTAAATCATTAAAAATCAATAATCTTAAAATAATAGAAACTTGAGAATATTGAACATTTATTAGAAGAAATTGTTGGTAAAACTCCACAAGTATAATCACTATTAGTATTCCAAAAGCATAAAAATCATTATGAAAAATCAAGATTGATGTTGATCACATATTGATCAAAACATGGTATGTTTTCTCCAAAAAATAATATAAAAAAGTGCGACAAATTTATGAAAACTTAAAAACATTTTATCTTGTTTTTATCAAATTGATAAAATATTACACCAAGAAACATAAAACCTTATTATAAAGTGGGTTGCAACCTCTTTTTGCTGCAATTAGGCTTCAAATGGGCTGGCTACAACCAGTTTTTGGGTTGAGGCGGACGCCTCATTTCACTGCACCGCATTGCCTCACTTTGAGGCAAAATTTTGTAAAAATGCCTTGGTGCGCTTAGGCGATCACCTTGACTACACTGGTTAGAAGCAACCATGTTCTTGAATATGGGTTGAAAACAGTTGGTTTGTGGTTTGATAAGGTATTATGGGTTAGGAAAGGGAAGTATGGGGGTGAGGGTAAGGGCTGATTGACAGCTTTTTTGTCCCAAACAGTTTGCCAGTAAGCAAAATGGTAACAACAGGTAATAATGAAGAGCTCGAACCAAATGGATTTGGTAAACAAAGTGGAGGGTGGGCTTGATGGTGCCGATCGGACCCTGCGATAGGGCTGGCAGGCTAGTAGGAGGTGGTGCAGGTCGATGGCAGCAACGCTGGTGCTGGTGGTTGGTGCCTCCTACCGGTGCAGGCGGCTTGTTTGTCATCTCCTCTCTTTGGCAGGGCGTGTTTGTCATCTCTTTCATCTTGTTCTCCGTCTCCTACTCTTTTTGGCAGCGTCTCCTCTTCCTATTTTCTCACCTTCTTCCAAAGATTTGATTTGGGCCCTCCATTGTTCTGTCATCTCTATTCTCCTTCTTCCACGCCTTTCTAATATAGGCAAACGTTTGCTTCTCAACATCAAGTGTTTTTCCTTCCGATTCGTGGTTTCCAGCCATGAATTCCTACTCTCCGAGATTCGCTCTAATACTAAGGACAATTTTGACTTGCCTCTCAATAGCCAATTAGAGATGCCTACCCATCTAATTAGTTAGAGTTGTCTCCCAAAGACTCACGGGTTTCCATCAGTCAACAGTTTGTCAGGCCAACTTTTACATGACCAAATTACCATTTTCACTAGTGTCAAGGTTTAATTATAAATGCATTGGGTTTATTCAGCCTACCTTGACAGTTACTCGTCTACCTGAGGAGTGAATACACTAGTCCTGGAAAACACGCATGCGTACGCAAAATTAAAGAGAATGAATAATTAGGAACTAATTAGAAATTAAGTGTTCAACCTACATAATTTATCAACATTGGTTATATTTAATTAAAACCAAATTTAATGATTTTTAATATTTTATAATCAAGTTATTGAACTTTGATATTTTAAGCTTATTTTTATTTTTTTCTCACCAAAAAAGTATCAAAATTGGCTTCACATGTTAAAATTAAAAAAAATATTTGTAACAAAACATATGTTATTTTTGTACTCATTCCAATTTTTATGTTCCATAAACTTTCTATAAAATAATTCTGAAAATTATAAATTTCAAATTTCTTAGCTAATTGAATTTAATTATGTGGCAATTTAATATACAAAACAAGCTTAATTAAGAGAATTTTTTTTATAAAATATAGCATGTGTAGTACAGGATGATGCATCCCAGTAAAGCGTCATGTGTGACTATCTCGTGTTGTATAAGGGATTGCAGTCATTTCTACGTCGCTAAATAGATGAAATTACCCTAAAACTATGATCTACCAACCGTTGAATCATTGTGGGCAAAATTATCTTTTCCTTGACGGTTAACCACTTACAGCTCATTCGGCTTGGCTCACCCAACCTCTTCATATAGTATAGATAGTCAACCCTACAAGTGTGCTCAATCATCATGTCTCAACTCCTTATAGTAGGCCAATTGGCACTCAGCAATCCTAGGCAATGTTTGGAGGGATCCAAGGAAAGTTGTATCGACAGATTAGGGAGCACAATGAAACAACATTGGACCTTTCTTATAATGTACAAAGTGACATAAATTAACCTCATAATTGAAAATTTTGTTTTGATTAGTCGAACTACACTAATTTGCATGTCTTTGTTGGGTCTTCTTCAGTATGTTTTCTGGTTTATGACAAGTTTCCCACATAATTCTACTTTGTTTCCTATAATTCTACTTCATTTCCTGCTTCTTTTTTCACGTAGTACTTGATCTTTTTCTTAAGAAAATCCCTTTTTATTTAGTGATCCTAAAGGAAACATTAACCCCAGTTACTCTTTTTTTTTCTAATTTTACTTTCACGGTGAGAAAATTAGTTTCTTCAGGAGTCATGAAAAAATGAAATGTGGACAAGGAAAATCGTTTCCTACCTAGTATGGGAAATGAAATTCGTGAAAATGACAATCCTTCCAAATCTCTATGCAGTTAAACGCACCTTTCATTCAAGAACGGAGCCAGGAGTTTTACATACCTTGAGCTAACATTAATATTTTTTTTAGTATATATTTATCATATTTATTTTGATGATAAACTCTTGTTTCCAAGCTTTTTGAATGGTACTTGCATTAGGATTGTCAATGAATCAAATTCGGATAAAAAAAATGCTTAAATTAGGCTTGAATGGATAGAATTTCAGATTAAAATTCAAATTTTCCTAAGTAATTTTTGCAACTCCAAGATCCAAATCCAATGACAGTCCTAATCTACAGATTGTAACTAAATGAATTAGAAAAACACTACTTTAAGGGTGTGTTTGGTTGTATGGAATCTTATGCCATGGGAATCCACGAGGGGACCCATACATTTTAGGCCAAATTGTTATATCACTCCACATTCACTATTTAATTTTTTGATCAATGGTGGGAATGGAAGTCCCATGACATGAGAATCTCTTTCGAGATTCTCATGTCATGGGACTTCCATTCCCACCATTGATCACAAAATCAAATGGTGGTCAAATGGTATATGTGAAGTGATGTATCAATTTAGCCTAAAATGCAGGGGCCCCCTCATGAATTTCCATGGCATAGGATTTCATGCAACCAAACACACCCTAACATTCAAACTTTACTTATTTTTACATTTTGAAATGGCTAGTAACATGATGTTCTCTTGTTGCTTTATACAAGGTGCATGAAACTTGTGAAAACCATTAAATGTAAACCTGCGTAATGCTGCAACGTCATTAGCCATTTCATTAATATAAAATAAATACATATTCAACATCAAAGTAGGACTTAATGAAGTAATATTATAAAGGGAACAAAATTCATTTCTTCAAAGATAATGCAACTTCCCGGTCGAGCTGTCTTGTAACGGTCTCTAGGGTCTTCGTCATATTAACAGGATTTTCATTTCCATTATTGATCACAAAATCTAATGGTGGGTTGGTGAGTGGACATCAAATTAGCTTAGATGTAGATGGTCCCCTTATAGATTCTCATGAAATAAGATTCCATGCAACCAAACACACCCTAAGTAGTTTATATCAATTTAATAATTTAACTTTTACTATTCTCGAAAGTTAGTAAAAAAAGTTACTGTGAAATGTGAGGTAAAAGCATTTGTTGATTTGTTGAGCGCACAAATTAAAATCAAGTAATTTTGAAGATCATTTCGGTACATTTGGTTGAATAACCCTATAATAAGCTTTCTTAAAATGTTAATGTTTTGAATAAACTATTACAAGTACATTTAGTTTAAGTAACATCAATAGTTTTTGTTAATAAAACAATAAACTAGAAATTTGAGACAATTACTAGAAAATTTGGGTTATAAATATGAGTTTATTTAGCGACTGTTTGTGACATGATGAGACTAGATAATAATGAGGTGTTTGATTTTTTTCAGTGAGAAATATTTACAGCACAAAGTGAGTCATTTGTGGATGGAGAAAGGCAATGAGACATTTTAGAGACAGAATTACTGTAGGACAAAGGGATATTGACTAAACAACCTCTTTTTGAAAGGCATTGACTAAACAACCTTACACAAGGCTATATATTAAGAATTATTTTTTTGCCAAATTCTACCCCGGGCTACTGACCAGGGTAGCTAAGCTGTGGTTCTGCGGCTGCTTTCATTAAACTAGTATATCAGCCACTGCTTTCATTAAGCAGTTTTTCGATATACTATTTTTCATGTGACACGATCTAATTCAAAATGAAAATGAACAGGGCCTGAAGAAAACTGAGCAGCAAACTATACTTGATGATTTTAACAAGCATGCGCCACCAGTGATCAGACAACCTTCGCCGGCCGTACCATCAGTTGTGCCAGCAGCACCTAGTGCCCCACCTGCTCGTGCTGCAGTGACAAACCCAGCCTCAGCTGGAGCAATTGCATCCCGAGAGGATGTGCTAACTCGAGCTGCTGCATTAGGAAAGGATGCTTATACAACTGGATTTAAACGGTTCCTTGCTCTAACAGAAGCGGCAAAGGATCGTAAGGATGGACCATTCAGGAAGCTCTTCAGTCCTTGAAACCCTTTTCATATTACAATTCCTAGTATACTTAACCTTGGCTTAAAATGAAAATGGAATTTTGTATGCGTGGATGATCTTTACCATGTTATAATTAGGGATTAAATCACAACAATCCTTTGAAAAGGCTCCATATTAACGTCATTGTTTTAGATAAAGAAGCCAACTGGTCAATGGAACTATTAAAGCAACTAGTTAACCTATGATACTCAAGTTTTCTCAGTTCACCTGCATACTGAACATCCATTTACGTGGTACGTAACTTGGATGTGAATACGATAAACCATTTACAAGTGTTGTGATTTTCTGTTCTTTCTATTTCAATCATGAACAACTAAAACTAGTCTCCGTCAGTGCAAAAGAAGCCACGCAACAAAATCATTAATTATAGGGGTTGATTAGCCCTTTGCATGGATTAAACAAGACTAAGATTAAGCTAGTCCCCTGTCCTAGTATTTGTTATATAATTATGCTTTCTTCACTTGATTTGCTCCCAAATATTGTCAACGGAAGTATTAAGATATTCTAAGGAAAGAATGTAGGGATCTATCTATCTATTTAATAAATAAATAATACATCTTAATATAGATATATCTAAAAATAAGAAAATGCAAAATTTTACTATCTTGAACAACAACAATTAGGATGATGATAACTACTGAAAATTACGAATTACCACTAGAAACGTTGTGTTAAAATGTATCCCGTTTCAACATAGTTTCTCGAGATACGTATTTAAATCGCTGACATGTAATATCTTGATAAAATGTATTTGCGAGTGTTTAAGAACCACTTGCAAGTGAATGGTCTTGGACAATGGGCGTTGATGTGGGCCCTCGCTTGCTTCATGATATTAATAGGGAAATCCCTTTAACCCACTTAGCGCAGATTCTGAGACACGTTATTTTTTTTATATTGGTCTTCAGTTTTTCTCAAAATTTCAGCTCAACTGAATTAATAAACAATATTTTTTGTTTACTAGAGTCGTTTTAAGTAAATGAAACTTAAGAGGAAACCTAAATGGGTAGTTAAACTTGAAATTAGGCTCTTTTAGCCATTTTTTTTTATAATAATAATAATAATAATAATAATAATATTATTATTATTATTATTAATCGGTGCAAGGGTAAGCCTACTCTAAGAGCTTCTATTACTGAATTTCTCACGAACTAGTATACATAACTCGATCCAACGAAAACTCTTATCTTGAAACTACAATTTATGAACTAGCAAGGCCAAAATGAAATCCTCACAAGGTTTCAACACTTACAAATGGGTTCAACTTGAGTAAAGGCAAGTTTTCACGGGATGTTCTCTCTTTTAGTGACACTCTGTTGGATAGAGGTTATTTGCTATTTTGCCATCGTTCCTCACTCAATGGATGATCAAATATTCAATCACAAAATGAGACAATGTGGACTTTCTCACTCTCTAATAGACAAATAAACCAACTTAAGAACTTTGGTTCAACTTTTTTCTAACTTTTCTCTTCTTTTAATAAACCCTTGAAAGCATTTGACGGATGAACAATTTTCTTGTTGAACGATGAGTTGTTCAACTTTTTTAAATAAAGGAGCCAATCACTTGGTTTTTTCATTTTTTTCTTTTGTAAACTTTGTCTTTTAACTTAGACTCACCTTGGTTTGACTTGCTTGACTTCTTACTCCGGCTTGGACCCAAGTCTTGCAATTTGGACTTGGTTTTCATGATTTGACTTTAGTTTTATTTCTTTGACTTTAGTCTTCATGAATTAATATATAACCCTTGAATAATCTTCGTACAACTAATGCCTAAACACTAGATACATAGTTTATAACGTCACAAGTATGTTTACAAGAACTCTTGAGGTATTGATCGTAATTTCACAAATACATTTACCTATCTATCCTATTGAACAATTCCAATAATTACCAAATACAGAGATTAATTCATTGGGGATGTAAAATGTAGTGTTTTATTCTAAGAATTTTTGACCTAATTTAACATGTAATTATGATACTAGTGGTGTTTGTTTTAATTTGGTAAATAAAAATGTTATAATAAGTTGAGTTTTTTCTCAATATTGTTGGCATCACACCATTATGGTTGTCATTATTTCCCTGCCATGTTTTTCATTGTTCCAAGTGAAAGAAATTTTTATTCTACTTTTTACAATTTTTGAAATCACATTTCAAAGTATTTATGCGAATTAGAGTACGAAGTGCTAACATCCTTGTAGTTGTGGTATTAAAGGGCTTTGATTTAGGTATTTTAAATGGTTGGACAGGTAATCATTGATATGATGGTTTGAGGGTCACCAACTGCTCTTTGAGATTATGGTAAGATCAAATGCACTTTGATTCGTTGCCTACTATAGACGTGTGCTCTGAGATGCATATAAATCCAGTGTCCACCATTCAGTTACAAGTTCTAGGTTGTTTTAAACCATTGTCTACTATACTTCGTTATGGCAGACACTCACTAAATGCACTTTGTGGTGTTAGTGCACGCAAAGAGATGTGGTAGGTGATACACAAAGTGGATTTGGTGTTGGTGAATGCAAAAAGGCACACAAGGGAGAGAAATGCTGATGTGCTGGAGGAAGAAGGCATTGTGGTGAGGATGATGATGTTTTACGACACCGGTGAGAACAATGATGTTTTACTGCAGGGTCCTTTAAAGTAAATAAAACTCAGTGAGTTCTAAATGGGTACTCAAAAACAAAATCGGGCCCTTTTGGACAATTTTTAGGATAAGTAATGATGGAAGTATACGAAAATGCTAGAAAACCATGTTTTTGCAATCAGGTTTTGTAACCATGGTGACGTGGCGTGATCTTGAAAGAATGATTAAATACCCAAAGTGTTTATGTGTATCTCGAGGTTGTAAAAAACCTCTTCTAGCGATGCCACATCCTCTTGATTATAAAACATGGTTGCAAAACTTGGTTCCCTAGCATCACTCGGGAAGTATATTATATGACAACTGGTTTTAGATTTCATTGGAGAAGCATTCCCTTAACTAATTACCTAAGTAAATCTCTAAATTGGTGGGAACACACATGTCAAGGGAGAGCTAAGCTAAGCATGGGAGGGTCTAAGAAGGATGAGAAAGGAGGAATAGGTGGCCTGGTGAGAAACTACAAGGGCCAGGTTTTGCTAGCATTCACTCCACTTGAAGAAGAGATCGCCAAGTTTATAGAAGAAGATAGAATTCAGCTAACCTGCAACATAATAGTTTTGGTGGATTAAGTGTCTCGATGTTTGGTTTGGTAGTAGTGTTCAAGTTTAATGCTAGCTGAGGTTCTAGCTGCTTTGTTGATTGTATTTCGTATTTCGTATTTAGTTTTTTTTTTTTTTTTTAATAATAGGGTAGGGCTCTCTCCCCAGTTGCTCTCCAAAATAAATAACTATAAAAATAAATCTTTAAATTGGGTCAAGAATTTTATCTTACAAACGAAATGCATCCGTCGAGAATTTATCTTACAGAATGCATCCCATTGTATGGGCAGCATTGACAAAGTATGTGTCTCTTCATTGTAGCCATGTTCATCTTCGTTGTAAGCGCTCTCGATGTACAATATTGCTTTTAACAAGTTATGAGGCCAATTCAACTTCCACTTTTCATTTATTGTCTGCCTAATGGTTTGTGCCATGACTTTGATTTTGAGGATGAGCCCACATAAACTTTGTTTGTTTGCTTCTTAGAGGCACAACTCCACGAATTATCTTCCTAGCTCATCAATGGTACTAAAGCTTATATGATTCTTGGTAGCCATGTTCAATACAGGTTTCTAGTTAATTGAAGGTAATTGAGTATAAGCACGAACTTAACCAAAAGCAACACCAACCCAGCATAAAACAAACTGGAACAAAATATAGCACCATGATGAAAAATAAGGTGAATAGGAAGCTGAACAGAGAAAAAAAGAAAAGGTCAAGGCCACATCTATCCTTTTTCATGAATTGTTCACTATCTCAAGCATCCATTAAAGGGTCATTGCTCAATGGCTGTAGAGTGTCCAACAAACATAGGACACGAGAATTGTAGTTTGAGTGTTAGATCTCATAAAAGTGGTAGTACTATGACAACAGGAGTTAATGTCATCTGAAATTGTTTAAACCATGAATTACAAATCCAATTTGTTAAGTGCCCTTTGTGTTTTCACCAATCTGTACTGTTTTATCGTTTTGCTATGTGAACCGAACTGCTAGAAATGTTGGATGCAATCTATGAAACATATTCTATGACAAATGTGTGTTCATTTTAAAAACGAAAAGCATACAGGTTGCTAAAAAGCATACACAAGCAAGCACATATATGTTGCAACACTGAATCAACGGAGAGAACAAAGCTTGAAAACATAGGGAAGAGGATAGAGTGAGTGAAAGGAGTAATCTCAGTGACGAAGCCATGATTTTTGTTGAGGAGGGTGGAGTGATGTCATAATTAATTAAATATAATATAAAAATTAGTTATTTTAACATGAATTTTTTTTTAAAATATAACAAAAAAGAGAGTACAACAAAGACAGTCATTGAAGATGATTACTACTATATTCATTGAAGATTATTACTACTTCTAGAAACACAACACAAGAGAAGGGTTTGAATCGTTGATTACTACTACATGAAGAAAAGGAGGAAGAGATTGGGTTGCTTACAATTTTTTTGTGGAGATGACCAACACAGTGATTAATGAAGGCACCTGGTACCTAGAAGAAGAAGAATAAGGTGGTTTGGATCCTACTGGATCTTGTGAAGATGAGCTCAAATAACTCAATAGTTATAGATCTTTGAAGATGATGAAATATGGGGGTTTCCTTCATCTTATCCAATCAATGGAGTGTGAAGAAGAAACTGTGGATTTTGGTTTCTTTGAGAAATTTGAGGGATTTAACCTCTATCTCTAACTCTAAAAGTAGAGCTTGAATTTGATATGTACATGATTTGAGGGATTTAATCTCTATCTCTAACTCTAAAAGTAGAATTTGATATGTACATGATTTGAGGGATTTGACCTCTATCTCTAACTCTAAAAGTAGAGCTTGAATTTGATATGTACATGATTTGAAGGATGAAGTCCTGGTTGAAGTGAAAAGTGAGAATAGAGGGGCAAATAAAAAAACTAATTGGAGGACAAATAAATTATTAAAAAAAAAAAAAAAAAAATCTCAAAAGTCAGTGGGGGCAAGTGCCCCCACGTGAATCCGTGCCTGAGTAATCTTCCTTACCAGGTTGGAGACGAGGTTCTCTCATTCCTTACTTGGTAAGGCAGGACGTAATCATAATTCATTATAGAACTCTCTACGTTGAGAAGTTGAAGTTAAACCTGCATATTTCCTAAAAACTAAACTAAATACATTAAGAAGAGTCGTAGATACATCTTATACTTATGGACAGAATAATAATAACACCCCTCGAAGGCTGATTGTTTCACTGCCCATGACATATTGCATGGTCAAATCCCAACAATCAAGCATAATCATTGATGATTTTCAACTAGAATTAGGTAAACAACCAAAACCCAAAGGAGCAATGACCAGTAATGGATATAACAAAGAGCATCATAACCCTTTTTCTTTTTTTTCTTTCTTTTTTTTTAAACCAGATTACAACTTAAGTTTCATTGAACATTAAAGAGTATTTACATATCAACAGACCCACAAGCAACACCACACAAAACATCAAACCAGCTAACAATCCACCCACAGAGCATCCAACCAGCAAAAGATACCCACAAGAGAGAACAGATTCCTATAAACATCAGAGGGCACCATAAGGCTAGTGTGGGTAACAAAAACCTCTCCACAGAACAAACACATAAACTAAAGAGACATCAAACAGTCACGCAACCGCAGCCGTACACGTGGCACGTGTCAACCCTAATACGGGAAGGCCTCAGCGCGGTTGCAAGCAGGACAAAGCATGACCAAACCCAGACTCAGTCACGCCATTATTCAGCTCGTAAGTCAGGAGCCTAAGCCTAGATTACGCCAACTCATCGTGGTGCGAATCTTGGAGCTTGGCGCAAGACAATAAGGCCGAACACAAATCTTTGAGTTGTCATAAGCCCCAAGATCTATCTTATACAACTCTTGGCCCAATCACGTATTGGGTCCCAAACAGAGCCCAAGTATCAAAGGGAACTCAATCATGAATGGTTAAGATCCTTAGCAATATCTCCTCCCTCCATCACGCTTCGAAAATAAAGTTAATGAAGGAGTAAAATACCCACTATATAAGATGAACAAAGGGGATGAGAAAGGTACGCTTACAATTTAATTTACAGTCTACATCCATCAGTACTCAGTAACCTGACTTTAGCATCGGAGTGTCTTCGGCCACCACAATGGTGGTCATTGGCTCACTATGTTCATTTTGCAGGTCAGGAATCGACATGGAAGAAATTGGACACATTAGTTTGGTGTCGTCTGTGGGAATTAACAAGTTCTCCTTAAAACAAAGACGCGCGCTCTTTCGAACCAGCAGAGTTTTGAGACATGGTCACCAGCGTCAGATCCTGAGCTAACAATAACAATGTCAAGCCAGAAAATACTCTGGGTAAGTCGATCCAATTGAGGAAGCAAAATAGGCCCAAGGCCCAACCACCGAGGCAGTCGTGGTCGACCCTCACATAGATCAGATTTTGCTTCATATGAATCATCTTATGCGGGTGGTGGAAGGGCTTACCCAAGATCAACAACCACCATCAGAGAATGGCTGAAACTCGGGGAGATCACTGACCCAAGAATACGCCAGGGAGCGTGTCCATGAAAGTGACTTCCCTGGCGAGGACCAAAGAGCTGGTTAGGAGGGGAACTCGAGGAACAAAAAAGGCGGCGAGAACCACGTCTCAAAGGCAGACAAGACCATAGTCGAGAACCCACTTCGGTTGGGAGCGACAAATCCAGACATCCTGTATGATATTGTCGTCCCTCCAATTTCAGAGGAGATCATGAGCGCGCCCTTGCCAAAAAAGTCTGCCTCCCCCCAAAGCTCCGGTTTTACGACGAGACATTCGATCCATTGAACTACTTGCGCCATTACCACCATGTGATGGCGTTGAAGGAAAGTTCAAAAGTCATTTTGTGCCGGACATTCCCTATCAGCCCGAAGAAGGTTGCATTGACTTGGCTCCACAGACTTTAGCCAAGATCCATCGATTCATTTCGCATCTTGGCAAAGGTATTTAGTACCCAATTCGTAGGGAACCACTAAATCAAGAAGGGGCCCCACTATCTGCTCAGCTTCAAGTAGATAGTTACTTGTTTCAACGATGAGTTGTCACCGCCTTCACTTCCAGCCTCCGAAGAGGCCAGTTTTATAAATTCCTCACCCTAGAACCCCCAAACAAACATGGCAGATCTGTTGAGAAAAGATCAGAAGTACATCACCATAGGATGTTAGCAGCCAGAAATGGGAAGATAGCGAGGCCAAATACTTTCCCAAAACTAGGGACATGGACGCAGACAATGAAGGGGATAGCCCCAGGAGAAAATGGAGCAATAGCCAGGCTGAGTTCGGCCTGACAAAGCCTGATAAGACCAACAACCTCAAATACCACAACTACACACCATTTAACTCTAGTTTGTCTACATCCTGTCCACCATGAAAACTGAGAGGATATCAAGTGGCCACCAAAGCTTAGGGGAGACCCTTTGAAACGTGATAAAAACAAACATTGTTCTTATCACAAAGAGATAGGTCATGACAACCAAGACTGCAAGAGCCTCAAGAACGAGATCCAATACTGGGTCGTAAAAGGAAGACTGAAGGAGTTCATTGACTTTAGGGATAGGCAGTCCCAAGGGGGAGAAGAGGAATCCATTTAAGAAGCAGAAAAGATGACTCTCAATTTCATATGCATCCTCCATGGGGAAAATGAGGAAGGCGAGCACTCAAACCTTCATTGAAAATATCGGTACGGGAATTACGAGCCAAATCCCATTACGTGAATCATTTTGTTCACCGCATATGAGGAGAAAGAACAACCTCGGACTTGACCGTAACAGAGCAGGACATGAGGGGAGTTCGTTTCCTTCACAACAACACCTTGTTATCTCAATAGGGAAAGAAAAATGGGAAGTAAGGATGTTGCTGGTGGACACGAGCAACTCCATCAATGTTTTGTTGCTTGGGAAGTAAGGATGCAACTGATAGAAAAGGTGCTGACACCTGCCAACCAAGCCATGTTCAGCTTCAATGGAGAAAGTTGATATCCCATTGGAATTATTAAGTTGTCGGTAGTCACAAGGGAGCCAGACCTGCCAAGGATCTCGATGATAGAGTTCTCGGTCATGGACGCTCCATCAGAACACAATGTGAATCTGGGTCGAGTTGCGCCATATGGAGGCAGTGGTCTCCAAGCAGCACCAATGTCTCAAATATCATGCGAACGCAGAAGTAGGAACAACTAGAGAAGACCAGATTATTGCTCTAGAATGTCTACGCCGCAGCCAGGCAACCAAGAAATGACTCACAACAGTTCGAACAAAGGGACCCAAACAAGGAGGCTCCGAGCACGGATGCAAAGAACACATTTTCGCTTTCGGATGCCGAACCTCCCTCCAGCCACGAGGGAGGCCAAATGTCGGGCAACTGAAAGAAGAAGTCATCGCCATATACCTGGACAACCCGGATAACACCAAATCCATCCAAATAAACTCCAACCGTAAGCGAACGTTGGCAGACCAACTGTCCACACTCTTAAAGGAGAATCAATATGTATTCGTCTGTACAATGAGAGACATGGTGTGAATTGGCCACTTCATAATCACGCACCGGCTAGCAGTCAATCGAAACTTAAAGCCAGTCTGACAAAAGGAAGCCAGTGGCGCCCGAGCGCAAATAGACCATTAACGAGGAAGTGCAAAGGCTATTGAACGCCGACATGATAAGGGAGTTACGCTATCCAGATTGGCTCGCACACGTGGTATTATTAAAGAAGAAAAACAAGTGGAGAGTATGTGTTGACTACACGGACCTCAACAAGGTTGTCCAAAAGACAGTTTTCTACTGCCCTGGATAGACCAGATAGTCGACGCAACGTCTGCGCACAAGCTTCTCAGTTTCTTGGGCGCATACTCTAGCTACAATCAAATTAACATGCACTTACTAGATCAGGAGAAAACCTCATTCATAATGTATAGGGGCACATACTGCTACCTGGTGATGTCATTAGGACTGAAAATGCGGGGGGGGGGGGGGGGGGCACATACCAACCAAAGGTAAATCGGATGTTCAAAGGACAAATTGGAAAGACGATGGAGGTCTACATTGATGACATGTTGGTAAAAAGTCTTCAATCAGGAAAGTAATTACCGTATGAAGCATTCTCCCTTTGGAACCTCCAAGAAGCATTCTGCCAACTCCGTAATTACTGAATGAAGCTAAACCCCTAAAAATATACTTTTGGGGTTCAATTAGGAAAGTTCTTGGGCTACACAATCAACCGAAGAGGGATATAGGTTGATCCAAAACAAATTCAGACTCTTATCTACATGAGGTCATTACGAACATCAAAGGAGTTTTGAGCCTAACTATGAGAGTGACATCCGTGAACAGGTTCATCTCTAAATCCTCAGACAGATGCCTCCCTTTCTTCAAAATCCTAAAAGAGGAACAAAGAATTCCAATCGGGTAAAAAAGGTGAACATGCCTTCTAAGATCTGAAGGCAAACATGGAAAGCTTCGAGTTGCTCTCAACACCCATTTCGGGTGAGACGTTATATCTATACCTCTCAGTCTCGGAGCATGCCATCAGCTTAATGTGGCCGAGTGGATAAAGAGACACAAAAACATGTATATTACATCAGCAAAACATTTGATGGGGCAGAAACTAACCTCCTTTAGGAAATTGAGACCCTACTTCCAAGCTCACTCAATAATAGTTCTTACTGAGTACCCACGATCTTCACATAATTTATACTTAAGTTACCTTATAATTTATATTTGTTAGTGTTTTGAATATTGTATTTTATCCTAATTATTTTATTTTCATGTTTTTATAGGATTCAAAGTTTAAACAATGAAATCGAATCAAAGCGAAAAGTCAAAAAACATAATTGGAAGATCTCTTTTGGGCAATTAGGCAAACCTTCCTTTTGACACTTTTAGAAACTTTTTATCTCGTCACCTTCTAAACATATCTCGGTATTTTGGGCATATCACGAGCTAGATGTCGAAATCACACGATTCTCATGGTTGTGGAAAGCTAATAGATAGGGCTACAATTCATATGTTTACCACTTCATCAAAGAAAATAATGCCACAAGTTGACGGCCTAACGTAGTTTGAATCCTAAGTGGAAACAATTTTTTTTTAGTGCTGCATGACCCGACCCACACGAGTCATGCAACAGTTGAGTCGAGGGTGCCCAAAATCGAAAATGAGCTCTAAGAAGTGATCCCCAGGTGCAGTTACCCATGAACTTTTTTTTTTTTTTTTGCCAATGGCATGACAGCTCAACGGTTAGAGCTTGGCGGGTGGTACCACTAATTCATGGGTTCAAACCTAGCTTGCGACATCCTTATCGGTTATGGTGTGTTGACCAGTTCTGGTCTTTAATGGGTTCTTAGATCCTATAAAAGCCCTGCTTGCCTTTAAAAATAAAAAACTTCTACTTTTTTTCTATTTATGAATTTCCTCTTCTCCAAGCTAGGGAGAACGGGATTTGGAGGTTAAAAATAAAAGCTTGAAGGCTTGAATCCGAGAGGAATAGAGGGAGTTGACCAACGTCGTTTTCGCGACCAGCTCCACCATGATCTTCTAAACCCCAGCAAAGGCATAAGTAATTCCTCAGGCTTAATAGAATTTACTTTCATTTTTTTATTGTTTTCCAATGCATTGTATGATTTGACATTGGGTTGTAAAAAAACGCATATTACTTTCACCGTGTATGTCATGCATCCATGGTAATTAAAACTATTCTATGTTTTTGTTTAAGCATGTTTTATTCGTATTAGTTAAATTTGTGATTAGTTGTGCCTTAAACAGACAATTAATGCTAGGGATTTGCATATTTGCTAAAATCAATCTATTACAGTGCTAGTTAAACATGTGATTAGTTATGCCTTAAATAACAATTAATGTTAGACATTTGCATCTTTGTTAAAATCAATCTACTACATTTCTAGGAGACAAGAATTGACATTAGTATAATTTTAAGAACCTGATGGATGATTCGAAAGCCTTAGTATCCCTCTATTTGATTCTCAAACTCTATTTTTAATTATTTTTCTGCCTTCAATTAGTTTAAAAATTTTCGATTGTTGCAACCCCTGTCAAATTAGTTTAAATAGATTGTAGTTTTCGATTGTGTCTTCAATTCTTGTGGGATCGACTCGTATTTGCCATTGTCTACCAGTTAAACAACCGTGTACTTGCGGTATAACAATCAGGTTAAATTAGCCTATTAATTTAGGTCGATAAAATTTGCATCAACCCACTCCGGTCAGTATTGCACAAACCACAGCTCTCAGGAAGAATGGTCAGTAGAGCTAGGAAAATTTGAAATCCATTACGCTCCGAGAATGTCCATTAAGGCACAAGCGTTGGCAGATTTCATCGCTGAGTTCACTGGAATAAGAAAACCGGAGTCGAGAAACCAAGAGGGAAATGAGAACCCCGAAACACCCTCACAAGGATGGATCTTGCAATGTGACGGATTATCCAATGAAAAGAGTAAGAAGTCGGGCTTGTTATTCATACCCAGAAGGGACCACCCTTAAGAAATCCATCAAATTAGGCTTTCATGTTTCAAACAATGAGGCAAAGTATGAGGCTCTCCTAGTCGGGCTAAAATTGACCAAAAGAATTAAAGTGGAAGATATCATAGTGTTCAACAACTCTCAACTGGTGGTCAACCAAGTGAATTGTGAATTCAACGTTAAAAACCCTCGGATGATGGTTTATTGCCAGAAAACAATGAACGCCAAGAAAGGATTCAAGATGACCTCATTCGCAACAGACGACTCTAACGGACTCATAGAGTACTGGGATAAGTCAGCCCTGGAAGAGGAGGAACTCTACGAGGCTTATCCACAAGCGAGGAGACCAACTGGATGAACCCTCTAATCAGTTACACAAAAGATGGAGCTCTCTTGGTAGACAAGCTAGAGGTTCGTAAGCTGAAGAACAAACAATACAGTACACACTCCTTAATAACAGGTTGTACATCAAGACAACAACTAGCCCACTGCTCAGGTGCTTGACCCCCCACGAGGCGGACAATGTCCACATAAAAATCCACGAAGGAATTTACAGTAACCACCATGGAGGAAGGACATTAGCTCACAAGGCCCTAACGCTGGGGTACTACTGACCCAAGATGCAACAAGATGCCAAAGACTTGGTCCGTAAATGTGACAAGTATCAAAGGTACACCCCATACATGCACATGCCTTCATAGAACCTGGTCCCAATGACCAGCCCATGGCCCTTTGCATAGGTGGGGATGTACATTGTAGGCCCATTCTCCATCTCTGAAAAAAGGAAATTTCTCCTTGTGGGAGTCCACTACTTTACCAAATGGGTAAAAGTAGATCCGCTCTCTAAGATTAGAGAGAACAAAATTGAGAACTTCTCTTGGAAATCCATTACCCGTAAGTTTGGAATTCCGAGAACATTGGTCAGTGATAGCGGGACTCAATTTGAGGGCAAAAAGGTTAAAAATCTTTGTGCCAATCTGAGCATCAGTCACCACTGTTTAGTGCCATGGCATCCCTAAGCCAATAGACAAGCGTAAGTTACCAACTAAACGATCTTGGAAGCAATCAAGAGGAAACTCGAATCAGCTAAAGGGCTCTGGCTCTCTGAGCTTTCGAGCATCTTTTGGGCATACCATACCACAAAAGGACCCCTGACTAGATAAACACCATTCGCCCTGGTCTATGGGTCCGAAGCAATGGTCCCAGTAGAACTAGGAATGCCTACATTCAAAATGGAGGAGTTCAGTTTGGAGGACAATGATGAAGCTCTGAGAGTTGGACTAGATCCGCTCGAAAAGCGAGGAGATGGAACTTCCATTCAAATTGCAATCTATCAACAGAATATGGCCTATATTACAATAAGAATGTTAAACAGAAGATGGCCCATATTAAAATAAGAATGTTAAACCTCCATAATTTAAAGTCAGTGATTAGGTACTCAAAAAGTCCCAGTCAAACACGAAAGACCCGGGGGAAGGCAAGCTAAGTCCAAATTCGGAAGGTTTCTCTACAAGGGACAACAATCAATAGGCTTGGAACCTATTGGTTGAAAAAGTAAATGGAGAGCATCTGAAAAGATTGTGGAATGTAAAACACTTAAAAAAGTATTACCAATAAAGATACCCTCTTTAAATTTCATTTCATGACTCCATGCACAGGAACGGGCCTAATCCGACCAAAGGCACACAATGGTCTCACGATGACTCATCGTGCTAAAACAACCTAGTCCAACCAAAGGACCATAAAGGCACATAGCAGACCAAATCTAGTCTCACGACAGCTCACCGCACTCGGGTAACTTGGTCTTACAAATGGGATCACGATAGCGCACAATTATGCTCCAATAACCGCCATCAAAGCATAGACACTAATAGATTTCATCACTGAGTTTACCGGCGGAGATGTGCCGAAGGTAGACTACTAGTTCTCATAATCAAATGTCGAAACATGGACCTTGCGTTGCAATAGATATTCAAATGGTAGGGCGAACGGAGCAGGGATCACACTCCGCTCCCCCAACGGCTTCACCCTCGAAAAGGCAGTCATATTCGACTTCACCGCTTCAAATAACGAAGCCGAATACGAAGCCCTCCTTTCTGGCCTAAAGCTAGTTGTAGGGATCAATATAGAGCGTCTAACGACATACAATGACTCAAAACTAGTAGTCAACCAGGTCAAAGGAGATTTCAATAGCAAAGATCCTCGCATGATAGCATACCGCAACAAAATACTATGTGTAATGGGCAAATTCAAGAGCTACCAGCTCACACAGTGCCCCCGAAACGACAACCAAAGAGCTAACACACTAGACCATCTCTGAGGGGCGAGGCGGTGCGCTTATTGGATCAAGCAAGGCTATGTGATATGAAAATGTTGGGCAACAAGAGTAAATTAGTAGAAAACTAAGATGAGTATCTCAAGAAATGCAAGGACTATGAACTTGTGAAGTCAGTATGATCTCTAACGACATCCTTTTTGTTTTTGTTTTTGTTTTTTAATGAAATGCATTCCCAAAAGCTACATTGAAATCCCCAAAGGACAATACAAAAAATGGTGGAAGGCTACATAAGTTTCCCCATAAGGTGCCATCTAGCATCCCATTGGCGACATCCTTGGTTTCGGTCTAATCTGATTCATAAGTGGAATATCATTCCTCATTGTGATGGATTGGATGAGGTAGTCTCGAAGACGAACCGTATCAACAGGGCAACAAATGTGGATTTATTTATCTTGGATGGAAACTATGAATTGCGCAAGATGCACTTTTGCAACTCTTCCTTATGGTCAGAAGAGATAGAGTGAAGCCATTGGCAAGTTACCACCTTTTCGACCGGAAGGTGGTGTAGGATGGTTGCGTAGTGTCGAGCTATTTTGGTTGTGTTGGGATTTTGGGTCTCTTTTGCCATTGTACTTGTTTCTCTTTCTATTTGTACATGTGTTTGTAACTGTTTCTCTTTTTGTTTGTATGTTGTGCTAAAATGGAAGTGCAGGGGTTGATTTTAGGAGGATGTTGTTGGTTTAATTCTTGAGGCCTCCTGCTAGGCATTTGTAAGCAAGGGTTTCATACCTGATGGTTTTGAAATGGAATATTTTACCTTTAAAAAAGGAAAATTTGCAGGCTCTTGTGAATTGTTTGGGCTGTGAGGCTGGTATAATCCCCAAACAAGGATTGTGATTTCGTTTTTGAGGTAATTTCGGTAAATTGATTTTAAGAAATATTTCATTATATATTGAAAAGGGTAAAAATTTTATTGTAATTTTGAAGCCATCAATATAATTTAAGCATTTTAAATTCTTATATACTACATAAAGAGTACCACAAGATTCATAATGTTATTCAAATAATATATTGCATAAGAATCACTTATACAACAAAATTTTAATGCTAAACTAAGATTAAAGTGTAGAAAAATTGAGATTGGACTAACAAAATAAATGAATATTTCAGATTTCGAAAGAAATTTTGGTAACTCGAAAAAAAATACATATTTCATGAAATTTTGGCATTTTTCGAGAAATCACATTCCTTCCCCGGTGATTGATATAATATCTATTGAGAGAATGGAGGTGAGATTGCTCGCCTGGAAGTGGAGATTGCTCTTGAAAGGAGAACACTAATTAAGTTGTCACTTATGAGTATCCCTAGGTAAAAAGGAAAATTTGCATGCTCTTGTGAATTGTTTGGGCTATGAGGCTGGTATTATCCCCCAAGTATGGGTGATTGGTATAAGATCTGGGATAATGTTATTGAGAGAAATGAGGTGAGATTGTCCGCGTGGAAGTGGAGATTGCTCTTGAAAGTAGAACACTAATTAAGTTGACATTGGTGAGTATCCCTGGGTACGTTCTCTCCCCCTCTTCGGAATTCTTGCATCGATAGTGACCAAATTGGTGAGAATCATGAGGGTTTTCTTGGGGGTTCAACCCCTCAGACAATTTCACGTGGAACAATGTTTGCATCCCTATTGATAGTGGGATATGGTTATATCAGATTATTTGTTCTTTCACTACAGCTCTTTTGTCACATGGCTTTAGAGATTTTTAAACATATTCCTTTCTCTTTTTGTATGTATGATTGGGCGGATATTGTGGAAGATGGGTGTTTTGTATTTTCGGGGGAGCAAAGTGACTTTCTCTCTCACTGTCACGCTTTTGCGAAATAAAGTGAAAACTTTTTCCCTTCTTATTTACTAAAAAAAAAAGATAGCTTTAGGGATTTGCGGATGAACATGTGATGCCTTATGGGCTCAGATCATCAATGATAATGTGGCACTTCTATGGTATTATGTTGTGGAAATCCATCTCTCTCTGCTCTTAGTTCGTCTGCAAATGCACTATGATGAAGTGCTATGGTCTGAACTCTCGTTTGGTCTGGCAGGTAGTGCTCCAATTGCCCCTCGAAGGATGAGTTGGAAATTATCTTCAACATGCACCCAGGGAAAATGACTAGGTTAAAAATTCTGGGTGTTCCACGTCTCCCTCTTAGAATTATGATTGTGTCAATTTCTTGATGACTGGGAGATATATTTTGTTGTGAAACTGACCGCCACACTGCAAGTTGGCGTGGCTTAAAATCCTTCCCTTTTCGGATCAACGTATTCATTTGGACAGTTGCGCAAGGCATAATTTTAACTTGCGACAACGACAACTTGATTCGTAGGGGAGTCCAAGTCCACAATCATTGTTGCTTATGTGATCAAGAGGAAGAATGGTAGAATATTTGCTCCTACATTGTAGGGTTGCTGAACTCCTAGGGGGCGATTTATAGGTAAATTTAGGGTTTCAAAACTGATCACTCATTTGGTCAATTGGCTATTGGAATTGCGCCAATCATATTCAACTAGGAGAATGGATTTTGCATGGGGTTCCCATACTATTTATGTGGGTGATTTGGAGGGAAAGAAACACCCACATTTTCAAGCGTCAAAGTAAGAAGGAAGAACAATTGTACTCTTTCATCAAGGAAGCGATGTAATGTTGGGGTAACTTGTGGGATTAAATTAGGGATGTGGCTTTTTCCTATTTTATGCTTGGTTAGTAATTCGGTTTAACTTAGATGTAAGATCTTTTTTATTTTTATTTTTTTTCTCACTCTCCATTTATATTTTCTCTCTTAATATATTATTGTTTTGCCACATAGAAAGGATATCAGCCCAAGAAAACATAAACATGCATAAAAGAAACATGAAAAATACTATATACCTTGCATTTGTATCTTGCATGATCTGGCACAAACTTTTTTTTTTTGTATTTTTAATCTAGTACAAACAGTCAATAAAAATCTTGTAAACTCCACCTCTCTAGAACATACCATACCATTTAACAAACTCAAATCTCCATTGATGCAACTCTCTCTTCGTCTTCAAAATTCAATAAAAAGTAAGAAAATGTTACAAAAAGTGCAATTATACCCCTTAAATTTGTGCAACCCTCGCATTAATCTCAACTACTCTATATCAAAAGTACATAAGTCTTTCTTGATTTTGTGTTTCATACATCAAAGCATAGTTCAAGACGAGAGTATTGAAGGAGAGTCTTTCCAAATCTAACCTTTATTTCTTGGATTTAAAAGTTAAAAGCATCACCGCCGGATTTGAAAGAGTAAAAAGAGAAAAACTTGGTATCCGCTGGTGAGCGATTTTGATGGATTGATTGTTCAAATGGGTCATCTCTTGAATTAACATTTGCGTCATGGAGAGAAATTTGCATGATACCTCTTGAACATGTAACCAAAATTAACAAGTGCAAGTGGGTTTGGGTGGAGTTCTTGAGTGCTAAAAATATAGATTCTGAATTGTGGAGCAGAAAGTTGCATGTAGCATAAATGATGGGAATAACTACATTATAAATAAATACTCAACTATTGATTAGGCAAGTAATATTGGCCCCATCATACTGGTTACAAAATGCATGATATTTTTGGCAAGATGTCACTCAAGAAACATTTAACAACTAGAACGCATGTCTCCATTCCAGATAGTTGCTTTGACACTTTTTTTTTTCCCACTAAAAACATCCTTTTGGTGTTATTATAATTTTTGCTTTTGAATATGATTAAAAATAAATACCTAGTTCAAAGTGGCCCACATATACAACCAAAGTTCTGAACATAATTAAAAACACATGTTACCTAATAATCACTTTTTCTTTTAAGTTGCTTAGCTTGGTTTTGGAATTCCTTTCTGTAGCATTTCATCTATGCAGTTAAAATGGATAATGGACCTTTCAGTCACGGTTCAGGACCGATTTACGATTAATCGATTTATTTTTCAAAGTATATATTTTTAAAATTTAATCACATTCATATATTACAAAAAGAAATAATCTCTCTATTGTTTATCTATTTTTGGTTTCAAGAGTTTACATATGCAACTAGACCATTACCATTAACTTGAATGGTCTTAGTGATGATAACACAAGATTATGAATCTTGTTAAGAGCGTGGAAGTGAAATATGAGAAAATCATCATCAAAGTCCATTTATGATACTCTCGGGATCGACTAAATGTATTTTGGTTCTCCAAGCAATGCGGTGTTCCCACACGAAAAAATGATGTTATAGAATTTTTTTCCATTAAAAGTGTATTATGAGTCAAAAGTTACGTATACTAATATTTCCTAAAATTTTCCTACCAATGAATATTTGAATATTTTGGAAAAATTATGTGGGAAATTTGTCCTCGTATGTACATTAACATCTGTATAATATGAAGAAAATAATTTACAAAATTTCTTTGATATTACATAAAAGAAAAGTTAAAGCTCAGAATAAACTATACTAAAACCATAGGTTCAAAATCTAAATCAGAGAAGTAAGGCTTACCGCCCAAAGACTTAGCCAAGGCTGTGCGTAGTCTGAAACATCTTCGACCCCAACCCAACGGGATGAATGACGATGACGACAACACTTCAGTCCACCCTTTTCTTCCGATCTTAGCAAGCACAACACAGACAGCGATCGCCTGCTGGCTGCTCATCTTCTCTGCCTGTTAGATCGCCTGTTTGATTGAGGGTTTTTCGTCTCCCTCTTCTCTGGAATTTGGATCGAGTCTGAGCGTTGAGTAATGCTTAAATTTTTTTTTTCAATTTTTATACAAAGCGATAGATGGGTTTGATTTATCGCCGACTCGCGGAGTTATCCGCTTTCGTTAAGTCTAACCGTTAAACACCCGTAACGTAACGGGAAAACCCCATTAAACGATTTATCACCAATTAATCGGTGATTAATCGGCGATTTTATAACTTAGCTTTCCGTCTACAATGCCCATGATATAAAGTGGGGAAGTCTTTCCTTAAATGTAACAACTGTGTGCATATCCAATTAAATATGACAACATTTAATAACACTGCAACCAATTAGTAATGAGCCTAGAAAAGAAAAAAAGATTATGCGAGAAAAGTGAATAGAAGAAAGGGTAAACCTCATTGTTGAGCTCATTGAACCCATACTCAGCTATATTCTGCCAATGACCTATTTGATCTCCTCCGGGATTGCTCTTGCAAAAAGTCTAAAGATGTGTTAAAGATGATATATTGTTTGTTAACACAACATACTTGAGGGTGTCGATGATACGACCATTTAATAGTAGTTTGTTGATAATTTGGCATATTGATCATTTGCATGCTAATGGCAAACGTGTATGTCCTTCGTTGATGATATTTACAAGTTTTGTTTTAATTTATATGGATAAGTAATGAAAAATCGAACTGTTTCAACATGACTTTTCCCACGAAGCAATTCATCTATTAAGATATCCCTGTTTTGAAAGTTAACTCCTGAGCTAGCACCATTACCTCTTTGGGAGCTTCGATGGATTTTAAAATGGCAGCGACTTCCAAAAATTCCAACCCTACTAAGTGATTAACTTCTTCAAATATCAAATTGTACGCAATCATTTTTATTTTTATATGGTGTATAGATGCTATATTATTTAATTGATGATTAATCGACGGTTATTCCTCGATTAATATCTTATCGCTAGTAGAGCGTTACAATTTTTTAATTGAGCGTTTAAATAATCATTGTTCGGTTATTCTGCGAGAATTGGTGATTTATCAGCCGAGATATCAATTAATTAGTCCATGTTAAATATATTATTAAATGAACGTGAAAAATTAATGTTATTTTTAAAAACAAATTCTCCCTAACCTCATTAATATTCTATCATAGGGCAATGCCAAGAGTGTGTGAAGACGCTAGAGAGAGAAAAAAAAAGTCGAGAATACATATAAAAGAATCTAAAAAGAAAGAGAAAAACGTCTAAAAGGAAATAACAATCAAAATCAAAGAATATAGAAAGCCGCACCTTTATCTAACATTGAATTTTTTATTTTTCTTATAATTTGCCTTAAATTGTGAAATGTGATGTTTACTACTTCAATATTCAATATTTTTTTGTTTTTCTTTGTAGTAAACATGCTTTTTAGAAGGATAGAGAAAATATGTCTATAAAATACATGCCGATTTATTTCGATAGGTCGATTGATTCCAATTAATCTCATAACGCATCAAAGGCTAAAATTACCAAAATACCTCTAAGATTGAATCAAAGGCTAAGATTACCAAATTACGAAAATACCCCAAAGACTGAATCAACGTTATGTTTTCAAAGAAGATTACTTAAAAAAAATCATTATCGTATCTCGAGAAAAATTCACAGTTGATTTAAAATTTTGCATCTTAAATAGTTCATCTCAAAGAAAATCTAACGGTCCAAATTTAATCGAACACATCTCTAAAAAAATCTAACGGTCCAAATTTAATTATGTGCACATCTCGAGGTACCCCATGAAAATAAAATCTATCACTTCTCTTAATGTTATGTTATTGCCTTTCTGTTTACCAAGTATGTAGCAAGTGATACTGTGATAGAAAGCTAGGAGAAAGATGAATAGTTACTTTATGAATAAAGTATTGTTGCTTTTATAAGTTTTTTGGAATATGACCTCATATAACAAAAACCCAACAATTATTCTTTTTGGTTAGTCAACATTAGAGGGTTGGTTGCCTTATTGTTAAAGTTGCAGATTTCCCTGCTGGTGGAGTACCTTCTTATCACAAGATGCTTAATTATTTGCCACGGGATGATGATCGCAGTGTGTTCTCAGGTTTTAAAGGACACACAATCCTTTGGATCGGCATATGATCGTTATCTACAGAGCATGGTATTCACATGAATACTTCTCCATGGATGAGTTCTACCAGCATGATTCTCAACAATGAGTACAACAGAAAACCAATGCAGATAATTGCTTTCTTCCTTAATGGTAATTGGATCTTCATTAAGGTAGTACACTTACAAGTGAATTGATAGGTTACTAAACATGTAGAAAACCTATATCCTCTATAAGTGTTTCACTTTCACTCTGCTGGAAGCCAAGTACCTTTAGCATAGAATATATCTCATCAGAAGATGGTTTTGAATCATCACAAGCAACAAATTCTTGGACCACATTATTCACCTCAATCAGGCTGCTTCCTGGGATTTTCTTCATTTTCTTACTTCTCATGAGTTTCCTCATCTCAGATACACCATCCCACTTCTACACTGCAGCGTAGATATTAGAGAGATGGACATAGTTCCCAGTATCATCCGGTTCAAGCTCTTTGAGGTGCGTCATTGCTATTACAGCTATATCTAGATTCCGGTGAGTTCTGCAAGAGCTGAGTAAAGATCCCCATATGGATGAATCTGGTTGCATTGGCATTTTCTTAGTGAGTTCGACTGCTTGCTCAAGGCGTCCCAAACGTCCAAGAAGATCCACCATGCATCCATAATGCTCAATACTAGGCTTGATAAAATAATCGTTGCTCATGGAATTGAAGTACTTCAATCCTTCCTCCAAGAAGCCCGCATGAGCGCATGCAGACAGAAGACCGAGAAATGTTATAGCATTTGGTTCTACTTGATCTCTTTCCATTTCCGCAAATAATTCAATTGTTTCTCGGGCTTTCCCGTGATTAGCTAGTCCCACAATCATACTACTCCAAGAAATCACATCTCTATCAGACATTTGCCGAAACAACTCCCATGCTTTATCAATACTTCCACATTTCACATACATCTCTATTAGAGCATTACTTATACAAGTTTTCCGCAAGAGTCCACTCTTATCACAATACCTATGGATCCATTGTCCTAATTCAAGTGTTCCCAGCTGCGCACATGCTGGCAAAACAGAAACAATGCTTATCTCATCCGGTGTTATCATGCCAACCGACTGCATTTTCCTAAAAACATCCAAAGCATCTGCATAACATCCAATTCGGGTATACCCAGAAATCAAAGTTGTCCACGACACAATACTTTTATTAGGCATTGATTCGAACATGGCTCTCGCCTTCTTCATCTGCCCTAATCTAGCATGCCCAGAAATCATACCGTTCCAGGAAATCACATCTTTGTCGCTCATTTCATCAAATACCTTCTGAGCATCTACAAAACTATCACATTTACAATACATGTCAATCAATGAATTCTCAATCACTGAATTAGAGCTTGGTCCATAGTTTACTACATGCCCATGCATCTGTTTACCAAGACCCAGACTCAAAAGTCCAGCACAAGCTTTAAGGACAATGGGGAAAGTGAATTTGTCAGGCACAACAACTAATCCTGTACTGTCGTTTGATTGCTGCCTCAGAAGAATCTGTTTATAGACACCAATAGATTGGATAAAAGAATGACAACGAGTATGTGTTCTAAGGATTGCATTGTAAAGAAAGATGTTGGGTTCAGTGACTTGGTGGAAGAGAAGATTGGCATATTGAGTTTCTCTATGGGAGTCACATATGTCAATCATCTTAGTAATAAGGTAATTGCTTTGAGATAGAGAGTAGTTGACAATGTAAGTATGGATTTTCTTCAACTCTGGGATGCTTTTGCAGTTCTGCAAAATGGTTACAAATTGGTTTTCTAATTTTCTCATAATTAGAAATCCCATTTCATGTTTCAGAGTGCAGGGAAAGCTCTTGATGGGCTTGGTTACATTTGGGAATTTCCATGCATTTGCAGACTCTAACAGCTATAGTGGATTATATCCATTCACATGTGAAATTCTAAATGGCGAGGGAACCAGCGAGGGGGAGGGGGGGGGGGTTCATCCCCCTCGAGATGCGTGCAAGCGCATATATCAAAGTGATTTCACGCATATTGAGGGGGTGAACGGCTTCACCCCTTCCCTCGCTGGTTTCCTTGCCCCTTTAAACCCTATTTATATCACTTTGTGCCACCATATGATGTTAAAATTTGTTGACAAAAATGAAGCTTGTGCCACCACAAGGTATAAAAGGTTCCCAACACTATTTAGCCATTTAGACCATCTCGAGTGGTGAAGGATGGATATGAATAAAACTTATCCATCCATATTCGTATCTATACAAGACGACATTAGGCTATTTTGCCAAAATGGATGGTTTTCATGTCGGACGGCTTGCAATGAATAGTTGTTCTGTTTGCCTATAAAATTTTGACCATTCAAAATCAAATCCATCTATCATTCACACTTGCAATTCTCTTTCTCTCACTCTTCTCTTGCAATTCTCTTTCAATGTCTACATCTCAACCAATCTCCCAAGCAAAATCTATGGTTCATCGTAACCCCAATTTCACTAAACTTGAAGACAAAGCCCTATGCAGGGCTTGGATAACCATTAGAGAAGATCAATTTATTGGCACCAAACAATGTGGGAGCAAATATTTGAATCGTTTATTCAAGTTTTTTTTGGCGAAAATCCATTCAATTGTTCACCTAGTGCATTCTAAGATCGATGGAAAATGATTCAATCGATTGTGAACAAATTCCAAGGGAATTTGACAATATAGAATCTAAAAATCATAGTGGAAATCCACACACTAATAAGGTATATTACTTTTATATTTAAAATTCGTTTAGTTTGAGACTTGTTGCTATACTCAAAGACACGCCTAATGGCACCAATGGAATAGTGATGCGGATAATGTAGTAAAAACATTCAGCAAGAGATATGCTAGATAAGATTTCGATGGAAACAAATCGGATACTAGTTATCCTCGTGTTGGGGAGGCTCAACATTGGCAGGGGTGTCTTTGAACAAATATCCAAACTCGTTTATGTTGAAAAACAGATCGTTTGACTAGGCCGATTGGAACCAAACAAAGTCTACTAGGCGTAATGGTTCTTTTTCTTCTTCTACTTTCTCCTTCATGCACAGAAAAGATTGGATATGACGTCACAATTGCAAAAAATGAGTTAGAGCTGCACTTACAGATTACGAAGACAAATGAAAAACCAGAGAAGACAACGTTATGATAATGGATCTTACTAGTATCAATCTAATTTAGCAACAATACTGGATGGACAGGTAGAACAAGATATTTGAACGATGCCATACAAAGATGAATGCCACTCCTTCTACATATGACCCTATGGAAAGGGAGGCCACGCCCGAATATGGTTCTGCAGCTGGTCTTTAGGTTTATTTATCAAGAAAACATGTAGTCTATTTAAGTATGTAATATAATTTGTTCCTTAGTAAAATGTTTTAATTTCAAGCAATTGTTATTTATTTCATTTAAAGCAAAAAAATAAATAAATATAATAAAAGTAAATACAATAATATAACAAAAAAATTTACAACAACACCAAATCGAATTAAACTATTAAGTGTTTCCAGAAGCTGTCCATAAATGTTCAATTAAATCATGCTTTAGCTGCCAATAAGTTTTCTTTGAATGCATCCTATGCAAATTCAATAACGATTGTAACGCATGCAATGGTGTGGGCGTCATCATTGGTGTTGGTTCAAATTCATGAGATAACGGTTTAAAGTTTTCAGGATCCAAGTAAACTTCATCTTCAATCATCATTTTGTGCAACCGAATACAAGTTGTCATGATGGCAGATAGATCAACTATAACCCAAAGTCAGGCATGGTGTTTGATGATTGCCCACCTAGATTGTAACACTCCAAATGCACGTTCAACATCCCTTCGAACACCTTCTTGGTATTAAGCGAATAATCGTTCCTTGTTAGAGATTGGTTGATAGATGGTCTGAATAAGAGTGACCCATTTATGGTTATCCCGTCTAAGAGATAATACCCCATGTTGTATTAGTGACCATTCACTTAAAATTGAGCCCGTGGTGTAGTACCATGGGCTATGTCATTGAATAAGGGCGAATGATCTACAATGTTGATATCGTAGTGGGACCAAGCCATCTGAAGAAATTGTGCCAGATCCACAGTGACCCATTTGCAACGGCTTCAAGGATAATGGTGAGTTTATTCACATAGTCTATATGAGTTCCATGCCAAGCCACTTGACAATTCTTTCATTGCCAGTGCATGCAATCCAAACTTCCCAACATGTCAGGAAATCCTCGAGTTTCTACTTGATGTAGCAACCATGAATATCATGCTGAGTTGGCTTTTGTAGGTATCAACCACAAAATATGGAGATCATAGACCTACATAAGCGGTTCATATAAAAATGAAGTAATGCAATGCTTTATCTGATTCTACACCAACCATCAAGTTGATCAACTGGACAATCGTACGCAAGCATACGGATTGCGGCCATCATCTTTTGAAGAAACAAATGACCTTTCCTCCAATTGTATCGACGCCTTGTTGAAAGTAGGGATCGTTTTTCTCCAATGCGTTCAAGATGCGGACGAACAGACTTTTACTCAGTCAATTGCGACGATGAAAATAAGATTCCTGATAAGTTGGATTTGGTGTGATGTAGTCAATCCAGAGTCGTACATGACATTCTCTGTTATGCTCAATGACTTGCCTTCTTTTACTGGAATGCCGTAAGAAGAGCCTTGACCCTCTTCATCTTGTTGATATTGGATTACAACAATACACGTTGTGATAGTGTCCTCAATGTGTTGAAAATGTCTTAGACAAGATTCATTACTGTCTTCTATTAGTTGTAAACAAGGATTCTTCCCGGTACATGGTATTTGTAATGTCAGTAGTTGAGACGTTTGCAAAGATAAAATGAAAATGTTGAATGAATTCCTTTTATGAACTTATTCAGTAATTGCACATTGCATAACTGAGTGAAGTCAATTATTAATGCAATACACTATTAAAATAAGCCAAACCACACTAAACGTGTTGCACACATATCGTGAATGTCACAAGGGACAATAATTCACTTATCCTATTATCAAGTATTAATGATGCTCTATCGTTTATACTATTCTGCAAAAGGGTCTCAACCACACAAAATAGATAGCAAAATTAGTGATGCTTTGTTATGTATACTATCAAGTAATAATGATGCTCTATTGTTAGAAGGGGGTCTTAACCATACAAACTTATTGCACGTATTCGATGAGCAATCTTTTAAGGCTTGTGATGGTAGCAAGGTAGGATATGGGGCAAATTGTCTGATTAAAATAGTGGTTTGAAAGTTGGATAGTTTATCCATGATGGATAGGAGTTATCCATTCGGTTGGGTATCCAAGATGGATAAAGTTATATATCTTGGCCTCCTGTAAATCCATCTCCATTGAAAATGGTCTTGGAATGATTCAGGCAAAAAACCATTGAGTTCATACAAAAATTGCTTAGTTTTCTTGTGCAAATTAGTTCCTCTTCGATTCAAAGATGAAATAATGATATTTTCTTAGTGGTTTTCATTGTTTCGAAAGAGTTAATGGGCTCAATTTTTTCAAAATATGTTCTTTGTTAATGTAAATCAACTTCTCTTCCAATGTAAGTTATCAACTAGAGCCTAGAGGTTTCTTGGTTAATTTCATTGTTTTAGAAGATATTATGAGCTCCAACATTGTTAGAAGAAAGGTTATCCTTCACACTATTTGTAAAAATCACATCAATTTCGAACCTCTCCTTGTTTTGTAAAACATGACACTTATTTTCCATGTTATATTCTCAATTAAAATTTCACGCAATAGAAACACATCCTTGAAAAACTTTGACCAATTGTGTTTTGCAATTTGGAAAGATAGTGACACATTCTCTACCAAATATTTTTCAATCGAAAAGCTTTCATGATCAAGAGTAATTTTCAAACCCTGAGTTCCCTCATTTTCAAATAACTAATCTTTGACCATGTGACCCATTTCCACTTGAATGGCCACCACAAAAAAACGAGGCAATTATTTTTTGAATTTTCTCAATCACTTTAAATGGGATGCTTGTTGCAATTATAGTATAGACTGACATCGACGAGAGAATGTGCGTCTACTAGTCTGCAATTGCCCACCAAGAGTAAGCAATATCGCTTTCCAACCATACACTATATATTTATTGAATTTAAAACCAAATCATCGAAGCTGAACAATTTTTTCACATCCTTGATAAATTGGGACAACCCCCAAATATTTCATAAGCGAAAACAAACGTTTTTATTTGATCCTAGAACCATTAAATGCCTTTGAATGGGTTCTAATCCTGAACTTGTGATATCAACTACCACAAGTGTTATTAGTTACACCCTTTGTGGATTTTTTCATTTATGGTGTAGCGGAATGATCATTTTCTTTGATGCGGAAAACAAGTACTCCAAAAGTTTGCCAAGTCTTCCTTTATATTTTAAAAAACTCAAACAAGTCTCTTAGTTTTTAATAAGAGACTTAGCAAACACACTATGATTAAGAATTTTAGGCCTTGGATGAGTTTTTATTAGAAAAAAAGAGTTTTTATAAAATAGCTTAGATGACATATATCAAAGCGCGTATTAAAATTTGGAAAGCGAAAGGTTATCATCTCTTGTTAAATGTTAAGTAGTAGTTAGTGTGATTCACTCAATCATTATCTTGCATCATTTACTTTTGCCAGTATTATATTTTTTGGTTTCTTGTTTTAAAGATTGATTCTCAGGATATCCATCTTTTGCAAATCACTCTGACCCCATTGTCCCCTTATGAAGGTCTTTGAATATTATTTAAAGATGAGAGTGATGTATAATAATACTACATAACATGAAATTAAGTAAAGATTGGTTTTGAGAGTTTATACCATGCATGAAACCATCAATCAAGCCAAATGAAATGACAAAACTTTCACATCTTGGTTTTCTGAGTACTAGGTGGAAATTAGTACGTGGTCTTTTGCAAAATATGCCTTTTAAATCAAATTTTCTTCCGTCCTTCTTTGCCTTCCATAACCTTCAAGGGCTATCTGATAATCCATCTTTATCTTGCAATAGATTGACTGAGAGTAGCGGACTTTGATGTTTCAATGTAGCTCTATGGTGGTAGCTGGAAGATTAAAACTCGGTTCTTTTGTTCATTTTTCAGGAAGCATCAAAGCAATCCTCTATGCAAAAGTAAAAACTACAGTTTGATTGAAATATCGTAATATCAATATTTTGTGTATGGTTGGGATCTGAGTTATACAGATTCATGATCCAATTTAAAACACAAATTTCAATTCACCCACTTAGAAACTTCGAAATAAATATATTTTCAGTTTCGCAAAAAATCAACCCAATTGGAGATATACAAAATGGTTAAATGCGTTGTTCAAGTTGGAGAATATCATTCGTTCAATTTCATTGTTAGCTTGAACGCCATGTCTGATGGAGTTAGTAGTTTAAAAAAATCAATGAAACTTTGTGGAAATGATTTTTATAGTAAGGAGTTCGCCTCCACAAATTACATTATTTTTACATCTTTCAAATTTTTATTAATTTAATTAATAAAATAAGTTGGTAAATAGTGTTTTTTTTTTTCAATTAATTTATTATAGTTATTTTAATTCTATTTTTGTAGAACATCATTTAAATTCTACTATATATACATATCGCCAAGTGAAGTAATTTCTGAAAAATTTGAAATATGACCGGAGGGGAAAAGTTGAGCACTTAACCACTCAGGCTACATATTTGCTTTTGTGTAAAAGTGATAATTAGCTAGTGGAATTAATTATTACTTTACAACGATTGAATTTCAAAACTCTGTTTATAGGAGTAGGAGTTTTCTTTACATTGCTATTTTTATCAGTTTCGTGAAAACCCACTACACCTCATCTATAAATTCGAAAAACTAGAAGCGCGTAAAAGTAAAGCATTGTTCTCTTGTCCTGGTTGTAAGACTGATACACTTAACCCAACAGAGCGTTGAGGCGATAATTAAGATGACTATATCATTCTTAATTTTTCATAGCAATTCAGATGTTTACTCTAAAATATTCTATATCCTTTAGACTTTTTTACTCTATGGTTTGGAACGCCCAAATATGTGTTATATATATTATCGTCATAAACTTCACCAACTTTTGTAGATAAGAACTTTAATAGAGCTAGTATGTCCATATAGTATTGATTGAGAAACAGGAACGTCCATATCAGTCAATGCATGAGTGTGTATTGCCATCAAGTTTTTGGTCATGAATCTTCATCCACTTGTTCATTCAAAAGTTCACAACTACAATAGATTCACACACTCAGAAACACAAATACTTGCATGTCGTACGAATTACAAATCAATGAAACCTAATTATCAAACATTACTTTCCAAAAGATACTTTGAGGATAAAGTCGTTATTATTGAAGTTTAAGATGTAACCCAGACATTTCTTCTCTTGTAAATACATGTGCATGCATGCCTTCCCATTATTATGATAGTTCCTGTCCTACGAGACTTCTCCTTTGCCTGCATGCAACAAACATGAATGGGAAATGATCAATTTGTTTGCTTTACTAATTCATTGTCCCATTTCATGTAAGAGATGTAATTCTGAATGATTAATTAAGAGATTAATAAGATTATGAACTTACAGTGTCATGGAGCTGTCCTCAGTGTAAGAGATGTAATTATGAATGATTAATTAAGAGATTAATAAGATTATGAACTTACAGTGTCATGGAGCTGTCCTCAGTAGTGGTGAGGAGGAGGAGGTGATTTGTACAGGTAAACAGCTGGTGGTGGGGACTTGTATTTGTAAACTGGTGGTGGTGGTGGAGGAGACTTGTAAACAGGAGGAGGAGGGGACTTGTATTTATAGACTGGGGAAGGTGGTGGTGGCGACTTGTACTTGTATGGTGGTGGTGGTGGGGGAGATTTGTATTTGTACACTGGAGTGGGTGGTGGTGGTGGTGACTTGTACTTGTATGGTGGAGGTGGCGGTGATTTGTACTTGTATGGGGGAGGTGGAGGAGACTTGTACTTGTATGGTGGAGGTGGTGGTGATTTGTACCTGTATGGGGGAGGTGGAGGAGACTTATATTTGTATGGTTGTGGTGGAGGGGACTTATACTTGTATGGGGGTGGTGGTGGTGACTTGTACTTGTAGGGTGGTGGTGGAGGTGACTTGTACTTATATGGTGGTGGTGGTGGTGACTCATACTTGTATGGTGGTGGAGGAGGAGACTTGTACTTGTATGGTGGTGGGGGTGGTGATTTGTACTTGTATGGGGGAGGTGGAGGAGACTTATATTTGTAGGGTGGTGGTGGAGGGGACTTATACTTGTATGGGGGTGGAGGTGGTGACTTGTACTTGTAGTGGGGTGGTGGAGGAGACTTGTACTTATATGGTGGTGGTGGTGGTGACTTGTACTTGTATGGTGGTGGAGGAGGAGACTTATACTTGTATGGTGGTGGGGGAGGAGATTTGTACTTGTATGGTGGTGGTGGGGGAGACTTGTACTTGTAAGGGGGTGGTGGAGGGGATTTGTGTTTATATGGTGATGGTGGAGGGGACTTGTACTTGTATGGTGGTGGTGGTGGAGGAGATTTGTACTTATACACTGGTGGGGGTGGAGACTTATATTTGTATACAGGTGGAGGTGGAGATTTGTACGTGTACACTGGTGGTGGTGGAGACTTGTATTTGTAAACAGGGGGAGGAGGTGGTGGTGATTTGTAGTGGTAAGGAGGTGGAGGAGATTTCTTGTGCACCGGAGGTGGAGGAGAGGAGTAAATGTAAGTATCGGCAGTGATCTCTAATGGCAAAATCAAAGAAACCGACAAAACAAAAAGAGTTGCATAAAGTGAGGCCGTTGAGGCCCCCTTTCCTCCCCCTCTTCCCATCATTTCTAATGGGACTTTGGGTTATGATCTTAGTACACTCTCCATAACCTCTTTATATAGCCATTATCTACCTTCTTCAATTCTAGGTAAAATCTCACTTACAGAACTAAGTAATTACTTGAAAGATGAAATTTGAATGAGAGTCCTTGACAGTTCATGTATGTTGGATTAGTTTGACTTTGGTTTTATTTGATTGTGGTCAAGTTATATAATACATAGTGCTAGCTAAGCAAGGAATTAAACAAGTGGAGTTGTTTTCCCATTTTTTTAATCCAATTATTGAAAATATTATTTTCCTTGTGTTCCATCCATTTATATTTTCAGTAGAAAATGTGGCGCGTTCGCAACCTTCCACAGACATGAAGGACCCCAGGCGGCTTGATTGCCAAAACCTTCCCTGATCTCAGTGTCTCCCCTTATGTTGATAGGACATGTTACCAAACTTTTATTCTCTTTAAGATGGAAAATTCTAAATGGCGAGGAAATGGGCATGGGGGTGGGTGTGACCGCTCATCCCCTTGAGATGCATGCACAGGCCTTCGAGATGCTCAACTTTACGAATCTCGAGGGGATGAGTGGTAATACCCACCCCTTGCCCGGAAGGGCTCCTTTAAGATACCTCAGATCTTTTTTCCACACAATAACTAAATTATTGAGTTTTATCCTTTTATTTTTTATGCCATCTGCGAGTCTTGTGTCTATTGAAAATATCAAAATGTGATATGCTTATAAGTCAATGATACAAACAAGAGTAATTCTAGATGTCGAGGGTTTGGGCGAGGTTTTGGGCGAGGGAAGTGCGTCGCACGCGAGCAGCTGACGTGGCTCAAAAAAAAAAAAAAAAGTTTTGCGAGGGAAATGAAAAATTTGGGCGAGAAGGAGGGAATGGGGAGAGTAAGCTCAGACCTCCCTCTCCCTCTCCCCATTTTCATTCTCAAGCATACCTCCCTCTCCCTCTCCCCATTCTCCCGAAGCTCTCCTTCTCCCCCAATGAAGCTCTCCCTCTCCCCCAATGAAGCTCTCCGTCTCCACCCTCTCCCCATCATCGACTCAAACGAAGCCAAAGAAGAAGAAAGAGAAGAAGCTCTCCTCGTCCCTTCCCTGTCGTAGGCCAGAGAAGAAGAAGGAGCTCACCCTCGTCCCTTCCCTCTTGCAAAAGCTAAGGTACCTTCATTTCTAGATCTAGGGTTTTTAGATCTAGGGTTTCTTATTTTAGATCTAGGGTTTTTTTTTCGATTTTTTAGATCTGTTGGTCTTCACGATTTACTGAATTTATTCAATTGCATTAACCCCTCGAGGACATTAGGGTTTCTTCTTCTGTTGGTGTGTTGGTCTGTTTGTCTGTTTTGGCTCCCAATAAAAGAACCAGTTGAAGTACTCAGAAGGAAGAACAACCAATATCCTTATTCAGTACTACCTCTAAGGACACAATCAGCTCTCACCACAACAACTCTTCTTCTTCTTGACATCGAGTCTAATGTGCCCGGTTCTCCCAAACTCCCTGTTTTCATCTTGACAAGGTACCACCTTTCAACATAAACTACTTGAATCTCCACTTTTAGTTTGATATTTTTTCTATATGAGATTAGCCATATATGTTCATTTTTAGATAAGTTTTTCAAGTTTTTTGTTAGTATTATTACCATGTTTAATGTCAAATCAAGCTTATAAGATTTTTATCATCTGAATGCTTAATTCATGCTTTTACTACTTTTTTTTTTTAATTAATCAAACCAAAAATGTTCTGAGTTTTGCTATGGGATAGTTATTCTTGAATCGAAGAAGGTATGCATGATTAAGCCAACAACTTTTACTTCATTTGATCCCAATCACCTAGTTGAAGGAGAAAAAAAATGTTGTTTCTAGCTTAGATTATTGAATTGTTGTTCTTTTACAAACTTTAGAGCCACCAACCGGCCCAGATGCTTCATTGAATCAATCGATATGTATTCATGGTCAGTGAATCATTGACAGTATAGGGTGTCCAAATACACAAAGCAATTTGGTTTGGTGCTTAGATATATATCTCTAGATAAACATTGCATTGTGTTGCATATTTGGTTTTCTTTTGTAGCAGAATGAATCTGTAAGGATGCATAGAGCTAATGCTTGTTGGATGAATTAAGATAAATACATTGTGTTGATCAATTAAATTTTATTGTTCTGATTTAAGATAAATACATCTAGAATATCAAAACATCTGAATCGGATATATTGTATGATACTGCTATTTGATAAGAATAACATATGAAAGGCATTGTATTGTGGATTTGCGAGTTATGTTGTGACAGTAATAGAAGTTTTGATTGAAATATTTTTTCTCGACATTGTTGTTTCTTTTATAGATTTTGACTATAGTCTTGAATGATTTGAAACCTTTTTAGTAACTGTTTTGTGGATTGCTTTTTTATTTCCTGCATAAGTTTACACCTGCACTCATTTTTGTTTGGTATAGTGTATGGTCAAGTCTATCTCAACTTGTCAAGCTTAGATACATTTTGAGATAGGACAATGCTTATGTATAACATTCAAGTCAAAAGCTGTGAAATCATATGTAACATTGCCAAGGTTTATATTAATTGACGTGAAGTAAAACTACAAGATTTATCCTCTAAAAGTATTTCTTTTGCCGTGTTATCATGGCTTGTGGTTATTACTTCCTTTCTCTTTTCAAACGCTGTTATGGACCTTTGCAATGTGTTGATCATTTGGAATATTTATGCATATTCTAATTATGTTCTATTGAAAATGTAGGCTAAAATTGCTGGGAAGGGGAGCTACTCTGGTGTATTTCAGGAGTATGATGAGTACGTTCCAATGGTTGACAAAGCAGTTGATGCTGTATGGAAGAAAGAAGTGTCTCATCAAAAGTCATTTGCACACAGAGGTTTGCAATCTCAACTTATGGTTTCCTAAAGGGACTAACATTTTTGTCTCTCGGCTGCTTTGATTATTGCAGTTCACAATCCTGCTTTGGTTATTCTGTTTCAGAGTCCTGCTTTAGGTATTCTGTTTCTAAGTCCTAAGCTGAGCTAATGGACATGGTTTGTAAGAGGAGGGAGGGTGCAAAGTGGAGGGGGCCAGAAAAATAGCAAAATTCTAAGGGGGCAATTAGTTAAATTTGATTACTATTCAGCACTATTTGACTGATACACTGTTTGACTGTAGTAGCAACATTCCCATCTTGACACCTGACCCAATGCCAGAGGAGGAGGGTCGTCCCCCTTCACCAACTCCAGGATTCACTGGGTCTGATCTGCTTACATCAGTGCTGAAAAAGCTAGGTGAGCTTGAGGAGAAGGTCGAGACACTTCAAGCCAAGCCATCAGAGATGCCATATGAGAAAGAGGAGTTACTGAATGCTGCTGTTTGTCGTGTGGATGGATTAGAAGCTGAGCTGATTGCAACTAAAAAGGTATCATTTGCACATGCTCCCGAAACCATGCATTTTTAAGTTTCGTTGCTTTTACTCAACAATGCTTATCTTTATATAGGTAATTGTAATTTTGTATGTCAAGGATGTTGGGTTTTGAAAATTTTGACATATGCTTGCAGTGCCTTACACTTAATGCTTTATGTGTGACCTTCCGATTCATTTTATTAACATTACTGAGTGCATGTAACATTTGTGATCTTTTTTTGCAGGCTTTGCATGAAGCATTGATGAGGGTTGCATGAAGCTAGAAATATTATGTTAAACTTGACAGCAATAGGTCATCTTACTTGCAAGAGTTGCATGAACTGAGAAAAACAGTAAAAAGTGCTATAGCAACCAATAGGGTTCCTTTTACTTTTGAAGTCTGTCTGGTTCCAAACTAACATTGCTATTCGTTTTTATCGTAGATGTTGAGTTTTACTCGTCAGTACATGACACTTATAAGATTCCCGAAGGGATAAGCTCTCAGATCCTTGGTGGGGTTATTGCTTTCGTTATGGGCATTGTCACCATGATCCGATTGTCACGCAGCATGCCAAAGAAGCTCAATGAGGGAAACCTCTACTCCAATCCCATGTATTGTAACTCCATGATCAAAGGCCAGGCACCTGGACCTGTGTTCCCCAACGAAGAGTTCATGACCATGATGAAGCGCATGGCTGCTTTGGAAGAGAAGGTGACTGTTCTGAGCAACAAACCTCCTGTAATGCCAACCGAGAAGGAGGAAATGCTTAATGCAGCTGTTAGTCGTGCCAACTCCTTGGAGGAACAGCTTTCAGCAACCAAGAAGGTCAGTGCTCATAACTTGTGTTTCCCGTAACTGAGAAATGCATGTCATTATGATTTTTTTTTCTTAAGCCAAGAAGTTCTAGAACGATATCATTTCTGCACATCAACTGATTATTTCTCTTTCAGGCTTTGGATGAAGCACTTTCAAGACAGGAGGAACTTCTAGCCTACATTGACAAGAAGAAGTTCTTTGGCATGTAAATACAGAATCCTTTTACAGTGGTGAGAGAATAGGTCCAAGACTCTGTCCGATGTTCAGGATAAAAACATGACATTTTGTTGATGCTGCCGGTGGTGGTGATTGTCAGTTAGTCAAAACCATCAAAATGCACTCTGAGCAATGCGTTTTTTCCTTTTGCTTTGATTTGTAATGCCAAAAACTCAGTCAAAGTTTTGGTTAATATGCGAGTTCTTATCCTTTTTCACTACTGCAATGCTTCAAAAGAACTCAATGTTATCCCGAGTTTTATTACTAATATGATTTATGTATTGTACATCCTCATTGTCCCTTTCCCCCCAAGTCTTCTCAATCAAAAATAGATCCAAAAGGATGAAGATCGAAAACAAAATTATATTGGTTAGAGTCAAAGTTGAGGCTGCATTTTTCCTTCAAGTTTATAGCATACAGGCACGATCTATATTTTGAATCAAGGCATATGGGTATATTGACATTGTGTGTTAAATCACTTCATAGTCAGATAGATTATTAGTCTATTTTGTGAGAACTGAAAACAACTTATTATCATCTTTTACATCAGTGAATACACTGGGGCTCAGTGTCAAAATATATCATTAATCAACAACTTAATTTGTTCCCAGAAAGCAAATTTGTGTCTTACCCAAACGTTGCCGATAGTTCTATTTGAGATAAAATGAGTTGAACGAGTTAAGTTGCACAGATTAGCCAACAGTTGCGTAATGGATCCTAAGATTAAAAGCATTCCTTCACATTATCGTTTGAATTGGAAAATTTTCATATCGCATTAAATCCTCATTCACAGTTTTTGTTAAGCATCCCAGTATGAATCACAACGTATCGATAATATTTTGATCACTGATTTGATTAGGATTCCAAGAGATTAAGCACCTATGAATTCTTGGACTGCGACATGAAAAATGCATTCAACTGCAATTGAGCAGCTGCCGAGGCTGTCATTTAAAGAAAACCCAATTTCTTATAAATATTCAAGTGTAACAAGTAGAATGGTTCAACACAAATAATCCGGAAGCCTGAGAACAAAGTCACATTTAGGTGCAATTTCATATGCATCAAATTTCGTTTTCTCATTAAATTAAAAAACAGCGATGATTCCATAAGACAAAGATGGGATGTATATCTCAAACACAAGCATAGAAATTACAGAAGATGTTGAAATCGCCCAGCTCTCTCCTTTACCAGCAAGAAAACTTCTTTTTCTGCAACATCAAAAGCCCGTCAGATTTCGTAGTTGTAATGATCTTTAATTAGAATGTGAACCAACTCTGCGAAAACTGTAAGTCAAAATGTTGATTCAACTTACCAGTCGAAACTTGGCTTCTTCTTGGCTGTCTATATAAGCGAGCAGATCCTCTTGCCTCATCAATGCTTCATGCAAAGCCTGCAAAAAAAGATCACAAATGTTACATGCACTCAGTAATGTTAATAAAATGAATCGGAAGGTCACACATAAAGCATTAAGTGTAAGGCACTGCAAGCATATGTCAAATAGTGCTGAATAGTAATCAAATTTAACTAATTGCCCCCTTAGAATTTTGCTATTTTTCTGGCCCCCTCCACTTTGCACCCTCCCTCCTCTTACAAACCATGTCCATTAGCTCAGCTTAGGACTTAGAAACAGAATACCTAAAGCAGGACTCTGAAACAGAATAACCAAAGCAGGATTGTGAACTGCAATAATCAAAGCAGCCGAGAGACAAAAATGTTAGTCCCTTTAGGAAACCATAAGTTGAGATTGCAAACCTCTGTGTGCAAATGACTTTTGATGAGACACTTCTTTCTTCCATACAGCATCAACTGCTTTGTCAACCATTGGAACGTACTCATCATACTCCTGAAATACACCAGAGTAGCTCCCCTTCCCAGCAATTTTAGCCTACATTTTCAATAGAACATAATTAGAATATGCATAAATATTCCAAATGATCAACACATTGCAAAGGTCCATAACAGCGTTTGAAAAGAGAAAGGAAGTAATAACCACAAGCCATGATAACACGGCAAAAGAAATACTTTTAGAGGAGAAATCTTGTAGTTTTACTTCACGTCAATTAATATAAACCTTGGCAATGTTACATATGATTTCACAGCTTTTGACTTGAATGTTATACATAAGCATTGTCCTATCTCAAAATGTATCTAAGCTTGACAAGTTGAGATAGACTTGACCATACACTATACCAAACAAAAATGAGTGCAGGTGTAAACTTATGCAGGAAATAAAAAAGCAATCCACAAAACAGTTACTAAAAAGGTTTCAAATCATTCAAGACTATAGTCAAAATCTATAAAAGAAACAACAATGTCGAGAAAAAATATTTCAATCAAAACTTCTATTACTGTCACAACATAACTCGCAAATCCACAATACAATGCCTTTCATATGTTATTCTTATCAAATAGCAGTATCATACAATATATCCGATTCAGATGTTTTGATATTCTAGATGTATTTATCTTAAATCAGAACAATAAAATTTAATTGATCAACACAATGTATTTATCTTAATTCATCCAACAAGCATTAGCTCTATGCATCCTTACAGATTCATTCTGCTACAAAAGAAAACCAAATATGCAACACAATGCAATGTTTATCTAGAGATATATATCTAAGCACCAAACCAAATTGCTTTGTGTATTTGGACACCCTATACTGTCAATGATTCACTGACCATGAATACATATCGATTGATTCAATGAAGCATCTGGGCCGGTTGGTGGCTCTAAAGTTTGTAAAAGAACAACAATTCAATAATCTAAGCTAGAAACAACATTTTTTTTCTCCTTCAACTAGGTGATTGGGATCAAATGAAGTAAAAGTTGTTGGCTTAATCATGCATACCTTCTTCGATTCAAGAATAACTATCCCATAGCAAAACTCAGAACATTTTTGGCTTGATTAATTAAAAAAAAGTAGTAAAAGCATGAATTAAGCATTCAGATGATAAAAATCTTATAAGCTTGATTTGACATTAAACATGGTAATAATACTAACAAAAAACTTGAAAAACTTATCTAAAAATGAACATATATGGCTAATCTCATATAGAAAAAATATCAAACTAAAAGTGGAGATTCAAGTAGTTTATGTTGAAAGGTGGTACCTTGTCAAGATGAAAACAGGGAGTTTGGGAGAACCGGGCACATTAGACTCGATGTCAAGAAGAAGAAGAGTTGTTGTGGTGAGAGCTGATTGTGTCCTTAGAGGTAGTACTGAATAAGGATATTGGTTGTTCTTCCTTCTGAGTACTTCAACTGGTTCTTTTATTGGGAGCCAAAACAGACAAACAGACCAACACACCAACAGAAGAAGAAACCCTAATGTCCTCGAGGGGTTAATGCAATTGAATAAATTCAGTAAATCGTGAAGACCAACAGATCTAAAAAATCGAAAAAAAAACCCTAGATCTAAAATAAGAAACCCTAGATCTAAAAACCCTAGATCTAGAAATGAAGGTACCTTAGCTTTTGCGAGAGGGAAGGGACGAGGGTGAGCTCCTTCTTCTTCTCTGGCCTACGACAGGGAAGGGACGAGGAGAGCTTCTTCTCTTTCTTCTTCTTTGGCTTCGTTTGAGTCGATGATGGGGAGAGGGTGGAGACGGAGAGCTTCATTGGGGGAGAGGGAGAGCTTCATTGGGGGAGAGGGAGAGCTTCGGGAGAATGGGGAGAGGGAGAGGGAGGTATGCTTGAGAATGAAAATGGGGAGAGGGAGAGGGAGGTCTGAGCTTACTCTCCCCATTCCCTCCTTCTTCTCGCCCAAATTTTTCATTTCCCTCGCAAAACTTTTTTTTTTTTTTGAGCCACGTCAGCTGCTCGCGTGCGACGCACTTCCCTCGCCCAAAACCTCGCCCAAACCCTCGACATCTAGAATTACTCTACAAACAAATTAGTTACTGGTTTGATTTTAGACTATTTCCATCTCATTGATATTTAAGCGTATTAGAGTTTATGTGACCAGATTCAGTGTACCATGAATATATGACCAGATGCAACGAATAAAATGAGATATTAGTTAAGGTTGAATGTTAAGTCTTGTATTTATCTACGAGCATGGATTAGGTGGTGTAAATGCTTAAGTAGTCCTTAGTGAAAGCAAATCAATGTATGCAATATGCTTTTGAAAGCAGTAAAAATAGAAAACCCAAGATCTGACCCCATCATGGAATCCAGCCAGCTACATTAACAGAAAAAACCGCGGATCAGAGCATATGAATCATTTCCAGTGTTTCAATTTCCAATTCAAGAAAGTATATCCAAACTGAAGCCATTAATCATCTTATTGCCAATAATTTAGGCACAATTTCTATTTGACACAATAACTTTCATCTTTTCTAATGGTCTATGATTGACATAACATTGCAACCTGCACCATTCAATCCCTTGTGTTGTAGGTAGTGAAGGCGCTGAGGGAGAAACAAATACCTAGATTGGAGGGATCTAATATTCTGACAGAACTTGCAAAATAGGACTGCCCACAATACATCACATTACACCAAATTGACATATTTGTAACAACTTACAAAGTAGTAACACTTTTAAACTATAACAATCCACCAAATAATTTCAAATAAAAACTAGATTTAGTCAAAAAAATGAAAAATAGTTATACAAAAAAAATGATACAATAAATTAGATCACCATGAATAGTATCACTTGTAGGCCCATACTCTTCATAGTGATACAATTATTTTATCACTTTGTTTGTGAAAATGTGTAAAATTGCTTTGTGGATTGTTATAGCTCAAAAGTGTTACTGTTTTGGAGTTGTTACAAAAATGTCAATTTGGTGTAGTGTCAGTTCGTAGTTTCCATATCGATCGCAGCAGAAATCTCTTGGCGCATGCACTTACTCACTGCTAGATACATGAGTGTTCTATCTTGCCATTTGCAGTCCCTAATCAGTTCTTATCTATAGCAGGGAACTCTGATAGTTTCAGTTTTGCTCATGTTACTAGCAACGATAGTAGATCTGGCAGTAGCAGTAGTAGTGGCACTGTTGTAGTAGTAGATTTTAGTTTTGTGTTGGACTTCCACAAGTTGCTTTCTTTGAATAAAAGATTTCTATTTTTGTATAAAAAGGACAAAAAAATGATTGGCATAACAAGCAAATCCACTACAATACCATCGTCTTCACCTACTACAGCACATATAACTTCAAGAGTATAATTTATACAATTAACATGTAAACCCTCTTATAGCATGCTAGGCCCACACATCTCACAACTATCCTCAATATCCGTAAGTCATACTAAGGCAAGTATTTCGATGATCAACTTTGAACGGGCAACTATAACATCTCTTTGTTTTCAACTAGGAAGCAAATACCAGAGTACATTCTACACAGGGAAACTCCCTTCTACGGATTGCTTTTGGATTGAGAAATATCTCCCGCGTATCTAGGAGCACAGGGCTAACAGGGAACTTCCATCCTACAGCGCGACTCCTAATTAGAGAAGGATCTCCACGAAGATCTCATTCCTAAACTATGCCTACGATGGCCTGGTAGAACCAGGACTCATGCACTATAAATAAGACATGAGGTTGGTAAGCTAAGGTACGCTAAAAATTTCGTGTTTACAACATTACGCCTTCCTCAGATCTGTGTCTGACTTTAGCATTGGAGTGCCATCGACCATCACAACGGTGGTCCGTGGCTCACGAGCGTTACTTGTGCAGGTCAGCATGTCAGCGAAACTAGGTCAAGGCAGAGAGCGAAAAATGATTGCATCAACAACAATCAAGGTTTTGAATCTGTTTGGTACCATCTGCGCAGGAGGAATACGAAGATACGTCAGGAAGTGTCAGATATCTTCCGAAACCGGAAAGTGGAGTCCAAATTGAAACATTCCTTTGTGCAAGGCGATAAACCGTTGCCAAGGCATCAACGAGGTTTGTTCAGAAACCAATGGGGTAAGTTCTAAGTCTTCAGGAATCTGGTATTGATCCCGGAGTTTAACCAAATTGGATTCATCAATTAACCTGCCCCGAAAGAACTCGTGGCAAGCGTAGGACAACTCCTGTTTGGGAGTAAGTTAAACTTGGTTCGCCATGGAAGAGAGTACGAGCTTTTGAGTACGCTTGCGAAAACATAGACAAGAATGCAGAAGCAAGAAAACAAGTAGGAGTTTCATAAAGACTATAGTAGTAAATAAACTCTCCTCTGCAAAGATGTCAACTTATATGGAGCCAGGGATTCACGCCTCTTTATCGAGCAGTTACATACCCATTTAATGATGTGCGCCGTTTGAGATGATGTTTCGGGCTCAATCATCATGACTGTACAGTTCCTATTGAATTGACTTAGTGGACCGGCGAGATGACCCACTAACTCGGGGGGGCGGGGGGAGCAGTTGACGATACACCAAACCGTCCAGCAATCCACAATGTACACGTGTCATGATGATCTCGTCAACATAGCAAAACAAGCCCAATTGCTTGCCCAATCTGGCAAAGCCCAGACCACACAAAGCCCAAATAGTAGTGCCCTGATAAGCCCATATGTCACATGGTCAAGCCCAATACCCATAAGACCGAATAAGGCAAGTATCTGAGGGATCAATCTAAGACGGGCGTGCCAGCAATACATCGATTTTGACTAGGAAACAATACATCGATTGATCTAAATGGGAGCTTCATGAAAGTTTTCGAACAGCCCACTCCGCACGATGTTGTTCGAAACCATAACCTCTTCGATGGTCATAAAAGAGAGCTCATTGAACATTTTCATCATCGACTCCTTAGTGAAAAATTAGAGCCATAAATTTTTCTCCTAGGAAATAAAACAACAATTCAATGCAACATCCACAATGATCGGACATGAAAAATGAAGATGAACATTATGCTTATTGCAATCGAATTTCAAGTATCTAACAAACAGACCCCCTCCAGCTTAAAGTACACAGAATTTGAAGAAGCAAGAAAACAATACTTCTGCCAAGACTTGAAATCGTTCGACAGTGGACTCAGTCAATTTGGCGTGCTCAGCTTACAGGCCCCGTGAGCATTCAGCCGATGGACAACCCGCGGAGTCAACCGAAGGTCAGCGTCATTTGCCCTGATAAAAACAACAATCAAGGTTTTGAATCCGTTCGGTACCATCTGTGCGGGAGGAATACGAAGATACGTCAGGAAGTGCCATATATCTTTCGGAACCGGAAAACGGAGTCCAGATTGAAACATGACTTTGTGCAAGGCGATAAACCCTTGCGGAGGCATCAACGGGGTTTGTTCAGAACCCAATGGGGTAAGTTCCATGTCTTCATGAATCTGGTATTGATCTCAGAGTTTAACCAAACCGGATTCATCAACTAACCTGTCCCGGAAAAACTTGTAGCAAGCGTAGGACAATTCTTGTTTGGGAGTAAGTTCAACTTGGTTCACGATGGAAGAGAGTACAAATTTTTTAGTACACTTGCAAAAACAGAGGCAATAACGTAGAAGCAAGGAAACTAGTAGGAGTTTCTAAAAGACTAGAAGTAAAGAAACTCTCATCTGCAAAGATGTCAACTTATATAGAGTCAGAGATTTGCGCCCCTTTATTGAGAAGTCACATACCCATTTAATGATGTGCGCCGTTTGAGACGATGTTTCAGGCTCAATCATCACGACTGTACAGTTCCTATTAAATTAACTTAGTGGACCGGTAAGATGACCCACTAACTCGGGGGGGGGGGGGGGGGAGGGAGGGGTAGCTGATGATACACCAAACCGTACAACAATCCACAATGTACACGTGTCATGATGATCTCGTCAACATAGCAAAGCAGGCCCAATTGCTTGCCCAATTTGGCAAATCCCATACAACACGAAGCCCATCGAGGCAGGGTCTAGGAGGTTAAACCAAAATAGCAGTGCCCTGATAAGCCCATATGTCACATGGTCAAGCTCAATACCCGTAAGATCGAATAAGGCAAGTATCTGAGGGATCAATCTAAGACGGCGGGCCAACAATACATCAATTTCGACTAGGAAACAAATACCGGAGTATAAGTCATGCATGAAAACTTTCACGCATGGACAACACTCCAAAAGGGAAGAATCTCTCGTAGATCTAGGAGTACAAATTGAGTAGAAAAACTCTCATATATGGACGACTTCTAGCAGGGAAAGGATCTCGAACAAGATATCTTTCCCTAAACTACGCCTCCAAAGGCCTAGCCGAACAAGGATTCTTGCATGATAAATAGGACACATGGTTGATGAACAAAGGTATGCTTCAGAACCCAATTTAGAATATTATACCTTTCTCAAGCCTTGTCTAACTTAAGCATTGAAATGTCATCAGCCGCCATGATGATGGTTTTTGACTCACGTGTTTTTCCTATGCAGGTTAAGGTTAAGGAGAACATGAATCGACAACATCAAGTAAAAAATGTGATTATGACATTTAAGAATGCCTTTAAGGCCACATGTCTCATAAATATTTGGCATTCACACCGACCTTGATGGATAAAGTCCCCCCACAAAATACTTAAATGAAAAGCTTTTGTGAGAAAACTTGGTTACTCTTTTAATCTGCTATATCCTCTACGAGCATGTTTCCATTACTATTCATTCCAAAACTCAAATTAAAAAAAAGAAAGATAGAAATTAGAAAATAACAATATCAAATTCACTTGAATTTATATATGAACAATTTCTAGCAGTGGGGAATTCACATACACTTACGTGGCACACTGGGCTTCCCAGTTTCGTAAGGGTTAGGTTTTGAAAACGCATGTCATGGTGGATAAGGGTGGTTTTTTCCGTTCGTTGGAGGCATCAAAACCAACACCACTCTAGAGATTGCATGCATGTTTGCTTTGTTCCTTACTCTAGGGTTAGGTTTGAAAATGCACATCGTCCCCCTAAGGTGGATAAGGGTAGCTTCCGACCCCCGCATCTAAACACGAAAATGGTTTTCATTCCCTAAACACAAAAGCACAGGAAATTATCTATTATTTGAAACTCGGTGCAACACGTTGAGTTGCATGGTGCACTTGTCTACTCTTGTGATTATCCAATCGAGAATGCCTTTAAGGAGTTAATATGTCCTTATTTTTGCAGGATCCTAGAGCCCATTGAATGCCTTGTGCTAAGTTTGTCATTGCATTCATGATTCGATTTAGTGTAGAATCCCCCAAACGAAGCAAGGTGCAACATTTAGATTGCTAGTTGCGATTTCCATCCCCGACCTTCTGTATGCCTGCCAAGTTAATCTTTGGCATAAGGCTTGTTTAGAGTTGTTTAAGCGTCCTTAGGAGATTGTTGTTCCAAAGAAACACTACTTATTTTAAGGTAGGAGTCTAGTAGTGGAAACGAAGAATATACCATGTAAAGTTGGTCGACTTTGGAGGTTGGTCGTGGCCTTGAAGAAATCATTTTGAAAGCCAACTACGGCCTTGAGGCATTGAAGACATAATGACAGGTAAGCTATAAATAAGTGGGTGGGGTTAAGTCTTAATTTAAATCAAATTTTATAGAGGGGTTAGACTTATATATTGTGAAGTTTGTATTCGTGACCTATTTATTATTATTATTATTATTAATTTTTTTTTCCACAGTGGATGTTTGATTATATCCCTTGGGTATATATAGCTTGAAGAAGTGACCTTATTTATCTTTTTTGCTTCATGTTTAATTTAGTTCTCCGAATTATGTGATTGTGTTATTCAATCGTTATTAAACTGGTTAGCATAAATTATACCCCAAGTCAGTGGCGAACCCAGGAACGTAGTTAAGAAGGGGCGAAATGACAAAAGGTTATTGATCGATAATAGTAATTATCCAAGGCGGAGCCAGGAAATTTTCCTGCCCTAGGTTGATAATTAAGTAACAAACTCCAAATAACATCTACAGATAGACATAAAAATCATAAAATATTAATTGTATTTTAGTAATGTGCATTTATCTAATAAGTACAACTATGAAAAAAAGTACAAGTGCATTGTATATATCCACTTGAACCCTAGAGTCCTAGTTTAAGCCAGCAAAAATAAATTAGTTTAATAACTAGAATATATAATTAAGATTAAGTTTAAAGTAACAAAATATGAAATGTGCGAATGTAATAAGATCCTAATACAATTTTATAAAAAAGGGTTTTACGAGGCAATCTAAGCCTGAAATTTTGTATGAGATTTTTAATGGTATATATTTTCATTGTGTTTTATAGTTATTGATGATACATCAAAATAGATTAATTATCACGGTCATACACGAGGCATAGAGCATCCATCACGAAGATATAACGCTCAATCTATTGGGCCAGTTCTTAAACCCAAGAAGAACAAAGCTAATCACAAATGCCCAGACAAGGCCCACCTTTGAGAAGACATAAACAAAGCCCGAATCCAGGCCTGAACGAATTAGAGCCCGAATCCAGGTCCGACACTAGTTTTCTCATAAAGAAGATGAATGTTGCACCAAAAAAGAGTCGTGGAGGGAGTTACGCCTCCACGGATGCATCTCCATTAAGGAGGAGACTGTTACGAGAAACATCTCATTTCGTTGTTCCTCACATGCTTATGTCACACAGAGAATTAACCTCGACCATTGTAAAAGGTAAATGGAACATTCGACATAGGTATGCAAATTTAATTGAGTTTTGTCCAGATTTACTTCATTATTTAAACATAGTTGCTTACTAATAGAGTGCCTTCAGCCAAAAAAAAGGTGGTCATTGGCAGTCTAACCTTAGTTTTGCAGGTCAAACTCACAGGAGGACGACTTTTGGAAGCATTAGTTTGGCGTAGTCCGTGGGGAACCAAATGACGCACTCTACAGATCCTAAACCCACAGTAACAAAGCTAACCATAATTTGATAGAAGATCAATAGGCCATCAGAACAAATGACGCACTCTACAGATCCTAAACCCAGTGATGATCACGACTACTCTCCTACTGGTAATGATGCATCACAAACTGGAAGCAGCCTGAATCATCAGACCGATGGCACTCGAGAATCCAAGTCCACAACACGCAATAGCCCGAACAACCCCAACATCTGGCGAGGCCGTCACAGATCCTTGGGCAGACCTACTCATGCCCAGATGAACTACATGGCAAAAATGTTGGAAAAAATCACCCAGGAATGCATCCAACCAGCTGACCTTGTTTACGCACCGCCCCAACAAAACTCCGCCAATCGAACTCAAGGAAGTGACTAAATCCTAGCAGAACCCCAACAGGGAAATATTGAGAGGAATGAACTCCACCAAGCCAAGACTCCACAGTGCGATGGAGCGCTTGCTGAAATCTCGTTCATAATTGAGTCACGGATCCCAACATACTATACGAGTTAGCCAAGCTACCATTCTCCGACGCACTTATGAAAAAGGCAATGCCAAAAAGTTCACTCCACTGAAGTTTGAAGTGTATGATGGTACCATCGATCCAACAGATCACCTAAGACACTTCCAATACATGATGGCCCTAAAGGAAACCACATAGTCGATCCTATGTAGAACATTCCCAACTAGCCTCACTTCCACATCGATGAATTGCTTCAATAGCCTACCATTGAGGTTGATAAACTCCTACCTCCTGCATATCAGACAGAAGCCCGAAGAGACAATACGAGATTATGTCACTCGCTTTACCAATGAATTGAAAATGATTGATGGATGTAGCGACGACACAGCCGCCACAACCTTTGTCGCCAGATTGAAGAGAGATCCCTATTTCAATGCCCTTAACCTGGAGCCTCCAAATGGCATGGCAATCCTGCTGAAAACAACACAGAAACACATCTCCCTTGAAGAGATAAAAGCTGTGAGGAGGAAGAATGAACAGGAAAGGGAAAACCATTCAAGGAATCAGGAAAGGAAAAAAGGCGAGATGATGGACCACGGGAGAATAACAATCATTAAAAAAAATTGAAACGACGGAAGAACCTAGTCCAACAAACGGGAATCCAGGAAGTCACAATTGGCACAACCCAATCATGAGTGGATAGCTAGCATAATGAAAAAGGAGTACAAATTGTACATGGCCCTAAAGACAAGCTGAACCAACATCTTAAAACACATGGCAAATTGGGAGAACGTCAACTGGCCACCCAAAATGAGAGGATACCCAGAAGGACGAGACGAAAACAGGTACTGCTCTTTTCACAAGGATCACGACATGATATCGAGGACTGTTACAAGCTAAAAAAGGAAATCAAGCATTGGGTCCTAAGAGGATGACTCAATGAATTCATTCGAATACCAAACAAACAACTCAAAGGAAAAAAATATATATACCACCGCCACAAGATCAAAATAACGATCCAGGGAACTGATATACGCTCTACACTACATCTACCCCAACAAAGAAGCATCTCCCACTCGAACAGCCCTATATCGAAGCAGAAAGATTAACACCCTGAAGACAGCTGCACTGACCGACTCGGGGACTCTACTAGCGGATACAAATCCAATCCAAATTACCTACAAAGGAAGTAGCGACCAAACTCTATCAAGCCTTAGCGAGCGATGCCAAGCGAGTTGCAATAACAAGTCAAGCAAAGGAGGTCTTAAATTAAACAATAAAGAGCAGCACAAGTACATCCCACTCAATGCCAAAATGGGGACAGACATCAACCACGCAATGATAAATGAAAAATCGCTCCATAATGTAGCGTAACTGCTCCAGAAAAATGACTGTTAGCAATGGTCAAGACATCAAAACAGGAAAATCAATAAAGTTTCAATTTTGGAATCAACATCCCACGAAGGTGAACAGCTTCAAAGCGAAGCTATGCAAAACCATCGGCATATAAAGCCAAAAGGAATCAAGATGCAAGTTGGATATATATAATAAACTTCTGGTCTAATCAACCAACGAAGTGAGAGTTGGACAAACGAGTCAACTAAGTAAAACGACTTCGGGTCGACTAGACCATCGTACCAATGAAGCCAAATTGGACGAACGAGTCAACTTAACATAAAATCTTCGAGTCGACTGAGATGTCGAGTTAACCAGTGAAAGTTGGACAAACAAGTCAACTAAGTAAAACGACTTTAGGTCGACTAGAGCGTCGAACCAACGAAGCCAAAGTGGACGAACGAGTCAACTTAACATAAAAACTTCGAGTCGATTGAGACGCCGAGTCAACGAAATGAAAGTTGGACGAACGAGTCAACTAAGTAAAAATGACTTGGGTTGACTAGAGCGTCGAACCAATGAAGCCAAAGTGGACAAATGAGTCAACTTAACATAAAAAATTCGAGTCGACTGAGACATCGAGTTAACAAAGTGAAAGTTGGACGAACGAGTCAACTAAGTAAAACGACTTCGGGTCGATTGGAGCGTCAAACCAACGAAGCCAAAGTGGACGAACGAGTCAACTTAACATCAAAATTTCAAGTCGACTGAGACGTTGAGTTAACAAAGTGAAAGTTTGACAAACGAGTCAACTAAGTAAAATGACTTCGGGTCGATTGGAACATCAAACCAACGAAGCCAAGGTGGACGAACATGTCAACTTAACATAAAAACTTCGAATCGACCGAGATGTCGAGTTAACGAAGTATAACTTAGACGAACAAGTCAACTTAACATAAAACATCGAATCGACACAGAGACGTCGAGTTAATGAAGTAAAAGTTGAACGAGTCATCTAAGTAAAAAAACTTCGAGTTGACTGAGATGTCGAGTTAACGAAGTAAAGGTTGAGCGAAAGAGTCAACATCTTCGAGACAACCAAATCAACAAACCAACTCGAAAGAGGAAAATTTCGTTTTGATAAGACAAATAGAGCAAACAAAAGAGGAATAAGTTAGTATATCCTATGAGAGCCTTGGATTAACTAACACACCAGATCAACAAAGTAGAAGACAAGTAGACAAAACAACTTTTTCACAAAAGCTCCGAGACAACAAACACAAGGTTGAGAAATACGTACTAAAGCATTGGAAAATTCGAATAAGCAAAAAACCGACAAAGATATAGCTGTAAAAATCAAAGCTAGAATACAAATCATTCAGGCAAATATAGACGAACGAAGTCGACAAGAAGAAAAACAAAGGAGAAAACTCTCGTTCTTCATTCAAAAGCTACTATATTCCATTCAAAGATAACAAAGGAAAAGAAGATTATGGGGAAAGATCTATAACATCCTCAACGATACCATCTGCAGGAAGAGGAGTAGCCGGATCATTGAAAGGGACTCTCTCTTCAAGAAGAGAAGGTGGTGGCTCTTCAGCTATTGGATCACCCAGAGGGTCTTCAGCACCCTCTTCATCCTCGAAGGTCCGATAGACCAAATGACGGTATTGAGACAAATAAACACCAAGATCCTCAATATAATCTAGAAGCTCATTCCGACCATCGATAACCCGCTGCCAATCCACCACCTTCATAACATGAAACCCGTCCTTAACAGAAGCAAGTTGGCCCTCAGTAGTAGTGAGCATTGCGTAGGAATCAGCCTTAACCTCGTCAAGTGAAGCCAGTAATTGCTCCACCATTTTCGACAATATCACGGTTTTTAGAGTGTTCTATCACGACATGTGCAACCTCATCATGGAATGCCTTTTTGGCCGACAACTCTTTCTCCACATCATGCAAACATGCATGAATACCGTTTAATTCAGCTCTTAAAGATTCAAATGCGGTCACAGACTGATCTCGCACACCCTCCACCTCGGCCAACGATGCTTGAGCAACCCCAGCCGCTTTGATCCGCTTAGAACATCGCACTTTTAACACGTCGTATTGATAAATAACACGAGAAAATACCAATAGCAGAACGAAGAGCTTCCTCTCCAGAGAAATCACAAGATTACGATTGACCTGGTGACCCGAACCCATCACCCCTACGTACGCAAGATGAGTCATCCCGTCCATTACAAGACTAAGACCATCATCAAGATGAAGGCTCGAATCCAGCACAGGCATCGAGGGCCTCTTCACCAACCGTCTGCACCATTAATTAATCAGCTTACGTGCACCACCCTGCACGCCAAGCCAGGAAAACCAGCAAAGCTTCCCGTCCGATTTGACCTGAATCTCTTTGGGAGTAGGTTCATTCCAACCGATTCACGAATGAAAGACGTGGGGATCCGAAAGTATGGAGGAACCATTACCCACAGCCGGGAAAGAAGAAGGAACAATAGGAAAACCATCCTCACCCTTTTGTTGCGCAGCAAAAATGGAACGAGTAACAATCCCAACAAGAATAGAAGAGCCCAAGCAGGCTGTAGAAAGCGAAACCTCCACCCCATCATCAATAGGAGAAGAAAAAGAACGAAGAGACTGCGTCTCGAGAACTCTATCACGACTACTAAGCTCCTTAGACTGAACAACAACCAGTTGGAGCATTTTGTCGTCTAAGGACCGAGGGTCCTTGTTAGAAAACTTAGCAGCGTCAAGGCCACCATAAGTAGATATGATTATCTTTTCGCCATCGTCCAACGAACAAATGGTATATTTTTCACTCATCTCCAATGCCAACTTCATCTCTTTCGCCTCTTGCAGAGAGCAGTGGTCCTCCCTCACTGGTTCTCTATCAACATAACCCGAGTTAAAAGAAGCACGACGAACATAGTCAACGAGCCGTTTCTTCTTCAGAACACAATCAAAACTTAGAAACAACCGCTTCGACGACTTACAAGCCTCGATACTTTTCTCTTATTGGAAGTCGGATCGGTAGCAGCGCTAACAGGACCATTGAGATCCGTAACATTCAAGCTCACTTTTCGATCAGCGACAACGTTATCACCGTCAACAACGATAGTACGGGCAACAATCTCTACGGCTTGCCTCTCAGTTAGCAGAGCCTACTCGACTTCATTCATGTTGTACAAACCGTTGGGTCTCACCATATCATCAGTAAGGTAGGTGTCCAAAGGAACTACAAGAAGCTGCAAAAAAGCTCGTTGATAACCTGTTATTCAGCGGTCAATTGCAGATTCCTCCGCTTGATAGGAACCTAGAAAAACCTTACTATTTGCTGACCCCGTAAATTAAAGTGGCCAGAGTGGACAGACGCATAAAACCAATATTGCGACCAACCTCTGATGTCATCATTAAGGTTGCCAAAACACATGATAGAACGAAGGAAACAAGTGCGATTGGGTTTCACGCTAAACCCCACCAAAGAATGCGAAATTCCAGCAGTTAAAGGAATACCAAAAATGATGACCCTGATGTATGTGGAAACCATAACCCTCCAACCATTTGGGCCCATCTAAGCATAAGGAATAGAATAGCTCCAAAACTAGAAATTGAAGACTGGTGTAAAACATATGAGGGTAGAGCGCCATATATCCCTTCCTCGGACGACAAGGACTATAATTTTAATGAGGAAGAATGATCTCAAGGTCGGAAGGCAAAGAGTAGTTGGAACAGACACTATCCAAGGTAGCATGAGAAGCCTTTTTTGGGGAAAATGAGCTTCATAGGTAGTAAGCTCTATCCTCTGAGATTCCTGCCATGACTTTCTCCTTCGTAACGTCTCTATCTTCTGAGAGGAAAGATTTATTGGGCTTGAGATTTGGGCCTTTAACTTTGGTTATGGTCCGTCGATAAATGCCTCTTTGGGCTTTAATGACTGGACTCGTTATCCGCGTTTAGTGTGAAGTATTTGTTCCTTGTGATGGTTGATCTTTGCCATGTGTACGGCCATGATCGAAGGACTATTTGATGTATCATCAGCTACTCGCCCCTACTTAGTGGGCTCGCTTGCGTGGCCACTAACTGTTTGCAGTTGGCTCTCTATGTTCATCATTGCTTCTCTGTGCAACATTAAATGTCGTTTACATCTATCGATTTAGTAGCTACTATTCGGTTTCTATTCTATTACGCCATCAATCAGCTCGTTTTGGTGTGATTTTAGGGTTTCGTGCAACGATTATTTCCTGCACGATCTCTAATTGGTTGTCTTTTCGTTGCCCCAACCATATAAAAGGGGGTTGGGGATTTCGTTTTGTTTTTTAGGCTATCTCCATTTCAGAGTTTGTTTCATTGTTGTTGTTGTTGTTGTTCTTATTTTCTAAGTCATCAAAACTCTTCGTTATGTCTTATAAGAGATCTCTGGATGACAATCGTTTTGCCTGATGTGTGGCCATTTTTGACTGTATGCAAGCAACTCAAGGCACTTTGGACTACCACTATTGGATGTTTTCTATTCCGTCCAAGTTGAAACTTGTGTTTCCAAGAGAAGGTGACAACCCAATCCAGCCAAAGACTAGTTACATAGCTCTTTACCCTAGAATGTTTAGAGTTGGTCTACGTTTTCCAGTTTCAGAGGTCATTTGGGGTTATTTAATTCTAATCGGCATTCCTCCTTGCCAAATGGGTCCCAACGGCTGGAGGGTGGTGATTGGAATTTTGGTGAAGGGTATGAGTGCTGGTATTTGCCTGAACGAGAATGTAATGCATTCCCTGATGACGTTGATATACAATAAGAATGGTGTCTGCTATCTACTTTCGTCTGGTTGTCTGGGCATGCTAAAAATGACTTCCTATTCTGGCAGAGGACTTGGTTCGATGCTTCCAAGGAGTCTGGGTTTTTCAATCTTGATCAAAAACCGATTCTGAGGTCGTTCAAGGCCCCCAGGAGTCTGAACAACTGGCGGCTATTTTCAGAGGATGACGAGATAAAATCTCAATTCATTGGTAGGCTCTCGAAGAAGTGCTCAAGTGATATGTCATTGAACATAATGGTTTCTACGACCTTAATGCTCAGGAGCAATCATTTGTTCTTTATGACCTTGATTCTGTTGTCGCTGTTGTCTAAACTGCTCCTCATGTTGGCTCTAGTCGTATGAAGAAGAGTACTGCTTCTACTAGCATTGGTGGTATTAACGTTGATGGGAAAGTGAGCTCTTCTGAGAAAGTTACGGATCTCGATGTTTTTGCTAGCGTTGGTGATGCTGATCTTTTCACCAATAAGAGAACTCATTTTAGCATTGGTAGAGCGGGTCCTACCACAAAGAAGAGGATAGCTCTGAGGCCTGTTAGCCCTTCTAAGAGGCAGGTCGTGAGTAGTTTGGTTGACTCTGCTTGTCCTTCAAAGTGGAGGAGGCCTGTTGGGTCGGGTTCTGCTGCAAGGATTATTCCAACTTTTATTTCTCTTGCAGTTTCTGGGAAGAGTCATGAGGACGACTATCGCCTTTCTGCTAAGGAAGATGAGGAACTGGAGCAGGCTATGGAAAGGAGTAAAGTGGAAGTTTTTCATCCTTATGCACCATTGAGTGATTACGAGAAGGACCTCCTTGTTACTGCTGGTGTGATTGACCTCAGTAAGGTTTCGAAGGAGGAAGCCCATGTCATTTCAAATAAGATGACACAACTTGCAATAGAACAGTGTCAGAATCCAAATGCAGAGCTGTTTTTGGATGATTTCGATTACAATCTTGTTTTTGATGAGGTTGTTGTTGATCGGGGTCAGAGCTCTAAGTCTCCTCATCCTCATACTGCTGATGCGAGCTTGGAGTTGTCCGATTCTCCTCCTTTCTGCTCGAAGTCTTCTTATGTTGTTCCAGACAATAAGGGGAAGGGCGGTGTGTCTGTTATCACTAGTGGAGCTTCAGTCATATCAGACCCCTCTGTGCTCCATCCACAAGTTAGTTGGAAGGAGCATGTTCCTGGGGCAATCTGTATCAATAGGGATGGTCGGTTCAACTAGTACTTGGAGATGGACATGCGGGAAAGTGCACGTAATCACATCAACTCATGAGATAAGTGGTTGATGGATAAAGTCTCGATGCCTGTTCTTGACAAAGGTGCAAAACAAATAATGAAGGTAAAAAAGTTCAACTCCCTTTTTTTTGACTTTCTTCTTTGGTCCAAGCAGGGGATGTCCCATCTCACTTATGCTGGGATGATGGGTCTGATTATCAGGATGCTCGTGATTATATGTATGCCTTGGAGAAGAAGCACGAGGATCAACTATTGCAACTTTCTGACGCTCTGGCTCAGGTGGATAAGTTGAAGGAGGCATGCATTGTTAACGCTTCTCAGACTACTATGAAAGAAGCTGATGCTATCAAGCAGCTTTTGATCAGACATTAAGTGTTGTTGGTTCGTAGTCTGCTTTCCGTGAGATCGTTGAGGAGCGGGTGGAACAACTTGTTGCAGAGCTCACTTCTGTTAAGAAGCAACTTGTTGAGGAGAAAAACGGTAAGGAGCAAACTTCTCAGAAGTTTTCTGGAGTTGAAGAAAAACTATTTTGGACCAAACAAGAAATATTTGTACTTGTAGAGCATGCTAAGTCCACTGTAGATGTAGTAGATTTTAGTAAGATTGTTGTTGGCCGAATCAAAATCAATGACTATATTGAAGAAGAGGGGGGTTGGGACATGTCCAAGTATCATGCTATAGCGGACAATGTCTTTGAGGATGTTTCCACTCCTTCTGAGGATGAAGAAAATCCTACTCTAATTCCTCCGAGTGACCTTGTTAATGAAGACAAAACTTTTTCTCCTCCGATTGATCCTACCAACAAAGACAAAGCTTCGTCTCCTCCGGCTGATCCTACTGATGCTGATAATGCTTCTTCTCCCCCTAGTGTTCCTTCTGTAATCTCTTCCCCCGTTGTAATTGACTGAATTATCAATGAAGATTCTATTTTCTCTATTTGTATGTCTCTTGTTGTTTTGTTTTCCATACTCGTAATAAGCATTGTCCGACTTGTAAGTATGATCTCATAGATACTCTAGTTTTAACTTCGTAGTTTGGACATAGAAGATACAATAGAGGTAGTTTGACTTTGATGTCCAAGCTTCAAGTATTTTTAACTTGTAAGTATCGAACAAGAAGATCTTTAACTTTAACATTTAGTTTAACTTTGTAGTCCTGACTATTTTTATGCATTTCGTTGTCTGATCTCACTGATCTCAAATCTCACTGTAAGTGCACGATTGTCTATTGAGTTAGAAACTGGCAAGAACGGGTCGAATCCCACAAGGAGGGCTTATATGAAGTTGGAAAACTTGTTCTAAAATCAAACTTAAAATACTTAACCTAGTCAAATAAAGAGTTGTTGATGAAAATATAAAATAAATGGAAGTGCAAGAAATAAAAATACAAAGTAAACCTAAATGTGAGAGTTAGGGCATTGAGTTTACCATCATGAGTAGATGACACCATTAGGTCACTCTTAGATTAATCTTTTCCAAAGTCATTAACACATCCTAAGGTAGACTTTCATCTCACCGTAGGATGAAAAATATGGCATTATGAACAAATTGATTTCAAGCCTAAGTTATATTAATAACCTAATATGGACTTATAAGCATAAAAGGAACCCACCAAGGTGAAACACCAAATATCTAACAACTCATAATGAAACTTAAACTAAAAATATGTAAATATTGTACATAGGGACTTGTTAGAGAAATTGCAAGTACATAAACTATCTCATCTCGAGCTTAAGAAGTAGAAGAAGAAAACATGAGTTGAATTCATTATAATAAAATACAAAACATTTATCTTACCTCATCGGTTCATGACATAACCAAACTACTAGACTAATCTAACTAAACATATTTCCCTAATACATAAAAATCTAAATGAACTAATCTAAAAGAGCCTTCTTGTAGTTATCATCCCATGGGCTCACCCACACTCTAAGGTGGGATGTTAGCCAAACATAGTAAGTTATAGGCTAAACTTCACTTATTTCTCTCTAAATACTACAATTACTTCTCTCTAAGTGTTATCCAAAAAGTTTCCTCTCAAGTGTGTTTCCAAAGTGTGATCATGTGGGGTATTTATAGGTGAAGAAGGGTGAGACTTATGTGTAGGTATAATGGGGTGGAAGGTGGAGTACTGAAGTAAAAATAAGGTTGAGTGTAAAAGTGAAATAGGATGGAGTGCAAAAGTGATAAAGTAAAGATATGGAAGAGTGTAAAAGTAAAATACAGAATAGTGTAAAAGTGATGGAGTGAAATGAGAAAAAGTGACTTGGACGTGAATTATACAAATGAGAAAATGGGTAAAAATGTGAAAATGGATACTGAAGTTTGACTCATCACTTTTGGAGTATGTAGAGATTTTTTGGCTATGATAAAGTTGGCCATGTGGATGTCCAAATCTTCACGTTGATTTTCTCGAGATCCATAGATGGTGATGCTTTGTGGGCTTGAAAATCTTTGGTCTTTGGTAATGCATGGGTGAACTTCCAATGAGTTTTCTAGTTGTTGAACTTAACCTTATTGTGCCCCTTTGTGTTTGATTTGAGATTAGTGCTTGAATTTCTGCAAAATACACAAAGTAAACGTAATGAGATATTTTTATTAGATAATTGAACTTAGCAATTGTATAATAGGGTGATCGTACAAGAAAATTTCTATTTAGCTGTCTGACTTAGTTGTCTTGTCCAGCGTAATACACTTCGTTGTCCGACATGGTGATCGAACGAGAAGATTTCTATTTAGATGTCTGACTTAGTTGTCTTGTACAGCATAATGCACTTCAATGTCCGACATGGTGATCAGACAATAAGATTTCTTTTAGCTTTCTGTTATGAGGGATGTTTTCTCCTGGTCTGGTGGATGCATTTGTATTTGGTTGTAGCTAGAATATCCATCCATGAAGCTAAGGAGTCCATGTCCGGAGGTAACGTCCACTATTTGATCTATACGTGGAAATGGAAAGCTGTCTTTCAGACAAGCTTTGTTAAGGTCTTTGTAATTTATGCATACCCTTCACTTTCCATTTTATTTTTTTACCATAAATGTATTGGCCAACAAGTCTGGGTAATGTGACTCTTTGATCATCCCTGCGTTCAATAAGCGGTGCACCTCGTCATTGATGGCTTGATTGCGTTATGGGGCGACTGGCCTTCTTTTATGTCGGACTAGTCTTTCACTACAAGAAAAAGTATCATCAATAGCGTTTCAAAACCGCTATGGTATCCTACTATAGCGGTTTAGTAACCGCTATGACAGCCAAAGCTATAAAAGAAACACGGGCTATCATAGCGTTTTTAAACCGCTATGGTAGGTAGACTATTTATAGCGGTTCAAAAACGCTATCGTAGACTATACATAGCGGTTTAAAAACGCTATCGAAGACTGCAAAAACAGCTATGGAATACTCTACTATAGCGTTTGAAAACCGCTATAGTAAACTATACATAGCAGTGAAAAAACGCTATCGAAGACTAAAAACCGCTATTGAATACTCTACTATAGCGTTTTAAAACCGCTATGGTAGACTATACATAGCAGTGTAAAAATGCTATGGCAGCCTATAAAATTGCTATTGAATAGTCTACTATAGCGTTTTAAAACCGCTATGGTAGACTATACATAGCAGTTTAAAAACGCTATGGCAGTCTGTAAACGTGCTATGGAATAGCCTACTATGGCGTTTGAAAACCGCTATTTATAGTCTACCATAGCGTTTTAAAACTGCTATAAAACGTTCTTATATACTATACCATAGCGGTTTTGAAATGCTACAGTATGTTTATATCCTTTAAAAATGATATTGTAGACTAATATTATAGCGTTTTGAAAAGCTATTAATCAACATTTTTCTTGTAGTAGAGCCAGTTCACCGTAATCTGGAAACTTGAAAAGGAAAGTAGATCAAGACACAAGATTATGGAATACATTTTATTGACAACAAATTTGAATAATAGCTTGAAAATGTACCAATACAAAACCATTCATGGTGCACAATAATATTCTCTCGAAAACAGGAAGGGGAGACTAACTACTGCAGAATATTCAACACAACACTTGCCTACTCCTGGATTTCAGTTAGATGCTTCTAAAGTGAATCAGCATAATCAACAAATTGATTTGCACCTGATGCATCAGCAGTAATGAATGACAGGTGTGTTTGATGCATCAGCAGTAATGAATCAACAAATTGATTTGCACCTGGATTTCACTTTTGTTGTTGTCCTCCTCTTCCTCAGCTAGGATGTGAGTCAAGTGTGTTTGCCCACCCCTGACTCCTCGTAGAGAACCATCTGAATTCAGCTTGTGCCACCCTATTGAAGGCTTCCTCCAACTGCACTTGATAGGAGCCTGTATGCTGTTTAGTGCATCCGGGTTCCATCTTCCAAATAGCTGCATTATCTTCAATGACAAGATTTTCAATGCTAAATTTCAGCCTGATATCTTAGTAGATTCATTTTACCAGTTCAAAATCTGTACAATATTGCTGAGCATATAGCCTATTGCTCCTTTCAGACCATAGGCAATAAACTGTCGCATTGTGCGTGACCTTTTTAATCTGAGAAGTGCTGCTATTCCCACTGAAATGCTGATCACACCACTGCAACTCCTCTTCCCAGCCTGTAATTTGTCTCGAATAGCACAAGACCTACAACATCTTGCTCCATACATACTTTGAATAATTGCATTCAAAGAATATATGCCTATCAGTCTCACTTACCAGATTACACAGTGGACAAATGTCTTGCTGAGCAATTCACCATTTCTTCAGGTTACTCAATGTTTTCAATGCCCCATGCACTAGAAGCCAAGTTATAAAGCTGTGTCGGGGTATGCTGCCCTTGTACCAAATCAATGCAGCCCATTCTACTTTCCTGCTTCTCTTTCTTATACCTTTGTAAGTTGCTTTCAGCTGGAAGTGGCCATCATTTCCAGCACCACACTATAACATCCTGTCTACTGTCATCAATTTCTACATCTTCCAAGTTGCTGGCTATTTCAGTTATTGTGTTTCCTACACTCTGCGGGTATATGCCATGCATTATGACTTATTGTGTTTCCTACACTCACAGCTGTTCCAGGGTCTGTCACGACCCAGCAAATTCATCCAGAGCCGCACAGGAAAACAGGAGCCATGGTGAGGACAGATGCACCTATTTATAAGTCGGCCTCTATGCATCCTCGAGATGTCATAGCAGTACCTGGTGAAATTACGTATGAAGCTGATTGATAACCCATGAAGATATTGAATTTCAACAAGCAAACACTGACAGAATCTTATACATACCTATCCTCACACCCCCTGTACATATAGCTCCATTATCACCAAATATAGCACTTTTATTAAGTGTAATGTGGCAAATCTGACATACCTTCTCATAGTTCTGACCTGAAAAATAAAAATAAATGCATAAGCAAATAAGGCCGGGAAAAAAAAGAAAGAAAATGAAAGCTAAGCTAACAGTATATCATAAAAGTCTATATGCACGATCACATGCTAACACGCATTAAAACTGGTTCTCTAGATTATGTAAATCCATGAAATGGTGACAAGTACTGTAAGTTATCAGTACGTTAAGATAATTCAAAGTTATTCGTCACTAACTATAATGTGCACCTTAAAGTAGAATACCAATAAAGCTGCTTCAATACCCCAATATCATAGTTTTCCCAACCAATATAAAAAATAAACAGAGAAATCAGCTAGAATTTTCTAAAACAGTAAGATGATGTAAACTGAAAGAAAGGTTCTACACAGTAAGCTCTGATGTGTTTCAGGGAGAAGATGCAGACAATACATTGACACTAGAAAAGGAATTAACAGATATTTCTACTGGTGGTATGACCTGTTATGTGATAATGTTACACAAATAGAGGGAAAAGAAGTGGATCACTTGAAACATCCCATAACTGCAATCATTACTCAAAAAGCACAAAAACTGAGTCCAACCTAAAACGTAAGCTTTTTAAATCAAAAAGAAATGTGTCCTATCTAGAAGAAATGTGTGGAGTCAGGAGTTAATTATTTGAGACCTTTGTGGGCTTCTTAGGGGATGGGGGTAGGTGTCTTGTGAAATGCCTCGCTGAATCTATGATCAGCCATGCATCTAATCTACTCAAGACACAAGGTTCGTTTATTTAACTCAATAATATATAAATGTCATTCGCATAAAAAATTACCAATAAAAATTGGGTGAGATAAATAAGTCGAGTATTACATTGTATAGTTGGAAAAAGTACTGGTGCTACACATTTTGTGAACGATTGACAAATATGCAGATGACTGAATCATATGAAGTATTTGGGCCTTAAAATCTCATCCTTGTGAGAACAGAGAAAATTCTGTAGAATCGGAATGCAGTCTGATTTTATCCATATCAAGGTTAAAGATTAAGTTACCCCTTCGAAAATTACAACAGAAGCTCCATTCAATAATGGACCGTAAGTAACATAGCTATGTCCAGTAATCCAACCACAATCAGCAGTACACCTGAAAAAAGAATATATTGCAAGCTCCTAATGAATCCGATTGCAGAAAGGGAGTTCTGAAATCTATGCTCAACATTCAGTACATATGGCCAGAATTGGAAATATACCAGTATATATCTGACGGTTTATAGTCAAAGGCATATTTGAATGTAGTTGCAGTGTATACCATGTATCCCCCAGTTGTATGCAGAACACCCTGCATGTAAGGATGTTAGTATTCAAAAAACAGAAAAGAAACAAAGGAAACTCCAATTTTGTCACCTTAGGTTTTCCTGTGCTTCCACTAGTATACAGCAGTCAGCAGAAAGAGTGGATCTTCTGCATCAACCCACTCTACTTCACATGTTGTTGGATATTTGGGGACTATATCCTGAAAGACAATCCTTGAGAGTCAAGGAAAGGAAATAATGGTTGCCAAGATGTGAAAGCATATTCAACTGATCAATGGTTTTTTAGTAATCGTGGCTGTGAGAAAACAAGGGAATCTTGTGTGATCCTCCATGTTATCAACACTTTTATTCAATGAAATAAGGGAATGCTCTTGTAGATGCTCTTTTGTTTTCATGTCCAAGTAAAAAACGAAAATGCGAACAGCCATTCATAAAGAAGAAAAGGATATATACAGACATGTTTTTGTACAATAACAGAAAATGACAAACAGTTCCTAGATAGGTGCATGCCACCATATGTTCAAGGCATTGGGTTAGAAACACAAGACTAGCAATTTCTAAGGACATGCTAACATAAATTGAAATAAATTTTTTTTTTTCCAACCTGTTTGTCCTCTGCAAGGCCCATTTGGATGCTCGTAAGTGATGAATACAGCTGCTGTGAAACAACACCTACACCAATTTCTCCAAAAGACACCCTGCAAAGAGTAGAAATCAAGCTGAATGTTAATTAACTTCTTAGACCAATTTCTATCATTATTTGAGGATGAGAGAAATCACTCAAAATTTTAAACTAAGCTAGAAAAGAATTTACAGCCAGACAGAAGCATTACAAAAACAGCTATTACTGCCAGATAGAAGCCACATCAACAGAGCAGCAGCAGCAGGAACAACAGCTATTACTGCCAGACAGCTATCATCGGGCGATCATCGGGCGATCAAAGGTCGTACATAGGTTTAGAGCACCTCATAGGCAGTCACAGAGCAGCATCAGACTTGAACTCTCAGTCAGAGCACCTCATAGGCAGTCACAGAGCAGCATCAGACTTCCTTATGATTTTCCTTCCTTCTCCTAGTATAGGTAAACCTAATAGGGGGCCTAACAGTTGGCTAACAGCGCGCACTAGTTGCTGGAACATATTCCTTCCATTTATAGGGTCATTCCTGAGTTATGAAAGATCAAATTATCAAAAAAAAAAAAAAAAAATGAAAATGTTACATGCCTATATATGACCAGCATGCAAATGAATGGACCCTATAAATGGACAGAACTGTCAGCAATAAACGCTGTTCAGCAATAAACAGAACTGTCAAGTTCGGCTATTCAAATCCTAGCAATAAACAGACTGCAATAAACAGAACTGTCATATATAATTGAAACACTGTTCAGCAGTTCGGCTATTCAAATCCTAGCAGAGACCTAAAAAGTAGGCTCCTTCCACAAGATTCAACCTTCAAGTCTATTTCTGTATTACCTATCATCCACTAAATCTTAGCTCTATCAGTCCAAATCCAAAGAAAATAGTATCTCTTATGACTTCAATATATGAAATGATGGATATGGATGTTTCAGTGTCATTTTTGCCAGAATCATCATTTCTTACGATATTCATCAAAATGTGCATGTAACTACTTGCACTAATAAAAGTACTAACCAACCAAGGTCTCTCACCTCTGCCCTTTATATAACATAAACTAAATTCCAAATTCATAAAATAAAGACATAGGGATCAGAATTATACCCTGACATAAGATCTAATATTTCATCTCTCTAAGATAATCTATTAGTTTCCATGACACAACCAAAGAAAAAAAAAATCAAAGGAATTGTATACTCAAGGAAAAATAAAATGCTAGAAAATCTGTTTTATTAGATTGCAAATTTTAATAGAGTTTCCTTGCCAAACAAAGTTTTTAATATGTTTTCTGTTTCTTGTGCAAGTGGTTTAATGTGCTTTAAAATGTCAAAAAACAGGTCTTCACTCACCAAGTCATGTGATGATCCCTTTAATTCAGATAAAACAGAAGCCGAGTCCCCTCTAATAGGGCAATTAAAAACCTGCACAGCAGAAATAAAAATTAAGCAAAAAAAGAAGGAAATAATTCAATAAATTTAGAGAGAGCACAAGAAGAGCTTAAAAATATTAAGTGGTATCCAGCTTAATATATTACTGCAAAACCAGCAAAGTTGAGGCTGCTTTCCACTGAATCTCTGTCCAAGCTCCTAGCTTCACTAACCTGTCATGTGGTCCCAGTTAATATCATTTTCCAGTGGGTTTGTCAACCAAGGGAGTCAATAAGACAAGTATTGGTGGGACTCCTAAGGATATTATCTGGGATAATGAGGAAGATAATTCTAGGGAGAAATGTCTGTCAATTGAAGGTTTTGCCCCTTCTTCGGGATCCTCCATAATCCATCTCCTCAAGTGGGAAAAGCAAATAGCAAAGTCTGTAGTGATGAGCTGAAACATAAACTAAATTCCAAATTCATAAAATAAAAACTGTGAAATCTGAGCTGAAACAAAACTAGTAAACCTCACAAGATCTTAATATTCATGAAGTTAAAGAGAAAATAATTGAAAGGGCATCAAAATTAGAACTTGCAAAGGAACCCCATACCAAAGATTGAATCAAAATACCTCAAAGTAAAGAAGATCAAATATGCACAAACACTAATCCATAACACCATTCTGGTACCTTATCTACACTCAGCAATTCCACGCCTTGAGAAAGGCCTAAATCATGAATAACTACTCGGAGAAATGAAGTCAGTTTGACAGGTTCAAGTATGATACAGAGGAATAAAAAAATGGTTTGCATTAAGAATCTTACCTGAAACCAGAATCGCTTGCATGACATCAAGTACTCTGCATTTCGAACTAAACGTGTATAACACCATGATCCTATGGATTAGCATTACATATTAAATCACAGGAGGAAATAAATAAATAAAGGGAGTTGAAAGACAAAAAAAAGGGTTCATATAATTTTTTTTTTTTTTAAATGTTGCATGCCCAAGTGTTAAAAAAAAGACAAACGAAAGAAAAGACAACTTAAAAAAAAGGGTTCCTAATTTTTTTTTTTTTTTTACCATGGCCGAACAATTAATCTACAAGAAAAAAACATACACCCAACTTTGCTTAGCAATAACTATCATAAGAGACATCAGCAAATACAAGAGGCCAAAGAACATGATTCTGGCATCATATATACATTACGCTTTGATCGGACGAAAATTTTTATGACAAACTAAAAGGGTAAAACTGACCACAACAAAAACCATATCTAGACCACCCTATCATTTCAAAAGAATGAAAATTCCTAAATCATGGTTGACTAAAAGGGTAAAATGAAGATTCAGCAAACCACTACTACTTTATTGTCTAAATAGAGGTACCAAACCACTACTACTTTATTGTCTAATCCTGACATTCTAACATAAACCATACCTCAATACCCGACTCCGGAGCTGCATTTATACTAAATTTGAAGCATACCTCAATACCTGCCTCCGATCATTAGTTGATTTAGTCCCGAATTTCATACTCAAATTGAAGCTGAGGTAGAAAGGCTTGAACATAACCATGCAAGCATAGTCAGCAGCTACATACCCATGCACGCATACCCAATTGTAAGTACTTGAACAACAAGACTAATCATTGTCAAAATGACCAAATGCATTTAAAAGGTAAAAAAATCTCTATAGCAAAATTGAACCTGTGATTCCAACTGCTGATTTGTCTCCAATCTTCAGATGGTGTCCTGATTTCCTTTTGCAATTTTTCTCTCTCATCATGAATGTTGAAGCTAAGCGCTTAATAAAACACTCTAAACATTTTGGAGAAATCTCCTCATATTATTCCAACCAATCTCCTCATATCTATCTCTCAAAACTCCCTAAAAACTATGTAGATGAATACAACTCCCTATAATGCAAAATCAATTGACATTTGAAGCAGTGAAACATCTTATTATGCAATACATAAACTAACATTTAATAGTATTCTACAACATTACGCAACGACAACATTACAACATTACGCAACAACATTACAGCATTAACAACAACATTACATGTGCATCATTAACAACAACGGTAACAACATTACAAAATAACATTTCAACATTAACATTCATATAACATACGTACATATGCAATGAATACAAGTTGATCTACAAAAGTGGTAGTAGTTCAAGCATATATTCAGGAATTCAAGACCAAGAGAGATATTCATTCATGCATTCTAATATATATTACAAGTCTCTATCAATGCTTACCGAATCTCTAAATCATAACAACTTTGTCTGCTGGCCATGCTACTGTAGTACCGATGGCATCTTCAATAAATTCCAGCTCAGATGTAGGCTTCCAAAGAGATGCAGTAGGAACTTTTGGACTATCTACCCAAACTTTAATAGCATTAGGACCCAAGGGAACGTGATGAACTACCTGATTTGGATCACTTGAAACCCAACGTCCTTCAGCAACTACTTGTCCCGAACCACTAACATCCAACAACTTGCAGTTTTTCTTTGAGCCCATGTTCACACTCTAACAACAAGTCAAACAGAACAAATACATTAAACTGAGTAATCACTTTACTAATAGATATATATTTACTTCAATTATGCATTAGTGTATGTAAATCACATTTAACTTACCAAACGATATGATGCATTTTCGACTTCCTGATTTTCAGGTACTTTTTCTAAAACAACTTTGTCTGCCGGCCAAGCTATAGTAGAACCAACCACATCTTTAATGAATGTCATACTAGATGTAGGCCTCCATAAAAATGCGTCAGGGTTTTTTGACATATCTACCCAAACACTCATGGCATTAGGTCCAAGAGGAATATCATTGATCAGTGTTTTTGGATCACTCGAATGCCAACGTCCTTCTGCCACTATTTCATCTTTTCCACTCCAATCAAACAATGAGCACTTGTTCGTTGAATTGTTGTCGTTGCTCTGTAAAGAAAGAATGTATAAAAACAGGAATCATATACACAATAATACAACTATTTAAAGTACACAAATACATTGTATAAATACCAAAGCAATCAATACTTATCTTACCAAAGGCGTATCAATATTATCTTGTTGAACTGAATCTTGATCAGGTTGCAAAATAACTCTATCGGCAGGCCATGCTATCGATTTACCTTGAGCTTGTTCTATACAAGTCATACTAGATGTAGGCCTCCATAGGAAAGCATCTGGTTTAGTTGGGATATCAACACGGACTTTGATTGCACTAGGACCCATAGGAATTTTATTGACCTCCACATTAGGATCCCTTGATATCACATGTCCTACCGCAACAATTTCCTTTGTTCCACTCCAATCTAACAACTGGCATTTCTCTAGTGACTTCGTGTTGACACTCTGCAATTAATCAATTAAAATATTAGAATTGAAGCAAGTTTAGATTGAAGCTTAATGCGACAATTTTTAAACTAATTGTCGTACCACTGGAGATGTTTTGTCTTCTTCTCCACTTTGCTCGATCTAACAACACATCAAATAATTAAAAATAAAAAAAATTCAACGACTAAGCAGAAATTTTAATGGAAAACTGATCACAACATGTATCAAACTTGCCTTGTTTTTCAATAATGTGTTGACCAATTTCTCCAAATGTTGGATTTTCTCGTGCATGACAGTTTGTTGCTCTTGCATCTCCGTCGCATGTTTGTCCTTAGTTTGAAGGAATGTCAATTTGCTGATGGTCACTCCTCTTCCCATTCCTCTTAGTCGTCCAGGATGTTCATTTTCTAAGACTTTGGAAAGAGCATCATCAGTCACATTTGTTGTCGAGTTAGATGCACTTTCGGCTTCGATTAGCTTCTCCTATATAATTCAATACATATCATATCATAGTGTATGGTTTCAGAAACTATACAAAATTACACATAATGCAACATTACAAATGACATTTCACTCACAATGGTTTCGGAAACTCCTGTATTTACTGGTTTACCGTCTTTTTTGGTGCGCGACTTAATCCACACTTGAACCCTAGAAACAGAAGATGGCTCGGTACTATTCTTTTTCTATCAGAAAAAAAAATTGATATAAGGTCTTGAAAAATTAGTAATTGGACCTAAACAATATTTTGACACAACATAAGAATGCATATGAATATGAAAAGAGTATCACCATATCTTCTGCTAATCGAGCCAATCCTTTTCGGCTGCATGTGTGTGGGATTTGCTTACGCCTCATTGCTTTATACTTATCACTTACAGCCTGAAATTGTATTACTTTAGCATGATTTTAACTGAATTATAATGATTTACCATATAATATAATATTACAACTAGTTTTAAAACATACCTTAAATGATGGACTAGTTTTTGTCTTGATGAACTTTATCCACTCTGCTCTACTTTGAATGTTTTTAGGCTGAAGCGCAAGTCTTTCTTCTTCATTAGCTGCTTCTTTTATTTGGCTGACTAACCGTGATTTTGAGGCCCTCCATATACATCCCATCGATTTAAATACGATAGCCTTTTGCCATTTTGTGTCCAAATCGAATCTTGCCTGGAGTTTATATAAAATTATCACTAAGTAACTCAATACTGGTAATTTTACTGTAAGAGTTCTATCACAACTTGTGTATACTTAAATGTACATTTCATTGAATTGTAAGAGTTCATAATACCTGAATTGATCTCCACAAGATTACTTTTACGTCATTACCAAGCTTCCTCCAATCGCATAATGTTACAGGTACGTGCTCTCGTACAAGTGGACCTAAAAAAGAAGACAAACTAATTGACCCCGCTCCACATGGATCACCTTTATCTGTAAATTCAACATGAACTCGACTTGCCGCCTCTACAACAATATCTCTCATTTTGGTTGAACCCCTAGGTTTCTTAACTCCCATCGGGTCTACAATTAACTCTTGTGCATTTTTTTCGACCACTTCTTTGGACGCCGATGGTTGTATATGTTGGAGATTAGGTTCATGACTCTCATGTTGTTGGGTCAAAGTCTGTTGACATGCTTCTGGACCTTTTGATACATTCTTATCCGTTCCTTCTAAGACCTTGGATGTTTTTCTGGGTATCAAAGTACGTTTCCTTTTGTGAGATAGGTCGTTCTTTTTGGCTTCATCAACCATTGTTGTTCACCTGTCTAAGACAAAAAAGTTGATCATTTCAGTATATGTAATGCATTTATAAGCTTAATCATATAATGAAAACAAAACTGAATAGACAACATACGAAATATGTGTGTAAATAATATATAAAAACAAATAGACTTTTGATAAAGCAGCCAAAACACAAGCTAAATAAAGATGAAGGTTAAGACCATATATTACACAAATATGCCCTCACAATAAAGATGAAGGTTAAGAACATTAATTACACAAATATGCCCTCACAATTCTCCCTCACATATCTAACTTCACCACTAGACTCCTCAATGTCCATGTCAACTTCTAGTGGTATTGAACCTTCTGCACTTTCGTCATCGGCCTCTAATTCATGGAAACCTCTTGGTGGTGCTTTCATTACAACATACCAATTAGAAGAATCATCTTCTCTTGAATAAAAGACTTGTTTTGCTTGAGATGCTAAAATATATGGATCTCTTGCAAATGATACTTGACTTTGATGGAGGTTCACGAGGGTTAATCCATCTTCAACTTTAACACCATTACCTTTGTTTGCCCAATGACACCTAAATACCGGAACGTAGAATACATGATAGTCTAGTAATATTATATCCGTCAATACTCCATAGTAAGTAACCCAATCAAACACTTGTGCAGTATCTTTTGCGCTTGCCCTACACATGCTGGTTGCCTCATACATAATCCCACTATTTTGGGTTTCCCGGTCGACATCTTTTGTGTGAAAACGTTGCCCATTGATAATATACCCAGAAAAAGACAATGCACTATTCCGTGGACCATATGCAATCCATTTCAATGTGTCCGAGTCATCTTTTGAATCAATAGGAATCTGTTGAAGTATAGAAATGAAATTAAGAGATAAAAAGTAAGTAGTTATAAAATTAAACACAAACTAAGGTAATAAAAACTTGGAAGATTTAAGCGAACCTTATTTTTTATCCATTCTGCAAATTTTTCAGTATGTTTATTCCAAAGTAAGGTTGCATCGCGTGTAAGACGTTTGTTTGATTCTTGTAAAACCTCCAAGTGCATGCTAGTAGGAGAGAAAACTGAATAAGTAAAATGGTTATGGTGTACCGATAGAGATCTAAGATCTGTGAATTTCATTTTACTTACTCTAAATATGTATCCACCACCGCTGTATTCATCAACACAACTTGATGTGCAAGTTTTTTTTCTCTATCGGTTAGTGTGATCGATGTGGCTCTAGAAATTGGACGGCCTTCCAAAATAACTTCATTTGCAAAATCAGTATTGCGAACTTCTTTTTCCTCCACTTGTATTGTATTTTTCAAAAATTCGCTACAAAAACTTATGCACTCTTCTGCAAGATATGATTCGGCGATACACCCCTCTGGCCGTGCAGGATTCCTAACGTAATCTTTCAGCGTTTTCATATATCTGTACATAAATAACTTATAAGTTATTCAATATATTAAGGTTCAAACAGAACTATTCGGACTTAAAAAAAAAAGGAATGATTCCTTACCTCTCAAAGGGATACATCCAACGAAAATGAACAGGTCCACATAATCTAGCTTCTCTTCCTAGATGAACCATTAAGTGTACCATAATATCAAAAAAAGAAGGTGGAAAAAACCTTTCAAGCATGCATACAGTTTCAATGACGTCTTCCTCCAATATTTCTAATTTCTCTCTATCTATAACACGCTGACACAACCTATTGAAGAATGCACATAACCGAAGTACTGCATTTCTAGGCCCTTTTGGAAGTAATCCTCGTAAAGCAACCGGCAACAACTGTTGCATTAGAACGTGATAATCATGTGACTTCAGGCCAATGACCTTGCATTCCTCACAAGATACACATCGCCCAATGTTTGAACAATAGCCATCAGCTCCCTTGAAGTCATATAATCTCTTGCAAAATTTCTTCTTTTCAGACCTTGAAAATGTCCATGGAGCAGGTGGAAGGTATGTTCTGCTTCCATGAGGTTGTGGATGCAGGTCCTTCCGTATTTGCATATCATGTAAGTCCTTACGAGCATTAACCCCATCTTTTGACTTTCCACAATGCAACATTGTGCCTATAATGCTTTCACAAACATTTTTTTCGACATGCATTACGTCTAAATTATGACGTAATGGAAGTTCCTACAGAAACATGAACGTAACCATTAATACTTATTTTTTTAGACCATTAGTGAATATAAAAAAAACTAAGCGATTAAAGACCTAAAAACTAACCTCCCAATATGGTAAATCGAAAAAGATTGACCTTTTCTTCCACCTTGATAGCTCATCATGATCATCATCATCGTCATTTCCATCAACATCGTCATCACCATTATCATCAGCATCAACATCTTTAGCATTATCATTTCTCTTTCTTTTTTTCTTATGACATTTTCCAAAATCATTTGGAAAATTCTTAAGAGCAATAGAAATGTTCCGACCAGACAAGATTCTAGGCTTCCTTCCATGTTCCACATTGTTATCAAACCAAGCCTTCTTTCCTCGATATTCATGTGTGGGTGACAGAAATTTTCTATGACCCATGTATGCAAATTTCTTACTGTGCGTTAACCATCTGTAGTGCGTATTTTTGCCACAAATAGGACATGCCTTTTTACCTTTTGTACAACATCCAGCAAGGTTTCCATATGCTGGAAAATCACTTATGGTCCATAGCAAAAGTGCTTTGAGATTAAAAATATTTTCACCAAACGCATCATATGCCTCCACTCCATTGTGCCACAAATGTTGCAAGTCTTCTATAAGTGACTGTAAGTAGACGTCTATGTCATTTCCAGGTTGCTTTGGACCCGGAATCAATAGCGTTAACATGATATTCTCTTTCTTCATGCACAACGCAGGAGGCAAATTGTAGTTAACTAGCATCACTGGCCAACAACTGTATTTAGAGCTTAACATGGAAAAAGGATTAAAACCATCAGTAGAAAGACCAAGTCTGAGATTGCGTGGATCAGCTGCAAATGATTCCCATTTATCATTAACCAATTCCCATGTTACAGAATCAACAGGGTGCCGCATTTTTCCATCTGTGCTTTTATTATTGAAATGCCACCTTAAATCTGCAGCCATTTTTTCAGACCTAAACATCCTTTTGAATCTTGAAATTATAGGAAAGTACCTCAAAACTTTAACTGGAATACCTTTTCTAATCTCTTTGGTCCTCTTATTTTTCTTCCATCTTGAAGCACCACATTTAGGACAATTGTCCAAGTCTTTGTACTCTTTTCTAAATAGACTGCAATCATTCTCACAGGCATGAATCTTTTCATAACTAATCTCAAATGACTTGAGAAACTTTTTAACCGAGTAAAATGACTTCAAAAGTACATTGTCTTGTGGAAGCATGTCTGCCAATATCTCAAGAAGCTCACTAAAACTTTTATTAGACCATCCACTTTGAGTTTTAAGTCGATATAAAGCTACAATGGCTGATAGCTTGTTGTAATTTGAACAGTTCGGGTACAAAGGGGTTTCTGCATCTTTTAGTTTTTCTATAAAATCATCAGCATTTATGGATTTAGTAGGCTCAATGTAGTCTTCATTAACCAACTCAGTAGGCTTCAAATATTCTTCATCAAAAAAGTGGGCAGCTCTATATAAGTTATATGTCTCGTCGTTCCACATTTTTTCAGGAATAAAATCACCATTCATAATTATCTTCTCCCCATGCTCATACCAATCTTTACTTTGTTTGTACTTCGCATCCATTCCCCTTATAACCAAATGTTCAACAACAGTACTGCCACATTGATGCTCTAGATTGCGACAATCTACGCAAGGGCATAATATCATTTTAGGATTTCCCAAGTTGTTTGTAACCATTTTCACAAAATTCCATGCTCCTTTCTCGTACTCAGGATCAGCTCTATGACAAAAAAGACAAGAAAAATATTTTGCTCTAAGACCTCAGACATTTCTAATTCTATAATAAATATCTAACTACGCACAACTAAATGTGTACCTGTGCAGACCCACCCAACCTTTATCCAGCATCATATTTTCTTGTAGTACTCAGCCCAACAAATTCTAAAATTCAAACAAATAACTACTTAAATCTTCATGGGGTAATTGAAAGTTTCATATATATATATATATATAAGCAGTACTTGAATGGAAGTCCAATGTCATACTAAATACATATTCATATCCGTTCTGAAAGCATTACAAACTGGCAGCATAAATGTTAAACGTAAACACAAAAATTAAAATCACACAATGCTACAACATAAATGTGATGAAGGGGTTCAAATTGGATAAATTTTGGCCTTTTCACCTGACCAGACCATCACTTGCTTACAAAATTGAAATCTCCCCTCGCATTATCTATATCTTTTGTAGGCCAAACTTCTTTTATTTATATCTTATATATGGTCCCTAGTTCTACACTGAGATTTCGATCACTCTCGTTCCGTATCTTCAACTAATCCTGGGAGCATTGGTTTTGCTACTATGGAACCTCGTATACAGTTATATTTCTTGCTTGGGCTTACCTATTCTTGTGTCACACCCTTCCTTCTCCCTTTCATTGTTGTCTTCTTTGGTTTCGCTTATTTGGTTTTCCGGCATCAGGTATGCTAGGCTGTGAGCTTATTTCTTCTTTCAATTACTTATTTTACATCAACATCTTGAGAAAAAACCAACTTTAGTGTTAACCAACTACATCATGATTGCTAGTGAAATATCAAGAATTACTTGTATAATGCTTTACATGCCAATGCTTCTAGTTTATCCTCTTTTAAGTTCAGCTAGAGCTCCCATCACACTACTTCAAACATTTGTCTTTTGTTTTTTGCTAGATAATTAATGTGTATGACCAAAAATATGAGAGTGGAGCTTCATTCTGGCCAGATGTGCATCGACGAGTAATTATTGGGATGATTATAGCACAACTTCTCCTGCTGGGGTTGATGACTACAAAAAGTGCCAAGTATTCAACACCATTGCTCATTGTACTTCCTGTCTTGACCATCTGGTTCCATAGATTATGCAAAGGCCGGTTTGAATCAGCATTCGTGAAGTTTCCTCTGCAGGTTAGTAGCAAATCCTTGTCATTGTCCATGCACTACCATGTTTCGATTGATGGCACATTTGTGTGGTCATTAGAAGTAGTCAGTGAATGGTTCTTATATGGTTATAATCACAGGAAGCAATGGTGAAGGACACATTGGAGCGAGCAACTGAGCCAAACTTGAATTTGAAAAACTATCTCCAGGACGCTTATGTTCATCCCGTATTCAAGGGTGATGACTTTGACAGAACAGTGGCTCTTGATGAGGAGGAAAACAATCCATTAGTTCCTACCAAGAGGATCTCTAACAGAAGTACACCCAATCTAAGCGAACCAGAATCTAGTATGGGCCTAAATAATGTTTAACCCTTACATTCCCACTGTAACATCTTCTCTTAAGGATTCTAACTTGTATATTGATTCTTGTAAACACTAGGATGAAAATACTGAAGCAGATAATATAGGGGTTGGTGAAATGTATCTGCTGCATGATGGTAGTTTCCCTTGCAAAGTTACAAATGCTTGTCACTGTAATTGTTCTTTCAAGCAAGAAAGTTATTTTTAGCATAGTGTGTGAGAGGGCATATTTAGTCGGGATCAATGACAGGTAGACCCTTGGAACTGTTTTCCTCGTATTACAAAAATGAATTAAAGCTCTAATACTAGAAATCTAGAGTGTAGTAGCCATGATTGGATGAGACATGCCAAACAAATTCTTGATAAAAAAGAAAAGGCTAATTTACGGATATCACCGGCACACAGATTAAAAGCTATTTACGATGGGGAAGCATATACACGTGTCAGATTGCCAGAGCTTCATGGTTCCTGTGCAATTTGGATAGGTATCAATTGATCATACCAAATCATACAACCAGATTTCCGTGGTTCGTTTATTTAACTCAATAATATTATTGATTTGCAAAGTTACTCTGCCTGGCCTCAGTTTTTCAAAGTTATGAGTAACCCTAGAAAAGACCACTAGATTAGCGAGTACTCAATGTCCATACTAATTAACAAAAGAAAAAAAAATATTGAAATTGCAAAGCAATTACTCATAATGTGTCTTGATCCTCAATGTCTTGAGCTCATTACCTCCGCGCTGTCACATTCGCACTCATTCTTATCTCCATAATCACACTTTGTCAGGATTAACCAATGTTATATTTGATTTTGATACACTGAGCAATATGAACACAAGTTTGGGTTGATGAGCAAGCAACTTTTAAGCGGTAAAAATGACATAAAAACAAGAAGTTAAGCAAAAGTTGAATAATTTTTTAAATGTAAAGATCACACGTGAGACGCATGACAGTAAAACGCATGGACCAAAAAAAGATGCCCCCATCGGCTACTTTGTTCTCAAAAATACTATTTTTACAGAATTATTCCTCATCTTCCCCACCTTACTTTCTCTGATTAAAATGCTCTTTATAAGTAAATTTTGGAATCCTATGAGTTGAAACCCCTAAGAAAGCCAAAGATGAGAATTGGGAGGATGAAGGTTTTGCTCTTTCTTGCTTGGAGGAATTTTAACTTTAATGGTGGAGATGAAAAAAGAGATAGGAACTTTGGATTTTAAAGCTTTTTTTAGTGGCCTTCTGCAGCCCTTTTGGTTGCAACAACAAACATGCTCATGAGGTTCATGCAAAGAGAGAATGTAAAATGTAGGTCCTGATCACTAAAGGAGTCTAAAGTTGGAATCATTCTGCTGATTTAGTCGATATGTATGATATTAAGACCTTACTCCCTAAAGCGTTGCAGGGTATGTACTTGTATAAAAGTAAGAATTACGTGTTTATGAGGAATTACTCATGTTTTCTCCTAAATGGTGTACATGGTTAGAAACTTTAAAATGGTATTATTACGAACAAGAACTCTAAACTAACAATAAAAGGTAAAGCTAAATTGGAAAATTGATCCATTTGACACCCTCACTCACAAACAATGTTTTCTTTTTGTGATAATAATAATAAGATATCTATATATTACTATTAAACAGAAACAAGAAGAGGAAGGCTCGAGTCCAAGTTCCTGGCCCCTCTTGAGACACGAGACTGAAAAATAGTGCTTAATCTAGATACTTTTTACATTCTTAAGCTTACAACCACTAATTACACTAATTCCATAGTCCTGCACTTGCAAAAGGCCCGCCTGAAAAACACCAGCTCAAAGCTTATCATCCTACTGATCAAACCATACAGGTCCAACAAAAACATTTGGGACTCACTTCGTTTGAGAGAAGCTATGGTCTATTGAGAGGAAGATAGTCTCTAAATCAATTTTCCATTAAAAAAAAAATCATCTGACAAATCAAAATGAGCACAACCAGAGGAAAATAGCTTGCAGAGGTGGGGTAGGATTGATAAATAGCTTGCTCCACATGAAAATGCACCCAACAATTATACTCTCAATCAGAATGAGAAAGAAACATATAACCCTAAGAAATTTCAAGAAAAATGCAGGAATTTTACTCAAAATAAAGAACTACACAACTCAACCAAATTAATACTCTAATAAGGAAATCAAAGAGGAAAGGGAAAAAATTTCAATTCGAGAATTACCTATATGAAAAATTGATCCTTCAATCAACCAAAACTGATACAAATACTGATCCTTCAAAGCCTTCCAAACACTTCCACAATTACTTCATGAACTGATACAAATCACTTCATAAACTGATACAAAAAATGATACAAATTAAAAATCGTTAGGGTTTGCGGTGAAAGCAAAGCAGGAGAGAGTGAGTGTGTTGAGAATCAGATACCAACCTGAAACGGAGAGCGACAGCTAGTACGGCGATGAGTAGAACACGTTGGAGAGGGAGAAACAGAACGGAGAGGGAGAGCGATCGGAGAGGGACAGCAGAACGGAGAGGGAGAGGGAGAGCGATCGGAGAGGGAGAGGGAGAACGATCGGAGAGGGAGAGCTGAATGCAGAGGGAGAGCAGAATGCAGAGGGAGAGGGAGACAGATCGAGCTACAATTATTCTTCTTCCTTCCTTCCCTCTTCTTTGTTAGCTTTTAGTTTTTTCTTTCGATTTGCGCGGGATAGTTGGCGCCCAGCGAAATCAATCCCGCCTTCATCACATTTCATTTAGCGCACAAATGAATTGGATATTGATAGCTGTTTTACTGTTTCAATAGAATTTTATAGCAGTTGGGTAAAAACCGCTATTCTCAAAAGCTATAAATGCTCATTTTTGTTGTAGTGTTTTGTGTGGATTGACCTACAATTTGTGTGTGATGACAGAAGGGTCAATGCCTACTATGTCCTTCATTTTCCAGGCAAATACGTTCTAGTTGTCTTTCAGCAGCTGGATCGGTTGTTTAGTTAGTTCTAGATGCAGTTTTATCCCGATCCAAAAGTTTTGCTGCCTTCTAAATCGTCGAGGTGGATTGGTATCATCTCTTCCTCTGGTTGGTCATTGTTCAGTCATCCTCTTGAACTGTTTGGAGCTACGTTGTCGTCTGGGAGGAACTGACCCATCCGCAGTTGACTGGGCCACTGTTGTGACGGTTCCCTTGGTCCTGACTGTGATTGCTATAACTTGGGAGTCTTCATTGCTGAATATTGGCATTCACATGCAGCTGGTTCATCACCTTTGATGATCCCGACACCATCATCAATGTGATACTTGAGGCATTGATGCATGGTGAAGGATACTATGCCCATCTCATGTAGCCAGGGTCTCCCTAGAAGCATGTTGTATGATGATGGAGCGTTGATGACAAAAAAGTCTGTTAATAGGACTTGTTGCTTGCATATTGCTCCTGCTACTATTGGAAATTGGACACGTCCGAGTGGATAACATTGTTTACCACTGAAGCCCACCATAGGCTGATTGGTGGGTGTGAGTTCCTCCTCACTGAATTGTATTTTGCGGAACATTGTCAAGTATAAGAGGTTGGCAGAGCTATCCGTGTCAATGAGTACTCTTTTGACTTCTCATTTGGCTACTGACACTGATATCACTAGGGCGTCATTATGGGGAAATAAACACCATGTGCATCTTTTTATGAAAAAGCCAAAGTTGGGCAGGAAAGTCTTGATGACGTATTATTGTTCACAAATCTCTGACAAATCATTTTCGTGATCGGTTGGACTGTCCTCGATCTCCGGCCACGCCATGCAAAACGTATATCAATCATCAAACTTGTTCATCCGGTCTTGCTACGGAGTGCGCCTTTTCTTTTCCCTTGGATTGTTTTTCTTTCAGTCCCACGAATTCACCGAGCCTTCCTCTCTGAACCCAGTACTCGATTTCATTCCTTATATTGGGGCAATCCTTGGTATCAGGTCCATGGTCCTTGTGGAAAGAATAATATTTGTTCTTATTCCGTCTGGAAGGATCTTCCCTTAGTTTGGGTGGCACTTGACGTCATCCTAGCTCGTCATGGACCTCAGAACTGTTGCCATGGTGTATGGCTTGTACTTTGTGTTAGCTGAGTGAGCTGACCGTTTGGGTTTTACTTTATCCGATGCAGTTTACCGAATTCATGTCTGCCATTTTCAGACGCGTTATTGGTCCTATCTCTTTTGGGTTGACCATTTTCCTTCCGCGGTCTGTCTTCTATCCTATTGTCTACCCTTCTTTTCTGGTTCGTTGGGAAATATCTTCTATCAGACTCATTGTTCTTATTGGCAGCCCACGTCTCTTCAAGAGTGATATATTTTTGTGCACTCTTCAATAGTGTTGCCATGCTCTTTGGGGACTCCAGAGTTAGGAAGTTGTATAGTTGTTCTCCCTTGAGTCTGAAGGTGAAGGTGGTCACGTCGCTACACCCGTCAATCATGGTCAGCTCGCCAGTTAAACGTGTAACTTATTATCTGATTGTCTCGTTAGGTCTGCTTGATATGAAGCAAATAGTGATGACCCTTTCTGATCCGCTGACTGCAAATAAATCTTGTGATGAAGGTTGTGGTCAGTGCCTGAAAGAAGTCTATCGATTGTGGCGGAAAGCTGTTAAACCAATTCACTGCCATGGACATGAGGCTAGTTGGAAAGGTCCTACACAAGGTAGAATCTGAGCTATTTTTCAATGCCATCATATGGTAAAAGTGGCACAGGTGTTCAAATGGGTTAGTAATGCCATCATAAGATTCAAACTTTGGCGGGACAAACTTCTTGGGTAGACGAGTGTTCATGATTTTGTCGGAGAAGGGTAGCATGACGAGTTCATACAACATGTTTGGATCCGTTACCCCAATCCTGAATGGGACTTGTGGAGGAAGTCCACTAGTTTTGGATCCATTATCTTGAAGTTTATTCCTTTCATGGTTTACTTGGCGGAGCTCTGCAAGAGTTTTTCGATTCTCCTATAAACGATTGACAGAGTTTTACTGAGGAGGATCTCTAACATGGTCGACTACCGAAACACATTCTTGTATGAGCCTTTCGACCACTTTGGTGAGTTCGAACATAGTGGCCAAAAGCTGATCCACACGAGAGTCCATTATCATACCCCCAAGAGAAGAGGCTAATTATTATTTCGATTGAGTGGTATAGGTCACCATATCTTGCGATGGTAATTCATTGCTTTAAGCAACTGGTCCCTCCACTGCTGAATTAGAAATGTATCCACTTGGTAGTTGAGTTTCGCCAATGGAAGGATTCTCTTGATTATTGCTAAGCTGAGAATTTGTAGGGGGTTCCATTTGCGCTGTGTCTTTTATCGTTGGTTTGTTCTAAGGAAATTAACAAATTTGTTTTTAAGGAAACTTTCGTTCCCCACGGACGACGCCAAAATGATGAGCCCAAATTCGCTATCCTCGAGATCTAACCTGCAAAACAAGGTTATATTGTTAAAGACCGCCTGTTTGGTGGCCGAAGGCACTACGATGCTTATATCAATTAACTGTAGGAGAGATTGAACTTAGACAGAGTGTAGTTGTGTTGTGTTTTCATACCATTGATCAATCTATCTCCTTTACTTTACATAGTGGGAGTGATTAACTCTGTGCGTGACATAAGCATACATCGCGCAATGAAGGGGGCATTATTCACAACTGTGTACTCCTTCATTGAGATACGTCATTGTGGGAGAGATTCTAGCCATGACTTGTCTCCTTTGTAACGTTTCTATCCTTTGAGAAGAAAGATTTATTGTGCCTTTACCTTTGGTTATGGTATGTCAATAAATGCATTTTTGGGCTTTAGTGATTGGACTCGTTATCCACGTTTAGTATGAAGTGTTTGTTCCTCGTGATAGATGATATTTGCCATGTGTACGGTCGTGATCGAAGGACTATTTGATGAATCATCAATAGCTAAACTAAACAATGAATAGATTTGGACAAATGCAATTTTGACAAAATAGTGAGTTATCAACAAGGATTGTGATTTCATTTTTCTATTTAATTTCGTTATCTTGATTTTAAAAAATATTTCGGTGTGTAAAGAAAAAACGTAAAAATTTCGACGATATATGAAATACATATAATGTATTTCGAGGGTATATGAAATATGTGAAAAAATGCAAGGAATAAATCTATTAAACACCTTAAATGAAGCCTAAATACCAAGAAATGAAATGATACTTAGAAATCAGGGGGGTGGTTTCAAAATTAAAAAATAGAAAAAATGATAATTAAGAAAAACCCCAAATTATTTCAAGAAAACCCTCGAAAAATGTAATTTTTGGTAGTTGCTTTTTATATTTTTTTTACAAAAAAATGAAATTTACAAAAAACCTTGAAATTTACAAAAAACTTCGAATAAATGGAAAATTACATTTCACCATTTTTCCTTTCAGAATTAAAAATGAATTTAGCGACGAAATTTCACAAAGTCTCATTCCTTGGTTATTAGTTTAAAAACAGAAGTTATTATTCATTCCATTTCAACAACTAGAAACACATGTTATCCAAGCAATCAAATCTTGTTTTTCCCCTAAACATGTTCAAAGTTGTAAAAAAATTTCAGGAATCTGAGGATAGAGGGAAGCTTATATTTATTACAAAGTTACAAAAAGTTTATATTTATTAAATACTAGGGTATTTCCCGTGCCGTTGGCAAGATAAAAGTTTAAAACTTGTTAAAACATGATCACCCTTAGGACAAATCTCAGTCGTTTTTTATTTCCCATCCCAAACATCGTCTTGTTTTGTATAATAGACTAGGGTATTCCCTGTGCCGTTGGCACGATAAAGTTTAAAACATGATCACCCTTAAGTTTTCATCCTTCATACTTACATGCCTAATCACAAACATTAATAATTAAAGAAAATTAAACAAATATCAAAATGTTGGGTATGAGAATCGAACCCATGCTCTCTTGGTGCTTTGAGTTCTATTTGATCTATTAGATTATCATATTTGGGTAAATCTCAGCGGTCTTTTATCTCCCACCTCAAACACCATCCTGTTTTGTAATATAGACTAGGGTATTCCTCGTGCTGTTGGCACAATAAAAGTTTAACATGATAAATAGAATTTATTATACTTTAAATATCAAGATAAATAAATATCAAAATGTTGGGTATGAGAATCGAACCCATGCACTCTTGGTGCTTTGAGTTCTATGTGATCCGTTAGATTCTTATAAATGGGTAAATCTCAGTCGTCTTTTATCTCCAACTTTAAACACCACCAGTCTGATTAATGTAGATTAATGTTAATCATTAATTAATTAATTACAAAGAATAAAATAAGCAGGGAAGCTTCCTTACACGTTATTAAAGCACAAAGTCGTACTCAGACTGAGGTGGCAATGTATATAAGTAGCATGTTGGGCATTAACGTCAGTACAGTGCAGGGAGGGAGTCAATGAGGCAAGCCAATGATATTGACGTTGAAAACCCAACACATCTACCCAAGTCACTAACATACTATAATTGTTTTATTTTAAACTAGGGTGTTGAATATTCAATACTTTTTTTTATTCTATTATCAGTAATAACTAAAATTAAAATTTTAGTGATAAAACATTGTAACTGAAAATTACACTCTCTTGTAAGTGGATATTTATAGTTTATATATAATTTGATGTTTCAGAAAATGTCATATGTGAGCTATAGTTTCTTGTAACTGAAAATTTTAGGGATAAAACATTGTAACTGAAAAACAAGTAAGAAAATGCCTTTATTTCTTGTTATATCATATGTGAGCTATTCATTTCCCTTTTACATCAATCCTCTCACATATAACTAGAATACGAAGAGTGATTTTACTAAACAATCAGTGAAAAAGAAAAGAGTGCACCCAGTGAGATTTGTGGTTTAATTCTTCTTGGCACGCGCTTGAGTTTCACAGTCACTTGGATTGATTTAATTGTGAATTTTATATCATTGCTATGAACGTGTATTAATTTTATAATGATGTGGATTTAATCTTGTGTTTATAAAAAATCTTAACATGTCATGATCCGTTGAAAATCTCCGAGACAAATGTTGGAAAGTATAGATTGAGTCATTTGAGTATTTTATTTTTGTTTCTTGGATTTGCTCGAGGACTAGCAAAAGATAAGTGTGGGGGAATTTGATAGGAGCATAATTAGACTATTTTTAGTACCATATATATATATATTTGCTATTACTTGTTAATTATGGTACTAATTGCTATTTTCGTGTTTGTGTTGGTTTCCAATTACAAGATTCCAAAATAGAAGCTAAGTGAAGCAAATTGGCAATTTAGAAATAGTGATTGCAAAAGGAAACCACACAAAGAAGGAAATCGAGAAGAAAACAATTATAAAAGGGACGATAGCTTGCTTTGGAGAAACCATCCATCAACAACCTCCTCATCACGATTGCAACCACAACCTCCTCATCATCCTCACAGCAGCAAGCACCCATCCCTTCCACCGTTCATCGCAATCACACAACCCTAAACCCAATCGAGACCCATCCATAGCCGCCTACAACCCCTCATCTATGCCTCTGATCGGAACCCTAGCCACATCGACCACAGCTTCCATCGTTCCACACCCTCGTCTTGGCCTTTCTCTCACACAAATCATCGCCATCATTCATCTCTTTTAGCTTGCAAAACCCTCCATCTCTTCTTCACATCGCTTCTCTCACACAACAAAGAAACCCTCATCTCCATCGCATGCCATCAACAACCACAACCACAACCACACACAAAGAGAAGTGAAGCAGATCAGTGAAGGAAGAGGGAAGATTGTGAGGAAGGAGGAAGAGTTTTATTTCTCTTTCTTTCTGCTATCCGCACCCACGGAGTCATTCTCTACCACCACGCACGGCGACAATGTTTTGTTTCTTCTCATCTCTTTACTTATTTTAGTTTGATATTTGATTATGGATTACTATTTGAACATAATTAATATGTCTAGCAAAACTCCTCTTAGTTAGGGGTGGATTCGAAACCCCTAACATGTGTTTTATAAATTAATTGAATTTAATCTTCCTTGCTATTGGTGATTGTGTTTTGCTTAACTGCTTTATAGAGAACTTTTCTTTGTATGTATGTTAAGGTGGCCAACTTAGAAAGCATGTTAGGATCTGGGGCTAGAGTATAAGAGAATTTCACCCAATCGTTACAATCTTGTACTCATAAGTAGTAAATACCAAGGAACATTGGTAAGGTTAAGTAAAAACCTAGGTAAGAACAAGATGCTGATCATACTTGTAATGGCCTAGTCAGTGTTCATATTTTCCACAAAGCTTAATGATGTTGGATTGTTTATCTAACTTGCGATTCCTGATTAGAAAGCATGATAAGAATAGTTTGAAAGAGACGCTAAGTTTAATTCAATGAATTGGGAAAATAATAAGATTAATGCAGTGTTGATCACGGTTAATCTTGAGCATTGCCTCCACGAGTTAGCAAGTGATTATTGAATATTGATTTATGAGCATATGTTTGGTGTGTGGAGATAAACCCTTAGCTAATTTCTCATCTTTGCCATCCCTTTAGTTTTATTATCTTTATAGTAATTTTCATAGTTACTTTCATAGTTTAACTTAGAAAATCTTCCCCCATTATTTACTTAATTAGGTTGTTAGTTGTCTTTTAGCTATTCTTAGTGTTAATTGGCAAACCCTATAATCTCCGGTCCTGAACGATCCCTACTTATTCTATACTACAATCATAAGGCAGGGTAATAAGTTGTGTGCTACTAAAATAGCGCATCAGCTTCCTCAAAGCATAATCAATGTCAACCTCCTTGTGTCAGGTCTGGTTGCTCATTTTCAGTACGTTCGAAGCAAAAAAACTCATCCGCGCATCCGGATGAAGCTCTCCTGGATGTAGAATTACGCCAGCATTGCCCTTTTCAGTCTCCACCGCACCTGGGCCCTCATTTACAACCTTCCTTTTTTCACCAGCTATCGACCCTTTATTACAAGTTGGTTCAGTGGAATCCGAAGGGAGAAAAAGAAGAAAATTGTCTAGCGGACCCTCCATTACCTTGATAAATGACCTTGAGTGAGATGGAGGGAAATGCAGACTGCAAGAGGGACGGTCCACACCACAACAGCCGTTGTCAGACGATCCACCAACAGGACGATTGACCTCCAGGACCACAAACAAATCTTCATCAAAGCTTTCCAGTAAAATAGGTTTGGATTGGTTAGCACTAGCAGAAGCCGCCACATCAGCCAGCATCAGCTTTTTATTCAAAGCTTCAGCCTGTTCTGTACTCAACTTCAACACATCATCAACCCCTGCTAACCGAAGGTGATCCTTAACTCTAGAGGCATTCCTCTGTATCTAGCAGGGTGGGAGCCTTAACTCTAGAGGCCTTCCTCTTCTTGGAAGGGGCCTCACCTTTGGACTTAACCTTCGACACTCTTAAGAGAGTGGGAGACACTTGCAAGTGGGCTCACAACCTACTGTGACTAAATTGGAAAGGTAGATAACTTCCTCCACACTCATTTTAGGCATGTCACAGAAAATGCCTCCATAGCAGCCTCCTCCTCCGGAGAAGGAGTAGTGAGGAACCTCCGTACAGAGAACACATGCAACGATCAACGTACAATCATCCCAACAAAATCAAAGGGCAAAACTCTACTTTTGAAGTGACTTGAACTCTTGCTCAAGCGGACGACTATTGAACTTGAAGTACTTCGAATCCGAAGGAGTCAGGAAGCAAAATTTCTGCCAGAATTTAAAATCATCTGGCAGTTTCCCAAAGCAAGCCAACAATGCCATCTTGCACACGGCGTGATCGTTCAGTCGAGGAGAAGTCAGTAACGGAATCACCCTCGGAGTCACGCGGATACCAGCGTCCTTTGCCCTGATTAATATAAGAATAATAGCCCTATACCCATTTGGTACCAACTAGGCAAAATGTATTCCAAGAAATTCCAGAAAGCCCCAGATGTCGTCAAGCATAGGAAAACAGACACCAGTTTGAAGCATGCCATGATGCAAACATACAAATCCTTCCTGAGGAAACATTAGCGTCAGATCATCACTCAAAGTGTAGAGTGGTAGGTCTTTAGGGACCCCATATGTTTTCGAATCTCAACCAAGCTCGATTTGGAAGCTGATCTATCTTGAAAAAGCTGGAGGCCCTTGGCAAGAAGCTCATCGTTAATGCGATTTTGGCGTGCCATAAAAAAGTGAATAAACTTTCAATGAAAAACTTAACAAAATGGAGCCTCTAAAAATGAAGAAATGGAAGAGTCTATCTCTGCAAAAAGGGAGATCCAAATAGGGATTGATTTCTCGCATTTTCTCCACTGAACCGACGCACGCTTAATTGATGAAGTGCGCCGCTCAAGTAACGGTTCAGACTCAATCATCATGAGCGACGTATCTTTCCAAGAAGTGACTTAGTGAACGGATACGATGGCCCATTAACTCGAGGGGAGCAACTGATGATACACTGAAACGTCCTCTATTCTACACCGTACATGTGTCATGATGATCTCAGGGAATAACAGGCCCAAGTGTCAGCCCAACACTGATCCGTCCCAAGCATTTTCAATCTCGCATTGTGTAGTCCGCTAGACGAACTCAAATTACTATAGCCTGTTAAGACCACACGTCTCACAACAATCCCCAATACCCATAAGACCTATTAAGGCAAATATCTTGGGGATCAGCTTCGAACGGGCAACACCTTGTTTCCAACTAGGAAGCAAATACTAGAGTATACGTTGTACAAGGAAACTTCCATCTATGGACAACACTCCAATTTGGAACTATCTCCCAAGTATCTAAGAGCACGAGTCTAACAAGGAAACATCACTCCACAACACAACTCCTAATTAGAGAAGGATCTTCAAGAAGATATCCTTCCCTAAACTACGCCACCGATGGCCTGATCGAACCAGGACTCCAGCACTATAAATAAGACATAAAGTTGGTGAACAAAGGTACGCTACAAATTTCATGTTTACAACATTAAGCCTTCCTCAGATCCTTGTCTGACTTTAGCATCGAAGTGTCATCGGCTACCACAAAGATGGCCCATGGTTCACGTGCATTCCTTGTCAGGTTAGCAGGTCAACATGTCAAGGTCAACCAGGGAGCGAAAATCGATTGCATCACATATCAAACTCAAAGAACATTGTACATTACGTGAAGAAGAATATTCCCCCACCTTGGAAGACTCTCCACACAATTTGGAAAATTAAAGATCTAATAAGCCAGCTCCAATCCTTTGATATGAGTACATCCATAAAAAAAACCAACAAAATGGCAGACCACCTTGCAAATTTGAGGCCTACAACTACATATGTTGAGATCATCTTGTGCTCGTTTTTAGAAGACTTAAAGAAGATACTATATCATGATGTGAGTTAAAAAAATTTGTTAAATTGTAACTAATTATTTTCATCAAGTATTTAATATACAGGTTCAGTGATTCTTGAAAAAACCATATTGGTATTTCAAAATAAAAAATTAAAAAAAGTAAAAATGTTGTAGTAAAGAACAAAAGAAGCAACATTTTTTAGTTGCCTTATCTTGTTCTCATTCAATTCATTTTTTTGCCATTTACATGAGTGTATATGCAAATTTTCACAGGATCACGTGAAGTAATTTGCATAAGATAAAAAAAAGATTTTTGACACCAGTGTGGTGTCTACCACGGGAACTCCGATACCAAAGTTAGAATGTCTATCAGAAAAGTGTTTGTTTTTGTGAGTTCTTAAAGAGAATTGAGATTCAGAACAAAAGAAAAAAAAACTTTCTAGAAAATGACTTGTGTTTGGCTATTTATAGAGGTGGAATTATTCTTCTATTCGCAGATAAGTGGGACACGTGGCAAGATGGGAGCCATTGATGGTTGTAACTTCCCATTGATAGTTGTAACTTCCCGTGTAGCAGGAAAGTTAGTGGGTTAATTGTGTTGTGCCACGTGGCCCACTAATTCATTTGATGAGTCGAGTAATTTTCGATGGAGAGACCTTTACTACAGGTTCGTGTGCTCAGTTGGGTATGGCGGTTGGTGCTGAACACTATTCCTCTGCCAAGAAAAGAGTGTTCTGTCGAGTTGCATTTGGGCTTAGATTTGGGTTTCTTTATTTGTATCCAATTCGGGTTGTATATTATACGTAGATGATTTTCAGACTTTTTGGGATGACCTAGAGTTTCAGACTTTTTTTACCTTGCTCGGCTTTACTGATTGCTACTCTTTCTGGGGCAAAGTTTCTCCTATGTTGCAAAAAGGGCTTGAAGGTTGGGTTTATATGTAGCTTGTGGCAGATCACACTTGGATGAATTCCAGACATGTTGGAAACTGACCAAGTGAACACATCTTGTTACTTTGAAGGAAACTAGTCAGTTTTGCCTTCTCATCTATGCTAAGGCGAGCTCTAAGAGCCTTTCACTCAGGCAGATCAGGATCAAGAATCTCAAGTTCTGCATTTTTCAGTTGCCATCCCTCCTCGACTGAGGATTCGAGTTGAACTTCTCCTTCTTGGTCCCGGTACTATAATTGTTATTGGGATATAGAAGGCTTCTTCCCTTTTACTTCGACTAAAGTAACTGGAATAATTTCATTCTGTTTTGTTTCCTTCAAGACTCGGGTTGTGCACCTTTTTGTAATGGCTTGATCACTTTTTATTTCTCCAATTCCACCTTATGGGATTGGATATCTAATTTTTTTTGGTGCAGACAAGATGTGACAGCATCAATTTTAGTTATCCATGGCCTACCCAAAAGTTCGTTGTAAGGAGAGGGTTCATCTATTATCAAAAAGATGTATGAGTAGATGACTGGTGGTGGTTAGATGTCTAGAATCATAGTGCCAATTGTTATATATGGCCCCATTGAAGATAGAAAAGACTTTTGCATTTTTTATGATAAGTGGCTTTAAATTCATCTGGTTGATAGCCGAAAGTTGAAGTATCTTGGCCTCACTTCCCTCATCTACATGAATTCTATCAACCATAGCATGAGAAATCTGAATTTTGACGATGAGTGTTTCCACATGTAGTTGATCAAGGCCCTGCAAATCTCTTTTGGTGTAGCCGATCATCTGATCTTCAGTTGAGGAGCCAGCTGTGGGACCGATGACAAAAGAGTTACTGACTGAGGAAGTGATCAACACTTGGGCCACCGATGTTGCTTGTTTGATATTTTCATTACTAAAGAGACCAAGGAGTTAAGATGGAACTAAAATTACATTGATTCTTATGACCTTCTTTAAGGGTTCATTGGTTGCATCCCTCTCCTCAATTTGTTGAATAACTTTTTTGACCACATACTCTATACAATGTCTTGTTTGGGCTAACTCCTCAAGGTGGTCTTTCCATGCTCGACATTCCTTTGTCAAATGACCAGTGGCTCCATGGAATGCACAATATTTGTTTAGATCTCCTTTTGGGAGCGTGCTTTACACTTGGTGGCCTCTTTAACCAAGGTTTGTTCTTTATCTCATGTAGAATTTGATTGATCGAAATGGAGAACTTTGTGCATGTTCTCCCAGCTGAGGAGTCTCTTGTTGGGGAGCACGTTCTACACTTGTCACCCTTGTTCCTTTTACCCTCCTTTTGATATGCATTCTTTTGTGTGGGTTGGCTATCTTCTTGGATGCATCTGGAGCCTTAGTACTACTTTTTTTGCCATCTCATAACACATAGCGTTTTACCATGCCGAAAACTTCTACAAGAATTTTGCCAAGTTTCATGGCTAGCTCACCATAAAATAGGTGCTCTGCGGGCAAACCTTTATTGAAAGATGAGGATGCAATTTGGTCATCACACCAAACTATGATCGCCCTTTTTGCCTTGAATCGTTTGATGAAGTCTAGATCGATCCATTTGACATTTTCTTCATGTTGATGAAGTGGCCAACATGTTTTTTGATGGTCTGGTAGGATGAATATTCCTTTATGAAAACAAGGGCAGTTCTTCAAAGTTGTTGATCGACCAGGGGGTCAAAGTGAGGAACCAATCTTGGGCTACTCCTTGAAAATTCATAGCAAATACTTTGCACATGAGTAGGTGATCATTTTTTCATAGTCATGATACTTCGAAAATGCTTCAAGCGTCTCTCAAGATCAAAATCTTCTTTGAAAGGGGTAAAGGTTAGTGTGGTAAACCTTGCCAGTGGAAAATCCCTTTCATTGTCATCTGTAAAAGATGAAGTGTTCACCAAGGCTACCTCTCCGCTAAAGCATCATTTGGAATCCCCATGCTCGCAAGTTCCTCAATTGGTCATTGACCATTCGTGCCACCTCATCAACTCCAAAGGGCCTGGGTGTATCCTGCTGATTGGCTGCTTGGTGGCTTTGGTTATCAGTGATGGATGACGCCTCATATTCTGAATTCGGTTGTGACTCGCCTGCATGTGAATAAGGTAGAGTCTCAATGGGATTCACCTGAAAGCTCTTCCAGATTTGACGAGTCTTTGAATCTGGTATTTGTGACAAGTTAATACAGTGATCCAGAATTGGTCTTCTATATTGTTCATGTCCATCGAGATTTTATCTTTTGCACTGACCACTCATATATGGCATCATCGGCGACCCCAGCCTTGAGTGCACAGTTGCTTGGGAGCCTAACTTTGAGAAGACTCTCGTTTGAGGCACGAGCTTAGAGTGCACATTTGTTTGTGGCCCAAGTCTCAAATGAATGCTACCAAAGGGATTATTTCCTCTTACTGGGTGACTACTCCCCCCCCATGCGCATGATCAGCTGGCAGATGATGATGTGTCTTCTGCCTTGGTTGTTTACTCACCAATCGCTCTACTACCCGAGTTTGCTCCTCCAATATTTTAGTCAAATTGACGATCCGACTTGCAAGATTTTCTTGTTGTTTCATCTCCATTGGGATAGGTTGTTGTGCAGAAGATTGCAATTGATGGTCTGTCGGCAGTCGCAGAGTGGATGTCAAGTCGTTGGCAGTTGAATTTGTTGAGGCGATGGTGGCCTGGTACAGGAAGAAGCAATTAACATGGACCGCCCAATTATTGAGGATTGTGTAACATCATTTTTGCTAGTTTGGTTTCAAGTTCTCACCATTGTGTTGAAAAAGAACTTCAAAAATAAAAGTATATACGAAAGAAGATTGGAAGTGAATGAACGAATAAATTTTTTATAAGGAAGAACGCTTGGAATGAGTTTGATTCAAGCTCTCACGAAAAACACCAATTTGTTTATGCAAATTTTCACAGTCACCTACTGGTCACGCTACACAAGATAAACAAAGATTCTTGACACTTGTGTGGTGTCAGTCTCCGATGCCAAGTTAGAATAATATTTCTGAAAAAAAAATGTTTTCTTCCTCTATGTTCTAAGAGAATATAGATTCAGAAAAAGAGTTACCTGAAAATAACTTGGATTTGGCTATTACAGAGGCGGAATGAGCCCTTTGCTTGCAGATGAGTGAGACATGTGACAAATCCGGAGCCGTGGATGGTTGTAACTTCTTATTGATAGTTGCTACTTCCCTTGTAGTGGAAAAGTTAGTGGGTTAATGGTGTTGTGCGCCACCTGGCACACTAACTCAAGTAAATGTGGTCGAGTAACTTCCAATGGAGAGGTGTTTCCTGCAGGATCGTGTGCACAGCTGAGCATGGTGGTTGGCGCCGAACATTATTCATTTGCTGAGAAAAAAATGTTTTGTCGAGTTGCATTGGGCCAGACTTGGGCTATCTGTACTTGTATCCAATTTAAGTTGTACATCTTTTATGGATAATTTCCAAACTTCTCAGGGACGACCTAGATTTTCAGACTTTCTTACCCTATTGGGTGAAAAATTATTTTTGGGATTTTGTTGAGTTTCCACAAACACGGGGGATCCTCAAAAAGACCAAACTTAGGTCTTGAAATAACAAGTAAAATGCTTCCTAGGTTTCGACTCTAGATAATTTGGGCTAGATGTCTCCCTTAGTTCCTTCATCATTTCTCAATATGTTAAGCATTTGCTTAAGCCATGACCATCCAGGGTCAATAACAACCTCAGAGACTCCTAACAAGACGAGGATGGGGCATCACGCAGAAATCGCCTTTTGGTGGCTTTTTGGCATGTTGCTCTTGTCCCCTCTCAGTCTAAGCATGTCGTTGCTTTAGAGCCTCATTTTCTTTACATCCCTAGTAGATCCTCAGCTAAATGCAGGGTTTGATCAATGGTTAGAATTAACACGTTATGCTTTTGCAAAATGAAGTTCACTACGTCAAAATCAAGGATTGTGATTTCGTTTTTCGAGTTAATTTCGGTCCCCCAGTTTAAAGAAATATTTCATGAAATATTTCGTTTTGTGTAGAAAAAATGTAAAAATTTCGATTGTGATTTCGAATTTAACAATATAAGTTATGTATTTTAAACTCTTAAACACTATATAAAAAGTCTCACATTATTCGTAGTGTCATACATACTACATATTACATAATAAGTTATGTATTATAGCATGTTAAATATACGGAGATTAAAATATTTATTTCTTTTCTCAGAAAGATTTCTACATATTTCAGATTTTGAAAGAGATTTTGGTAACTTCAAAATAGAAAATATTTCGTGAATTTTCGACATATTTCGAGAAATCACATTCCTTGGTCAAAACCAAACGAAATATGAGTCTTTAATCTTTATAATATTGACTACTTAAAACAGTGTAACATGTTTTTTTTCACATAATCCCAATTCCACCAGCTTTCTTGTCAAAGATAGTATTTTCATTGAATGACACCAAATGTTTGTAAATTTTTATTAGTAACTTTTGGCTACTAGAATGTTTATCATTTGCTCTAAACTGTTCCTGCTCAAGATTTCAAGATGGAAGAAATCCACAAGAAGGCAATCCAATGTTCAACATAGTTTTCGGAATGATAACAGAAATTATATTATTTACACTTGATCTAACCTCTTGGAGGTTTTCCATATTTTGTCGGATGGATACCCTCTTCTACTAAGGGAGTCTCCCTCTATTTATAGCGAAGTTTTGGCGCTTCCCATCTTTTTAGGATATTCTATTTGTTCCTAGGACATTCTAATGTGGAACAATTTTCTATTTTCCAAAATATTCCGTAAATTAACAATTTGTTAAGAAGTATATGATATAGGATATCACGTCGTCTTAAAATATGATTCTAGTGTTGCTTATCATTTGATGAAATTTAAGTCTGACTGTCTCGTCATCTAAAATTTTTTGTAGTGTCTTAAGAAATTTTGTTGTAGTTTCCATAATGGAACATAAAATTATTTGCATCGTTTGTTGCATATTTCTTTGTGTGAAATGACCTCAAAATAGTACTATTGTCATTAAAAAAAATAGATTAATTATTAATTTATTGATTAATAGTGAACTGGGTAATTAGTAAATTCTACTTAGTCCCAATACATTACTTCTTCTGAGAAAGGTTGACGAATTTGAAACATTTTACAACCAAGATCACAAGAAATAGACTAACTCAACGCTAGAGTAGCAAAAGAATACACGGATTGACCTTTTTCAAAGGGATAATAGTGCAAAAGATATTTGTTTGCATAGATTAATTATGTCGACAAGTTCATATACGATGTGTGAGCCATTCAGGATGCCATTAATTTGAGAGCTTAATTTCAGTCTGCCGGGTCCCAAATTTTGAATTTTTTTTTTTTAAATTTAATTTTTTTCTTCTCCTTGACAAAAATTTGAATACTAGTGTTGGAAATGGAAAGAGCTATGTGGACTTGGTTACAGTAAAATTTGATTAAAAAAATTCACATATAGGTTGAGTAAAGCACAATTTTTTTAATAAACATCAAAATAGACTGTTTTACTTTGAGAATAGAAGGGCCTTATAGAATTTCTCGTGGCCTAGATGACACCAAACCAAATAAATCTTTAGATATTCTATGGTTTCAGGTTTGTGTATCAAACCAGGTCTCGGCCTGCGCTTACAAGGAGATTTTACCCATAAAATAATTATCAAGTGCAACTTCAAAATATGTATACCATTTTTGTTGGATTGACTGTTTCAATATAACTCATGATCCACCACTCTCAGAAAGCAACAAATTTAATAACTCCATTAATTCCCTTTGGAGGTGGCAATATCTTGGGAAATTCGACAATAAATCCTACACATTTTCTACAAAGATATTTCGAAGTAGGTAGATCATAACATTAGTCAAACTCGAGATTATATATAAGTTATATCGTTGAAATTATGTTTTCTATATGTATATATACAGTAGCATGCATTCATATTAGAAACAAGTTGTACAGAGTGACAAAGACTTTGTCAAAGTTTAGCCAATTAAGGCGTTAACTACAGCAACTCTTTATATTCATTCTTTTACAATATTGTAGTGTAGAGGATTGATATGGGAGTTGTTTTTATCAAGTGGTCTAATTCACCATAGTAGTTGATTACTGGGGCAAAGAAGGTAAGTTTTGAGCTATAAAAGGGGTCCAAAGGGGGTGTCTTAAGATCATCAACCAAAGTTCCATTTGGCAATGAAGAGTAGTGTGGGAAGTAAAGGAGCCTCAATGGCTTCTCTGTTTGCAACTGCAATTTTTGTTTTGTTAGTTTCTCTTAGCTTGCCTCTAGAGACCACTGCTGATAACCATTACTCTTCTCCTCCATCACCTCCACCTGTTTACAAGTACGAGTCCCCTCCACCACCAGTGTACAAGTACAAGTCACCACCACCTCCTACTCCAGTCTACAAGTACAAGTCTCCACCACCACCAGTCTACAAGTACAAGTCTCCACCTCCTCCTACACCAGTATACAAATACAAGTCTCCACCACCACCAGTGTATAAGTACAAGTCACCACCACCACCTACTCCAGTCTACAAATATAAGTCTCCACCACCACCCATTTACAAGTACAAATCTCCACCTCCTCCTACACCAGTATACAAATACAAGTCTCCACCACCACCAGTGTACAAGTACAAGTCACCACCACCACCTACTCCAGTCTATAAATACAAGTCACCACCCCCACCCGTTTACAAGTACAAATCTCCTCCTCCTCCTGCCCCAGTCTACAAATATGAATCTCCACCACCACCAATATACAAGTCACCACCTCCTCCTACCCCAGTCTACAAATATAAATCTCCACCACCACCAGTGTACAAATACAAATCACCACCACCACCTACTCCAGTCTACAAGTACAAATCTCCACCACCACCTACTCCTGTCTACAAATACAAGTCACCACCACCCCCAGTCTACAAATATAAGTCACCTCCACCTCCAACTCCAGCTTACAAATATGAATCACCACCCCCACCAGTCTATAAGTACAAGTCACCTCCTCCTCCTCACCACTACTGAGCATACTCTTTGGAATGCAATGGTGAGATCATGAACTCCTGAAGATGGTGAATTCAGAATAAAGAGAACCAATGCTGATGTTCTAAGATTGAAGATTGAAAGCCTCGTTATGTTATCTTTTGATTAGTTCCATTTTATGTAATTCGTCTGATTAGTGATTATTGTGTTAGACGATGGTTTATGCATGCAGGAGTTGTCATCTTCTGATGAGTGAATTTGAAATAAATAAAAGTTTTTTTCTACCCAATTTGATTCATTATATGCAAGATATATGGGTTACAGCCAGTATAATCTACGTATGCAGGCATGTTGATGGCCAAGTATAAATGTAGCTATCATAAATAAAATGAAGAGGATAAAAGATTTTTTTTTTTTTAATTAATAGTGTAAGTTTGCAACCAAAAGATATCCAGGACCCTTGCATGCATTCAAATGCGAGTTTCACTTTTCAATCCCTGTTTTCTTGGTCGATATTTCAGCCAGGCTAAAAATTGGTCGCAGAAATTTCTCCTAGTGTGTTGGCTGTAAGCCTGTAACTCATAAGAAATAAATGGATAAATAATAAAACAAAAAATAACTAATACAAAATAAAAAAAGAGGGAAGGTTAATTATCTATTATATGATTTTCCTTTTCTATTTTCTAAGCATGTGGAGGGAGATTTCATCATTGAAACTTTAGGGTAAGCCTCAATATCTACCCTTAAACCTTTTATAAAAATCTTTTAAAAGAATGATCGGGTCACTGCCTAACCCCCTTCCCCTCTGGAGTGTTTTCCTATTAATAAGAAAAAATATTAAAATAAAATAAAATGAAAAAACTCTGGATTGCAAAATTTCTGCTTTTCTTTCTAAAAGCCAACCCAATTTCTACTAAGTTTGTGAACCATTAATTGGGTGAACAGTTTCTCCTCCCTCCCTTCTTTTCACTCTTCCACTGCCTTTTTTTTTTTTTTAATTTTTTTTTTATCAAAAATGTAGTCACCAAATTAGGAAATTTAGTCTATGTATTGTCAAGTGGCAAAATTAATATCTACTTAAGCATGCGGTGAACATTAACATTTAATGTTAAAAAAAATATAGTTCATGAAAGGTAAAAACCAATAAATCTGATGATACATCAAAATTGACCGTCATCACAGTCATACATGTGACAGAAAACACCCATCACGAGGATCTGGCGTCCCATCTGGAAGTTAGCTCGTAAAACCCAAGAAGGTTAAAAACCAATCATAAAGGCCCAACATGGCCTCATTAAATGAAGACGTAATCGAAGCCCAAATCTAGGCCCGCACGAATCAAAGCCCAAATCTAGGCCTGATACGAGTTCTCTCATAAAAAAAAGGAACGTTGCACAAAAAAAGAGTCATGGAGGGAGTTATGCCTCCACGGACGGATCTCCATAATGGAGACTGTTATGAGAAACATCTCATTCCGCTGTGCTTCACATGCTTAAGTCACACAGAGAAGTAACCGCGACCATTATAAAGGTAATTAAGGGGAACATTCGACAAAGGTATGCAACTTTACTGAGTTTTGTCCACATTTATTTTCTTCTTCAAGCAGAGTTGTTGACTTAAGTATCGGAGTGCCTTCGGGCCACCAATGAGGCGGTCTTTGGCAGTCTAACATATGTTTTGTAGATCAAACTCACATAGTCACAGGAGGACAAGATTTGGACGCATCAGTTTGGCAACGTCCGTGGGGAACAATGAGTTTCCTTTCTAAAAAGAAGATCCACAGTGACAGTAAACAATCAACGAGCTATCAGAACAAATGACACACTTTACAGATCCTCAACCCAACGACGATCACAATAACCCTCTTACTAGAAACAATATAGCGCAAGCAGCTTGCGAACAAGATGCAACTCAGACCATCGGGCCAATTGCACCCGACAATCGAGATCCTCAGCATGCAACAACTCAGACAACCTAGACATCCGACGACACTGCCATGGATCCTTGGGTAGACCTGCTTATGGTCCAAATGAACCACTTGACAAAGATGTTGGAAAAACTCACCCATGAACGCATTCAGTCAGCTGATCCTATACAAGCGCCGCCCCAGCAAAACTCCACCAACGGAACTTCAACAGGGAAACCTCGAGAGCAATAAACTTCCTCAGGGTAAGACTCCACAGAGCGATGGAACACCTGCTGAAATCCCATTCAGAATTGGAGTCACTAATCCCAACGTATTGTATGAACTAGCCAAGCCGCTATTCTCCGACGCCCTCATGATAACTCCCATGCCAAAGAATTTCACTCCACCAAAGTTCAAAGTATATGATGGCAGCACTGACTCAACATATCACTTGAGGCACTTCCACTACATGATGGCGTTGAAGGAGACTACGAAATCAATTTTGTGCAAAATATTTCCGACTAGTCTTACCTCCACAGCAATGAATTGGTTCAACAACCTACCACTGAGGCCAATACACTCCTTCCAGGAGTTAGCCATCGCCTATTTCACGAGATTCAGTGAAAATCGGTGGATGAGGAAAAGACCACACTACCTCCTCCATATCAAACAAAAGCCCGAAGAAATGATAAGGGAATACATCATCGTTTCACTAACGAGCTGATAATGATCGATGGATGCAGCGATGACACAACCACTACTACTTTCATCGTTGGGCTAAAAAGATGCCCCTTTTTTAAGCTCTCAACCTGGAAACCCCAAAAAGCATGGCGATCCTATTGAAAACAACCCAAAAGTACACTTCTCTCGAGGAGATGAAAGCTGCCAGGAGGAAAAATGTAACGACCGATCAACAGAGTACTATATTGTTCGTTTTGGTCCCAAGGTCCGCACAACTTTAAAATGCGTAGTACTTTGTAGATCCAAACTCGTACATATATAGTACATCACACTCTCGCACTTAGGTGATGTGGGATTATGATCTCCCATTTATAGCTTGCCAATCCTCTTGGGATTCATGGACTCTTAGGCTTCTCTCGCACCCTCCCTCAGGTTCGTCCACACAAGAGTATCAACGTCCTTGTTGGCACACTTCTAGCTGGGCCAGACTCTGATACCATTCTATCACGACCTGATCCACAGAGTACTATATTGTCCGCTTTGGGCTCAAGGTCTGTATGACTTTAAAACGCGTAGTACTTTGTAGATCCAAACTCGTACATATATAGTACATCACCTTCCCACACCCAAGCGATGTGGGACTATGATCTCCCCTTTGTAGTTTGTCAATCCTCTTGGGATCCATAGGCTCTTGGGCTTTTCCCGCACCTTCCCACTCAGGTTTTCCCACACAAGGGTATCATAGTCCACCCTTTGGGAGCCCAACGTCCTCGTTGGCACACTTTTGGCTGAGTCGGGCTCTGGTATCATTCTGTAACGATCTGATCTACATAGTTTTATATTGTCCGCTTTGGGCCCAAGGTCCGCACGACTTTAAAATGCATAGTACTTTGTAGATTCAAACTCGTATATATATAGTACATCACCCTCCCGCACCTAGGCGATGTGGGACTATAATCTCCCTCTTTGTAGCTTGCCAACCCTCTTGGGATCCATGGGTTGTTGGGCTTTTTCTGCACCCCCTCAGGTCCGCCCACACAAGGGTATCACAGTCCACCCCCCATATGAGCCCAACGTCCTTGTTGGCCCATAGAGTACTATATTTTCTGTCACGATCCGATCCACAGAGTACTATATTTTCTGCTTTAGGCACAATGCCCGCACGACTTTAAAATGCATAGTACTTTGTAAATCCAAACTCGTACATAAATAGTGCATCACCCTCCCACACCCAGGCGATGTGGGACCATGATTTCTTCTTTGTAGTTTGTCAACCCTTTTTCGATCCATGGGCTCTTGGGTTTTTCCCGCACCCTCCCCATCAGATTCGCCCACACAAGGGTATCACAATAACGACCTGATCCACAGAGTATTATATTGTGTACTTTGGACTCAAGGCCCGCATGGCTTTAAAACGTGTAGTACTTTGTAGATCCAAACTTATACATATATAGTACATCACCCTCCAACACCCAGGCAATGTGGGACTATGATTTTCCATTTGTAGTTTGCCAACTCTCTTGGGATCCATGGGCTCTTGGATTTTTCCTGCACCCTCCCCCTCATGTCCGCCTACACAAGGGCATCACAAACAATTACCAAGAAAAGGGATAATCATTCAAGGAAATAGAAAATGAAGGAGGAAACAAGACGAGATGAAGGACCTCGGGAGGATAACATTCATTCAAAGAAGCATCAGATTAGCGAAAGAACCAAATCTAACCAGCAAGTGTCTGGGAAGCTGCAGTCAACATGACCCTGACACGAGCGGGTAACAAATGTGATGAAGAAGACATACAAACCATACACGACCTTGAAAATGAGCCGGGCCAATATACTGAAGCATATGACGAAATGGGATGACATCAACTGGCTACTCAGGATGAGAAGAGACCCGGAAGGAAGAGACAAAAGCAAATATTGTTCCTTCCATGAGGATCATGGGCACAATACCGAAGACTGGTACAATCTAAAAGATGTAGTTGAGTAATGGGTTCAGAGAGGACGACTCGACGTATTCATCGGAATGCCAGACAAGCAGCTCATGGGAATGGAAAAAGCAGATACCACTACGGGATCAAAAGAACAACCCATAAAACTAATATACGCCCTACACTGCATAGCCGGAGGCAACAAAATGATCAACCCAACTAAAAAACAGCTAGAAATACCTCCCACTCGAGCTGATTTATATCGAAGTAGGAGTACTAACGAAATTAGATGAACCATTTTACCAATGCACAGAACATTGAGAATTTGCACCGATCAACTAACACAATTCAAGGACCCTACCGACGGATGCAAGCCCAACCCGAATTTTCAACGACGTAATTGACGGCAACATACTCGACCAAACCTCGACAGTTGGTGTCGAACTTGGTGCTAACGTGAGCATGATTGCATAACTTGGCACTGATGTGAGCATGATTGGACGGGTTGGCACTGATTGGAAATACCAATACTGCTCAGCTCCCGGATCAGAAAGCACCTTGAGTCCATTAGATATGATGACGTATACAACGATCGAGCGAAGCATAACCTATAGCAAATCTGGCGAATGAAACATAGGCTATACAAGACAAAGCAGCAAAGACATAAATCTTTAACATGAGGTTTGATATCAACCAATCAAAGATCAGGAAAACAATGCAAATCACTTTTCAATCTAGCATAACTGCTCAAGAAAAACAATCATTAGGGTTGGTCAGAATATCCAGAAGGGAATATCAATAAAATTGCAAATCTGGAATCTCCATTTTACGGTCGACAACATGATAATGCATCAAAACTAAGCAATACAAAGCAATCGGCATACCAAGCCAAAAAAAAGACACAAGTCGGATATGTATAATAAACTTCTGGTCTTATAAACCACGAAGTAAGAGTTGGACGAACGAGTCAACTTAATTCAGAAAACCTCGAGTCGACCAACAAGTTGAACCAACGAAGTACGAGTTGAACAAACGAGTAAACTCAATTCAGAAAACTTTGAGTCGACTAGTACGTCGAACCAACGAAGTAAAAGTTGGACAAACGAGTAACCTTAATTAAAAGGCAACTTCGGGTTGAGTAGTATGTCAAACCAACAAAGTAAGAGTTGGAGGAACGAGTTAACATAATTCAGAAACCTTCGGATCAACCGATGCGTCAAACCAATGAATTAAAAGTTGGACAAACAAGTCAACTTAATTAAAAGACAACTTGAGATCGACCAATACGTCGAACCAATGAAGTAAAAATTGGACAAACAAGTCAACTTAATTAAAAGGCAACTTCGGGTCGACTAATAAGTCAAACCATCGAAGTAAGAGTTGATCTAACCAATCAACCTAATTCAAAAAACTTTGAGTCGACTAGTACGTCGAACCAACAAAGTAAAAGTTGGACAAATGAATCAACTTAATTAAAATGCAACTTTGGGTTGACTAGTACTTCAAACCAACAAAGTAAGAGTTGAATGAACGAGTCAACTCAATTCAGAAAACTTCGAGTCGACTAAAACGTTGAACCAACTAAGTAAAAGTTGGAGGAATGTGTCAACTTAATTCAAAGAGCTACGGGTCGACCGATATGTCGAACCAACAAAGTAAAAATCAAGACGGAAAAGTCAACTTGCTCGAGTAAGCTCCAATGCATCAGGAAGAAAGGATAAAGTCAATCCATCTCAAGACAACTAATGCGTCAAAGCATGAAAATAGCCATAAAATAATTTGAGTGAAGAAAGTTTGACATGCAATTCACACAACTACAACTGGACTAAAAAGGAACAAACAACACACAACGAGTCGACAAGATAAACTATGAAAACATGCAATACCAAAAAGGGAAGCTTTTTTCATTAATAACACTATTTTGTTATATCCGGAGAAGAAGATGAAGGAGTAGGAGAAGAAATAGAGGCAACCACAGTATCGTTGGCAACATCATCTACAGGAAAAGGCGAAGTTCTCTCTTCAGAAAGAGAATGAAGCAATGGCTTTTCAACCACTGGAGCGCTCGAAGGGTCCGGGGAAACTTCTTCACTGTCATCATCTTTGAAAGCTTGATCAACCAAGTGGCGGTACTTGGACAAATCCGAACCGAGTCCCTCGATATAATCAAGAAGCTCAACCCGCCCATCAACAACTTGTTTCCAATCTTCAGCCTCCACAATGCGATGCTTGTCCTTAGAAGTAGCGAGTTTTTTTTTACCACGACAAGTCGTCCCTCAGCGGTGGTAAGCATAATGAGAATATTTTCCTTGACATCGTCGAGCGTAGCTGTCTACTATTCCACCCGCTTCTCAGCAATATTACTGTCAATGGATTGTTCAATCGCAGCATGTGAAGCCTCATCATAAGTTGCCTTCTCGGTGGATAACTCCTTCTCCACATCACATAAATGAACACAGACCCCATCCAACTTGGTCTTCAAGGACTCAAGCTCAGATGTAGACTTATCCCGTACACTTTCTGCTTGAATCAACGAAGTCCGAACAACACTGTCAGCTTTCTCTGATTCTGCGCATTGTGCTTTCAACACGTCGAATTAGGAAATGACATGAGAAAATACTAGCAACAGTGTTGTCGACTTTCTCTCCAAAGAAACCACCTGATCACGACCACCTCGATAAACTGAGCCCATCACCCTTGCATAGGTGAGATGTCATCCCGTCCATTATCTGCTCAATACCTTAATCAAGGTAATTGTTTGGATCCACTACAGGCATCGAAAGTCTTTCCACTGACCGCATGTGTCATTCATTATCAACTTGAGCGCACCATCTTGCATGTCAAGCTAAGTAAACCAACAAAACTTACCGTCTGACTTGATACAAATATCTTTTGAGCTAGGCTCAGTCCAACTAACTCGTTGATGAAAAACACGGGGATCCGGAAGCACGGAGGAACCACCCCCAACAGCCGGATGTGCGGGTGGAACGACAGTGACAACGAAAAAACCACTCTTGCCCTCCTGGCGCAGAGCAACCATATCATAAATGGGTCTAGTAGTGGCAGCAGGAGCAGGAGAGTCCAAACGAACATGAGAAGAAACTAAGAATTCGGCCACATCACGGACGTTAATAGAAGGAGAAAGAGGAGGATGACTTTGAAATTCTGACCATTACAGACAACCTTTTTAGATTGCTCCACCACCAACTGAAGCATTTTATCATCAATAGTCCGATGATCATCGTTAGACCATTCAACAACGTTCGAAACACCATAGGCAGAGAGAAACATCTTTTCATTATCGTCCAACGGACGAGTACTCTCTTTCTCACTCCTTTCCAGTACCAACCTCATCTCCTCTGCCTCGTCAAGGGATGCTCAATCCTCTTTTATGGCATTGTCGCAGAAAGAACTCGAACGAAAGGTAGCTTCCATAACATCCTTGCCAGAAGGACTAGGACGAGATATAGTCCGAGTAGTGCCACGAGCACGAGTAGAGATTCGTTTCTTCCTCGGAACCCAACCAGGATCTACCGACAATCGCTTCGATGGATTAACGAGACTCGCAAGCTTCCTCTTCCTGGAGGTCAGGCCTACGACATTGACAAGAGCATCGAGATCCGTAACACGCCTGTCCGAACTCTCTTCCCAAACAATGCTAGCACCACTAACGCCAGTACGAGGAGGCCGAGCAGCGATATCCTCAGCATGGGATTCAGTAAGCAAGGCTCGCTCTGCTTCGTTCATGGTGTACAATCCACTACGATCCAAGATGTCCTTAGAAATAAATGCCTCCACAGGGAACTGGAGAAGCTTCAAGAATTGGTCACTGATCCTCCGCTCATTCGCAGTCAACTGGAGATCCTTCCATTTGTTAGGAACTCGGAATGATCACAAAATCAGACAAATTCGCAGTTGAAAGTAGCCAGAGTTAACAGAAGCATAATACCAGGACCTCGACCAATCATGGATGTCATCATTAAGCTTCACGAAGGAAGCAGATATCCTTGGTCACCATCAGACCAACAACCGAATGTAGAACCCTCACAATCAAAGAAATGTCAGATAGAATAGCCCTCGCATAAGAAGAAACCATGACTTTCCAACCATTAGGACCCATTTGGACAGGAAAAATGCCCAAAAAATTCAGATACTCTCAAAACAACTCTGAAACTGGGAATCGAATGCCAGAGAAAAACATGCACGGATACAACGCAACGTACCCGAACTTTGGACGACGAGGACTGTTGTTCTTCCTAGGCAAAATAATCTCAAGGTCGGGTCGCAAATTATAGTCAAAACGAAGGTTGTCCAACGTCACTTGAGAAGCTTTATTGGGAGAAAATAAGCCTCACAAGTAGCTAACAGCTTACCGCTTAATTTATCGCCAACAAACATCATTAAAGAATGGAGAAACAAAGAAAACGAAGGAAGAAAAGAGTCTTAATTTCAAAGATAGCGTAAAGAGGAAAACAAATCCATCACGCCCCCTTTTATAGAGGCAAGCAACGAAGGGACTGCTCATGGGACAGCGTGCGAGATATGATGGCTACGTGAAACCCAAAAATGTGCGCAAAAACGAATCGGCGAGCAGGAAATCGAGACACCAACCCACAAAAAGTTGTTGACAACATTAAATACAGGGCAATGATGAAATTGAAAGACCAATCGTCACAAAGTTAGTGGCCACGTTGGCATACCCACTAACTAAGGGGGGAGTAGTTGATGATACCTCAAAATAGACCGTCATCACAACCATACACGTGGCAGAAAACATCCATCACGAGGATCTAGCGTCCCATCTATTGGGCCAACTCGTAAAACCCAAGAAGGTTAAAAATCGATCATAAAGGCCCAAACAAGGACCATTAAAAGAAGACATAATTGAAGCCCAAATCCATGCCCAATACGAGTTTTCTCACAAAGAAGAGGAACGTTGCAACAAAAAGAGTCATGGAGGGAGTAACGCCTCCACGGACGCATCTCCATAAATGAGGGAGAAACATCTCCTTCCGTTGCGCCTCACATACTTAAGTCACATAGAGAATTAACTGCGATCATTATAAAAGGTATGCAACTTTAACTGAGTTTTGTCCAGATTTACTTCCTTCTTCAAACAGAGTTGTTGACTTAAGCATCGGAGTGCCTTCGGCCACCAAAAAGGTGGTCTTTGGGAGTCTAACATTTGTTTTGCAGGTCAAACTCACAGGAGGACAAGATTTGGACGCATCACATCATATTCTATTGAAGTACGAGTATAAGAAGTCGTACAAAAGAATTTAGGGGATTAGTGCGGCTCTTGTTATAATTACAACATACTATTTAAAGTACTGAAATTCGAGTGCAATAGACCTCATTCCAGACTATTTTACTCCTCCAAACACTAAACCGAAACTAATAACTTCGCAACACCAATCAACTTTAAAAAACAAAAGGAAAATATAATTTTTTCCTTAATAAAAAGTAAAAGAAGTTGATTAACATAAACATTTAACTAGAACAAAATCATATACGTCTCATTTGGTTCTTAATTTCTATAAAGTTGGGACACAAACATTGAAATCTTCATCAATCATATATGGAGCATCATCAAAATGGGCAAAATCAATAATAATATATAAATTATTTTCCTAATCTCCTTGCAACAAGTCGGTCACATATAAGGGGGACAGATTGTCTTTGCAAACTCTTACGACAAGATAACAAATTTGATTAGACATAAAATCAATCAGCAATTAATCCACATAGGGTTATGATTGAATAATGGGTAGAAATGCCATATTCAACACCTAAAGTGACTGAGAATCAACTTTTATTCACAAGTGGATTTTCTTCTACTTGCGTGAATTGAAAAAACACACTTTAAGGATGGCTTTTATGCGTATAAACCAAACACTTGAAAGATGTATTTTTCATTGGATTCCAAATAGATGGTAAAATCAATGAGTTCAACAAAATTTGCTCCATTTGGCACTCACTGAATCAAAACTCGTCCATGGAAGGAAAAAAAGATGAAGTTTGGTAGGTTATCTCAGTCACTTGTGGGGCACATTTTCCCCAACTTTGTTCACATTGACAGAGTCTAGGGGTTCTCGTTATGTTTACAAATGGGGGTGCCCAGTCCTTGCATGCATGATACCTGCTGTACTAATTTCTAACGTTTAAATAGTCAAACTGGCTTAAGATGCTAAGTACAAATTTTAGACTTTTCCATGGGTTGATAAGTCTAGGTTTATATTATTGTTTTCAAAAAAATGAGGGTTCTTCTAATAACAAATCTCATTTCGAGTTTTGGACACGCAAGCTTTGATTAGACAAAGTATTTTCAAAACACCGCCTGGCTAGATGTAGATGAATACCTAACCTTTTTAGTTTTGTCAAAGTATTTTCAAAAGATTATTAGTAATGTCTAAGAGATTTGGTGAAGCCATTGAAAATTGGGAGTCAATGGAAAAGTTGGAGTGCAGAGAAGAACAAGTCTACAATACACTCTGTTCCAATGCAAAACAAGAAGTGTCACCATCCATCAACCCTGCTATAACATATTCCAAGATAAGACCACAAGGATTTTGTGTAAGAAGCCCGGACTGACCCATAATATATGCGCGCTTTGAGGGTGATCGATGGTCCCATCCAATTAACACCTTTGTCCAATTAATCTAGAAAAGCTAGTTGTCTCGGCTGTGCTGTGCATGGAATGCAATTCCCTTGTGTACCGTGGAAAACGTCTTCCGACTTTTGTCCTTTCTCTCTCCATTCGCACCAATTTTTTCAACATTGCTTGAATGGGATAGTAATTTAATGCACAGTAACGTGAAACTCACGAATTCTCCCCTTTTATTCTATCTTTTCCAGCATTATTTGATTGAAATATATCTCCCCACTATCATATATCATTTGATTGTCATCCGAAAAAAAAAAAAAAAAAAAATTCCCAGCATTGTTTCACCCAGATATATCTCACCGCTACTATATATTAATCATTTTCATCAAAAAACCAAATAATAAATGTTACTATCTATTATGATAAAAAGGAGACCAAGTTTCTAAAATTTTATAAAAATAAATAAGGCAACTTAGTTATTTCCCTCTAAATATATATAATAGTATTTTATAGTTCTAAGACCAAAGGACACTTTTCTTAAATTCTTGATAAGTTAGGCTTTATTAAGTGAGCACATAATAAATTTTTTTTTTTCGGTCAAACAAGAAGATTTTTATTGAAATGGGAAAGATAACAACAAAAAGAAAGGTACAATCCTAAAGCAAGGAAAGCCACGACAAAAAAAACCCAACACATCAACTCCCTAAAACAGGAATAACAACCAAAACAAGTTTGATCAAGCGCCACCCAACAATCCTGAAAAACCAGTAGCAAAAACTAAAACACCACAAAGGAAAACCTAAACATTTGAGCAAGACAAAACTCCACCAAAAGCATAATCAAACTGCAAAAGGCGAGAAAGAAACCCCTTTTGAAAACAGAGCTTGCACCATGACCTAGGCCACCATGAAAAATTCAGACCAGAAAAATCCGATAACCACCGCTCACCACGAAAATGGTGAGAAAGAAACTCATCCTGAAAATAGAGCTTGCACCATGCTCAAGGCCCGGTCTTCATCTTGACTGAGATCCACCCCAACAATATTGCCAATATCTTTGAATGCTGAGCGAACTTCGTCTTCATCACTGCTAAGCTCTGATTGGAGTGGACGACGCCCTAAAAAATTAAGATCACATTCCCGCTTGGTTCTTGAACACTCGCCTGAAAAAATCCCAATGGGCTTATTAGAGGCGGCTTCGGTGGGATGTTGCTCATTCAAAGGAGCTTCAAAACCAGGTGGAACTCCCAAGTCAGTAGGCGTGGACGATCTTTCCTCAAGGTGCTCAACATGAGGATCAAAATCAGGTAGGAAAGGAAGACTTTGTTCTTGGATCGAGTCTGAATTCCTACTCTGTGCCAAATCAGTTGTGGTACTATTATCGAAATGGTCCACCCGCCCCAATTTCTTAGAAACACTCGATTTCACTTGCCTTTGTTTTAACATGAGAGTGGACCTGGTTAGAAAGACTGAGAAATTGGCCCAGATGAAAGATCGATCTCTTTGCGCCTTTTTGGCTTGTTTACGGGCCCTGTTATCTTGTTTTACAAACTTGTGAATGAGAAGGTCCAAATATAAAAATGTCCTTCCCACAACCTCGAGATATGAGATATGATTAGTAGCATCTCTATGTTCTTGGGCATTTTCCTAAACTCGACTCTTCTGCCCTTCCAATCGAACTCCAACTCCTAGTGAGTCAACACATCATTTCGAGTTAGCTACCGAGGTTGGAGAGATACTTGGAAGGCCTTTCCCCTTATCCAATAGACAATGTCGTGAGGACTCGACCAACAAAGATGCACTACATGGAACCAAACTCGGTTGCACAGGTGGTGGTCGCATAAGCTCTATGGCCTGTGGGAGAGAAGGGTCGGAAGAGACATGAGATTTAGGTTTCCAAACTTGATGTTGTTGTCTGCAAACGTTCTGTTGGGAATTAACAAACACTAGCATTGTGGATTGCCCACCTGGCAGTGCCACTAGAGACCAACAAATCTTGGAGTCAATCATCGACCTCGCCAAAAAGGCCCCATTAGCTCCAACAACATGTTCTACCTGATGAAGAGGTACCCCAAGAACTCTGGAGAGGAAATCAAACAGAGATGCTTGCCTAATATTAGTCGATTTCTCCGGCTCCTTCCTGACAGATGAAGAATTGGGATGACTGAAACTGTTGTTTGAAACCGCCTGATTATAAGATCTAGGACAAGGAGGGGGATGCGCATTGTGATGAGTAAGTGAAGTCCCAACTTTGAAAGTTTGAGGCCTGGGCATACACTACTTTTGGTGCATCAAAGTTGCCCCTGTCACTAGCTTGGCAAGAGTTAACCAGCTTTGCCATCTTGATCGGCTGGAACCCTCAAAGTCTTGGATCAAAAGCGCCAACCAACCATGATTGAGAGAAAACACCACCTCTATTTGACTCCTTCACCACCATCATCCACCGATTCCTTTCCTTCCAACTTACAAAGAAGTTGTGTTTGCCTGCTGCCACAACTTTTTCAAGCTGAGAACCTAACCAAATTCCCATATTAGAATCCAAGAAAACTTTAACCCAAAACCTCGTACTTGATTCAAAGAGGAAAAAACCATCAATGGTCTTTAGAGTTCCAAACTCATTCTCTTCGATTTTAACCACTATTTGACTATCATCATCAGATTCCATCTTCGTATCGATCCACCTCAAAATTGCCCCTTTCACTACTCCATGTAACACAGGCACCCGAAGATCTCTCTGACAACCATTGTGAAGTTAGTAGATCTCGCCCTCTGCGTCGGAGCAGGACCCGCCTTCGAGGCAGATATGGGTGTTGTTGGAGTAGATCCGTATGTTGTTTGAGTTGCAGAGAAGTAGCAACAAGAGGTACTTGGTGAAGAGAATAGTAGATCTGATCTATTGCCCAGCAAGAACACAGATTTTCCCTTTGAGTCGGAGTAGATCTTGCCCTCTAGTCACTAGTTTATTTCCCCAGTCACTCAGAGTAGATCTCGTCATCGCTCACCTCACCTGTGAAAAAAAACCTTCACCTCACTGAAATGAAGCCCTCACCTTGTTGAAGAGAAGCCCTCGCCTAGAAGAGAAACCCTCACCTCGTTGAAGAAAAACCCTCACCTCACCTGACTGAATAGTAATTTCACCCCCTTGTATTCAAAGTTTTCATCACTCGAGTTTTGCTGACCACGTGCACCCTTTCTACATGACAAAACTTTTTCCAACCACTTCCATCTCAAATGTAAATGGGGAGACTATGCATACTAGCTAGGCCCCAACTTTTTGACACTGTCATTTCGCAGTAGCTCCAACCTCTGTGAGGACGAAGCTATAGTGAAAGAGAAAAAAGGTAGGCGCAATGGCAGGCCGGTTGAAGACAATGACGTCACTTCTGCTACTCTTATTGGTTTCCCTTGAGAAGAAAATAGAAGGCTGGATCAACCTGCTATTAAGAAGAAAAAAGAGGTAAGAAAGAGGAAAAAAAAAGGAAAAAATAATGGAAGGGGGCAGGTGAGGGTCGTGCGAGGCGGGGCAGGCGAAGGTCGTGTGAGGCGGGGCAGCAACAGCAGTGACGCTATTATTCATGCTTGCTATTGGGAATAGATCGTAGAGGGAGAAAAACATAGAGGGAAAAAGGATTTTATTGGTGGTATCCTTTAGTAGGTTAAGAAAAAGGTGGTAGTGTCAAGGAGAAGATATAGTGGTTAGTGGTGTCAAAAAGTTGGAGCATAGTAGCTAGTTCTGATGAAATGAATAGTGAACTCCATATATTATTAATCTTGGACTTCAACAACGTTATTTAAAATTAGCAACCTAGAAAATAAGATTGACACCAACTATAGTTAAGCATTTGGGAAGCATATTAGCAAGAAAACATGCAAATAGGTACCTTGTCTCAAAGGACGCCCTTATGGTAACCACAATTGTACATCATCTTAGGAAGCGAACAAAGAAATCTCACAATTATAAACCTAATCAGGAAGCTGCAAGTTATGACTGGTGTTGAGCAGCAAAGTGATTGAGAATTATGAAAGTACAAAAAAATTAGTTTTAAATACAAAGCATATGAATTAATGTTTTTTGCAAGTTTAATCCAACCGTTGATCATTGCAAATGGATTTGCAAGGCAACTGCAAGAGTATTGAAATGACAAAACGAACACATAACAGTATGGGTTATGGGTATGACATTGCGTGGGTCGCGCCATTTCAATTGTTGTCTTAGCCATAGTCTTCATTTCACAGCTTGAGTGAATTTGGAGAGCCTCCAAGGCTAAACTCTGTTTGTGCACCTCCCAGCCTCCCCCGTTCTCGCTAGAAGGAGAAGTCAGATGAACTAATCAAAAATTTCAAAAAACATATATTAGCAACGGATGGATTTACTGAAGCTTCTCATCATCAAAGCTTATTCTCGATACTTTTGGGGTCGGCTACACTCCAAGCATTACGGTCTTCCCACATATCTTCGACTAATCCAATCTCAAGGATGTCTTCCTTTACTGCCTTCATCCAAGTTTTCAACGGTCATCCCCTCCATCTACATCCTCCATTAACTTGCCAATTTATACATTTTCTAATTGGCACCAAGTTTGGTTTCCTCCGCACATGACCAAACCAAATTAAACGTATTTCTCTAATTTTGTCCTCTATAGGCGCTACACCTAAGTGTCTCTTAATTCTTTCATTCCTAATTTTATCTTTACGAGTTTACCACACATCCATCTTAACATACGCATTTATGCTATCTCCATCCTATACGTATCCCATAGTAGCCCAACATTCTGAACCGTATAGCATGGTTGGTTGAACAATTGTCTTATAGCATTTCTCTTTTAACCTTGTAGGCATCCTTCTATCGCATAATACTCCTCACGTCATTATTCATTTCGGCCAACCATAATCCTAGGTCTACATCTTCTCCAATAACCCCATTCCTTTGAATTATAGATCCTAGATATTGAAAAGGCTCACACACTGGGACCCCACACCTTCGATCTCAATTGCATTACTCCTCCCTCGTGATTTACAACCAAAGTTGCACACTAAATATTCTATCTTTGATCGACTAATTCTAAAACCCTTACTGTCTAAAGCCTCTCGTCACCTAGCTAATTTCTGACCTAAACATTCACTAGTCTCATCATTTAAGGCAATGTCATCTGCAAGTAACATGTACCAAGGTACATTTTTTGTAGATGTCTAGTCAACTCATCCATGACAAAGCAAAAGGTATGGATTTAAGGCCGACCCTTGATGTAGTCCTACTGACACTGGGAATTTACCGGACATCCCACCTTCTGAGCGAACTTTTGTTATAGCCCCTTCATACATATCCTTAATGATATCTGATGCATCCAAAATCCAGTCTCCAAAAAGTAAAACCTACAAAACAAGTGTTAGATTGTCAAATACCACCTTTTTGGTGGTCGAAAGCCCTCTGATGCTTAAGTCAGTAACTCAGTTGGAGTTTGAGATAAAACTGGACATAACTCAGTTAAAATTGCATACCTTTGTTTAATGTTCCCTTTACCTTTTATAATGTACATTGTTAATTCCCTGCGTGACTTAAGCATGTGAAGCACAATGAGGGAAAATGTTCTCTGTAACAGTCTCCTCTTTTATGAGGATACGTCCGTGGAGGCGCAACTCCCTCCACAATTCTTTTTCTATGTAACATTCCTCCCCCTTGAGGGAGAACTTTATCGGGCCTGAATCTGGGCCTCTAATTATGATTTATTTTGATGGGTCATGTTTGGGCTTTCATTACTGGATTTGTCCTTTTTAGGCTATACGAATTGGCCTGGTCTTGGGATACTTGATCATTGTGATAGACGATCTCTGCCACTTGTGTGGCTGTGATGATGGTCTTATTTGATGTATCATCAGCTACCCCCCTAGTTAGTGGGTATGTCTGCGTGACCACTAACTGTGTGACGGTTGGATTTTCAATTCTACCACCACGCCGCATTTAATGCGATTACCGGCTATTTCTATGCCTCCAATGTCTCGTCCGCCTGTTCGTTTCGGCGTGATTTTTGGGATTTCGTACGACTGTCCTATCTCGTACATTTCTATGAGTGGGCCCTTCATTCTATCCTTATAAAATGAGGAAGTTGGTACAATGTTCTTTTTTACGTTCTCTTCGTTCCCTATTGTTGATTTCTTATTCTTTTGTTTTCGTCTCATAACGATGTCAAGCTTCAGGTTGAGCGGTGATGTGCTTGATGTTTGCGAATCTTACTACTTACCCAAGAGAGAGACGTGGACGACTCTGGATAGCATTCGTCATGACTATTCTCTGTCAGCCGATCTCGAGATCATCCTTCTTGAAGAGGACGATAGTCCTTGTCATCCAAAGACTGGATATATCGCTTTATATCCTAGCATGTTTGACTTCGGTGGCTTCTAGTTCCTGAGATCGTTTGGGAATACCTAGATTTGGTGGGTATTGCTCCTGCTCAAATGGTTCCTAATGGCTCGAAGGTGTTGATCGCAATGTTGGCAAGGTCATTTTATTCAAGATTCCTATGAATGTTAGGGTTTTCCACTCCTTAGTGGGATTCGGAATAAACGCTAATCGTACTTTCTATCTTCGTACTTTGTCTTGCGTCAAGAATTTGCAGGAGGAGTATAGGGGCTGGTCGAGGCCCTGGTTTTACGCATCCATTGTTTCTGACTATTTCAAGTTGCGCAATCACCAAATTTTGGGTTGTTTCAAGAGCAAAAGTGGAATGAACCGTCATTGTCATTGGAGGAGCGGGAGCTTTGACACCGATTTAATAAGTTTCCCCAACTCTCTATGGAGGATTTCCTTGCTTTGGACGCTATCACTCGTAGTGGTCTATATACCTTGACTAAGGCGAATCATGCAGAGTTTACTTTTCGGGAGTAACCGTCGCCTGTGCTAGTAAAATGGTCATGTTCGGAGGGGTCAGGGCATCCTCCACCTATTTGCGTTAGCGTTAGCGATGCAGATGTAGATCGGGAGGCGAGCTCCGTTAGGGAGCCTTGGGCTCTGTTGCTCTTGTTATCATTAGAGACCTCGATAATGTCGGCTCGAGCATCAAGAAAAGGAAGGTACCGAGGCCTCCTAGTCCTTCTAAGCTTCTGGTGATTAATCCTGGTTGTGTCCCGAAGAAAAAGAAACTTTCTACTTTGGTTCATGGTTCTACTATGGCTCCCCCTCCTTTGACATCTTTCGGGAAGAGTGGTCGTGACATTGCTGATCCTGCTACTCGGGAAGCTTAGGAGATGGACCAAGCTCTCGAGAGGAGCAAAAAAGAGGTTTCTCATCTATTGGATGCTCGTGAGAAGAGTTTTTTCTTTTCATATGGCTTATCTGGCTCTGTCAATCTATCAATTTATGATTCCCATGTCATTGACAACAAGATGTTTCAGCTTGGTGTTGAGTTGTCCAAGAATCCTAAAAGTAAAAAGACTTTGGACGACTTCGAGTTTGGACAACAAGATGTTTCAGCTTGGATTTATCTGAGCATTGTTTCTACACTAAGCAAGTATTCGAAGATGAAGAAGAATCCGTTCTAAATTCGCCAAGTGATCCTGTTGTTGAGGAACTGTCTGCTTCTCACCCGCTCGAGCCTGTGCCATCGAGTGATGTCATTGCTGACATAAATGTTGCTTCTTGAATACTTCATGTAATCTTTTCGGAAAGATCGATGAGAATTTCCTTTTCTTTATTGTTTGTACATAGTATGTCTTCCCGTTTAACTTGTTAGACTTAGCTTTTTGCTTTCGACATTCCTGGTAGAATCCTGACTTGTTCTTCAGAGTTTTTACAAATGTGTTTCGATTTCAACGTGTTGGTCGTGTAGAAGCTTATTACGAAATCTGACTTTTTGCGTCTAGATTTTGATGTCGTACGTTATAGCCGACAAGAAAAAGTTCGGCTGGTGGTACTTTATTACTTCATGGTTGATCAAACCAGAAGTTTCATGTTCATGCCCGACTTGTTTGTCCTGATGCATGTATCTAGGTTTTACTCATAGCTCGATACTTTGGTCGTGCTTTGTTCTTTTTCGAAAAAAACTTTTAGTCAAACTTCTTTTTCCCGACTAGACTTTTGTCGTTTGAACCCGAAATGGGAGATGTAAAGGAGTTTTATTGATAGTATGTTTTCAGGTGCTCTACATTCCACGGTCGTGGTAGAGGTTCCCCTTTCATATTTTCTAACTAGTACATCCCTGGTCTGTTGATTTTTATTACTTTGTACCGCACTTCCAAATTTGGATTCAGTTTGCCCACGCCTGGTTTCTTTATGTTGAGTTGTATTTTTCAGAGTACCCAGTTGCCGATATAGAAAGTATAGGGATTTACCTTTTTGTTATAGTAGTTGGCCATACGTTGTTGGTAGGTTGATGCCTTGATAGAAGTCGTTTCTCATTTTTCCTCGAGTAGGTCTAATCCGACTCTTAGTGCTTCTACAAGTATCATCGCTTCAGACCCATATGCGAAGGCGAAAGGAGTCCCTCATATTGGAGTTACTTTCATTGTTCCGTATGCCCAAGGGATTCTAGGTAGTTTGGTCATACATAATCCCTTTGACGCTTCAAGCCTCCTTTTGATTGCTTCTAGGATCGTTCTGTTGGTGACCCCGACTTGCCCATTTGCCTGTGGATGGGTGGGTGCCGATAAGTGTTGTTGGATGTTCAGTTTTTGCGCAACTCTTTAACCTTCTTGCCTTTGAATTACTTCCTGTTGTGACAATTACTCTTGGGATTCCGAATCTGCATATTTACCTTTCTAGAGGAATTTATTGACTTGGCCTTCTCCTATTTTTGCTAGCGGCTCTACTTCCACCCACTTAGTGAAGTAATTGATTGCAACGATGATGAATTTCTTTTCGTTGGACACAGGGAGTGGTCCCATGATGTCCATTCCCCATTGTGCAAACGACCAAGGGTGGCTTATCGGGATTAGATTCTGACCAGGCATGTGAGTGTATGGGGCAAATCTCTTACACTTGTCACAAATGCGAACGAGTTTATTTGCATCCACTGGTATCGTGGGCCAATAGTATCCCAGAGTCATTGCTTTGTGGGCTAGCGTTTTTCTTCCTAGGTGATTTTCACACGTACCATGGTGGATTTCCCATAGTAAACAATTAGCATCGTTGGGTGAGAGGTATCTTAATAGCATACTGGTTGCGGACCTCCTGTAGAGTCTATTATTGATCATTGTGTATCGTGCCACTCAGTTTCATAGTTTTTGGGCCTCTATCTTATCTATTGGATGTTTCCCGTTTGTTATATAGTCTAGAATTGGGGACATCCAATTGCTTTTCTGATCTGTGGTGCATGCCTCTTTTTTTTTTCCCAGTTTCGAACTTTCTTGCATAGTGACGAGTGAATTCTCATTTTCTTTCGTTCGTGATGCTTCCTCACTAATTCGTCAACTCTTTTATTCTCTACCCTTGCACACTGCCGAATAGTCACGATTTGGAGACTTTCTACCAGCTCAGTAGTCTTTTGGTGGTAGGTTTTCATTTGAACGTCTTTGACATGGAATTCGCTGTTCAGTTGATTGCTAGTTGTAGCCCGACTATCACTGTTTCGTATTCGATTTTGTTGTTCGAGGCTTTGAAGTTGAATTTTATCGCCTTTTCTAATGTTACGCCTTCCGAATTATATAGGATCATTCAAGTTCCGCTTCCCGCCTCGTTGGATGTTTCATCACAATGGAGGATCCATTCATGGGTGTTTTGCTTGGTTTGTTCCTCCCCATGGTTGCTTTTCAGTTGATGGTTGTCGTTGCCAATGAATTTAGCAATAAAATTCGCCAATGCTTGGGCTTTTATTGCAGTTCTTGGGGCATAACTGATGCCAAACTGCCAAAGTTCTATCGCTCATTTCACCATTCTTCCGGATTGCTCAGGTTTGTGCAGTACCGATCGAAGTGGTTGCTCAGTCATGACAACGATCGGGTGGGCTTGGAAGTATGGTCGTAGCTTTCTCGAGGATACGATCAGGGCGAATGCTAGTTTCTCCAAGGCCGAGTAGTTGTTCTCTGCATCTGCAAGCATTTTGTTGATATAATATACTGGTTTTTGTGCGCCTTTTTCTTCCCATATTAGTGTTGAACTCACCGCGTGGTGGGATACGGATAAGTATAGGTACAGTGTTTCCCTCGTGCTTAATTTTGATAACAGTTATGTACTCCCCTTGTACGCCTTCAAACTTTGAAAGGCTTTTTCGCACTTTTCATTCCATTTGAATGTTTTGTTTCCTTTCAAGATCTTGAAGAAAGGTAGAAATTTGTCCGAGGACTTGGAAATGAATTTGTTTAAAGCTGTTATTCTGTCGTTAAGACTTTGTACGCCCTTTACGTTCATTGGTGACTGCATGTTGAGAAGTGCATGTATCTATTTCGGATCAACTTTGATTCCTCATTGGTTGACCATGTATCCAAGGAACTTCTCTGACTCTACTCCAAATGTGCATTTTTCCGGGTTCAGCTTCATTTTGTATCTCTGAAGCTGTGAAAAGGCTTGTTTGAGGTCTTTGATGTGGTTCGTTTTGCGTGAGCTTTTGACCAGCATGTCATCGATGTATACCTCCATGGTTTTACCGATCTGGTCTCTGAACATTTGTTGACCAGCCATTGGTACATAGCTCCTGTGTTCTTAAGTCCGAACGGTATCACTTGGTAGCAGTACGTGCCTCTCTCTGTTATAAAAGATGTGATTTCTTGGTCGGGGGTATATCTGTATATGGTCGTACCCTAAATATGCATCCATGAAGCTTAGGAGTTTGTGTTTGACAGTGGCATCCACTATCTGGTCTATGTGTGGGAGTGGTAAACTGTCTTTTGGGCATACTTTGTTCAGATCATTATAATCTACACTGACTCTCCACTTTTCGTTTTTCTTCTTTACCAGCATCGTGTTAGCTAGCCAGTCTGAGTAGTGAGATTCTCTGATCATTCTTACATTTATCAGATGGTGCACTTCCTCGTTTATTGCTTGATTGTAATCAGGGGCTACTGGTCTTATTTTTTACCGGACCAACTTTTTGTCTGGATTGACTTGCAATTTGTGAGTGATGACAGATGGGTCTATTCCCACCATATTTTTCATCATCCAAGCGAAAACATCTTGGTTATCCTTCAACAATTGAACCAGCTTCCTGGCGAGTTCTGGATGGATTTTAATGCCAATCCGAACTGTTTTGTCTCCTCTGTCGTCCAAGTAGACCATTGTTGTTTCTTCTTCTTGTTTTCCAGTGTTTGGTCGATCCCTTGGATTGGTTGGGGTTGTATTATCATCCATGAGGTCGGGGTCTGTTTGACCAGATCGTTGCAGCGGCTCCTTTGGTCATTGCAGTTATTGCTAGAGCTTTAATTGTTGCATAATGGCATTTGCGTGCAACTGGCTAAACTCCTTTGATTCTTCCGATGTCATTGTCTGTGTGGTGCTTCAAGAATTGATGCATGGTTGACGATACCACACCCATTTTATATATCTAAGGCCTTCCAAGAAGCATATTATATGCGGATGGAGCATCAACTACAAGGAAATCTGTCAACAAGACTCGTTGTCTCCCTGGTTCTCCTACTTCCAGGTAGTTGGATCATTCTAATTGGCCGACACTGTTCTCCTCTGAAACCCACCATTGGTTGATTGTTGGGTGAGACCATTTCCTCGGTGAATCTCATTATGTGGAACGCCATTAAGTATAGAAGGTTAGCCGAGCTACCAGTGTTGACTCGTAGCCTTTTGATTTCCCATTTGGCTATTTATACTGAGATTACTAAAGCGCCATTATGTGGGAAATTGACTCCTTCTGCGTCCTCGTTGGAGAATGTCAAATTTTTCGGCGTTGTTCTGGCTCGTCGTGCAGAAGGCTCCTGGTATCTAATCTTTGCTAGTAAATTCTAGATTGATCACTTCTCGATTGGATAACTCTTTCTCTCTGATTGCGCCATGCAGGACGTATATTAGCTCCCCTAATTGCCCTTTTATTGCGATCGTTCTCCTATTGGACTCTTTCAGCTCAATGAACTCTCCAAGTCGCCCTTTTTGGATGTGGCACTCGATTTCAGTTTTTAAGTTGTGGCAGTCCTCGGTATCATGCCCATATTCATTGTGGAAGGAACACTATGTGTTTTTACTTCTCTTGTTTGGATCTCCTCTCATTTTGAGCGGCCACCTAACATCTTCCTATTTTGCTATAGTTTTGAGGACCTCGAGTCGATTCATTTCCAAAGTCGTGAACAATCTGCCCTCCGAATTGTAGTCTTCCAAGCCTTTGTTGATCGAACTCAGAATCGCCTTCGATTCGATGTCTTTTTGGTTGACTATTTTCTTCTCTAGGCTTGTCATTCTTTCGTCCTTTTCAATTGGATAAATCGTGTCTCTTTTCTGATTCATCCATCTTCCCGGCTACTATCATCTCCTCGAGGGTGATGTGCTTTTGAGCAATTTTCAATAGAAACACCATGTTCTTTGAGGGATCTAAGTTCAGAACGTCAAAGAAGGGGCCTCTTTTCAGTCTAATGGTGAAAGTAGCAGTGGCCGTGTTGTCGCTGCACCCATCGATCATTGTTAGCTCATTAGTGAAATGAGTAACATATTCCCTTATTGTCTCCTCGGGCTTCTGTTTGATGTGGAACAAGTAGTGCGACCCCTTCTGTCGATGAACCTCGTGATGAAGGCTGTGGCCAGTGCCTGGAAGGAATTTATTGATCTTGGTGGTAAACTATTGAACCAACTCATTGTTGTGAAAGTGAGACTTGTCAGAAACGTTTTGCATATGATGGATTTCGTGTTCTCCTTCAACGGCATCATGTGGTGAAAGTGTCGTAAGTGGTCAGTCGGATCGGTGGTTCCATCGTAAGCTTCGAACTTTGGTGAGGTGAACTTCTTTGTCATAGGAGTCATCATGAGTGCGTTGGAGAATGGCAGTCTGGCTAGTTCGTACAGTATATTATGGTCCGTGACTCCGATCCTGAATGGGATTTCAGCTGGGATCTCGCCGCTCTGGGGTCCCATCTTGAAGTGGTTTGCTACTTTTGAGATTTACCTGTTGAGGTTCTACAGGAACTTCGTTGGTCGGGTTTTGTTGAGGCGACGCTTGGACGGGGTCGGCGGACTGAGCATGCTCCTGGGTGAACTTTTCGACCATTTTGATCAAACGATTCATCTGGTTCATGAGTAGGTCTACACGAGAATCCGTGGTGGCGCCTCTAGATGTCTGGGATGTTTGAGCCACCTCGTGCTGCGGCTATCTGTTGTCAAGCATGGTCATCCCAACGTTCGTCGCTAGGTCTGCAGTGTGCGCTATCGGTGGCGCAGATTCTCCAATGGAAGAATTGCTTTGATTGTTGTCAGATTGATGGTCTGTAGAGTGTTCATTCATTTTAAAGGTTCCTTAATCGTTGATCAAGGTTGAGGAAGTTTGCCACTGTAGGCTATCTTCTTAAAAGAAAAACTTGTCGTTCCCTACAGACAGCGCAAAACTGATGCGTCCAAAATCCAATCTCCATTAAGTAAAACATGCAAAACAAGTGTTAGATTGATAAAGACCACTTTTTGGTGGCCAAAGGCACTCCGATGCTTAAGTTAGTAATTCAGTTGGAGATGGAGATAAAACTGGATAGAACTTAGTTAAAATTGCATACCTTTGTTGAATTTTTTTTTACCTTTTATATTAGTTGTTGTTAATTCTCTGCGTGACTTAAGCATGTGAGACGCAACAAGGGGAGACGTTCTCTGTAACAATCTCCTATTTTATGAGGATACGTCTGTGGTGGCGTAACTCCCTCCACAACTCATTTTCTATGTAACGTTCCTCCCCCTTGAGGGATAACTTTATTGGGCATGGATCTGGGCCTCAGATTATGATTTATTTTGACGGTCCCTATTTGGGCTTTCATGACTGGATTTATCCTTTTTGGGCTTTACGATTGGCCTGGTCTTGGGATACTTGATCCTCGTGATAGACGCTCTTTGCCATGTGTGTGGCTGCGATGATGGTCTTATTTGATGTATCATCAATATCGACATAACATTAAGACACTTTGTTCCTTCCAAGCACCCACCAAATTAACTTTCTGGGGACCCTCAAGCTTTCTCCAGATCAATAAAACCATATGTAAACTCGTACGTTCCTATCAATATTTCTCTATAATTTGCGTAAGCAAGAAGATGGCCTCCGTAGTAGACCTACCCGACATAAATCCAAATTGATTATCCAAAACAGTGGTAAAACTCCTAAGTCTTCATTCTATGACTCTCTCCCAAGGTTTCATTGTATGACTCATAAGCCTTATCCCTCTATAGTTCAAGCAGTTCTAAATATTCTCCTTGTTCTTATAAATTGGTACCACGATGTTGTGCCTCTACGAATCTGGCTTTTTTGCAGTTTCCAAAATCCTATTAAAGAGCCTAGTTAGCCATTGAATCACAACTTCTCCCAGACATTTCCATGCTTCAATTGGTATATCATTCGGCCCAACTACCTTCCCTATTTTCGTAATTTTCAAAGTTTCCCTTACTTTTTTGGCACTAACTGAAGCTTCTCATGAAAAAAATGTGAACCTTTCTATAAACTAGAACATCAAAATTGGAATGCAACACAAACATGCTACTAAATGATCTCTGATAGATTAGTTTCCGATCTCCGAAGCCTTGGCCTGCAAAAGGAACAACCGTGAGTCGAAGAAAGTCAAACAAGGCACGAAGAAGGATGTATTGTTTGAGATTAGGGTTTTGTAGCGTACCTCAGTTCCTCAGCCTTGTGCCCTATTTATCACGCGAGATTCCTTGTTCGGCTATGCCTTTGGTGGCATGGTTTAAGGAAGGATATTTGTTAGAAATCATTTCCTTGTTGAGAATTGTCCATGCACGACTTATATTCTGATGTTTGTTTCCTAGTAGGAATCAACGCTTTACTAACACCCGTCTTAGGTCAAACTCCTAGATACTTGCCTTATTTGGTCTTACGGGTTTGACCATTTTACTTATGCACTGGATAGAGCCTTTTTGTTTGGGTCCATTTCCAGATACTCGCCTAAATGGGCTTGGATCAGATTAGGCGCTTATTTGGGCCTGCATCAATCTGTTGGCGAGATCATCATGCCATGTGTACGAAGTAGATTACTAGACGGTTTGGGGTATCATCAGCTCCTCCCCCCGAGTTAGTGGGCCAGCATGTCGGTCCACTAAGTTACTTCATGAGGAAACTGAACAGTCATGATGATTGAGTCTGAATCCACGAGCGGCTCACATCATTGATTTGGTATGTGACTGCTCAATAAAGGCGCACCTTTCACTTTTATATAACTCTTCCTTTATATAGAGTTGATTTTCTTTACTTCTGCAATTTTTTAGAGACTCTTTCTTGCTTTCTTACTTTGATCAATTTTTGTTTTGTCTAGTGCAATCGAAGGTTTATACATTTTTCAATGGTGGGTTAGAATCAACTTTCTGAGAACTTAGAACCTTCTGAGAAACTTGCCTCCAAATGTTACGAAATTTTCAGGGAGAGGTTGATTGCAGAGACTGATCTGGTTGATCTCCAGAATAAGTATCAGATTCCTGAAGATTTGGAACTATTCACAGTGGGTCCCAATCACACTCCGATAATGCCTACAAAAAGGTTTACCGTATTGCATAGGGACATGTTTCATTCGGGACTCTGCTTCCCCGTTCCAGTGGATATTTGGTGCTTATTTGCGTATCTACATATTCCGCCCACATAGATGGTGCCAAACGGGTACAAAACTCTGATAGCCATTCTAATCATGGCGAAAGACGTTGGCCTTCGATTGACTCCGAAGGTGATTCATTTGTTGACCTCTCCCCGGTTGAAAGATCATGGGGTATGTTTGTTGCGGCATAAGTATTGTTTCATGGTCTCTTCGGATTCTCAGTACTTTATGTTGGATGGCCATCCACTAGCTCATAAATTCAGACTGGAGAGTAGTATGATGTCTCTTTTTGGTCCGATTATTGTGGATGATGTGCTAAACTATTGCTCATCTTTTTGCAGAGAATTTTAAGGCTCCGGTTCTTTCTAAGGAAGAGGAGTCAATAATGGAAAAGTTCTGTGAACTGGCCTTTATGCCAATTGAGGATGTTGTGCAGCCTGGAAACATCACGCGGAGTGGGTTGTTTGAGTATTTTTTTGAGGCTTCTACCATTTTCAGAATGTCAACCAGTGAGATCGGTAGTCGTCCTTCGAGGAAGAGGAAGTTGAAGATGCCCAGTCTGGCCAAAATAAAGGAGTTGGATGCAACTCCACCTCCTATCATTCGCCCAAAGAAAAAACTGGTTGGTTTTAAGGTCGTTCTCCCTTCCCAATCACTTATTCCTTTGGAAAAGGGGATGACTATTGGGAGCTGGGGCTTGCTTATTACGCCGAGGAGATATTTTGGATAAACATAGTACTTCGTCTGAGCTTCATATGCTCGTCACTGACTTGGAGAGGGATCACTTGAAGCTGGTGGGCATTGATGATATCAGCTAATTGAGTGCAGAGCAGACCAAGCTTCTAGACATTCAATCAACGCGAGCTGCAATGGTCACGTCCGCTGAAGATGGTAAAGCTCCTCATTCTCGGCCAAATTTTGGCTTCAATCCTTTTTCAGACTTTTTTCTACTACTGAAGCCTATCTATTTGTTTTTTTCCCATCTCTACTAAGGCGGTAGCTCCAAGGAGTGATTATCCTCCTTCTTCTTTGCCCACGGTCCCTGATACAGAACATCATGTTTCCCCCCCCAAACTGGGACGATTGCGGCTGAGAAAGGGAAATCAATAAGTAAGGACCCTGACACTGTGCAAATGTCCAAGGGCGGAACATGCATATTTTCGGATCAGAGTGAGTTGCATCTTGATGCTTGACTTAGCCTTGTTGGCCCGGATGCAACGAAATTGAATGCACAAGACTGACACCTGGAGGTAGACGCGCCAATTGTTTCAAAGGAGAACGTTCGCAAATTGCATGAATTGTTTAACATTCGAGCACCACTGCCTGAGGGGGTGACGATGGGGGAGTGCATCGATAAGGGTCAGAGGCACTTGATGTTGGGGATGGACTTGTTGAATCAAAATGCCATGGCTTACTTTTGCTAACTTGCAAAAGTTATATTCTGATGCACTTTATGAAATTGAGTCGCTGAATAAGCGGTTGAAGGAGAAGTCTGGGCAGATTGGTGATGAGACAAATTTTGAGACTGTCTGCAGGTCGCGCAGGTAGACTTTGAAGCCAAGCCGGAAGCTTCAAAGGCAAAGTTGGAGTCTTACAAGGCTCACTTGGAGTTCGCTGAGGCTGACTTGGTTAAAGTTCAATCTGCAATGAATGGCATTGAGGATGAGTTGAGATGCACCCAGGAAGAGTTGAGGCGTTCTCAAGAGGCAGCGGAGAAGGCACAAGCTGATCTGCAAACTCAGGCTGCTAAAAAGAAGCAAGCTGAGTCGGAGTGGGATGTTTTATGCTAGAAGCTTGAGTCCGAAATTGCTTATGGCCTTCGTTATGTTCAAAAAGCAAAAGAGCGGGCTACTATTGCGCAATATGAGCTTAGTCCCCTGAAAGAGCAACTGGTGAATGACCAATCTAAGGCTGACGTGCTTGCTGCCAGACTGGAAAAGTCTGAGAAGAGTTTGGCAGAATCTGAAGCCCACGAGAAGAAGCCATTGGAATGTTAGGAGACTTTAGACTTCAGCAAGGTTATTAAGGGTAGGCTGGAGCTATTGGGGTTGACTGAAGATGAACGCCCTGATCTTGACTTCGCATATTATAGAGAAACAACTTATGCAAAATTTGAAGAGGATGAAGCTTCTGACCAGACACCTCCAATTGATGATCTAGAGCAAGCTTCTGAGAGTGCTAATCCATCCCTTGTTGTCTCCCCTGACATATCTGGCCCTTCAGCCACTTAAACTGATCCTCCCAAGGAGTAAAAGCTGTAATTTTTTAATCATTAATAGAAGAAGATTTGTTGAGTAACATTTTGCACTCGTATTTTCTAGATTTTTCCGTTGAATCTTTTCTGTGTTGCCTTGCCATGGTGTTGGTATTTAAACAAGAAATTTCATTAAGTCTGAAAATTGTCTACTTAATCTGTTTATGATAGTTCCACTCAGCTTGTAAGCACTCTTAAAGCCAAGTAATTTTTGTCTAGACTCTTAAGAGGTCTAGAAGTTATCTCGGCTAGACTCTGTGAGTTGGCTAAACTCTTTACAGTGGAGTAGGAATAATCTTGGCAAACCAGAGATTATTTAAATTCATAAGTTAATTATACTTTTCAGTTCTCAAGCCATCTCAATCGCCCTTGGTGGACTAAGCATTAGAGCGGACTAGAAATTATCTTCATCAGTCTTTATGAACTGACTAAACTTTGGTCAAGTTTGGTCGTCATTATCTATGGTTGAACAATGATCCTTGGCAAGTAATCTTGATGAGGATTCATGAGCTCTGACTAGACTTCCATTTTCTAAACCTCTTTGGTCATTCTTGGTGGACTAGGCTGTAGAGCAGACCAGAAGTTATCTTCATCGATCTTCATGAGTTGACTAAACTTTCTGGCCAAGTTTGACCATCATTGTCTATGGTCGGACAATGATCCCTGGCAAGTCATCTTGATCAAGCTTCATGAGCTCTAACTAGACTCCCACTCTATAAGCCATATTGGTCCGCTCTTGGCAGACTAGACAATAGAGCAGACCAGAAGTTATCTTCATCAGTCTTCATGAGCTGACTAAACTTTGGTCAAGTTTGGCCATCATTGTCTATGGTCGGATAATGATCCCTAACAAATCATCTTGATCAGGCTTCATGAACTCTGACTAGACTCCCACTCTCTAAGCCATTTTGGTCTGCCCTTGGTGGACTAGGCTATAAAGCAGACCATAAGTTATTTTCATCAGTCTTCATGAGCTTACTAATCTTTCTGGCCAAGTTTGGCCATCATTGTCTATGGTCGACAATGATCCCTGGCAAGTCATTTTGATCAGGCTTCATGGGCTCTGACTAGACTCCCACTCTCTAAACCATCTTGGTCTGCTCTTGGCAGACTAGGCTGTAGAGCGGACCAAAAAATATCTTCATCAGTCTTCATGAGTTGACTAAACTTTCTGGCCAAGTTTGGCCATCATTATCTATGGTCGGACAATGATCCCTGGCAAATCATCTTGATCAGGCTTCATAGGCTCTAACTAGACTTCCACTTTCTAAGCCATCTTGGTCCGCTCTTAGATTACTAGGCTATGGAACTTACCAGGTGGCCATTAGTGTGTAAGTCTAACTTAGGTATCCTGACTTATTTAACTCATCTAGTGGTCTAACACGCTAGTTGGACCAGCAGGTCTGACACTTAAGTCATATTGTAATACATTGACTAGATATCCAACTAGATTTAATGAACAACAGTGAAACTATTGTAAAGCAAATACCTTGAATCTATTGATAATATTTCTTTAAGTGCTCTACATTCCATGGTCACTTAAGGCCTTCGTCGTTTATGTTTTCTAACCAGTATGTACCTGGCATGTTGATCTTTGACACTCTATAAGGTCCTTCCCAGTTTGGATTTAGCTTGCCCGTTCCAGGTTCCATAGTTTTTTGTTGGGTTATTTTGAGTACCCAATCTCTCACTTTGAATTCTCGTGGCTTAACCTTCTTATTATAATATTAAGCCATTATCTGTTGGTAGGAAACTATCTTGGCGGAAGCCTCAATCCTCTTTTCCTTGAGGAGATCTGGTCTAACGCTCAAAGCTTCATCGTTGTCGTCCTACCTGAACTCTTCCATTCTGAATGTTGGCATTTCGAGTTCTATTGGGATCATTGCTTCCTATCCTTAAGCTAGAGCGAATGGTGTTTTCCTAGTAGGAGTTTTTTGGTGATTCGATATGCCAAGAAAATTCTTGGTAGCTTTGAGACCCACACTGCTTTGGCTGCATCAAGTTTTCTTTTGAGCGCTTCCAAGATGGTCATGTTGGTTACTTCCGCCTTTCCATTGGCTTGGGGGTGCCCTGGTCATGAGGAGTAGTGGTGGTTGATGTTGAGGTTATTACATAGCTTATTAACCTTTTTGCCCAAAAATTGAGTCTCATTGTCACTGACTAGTGTCCTTGGGATGCCGAATCTGTAGATGATGGATGCCCATATGAAATTCTCAATTTGATTTTCGCTTATCTTGGCCAGGGGATCCACTTCAAGCAATTTGGTAAAGTAGTCTACAGCTACGAGGATAAACCTTTTTTTGGCGAAAATGGGAAGTGGCCCAACAATATCCATTCTCCATTGTGCGAAAGCCCATGGGCAGATCATTCGTGATAAGGGCTGAGTAGGCATGTGCACGTATGGCGCAAACCACTGACACTTGTCGCATTTTGGACCATATCCTTGGTGTCTTGTTGCCTCTTCGGCCAATAATACTGCTAAGGTTAGGGCCTTATGGGCTAGGGTCCTCATGCCTGGGTGGTTCCCGCAGATGCCCTCGTGAATTTCTCTAAAAACGTAGTTCACCTCTAAGCGAGTCAGGCATCAAAGCAGGGATTTGGTGGCTGACCTTTTGTACAACTTGTCATTCAGAAGAGTGTACCGCGCTGCCTTGTTTTTCAGCCTTTTGTCTTCTCCATTGGGAGGATTCCGTTCTTGATGTACTTGATGATGGGATTCATCCAGCTTGTTTCTTCACCTGTCACGTAGGCATCACTGGATTCTTCTTCTTCGAGACTTTATTTTTCTTGGAACTCAAAGAGTTCGTCGGCAGTCTCAGTCGCAGCTAAGGCCTTTTTGGCCAGTGCGTCAACATTTTTGTTGTCCTCTCGGGACATTGCTGGAGCTTTATCCTTTTGAATCTGCTTATGGTACTGATTACTTTCTCGCAATAAGCCGACATTCTAGGATCTTTGCTGCTGAACTCTTCTTTAAACTAGTTGACTACCAGATGGGAGTCGTTGTACGCAGTTAGCTCGTCTATTCCGATTCCCTTGGCGAGCTTCAGGTCGAACAAAAGAGTCTCATACTCTACTTCGTTGTTAGAAGCAGGGAAGCCAACCTGACGGCTTTCTCCAGAGTCACCCCGCCTGGAGAGTGGAGAGTGACTCCAACTCAACTCCCATTAACTATGGATGACCCATCACAGTGCAGGACCCATCCTGAGTCATCTGAGTTCTGCCCTTAGTCATCTGACTCCCGCTTTCCACCATCTGTCAGTTTGACAATGAAGTCTGCCAATAATTGAGCTTTGATGGTTGTTCTTGGGGCGTAATTGATGTCGAACAACCCTAATTTGACTGACTACTTGACCATCCTGCCCGACAACTCAGGCTTGTGCAATATTGTGAGGAATGGATGTTGTGGGAGCAAAAAATAATCCTTGGCCCAACAGGATAAGGAAGCCCAAAGATTTGTGTTGTTCCCGAGAAGCCCAAAAATTACCCATGAAAGTCACAAAAAATGAAAGCCCAAGTTTGGGCCCAATGCAGCACAAGTATGGGCTCAGTACAGCTCAGCAGAATACTCTTTTCTCCGCAGATGAGTAGTGTTCAGCGCTGACCACCATGCTCAGCTGAGTACACAAGCTTGCAAGAGAGGTGTCACCAAACAGGAAGTTACAACTGCCAACAGGAGGTTACAACTATCTACGAAAGTTACAACTACCTGAGAGAAGTTGCAACCGCCTTCAAGCAGATGACTCACTCATCTGCCACGTGTCTCACTAATCTGCCACATGTCTCACTCATCTGCCAGCAGTTTACTCATTTTGCCTCTACAAATAGCCAAACACAAATCCATCTGGATGTAACTCTTTCTTGATTCAGAATTCTCTTTTCAAATATAAAGATATAAACAATTTTCTGAAGACATTGTTCTAACTTTGGCATCGGAGTCCCCGTGGCCGACACCCCACTCGTGTCAAGAATTAACTTCTATCTTATGCAGATTATTTCAGCACGTGATTCTATCTTATGCAGATTGCTCTGCGTGATCAGCACGTGATACGACTAAAATTTGCATCCACAAATTGGTGTTTTCAATGAGAGCTTGAATCAAACTCATTGCATGCTCTCTTCCATTCACAAAAAAAAACTTTCATTCATTCAGTTTCAATTTCATTCACAGACACTTCTATTTTCAATTCAATACAATGGTGGGAACTCGAAAACAAACTAGCAAAAATAATGTCATAAGGTATTCTGCTCATACTAGGCTGCCATCGTCGTCAAGGGTTCAGCCGTTACCGGTCAGACAACCACTGATAGTGGGTCTGCCACCGCCTACTGACCATCAATCGCAACCTTTTGTCACAAGCCAAATGGAGATGACACAACAAGAAAATCTTGCAAGTCAGATCGCCAATCTGACAAAAATATTGGAAGAACAAACACAGGTGGTAGAACGGTTAGTGAGCGAACAGCCAAGGCAGACGACACATCGTCGTCTACCAGTGGATCAATAAAAGTGGAAGTAGTCATCCATCAAAGGGAAACAAACCCTCTGGAAGCATTCATTCGAGATTAGAGCCACGAGTAAATGTGAACTCTAGGCTCGGACCTCAAATGGGAGTCTTCTCAAGGTTGGGCTCCCAAGCAACTATGCACTCAAGGCTAGGACTGCAGACTACACCCAATATAAGTGGTCGGCGCAGAAGACAGAATCCCGATGGATGCGAGCAACGCAGGGGACCAAATCTAGATCACTACACTGATTTGTCCCACGTCCCACATTCAGAGGCTCGTCAAATCAAGAGGATCCTTCAGGTGAATCCTATTGAGACTCTACCTCACTCACATGCAGGTAAGTCACAATCAAATTCAGAAAATGAGGAGTCATCTACTGCAGATAATCAGAATCGAAATCACCATACGGCCGATCAGTAGGATACACACAAGCCCTTGGGAGTAGATGATGTGGCACAAATGGTCAAATAGCAGTTGATGAATTTACAAGTTATGAGAAATCCAGATGATACTCTGCGCAGAGAAGTGGCATTGATAAACACTTCACCTTTTACAAATGAAATTGAAGGGGATCCTCCACAAGCAAAGTTTACCATACCAACCTTTACTCCTTTCAAAGAAGATTCTGATCCTGAGAGACACATGAAGCATTTTCAAAGTCTCATGACTCTACACAAAAATGATGACTCACTTATGTGCAAAATATTTGCAATGACTTTACAAGGAGTGGCCCAAGATTGGTTTGACATTTTGACCCCTCGGTCGATCAACAATTTTGGAGAGCTCTCCCTTATTTTCACAAAAGAGTATTCATTCTATTAAACCATAAAAAAAACATGTTGACTACCTCTTCAACATAAATAAAAAAGTCAAATGAATCTCTCTGAGACTTCATCAAAAGATTTAAGGCAGAAAGAGCGAGCATAAATGGGTGTGATGACCAAATTGCATCATTAGCTTTCAAGAAGGGTCTGCCCCCGCAGATCACATATTGTATGGCAAATTGACCATGAAACCGGGCAAAACTCTTACCAAAATCTTCGCCATGGCAGAACGCTATGCATTGTGGAATGACGAAAAAAATAGTGCTAAGGCACCAGTTATACCTGAAAAAGATAGTCAATCTGCACAAACAAATGTAGATCAGAAAGAGGATAAAAAAAGGTGACAAACGTAGAACACGCTCCCCATCAAGAGACTCCTCGGCTAGTAGAGCATACACAGAGCTCACTTTTTCGATCAATCAAACTCTCCTGTGTAGAAAAATATGATGATTGTGACAACCGACCATTTCACAAAGTAGATTGAAGTTGAGGCATCCTTACTTTTTCATGTTTAACTTCTTAGAAAAAAAATGCAATGTACATGTAAGAAAAAATTTGTTGTATTTTATCTGTTTATTGTATTTTATCTCTTCAACAAGAGACTCCTCATCCGGTAGAACATACATAGTGTTCTCCGTTTCGGTCAATAAAATTCTCCACGAGAAGAACCAACCTTGGCCGAAGAGATCGCCATCAATGAAAGAAGACCTGCAAAGAAAATATTTGAACAAATATTTACATATACCACAGCAGATGATACATTATTTTTCTTTTCAGCAAAGAACACACCTTCCTCAGTTGAAATAGGGAAATACGAGAATTCGTTCTACATGGCATACAGCAGAAGACATTTAGAAATACAAATATTTATGTACACCTCAGTAGATGATGGCACTCTACGTGAGTGGGTATTCAATGCATAAAAGCATCTTACTCAAGACTACTTAAATCCGTTTAAGTATAGTCAATTGGTCAGCTGACCACACAAGCAAAATGCCTCAGTAGAGGATCACACTTCAATAGAGGATGACACTTTTCATAAGTGGGTAATTCAATGCATAAAAGCATCTTACTCAAGACTACTTAATCCGTTTAAGTTTAGTCAAGTGATCAATAGACCACACAAGCAAAATGCCTCAATAGAGGATCACACCTCAGTAAAGGATGACACTCTCATTGAGTGGGTAATTCAATGTTTAAAAACATCTTACTCAAGACTGCTCAAATTCGTTTAAGTTTAGTCAAGTGGTTAGTAGACCACACAAGCAAAATGCCTCAGTAAAGGATGACACTATCGGTGAGTGGCTAATTCAATGCATAAAAGCATCTTACTCGAGACTACTTAAATCCGTTTTAAGTTTAGTCAAGTGATCAGCAGACCACACAAACCAAATGCCTCAGTAGAGGATCACACCTCAGTAAAGGATGTCACTCTCCGTGAATGGGTAATTTAATTACTCAATCACTGAGCATAGAAGCATCTTACTCTAGACTACCTAAATCTCTTTAAGTTTCGTCAAATGGTCAGCAAATCACACAATATTTCCATGCAATTTCTAAGATAAATATATTTAAATCCATGATTAATTTTTTCAAGCTATGCTTAAATTTCGACTTAAGCATATTGGAAACTCATGAAAGAGGCCAATCAAACTTTTGTGCCCTTAATGCAAATATTTATAAGTCAACAGACAAACAAACATACACAAAGTTTGGGGATCATAAAAGCAAATAAGACCACTACTTGACATGAAGTCACTATCAATTCCAAAAGAAATTCAAAGTCTCACTATTAGAGCAGCAGCTTTGGATCGATTCTTGAGTAGATCAGCAGACAAATCCAGGAGAGAACCTATACATCTACTTGGCAGTTTCAACTATAGTAGTTAGCTAAGTTTTCATCAGCGAAGAATTGGGGGCACAACTTGTTCCCGAATGCTTGTAAAAAACGTATGAAATGAGCAATAGAGTTGAGCCAATAAGACTTGATCTACCGGCCGAAGACAACTTTAAAGGCTCAAGCTTTAGAAAAATTCATTCCCTCCTCAACCAAGGAAACAAAGTCGGCTAGTAGATCAGTGTCGCGTCATTCAACAAAATCTACCAGCCGGGGACAACTATAAGGCTCAAGCCTTAACAAATTTCATAGTAGAATTCACTCCCTTCTCAACCGGGGAAACAAAGTCAGCCAACAGATCATGGTCGCGTCCTTTGATAAATGAAGACTCGTCAACTCATGTTGAAACAGTGGCAGGTCAGCCTAAAGATATGTTACATTTATAGGTGGATGGGTCGTCAAATCACCAGGATGCCAAAGCATGACTTGTTTTATTCACCTAATGATGATCCTTTATTTGGACAAAGTCCAATAGCCCATGAAATGACTATGTATGAGTCATCTACAGCAAAAGTCTCTACATGCAGATCATTTTGTCTTCAGCAGACTACATTTCAACAACAGCAGAAGCCTCTACATGCAGATCATTTACTTGTATCAATAGAGACAGATAAGTCAGCAAGATCAGAGGCTTTCTACTTCTATTTTTGGCGGGACTCCTCAGTGAAAATACATCTCCCTAGCTTTTAAGTAAGAAGGGAAAGAAGAACGGTCAGCTCAAAAGCAAAGGAGATGAGAGGCATTTGTGGGAGCCAAAAATAATCCTTGGCCAAACTGTCACGCCCCGATTTTCGAAGAAAACGAAAATCCCAAAATCCACGTAGGATTATCCGTTTCCCCAAAACTCGGGACGTGAAAATTCAATAACAACAGAAACAAATAGCAGCAACAACTCAACATGATTAAATTACTGAAACAAATAAAAACTCTAACCCGGAAAGACTCTGACGTTGCTAGCCCCACTAACGGAACTCCAGTAACACTGGTAAAAAATCTCTAAACCTGAAAGGCTAATCGGCTACATTCCCAAAGGAATGTACCCAAGAAGCAAAAGCTCACTTTGGTCAGCAATAAAGCTGGTGTGAGAAATCTTCATCCCAAAATCAATAAATCTGCACATGACAACATCAAAGTAAAACAAAACAATAAACAACCACACCATCAGGTAGTTCCTCAATGAGGCAAAGGTGTTATCATCCTAACTACAGAAATTGACTATGGCAAGTCTGACCTGCAGAAATATGAGTAGATTTGTCATCCTGCATGAAAATGTTAGAAGCAACCGGATAACATTTCTAAGTTATCAGTCCTCACAAATGTGATTTATTTTCAAACAATGATACAATTCATAGTCATATTAGACTATTATTGAAATATTAACAAAACACATTTTCTACCTTTAGGAAGACATATAGTTCTCATTCAATGGTTGAATGAGCATTTAAATTCTTCATTTAAGGTAATCATGCACATACACAAAAAAGAAATCTCGCTTCTTTTCCACAATCGCACTATCCTCCTTGTGTCGAACACACCTCACCCAAGTGTGCCTCCCTTGCCTTCGAAACCACTCGGAGCGTACATGTTCCAAGTGGGGTGCCACATCGAGGAACATGTAATCTCACCCGACGTTCGATCCATGGCAAACATTTCCTAACCCTACACGTACAACCGAACTCACATGGAACGGTGCACCAATATGCAAACAAGTCTGCATACCCATAATTCTATCACACGTATACAAGCAAGTCTGTATACAAATCACATTTTTCACATTTTTTTTTCAGAGTTGTGGAAAAAGCATAAAAAAAATAAACTAAAACTCAAAACTCTTTTATGGTGACACTTTGTTAACCATAAATAAATCAACCACCGTATCCACCATTCTTTTGGGGAAACAAATAATATTTCCATAAATAAATTTTCTATAACCCAACAGGGATCAAACTCATTCAATGTAAGATTCATCTTCCTATGCGCATGAAGAATATCACACTTTCAATCATAGCTCCTTATTGAGCCCAATTCAATCAATTAAATAGCACCATTACTTAATAATATTGTTATCTATATAAAGGCCAACACATGTATATATATGAAACCATACTCAAATTCTCATTATCATACATTATAACATATAGCAAGGGAGTTCAAAATGTTCACAACCACCAGTACAAAACTATTTTGTATGTCAAAAATAAACTTCCATTCAACCTATTCTGAGGCCACGTACCAAGTCCCACTCACTATACCAATCCCTATAGAGTCAGTATTCACACTATAATGAAAGCACATAGAAAGTTGCCTCCACTGACAAATGTCATAGCTTTAGAAAATTTTAATAAAGCCCCAAAACTTATAATGGGCTATAATTAGGATCGTTACACCGCATCAACATACCCAGAAATCAAGGAATTTACACCATATATCAAACAAACTTGATTATTATACTAATAAAGCAAATAATATTATTATTTAAACCATTGTTGTGCACAAATATCTAATACTCTATAAAAAAAATAAAAACAAATAAACTAATATTAAAATGTACACTTAGTAGTAGGAATAGCCACATACTCATATGATGTCATGCAAACTATCCCTATAAGGACAATAACTTTCATTTTTTTTTGAACAGTGACGTCAAACAGGAACAAGGAACAGTGATGTCAAACAAGAACAGTGAACATTGATGTCAAATAGTAACAGAAACAGTGATGTAAAATCGGAACAGGAACAGTGAACATTGATGTCAAACAGGAACAGGAACAGAAACAGTGGTGTCAAACCAGAACAGTGAACAGTGATGTCAAACAGGAACAAGAACAATAATATCAACATGAACAGTGATGTCTATTCGTTTTTTTTAATTTTTTTTATTTAAGGTTAAAATCAAACCAAGATTTCAAATCGATTTTTCATTAAAGATATAAATCAATCCAACAATTTCAAATCGATTTTTTTCCTCCATTAAAGATTTAAATAAAATCAAAATGTCTAGGGATAGTTTTACTCACCTCTTTTTGCAAGAATCCCAAGATTTGAACAAATTTCTTCCTTCAGCACCTCCCACCTTTTTCAACGTAAGTTTTTCTTTTCTTCTGTATGTATCTAGAGAGAAAAAAAGGAAGCTAGGGCTTAAATGAGTTTTTAATTAGGGTTTATTTGGCTAAACACAACCATCACTCATCTCTTATTCTTTTAATCTTTATTTCCCTCTAACCAATACCCTAACCATTACTTTTATGAAAGCCCAAACTCAAGCCCAAGAAAATTGAATAAAACCCATCAAGATTAGGGTTTAACTAAAGTATATGTGCACCCCCCTTTTTTTTTAGAGTGTGACTAATTAGTTTACTTAAGGCAAATGTCTTATTTTTTTGGGTTTTCAAATTTTGGCTAAACACACACACACACACCTTATTCTATTTAGCAATGACAAAGAAAATAAATCTTTTTCCCCAATAATTGAGATTACAATATATGCCACAATTAATAAATAAGAAATTTTTATATTTATTTAATTAGGCGGGTATTACAATATATAAAACTAAAATAATCTCGTCCCGAGATTCGGTAGAAAAGAAAGTTAAGCGAATTTCAAAAAATATAACTTGTCAAACGAAAGAAGATTTTAAAACAAAAATTTCAATTGAAATTTTTTTTTTAGTTGCATAAATTTTAATTGTCATTGAAAAAGTAGGGGTGTTACAATATATACAACTCAAAAAAATCTCATCCCTAAATTCGCGAAAAGGGTTAACTAAAGATTCAGGATAATAAACCGCTACAAGGAAACTACACGGAATAATGTCATCCACTATTGACATTAAAATAAGTTATGATTAGCCTCGAATACTTAGGTCATAGAAATCTCATCTCGAGATTCACGAAGAAAAAGAAACAATAATAAAAGTTCAAGGTTCACCCTTGTCACTTTGTCTCTAGACATTCACACTACTACTCTCCATATTCACATTCCGAGGATCACCTAGACTCTACCCCAGCCTAGGCTAACCAAATGCTCTGATAGCAAACTGTCACACCCCGCGAGAAGTCCGAAAATTACCCATGAAAGTCATAAAAAGTGAAAGCCCAAGTTTGGGCCCAGTATAGCTCAGTAGAATACTCTTTTCTCAGCTAAGGAGTAGTGTTCAGCGCTGACCACCATGCTCAGCTGAGTACACAAGCTTGCAAGAGAAGTGTCACCAAACAGGAAGTTACAACCGCCAACAGGAGGTTACAACTATCTACAGAAGTTACAACTACCTGAGAGAAGTTACAACTACCTAAGAGAAGTTGCAACCGCCTTCAAGTAGATGACTCACTCATATGCACGTGTCTCACTCATCTGCCAGCAATTTACTCATTTTGTCTCTATAAATAGCCAAACACAAATCCATCTGGAGGTAACTCTTTCTTGAATTAGAATTCTCTTTTCAAATGTAGAGATATAAACATTTTTCTGAAGACATTGTTTTAACTTTGCCATCGGAGTCATCGTGGCAGGAACCACACCAGTGTCAAGAATTAACTTATATCTTATGCAGATTACTCCATGTGGTCAGCATGTGATTCTATCTTACGCAGATTGCTTCGCGTGATCAGCACGTGATCCGACGGAAATTTGCATCCACAGATGTTTAATGAGGATCGTTATAGAGTGAGCCTGGACGTAGGGCCGCAACTTCCTGGAGGAGACGATCAGTGCCAAGACTAACTTTTCTAGGTTTGGGTAGTTTGCCTCAGCCTCCACAAAGGTTTTGCTGGCGTTGTACACTGGTTTTTGTATCCTCTTATCGTTTTGGACCAGGGCTGAATTGACAACATGTTTTGAAATAGACAGCTACAGGTAAAGTGTCTCTCCTGGTATCGGTTTCAAAAGTAACTTCGTACTTCCCATATATGCTTGCAAGCTTTGGAAGGCTCGCTCACACTCTTCGTCGCATTTGAACCCTTTACTTCCTCTTAGAATTTTGAAAAAATGTAGGCATTTGTCGAATGATTTGGAGATGAACTTATTGAGTGTTGCCACCCTCCCAGTCAGGCTCTGATCTTCCTTAATGGTGGTCAGAGACTTCATGTTGAGAAGAGTCTGAATCTGCTCCAGATCAGTCTCTATCCCTCTTCAGTTCACTATGTAACGCAAGAATTTGCCTAATTCCATCTCAAAGGTGTATTTATGTGGATTGAATTTCATCTGATACTTGTAGAGGTGATTGAACGCTTCGGCAAGGTCGGCGATGTGATCAGGACTACGGAGACTTTTGACCAGTATGTCGTATATATAAACTTTCATGGTTCTGCCAATTTGCTCCTTGAACATCTGGTTCACTAGTCATTGATATGTTGCTCCTACGTTCTTTAGACAAAATGGCATCACCTGATAGCAGTATATCCCTCTTTCAATTATGAATAAGGTTTTTTCTTGGTCTAGGGAGTGCATTTGTATCTGATTATATCCGGAATAAGCATCCATGAAGCTTAAAAGGCTATGTCCGGACGTGGCGTCCATGATCTAATTAATGCAAGGAAGTGGAAAGATGTCTTTCGGGCAAGCCTTATTCAGATCCGTGTAATCCATACTGACTCTCTACTTTCCATTCTTCTTTTTCAACAAGACGATATTCACCAACCAGTCTGGATACCGTGACTTCTTAATCATGTCGGCGTTAAGTAGCATTTGTACCTCTTCATTTATGATCCAATTCCGTTCGGGGGTCATAGGTCTCTTATTATGCTTGATTGGTTTCCGTTCAGGACCAACTTCCAGTCGATGGGTGATCACGGAAGGGTCAATCCCTACCACATCCCTCATCATCCAGGCAAAAATGTCTTGATTCTCCCTCAGCAGCTCTATCAGTCGTTCCACCAATTCTTTGCCAAGATGGGAGCCTATTTGGACAGCTATGTTGTTATCAGGGTTGTAGAGGTAAACTGTGACCGGCTCTTCCTCTGGTTGGCCTACATTCGGTCTTACCTTCTGACTAACTAGAGCCTCGTTGACCGAGAGGGGAGACTCTTGCTCTATTTCTGGGCCCAAGCTTCGAGATGTCTGACCCGCAATCTAGACTGTGATTGCAGTTGTCCACCTGCGTAATGGTAGTTTCTTGCCGATGGCTAATCTCCTCGGATGGTCCCCACCTCGTGATTGGCAGGGTACTTGATGCACTGATGTAAAGTGGAAACTACCGACTCCATTTGATGGAGTGAAGGCCTTCCCAAGATGATATTGTAGGTGGATGGGGCATCGACTACCATAAACTCCTGGAATAGAACTTTCTACAGTTGTGGCTCTCCTGCCGCCACCGTCAGTCTAATCTTTCCGTGGGGAAGCATTTCTCCCCACTAAACCCAATCATGGGATGACTGGCGGGCATCAAGTTTTCCTTTTTCAGTTGCATGCTAAGAAACGTATTGAGAAATAGGATGTTCTGGGAGCTCCCTGTGTCTACCAAGGATTTCTTCACTTTCCATTTCGCTATCAAGACTGAGATAACCAGGGCATTTTTAACGGAAGTGGACGCCCTGGAGGTCTTGTCCATAAATATCAGCAATGGGATTGGGCTTTGAACACGAGCGTATTGTAATTGTCGATTCTCGCAGAGCATCCTTTTCCGGGACCTGTTGGATTGCTCACTTTCCGAACATATCCCATGCAGGACATATATAACGTCAGCCATCTCTTCTTCTATTTCTTTTACGACCTCTTCTAATTTCTTCCCCCGGTCTTGTCTCTTATCCAGGCTCAAGAAGTCTTTGACTTTTCCCTGCTTGAAGCAATATTCGATCTCATTTCTTTGATGCTTGCAATCTTCAGTGTCATGGCCACTGTCTTTGTGAAAGGAACAATATTTGTCATTGTCTCATCGAGACGAAACTCCCTGGAGTTTAGAAGGCCACTTCACGTCTCTCCAGTTTCTAATGTTGGCGAGGATGTCGGACAAGCTAGCGTTGAGGGGAGTGTGAGTGGCGTTTCTGGATCCAACGAAGTTAGAAGTTTTTTCTTGCCTCGTCCGGTCGGAGTCCAGCTTATTATCACTTTGTTTCCTTTTGCTCTTGTCATCCTCCTCCTGCTTCCTCACTTCCTTTTTATCTCGAGTGCTAGGGGAATATTTCTTTTCACTCTTGCCCCATTTTTTTGCACCACAAAATGAATGATAAACACCTTGGCTAGCGTTTGGAAAGAGTCAATCGACCTTGGGGGAGACTGTGTAATCAAGTCAGTATTGTTTTCTTCGGGCTGGTGGGAAATGTTCGGCACATGACTGCTTCCGATCTCTCTTTCAATGCAATCACGTGATGGTAATGGCGTAGGTGGTTGGATGGGTCCGTTGTCCCGTCATAGAATTCCTACTTTGGAGGCTGAACTTCTTAGGTAGTGGCGCATACATGATCTGATCTATGAACGAGGGGACGGTGAGGTTGTACAACACATCCGGATTGGTGGCCCCAAGCTGGAAGGGATTTTGTTTAGTAGGCTTGTCAACCTTTGATGTTGGGTCTCCATAAACCGCTCCATACCCTTGATTCCCACTGTCCTTGGTCCCCTATAGCTAGAAGGGACATTGTGGCTCTCCTGAACGCACTATCTATTCTCCTACGGAGACAAGGTATTTTCCGCCTCCCTTTCACCGCTTGCAGATGGTGAGTTCTGCTGAGCAAGCATCTCTACCACTCGAGCAATTTGTTGTACTTGGGTGAAGGGTTGATCCACCCTAGAGTCTGTCGTGGCTGCAACTAGCGTGAGGGCCTGGGGTGGGTTTCCCATAGTAGTTGGCACCACCGGAGCCGGTGGTACTGCGCCGACTCGAGTGTTTGAGGGCTCAGTGACCTCACCATTAGTACGAGATCTTGTGGCTACCCTTTTTTGACTGTAATAAAGGGGTGTCACTTCTTTTATCTTAGGAACTCGTCACTTCCCACATATGGCGCCAAACTGATAGATCAGTTTCCATTCTCCCGAGCCTTGACCTGCAAAAGGAACAACCGATGCTAGAGAAGGATGTATTGTTTGAGATTAGGATTCTATAGCGTACCTCGGTTCCTCAGCCTTGTGCCCTATTTATCATGCAAGAGTCGTTGTTCGGCTATGCCTTTGGTGGCGTGGGTTTAAGGAAGGATATCAATTGGATATTCTTTCCTTGTTGAGAGTTGTCCATGCAAGAGAGTTTTTATGCACGATTTATACTATGATGTTTATTTCCTAGTAAGAGTCAACGTCTTACTGGCCAGCCTGTCTTAGGTCAAACTCCTAGATACTTGCCTTATTTGGTCTTACGGGTTTTGGGTTTAACCATTTGACTTATGGGTTAGATAGAGCCTTGTTGTTTGGGTCCAATTCCCAGATACTCGCCTCAGTAGGCTAGGAGTGATCTAGGCTTGATTCCCAGATTAGGTGCTCATTTGGGCTCGCTCCACTCTGTTAACGAGATCATCATGCCATGTGTACGGAGTAGACTACTGGACAGTTTGGTGTATCATCACACTACACCACAAGTACCCATTAATAGCATTTTGTTATAGCGTTTTTACACTTTGTGCTATGAAAAGTGCAAAAGTTCAAGTTTCAATGACATTCCCATTTTAAAACGCTATAGAAATGAACGCGGGAAATTAAAAATATTAGCCGCGCTCGATTTTGGCGAAATGCTAAATCGTTCATTCCCTCATCCAAAAGGCCAAGAGAACTCATTTTCTCTCGTTGTTGCCCTCAAGTTGTATTGCGAAAGCGAGCGAGAGGGAGAGAAAGAGGGAGATTCAGATCCAAATCCAGATCTAGGGAAAGAGAGAGAGAGCGAGGGAGATGGAAAGATTGAGGGAGAGAGTAAGGGAGATCGAGAGTGGAAGAGATGCACAAACCCATTACAACACACAGCTTCGTCTCCGAACTCTCAGCGGCTGAAGCGAAAATGTTGTCACACAAGACATTCATCATCAAGAAGAAGTTGGCGAAGAAGATGAGGCAGAACAAGCCCATCCCTCACAGGATCTGCAATGAGGACTGACAACACCATCAGATCTACTCAAAATCGAAAACCCCCAAATCTCATTTTTTCGCTTTTCATCAAACACCTTGTTCAATTGGTTTTCTGAATTGTTGATTTGCTTTGGGTGTTTTCATCAAAAAACCTCACTCGTTCTCGGACTCTCTAAACTCTCTGGTAAATCATCAAACCTCTCCTTTTACTTTCCGTCCTCTTTCTGCATTTCATCAAAACACAATTTATTTCTGAAATTTAGGGCTCCATTGAAAAAAACTTAGTGTTCCAATGTTTTCTTGAAAAAAAAAATTAGGTAATGGGCCAAAACGAAAAGGTAAAAGGGCAGTGAAACACAAGGAGCTAGAAATCAAACTCAAGGATCCCATTTGCTAATAATGAAGGTAAAATGATGATTATTATGTGCTATTAATTGTTTCGTTGTATCCATCTTTCTTGCTCGTTCACAAATTAGAAAGAAGATGTAGTCTTCAAACCCGCTATTAATCTACAAGATTTAGGCCAATTTGCTAATAATGTGATGCATAGAATCTCTACGGTGTTTTAATTTTCAGGCGATAATACATATAGTGGAACTATGAATTTAAATGGTTTGGAAAGTTTAAATGGTTGCAATGAGATGAGGAGATAATTTTATCGTGGTATGGTGGGTGGGGTTGAAGACTAAATTTATCAGAAAACGTTGTATGCAATCTAGTAAACTATTACCATAAAACAATTCACATAGTAACCAAGCACATGATAGAGGTTTTCAGGTGGATTAAAGTTTATTTCATAACAAAAATTTTCATCTGATTGATCAAATTTGTTGTTAAAGACCACACAGCTTATATCTGTCGAACTCTCCCTATACTTATTATGGGGCTTATGCTTTGTTGTTTTCCTTCTGTTTGGTTTTCTGTTTGAGCATCTTGCTCCCTGCTTATATCATTTCTATGTTGTTTTACTATTATCTTTGTCTTGCCTTAAAAAAAAACCTGAATTGGATTATGTAAAGCTTGTTGAATTTGATTCTCGAAAACATTATTTCCACTAACTTTTTTTTAATCTTGTTTGGATTTTCATGTGTTTTCCCTTTAACAAGTGGAAGATTTTTTCCCCCTCTTATTTAGTAGAACATAGAATTGCTGCGACTTTTGCTATTCGGGATGTGGAAATTGAACATCTGTTAACAGGGGTACGTTTGCTTCGATCAAACTTTAACAATGAACAGCTGCAAACCCCAGTACTCCAATTTTTCAAGGAAAACATGCCCAATCCGACAGCCAAAGTAAATGAAAGGATGGATTATTTGACGTTGAATGGAAAGATGACGATCATCTGTCCATTATCCAAACCGATGAAAGAAAGTTGCATGCATCTCTTCACGAAAGGATTTCAAAAGCATATCCTGAATGTGCAGGTGGAATGCCACTAACTGGGGGCTTTGGACATTCAAGTAGAGCATATTTGTCTACTATTGATAGGATGTGTGTTTATCCTTATTTTACCTTTACTGAGCTATATGTGGTTGTTGATAGTGAGCTTGAATCATTTAGGCGCTGCGAACTTTCAAATCCCAGACTATGTAGGTTCACTCAGTGTTTGGTTATAATTTTTTGGCCACTTTATTCTCAACTTATCTTAAGGTTTTCTTGTTTTGTATTTTTTTTCTTCTAATAGGTTATGGAGCAACCACCAGATTCCCAGATGTTTGCACTGCAGGAATCTTTCCAAACTCCAGGGGTTTGTCACTTGATCCTATAGAAATTTCATTATTGCTTTTGTTGGTTTGGTCATTTCCTTTTATTTATAAGACGACCATTATGCTAATTGGATGCATGAAATATGAAGATAAGTTGTTTAATTTTGATTTCGAAATTAGAAACATCATTTTGGTTGTTGGTGAATTGATGTCTGATTCACTGTTATGCATATAGGTACCACTAGTATCATTCAACAGTAGTGAACTTTCATAGAAATTATCTGTTTGATGTTAAATAAATATTTTGTTGCACCTACATGTATACAAGTGTTGGGCAAGCTATCAAGTCTTACATTTATTCTGCTCTAAAATGAGGGTTGCAATGACTTCCCAATTGTCCTTTACAGATTACTACATAATCCAAAACATCAAGACCCACTTCACAGAATCTGGTCTTGAAGCTTGTTTTGTTTAATTGAACCCCATTTAGAACGTAAAATTCCTGTCAGTTAGGTACTTCTCTTGTGTAGATTTGTTGTTTCACCATTGATGTTGATAATGTGTTTCAGGTGTTCTTGGTTTTGATGACAACATATGGTTCGGCAGCATTAGGGCAACTTTTCTTCTTTTATGTTGTTCTTATTTGAAAGGTACAGGTTTATGAATGAGCAATTTCTTTTATTACTTTTGTTGTGATAATTGTGTATGATATGGTTGAAAACCTAGTTGCTAAAGGAAACATAAACACAGGCAAATCACTTTGTGATATGATGTAGAAGGATGTAAACGATAGATACTTTGATAAAAAGGAATTGGGAGACCACATTCTGCAGACCTCTATACAACTATAACTAGAGAAAATTACGAAGATTCATTGAGATTATATCGTCCAAAGTAAATGACAAACAAGTACTTCAGTAAAGAATTACGACAAAGTATTTCTTTACTCCTCTTATTATATGTACACTATGAAGGTCGAGTCCTACATGAAAACAATATGCTAGTATTATTGCTGATCAGTTCATGATTTTTTAACAGATCTTTTTTCTGGGTAGTTCTTGAGCTGCAATTGAGAATATCCCAATCTTATAGCATTAAAGATTATGAGTGTTCAAAACATATCTTCAACACTTTCTGACTATTTTCATTAAGCTAAAATCGAGTGTGTACCAGCTTTTAGCATTTATAGAGTTATTGAAGCAGTTCATTTGCATCTTATAGATATCATTCTGAGCATGTCAGTACAATTTTAGCATCATGCATAGTCATGTTGTTCATGATTTGTTTTTGGCTTCCTCCTTTAATTATCTTTGTCTATCATCCATGTATCAAAATTTAATTCCAATTTCGATTTCAGGGAATGAGAACATATGACTACATTTTAGCAATGAAAGAACAAAACCAATTCATGGATATGGACCCTCAATGATTCATCATCCTCAGATTTTTCTTCAGATGAAAGCAGTGACTTTGACTCACCAGAAAAACCTAGATTTATATCCCGGTTTATTTGCAGCGGAGGGCACAGAACAACTCAGGTTCAATATATTTAGCATCTAGTACTATTTCTCAAATAAATTGTGTGACCACCTAGGCTTTAACTAGACACTTCTCTTTGAATTTCAGGATCCAATGAGATTGTCCATAAAAATTGACAGATAACCAGATTCCTCCACCTTGAACAAGAAGCCAGGCTTCCGGGCAAGCATTGATCCATGGAAACTGATAAAGATGAGCAAAGAGAAAACTCTAGCAGCTGCAGAGAAGGCCAGAGAGAGACTCAGGAAACAAACATCGAGCATCATTTTTCCGTAAGTATTTTGTTTTGCCTTGTCCTTTTGGCTTCTCACCATATAACATGAAAACTCTTTGAACAATTGGAAGCTAATACAACCCATTCATGTTTTTTATCAGAGGTGGCATGTTGGATGGTCACAGGGGAGAGACAAGCTGCTCGAATAAGGAATTTATACCTGAAAACCATATTGAGGCAAGATATTGCTTTCTTTGACAAGGAAACAAACACAGGTGAAGTTGTTGATAGAATGTCAGGCGATACCGTTCTTATTCAAGATGCGATGGGTGAGAAGGTAAACATCTTTTACCACACAATACATATATAGAATTAATCATCTGGAAGTATGAGCTTAATAATTTCTGATCATCTCCATTTTTTGCAGGCTTTATAATAGCATTCATCAAAGGGTGGCTCCTGACCCTGGTCATGTTAAGCTCTATTCCTCCTATAGTGATCGCTGGATCAGCCATGTCCATTGTAATATCGAAGATGGCATCACAGGGACAAACTGCATATTCGCAAGCTGGAGTTGTTGTAGAACAGACACTACAACACAAATTCAGTTATATCAAGTCACAGCATGCACTTGGGTGTGCTTGCTACAACATGGCATGTTGTATCAACTAGAACTATGTTTACCGTCTATTACAAACCGAGGTATGATTTGCCATTACTCGTAAGATTTTGTGCTACAGCCTGCAAGCATATAAGTTGTAGTAAATCAATTTCTCTATGGGTCCAGTTCCATTTTTATGGAAATATGTGTTGTTATGTTAGATTACACATTTAATTATTACCTAATCATTTATCATGTTACAGGACAAGCCTTGCTGAGTTTATTGTGCCCTTTGAGCAGTATATGGAGTCCACCAAGAACAATTATTCTATTGGAATGAGGTTCAAGATGAGATTTGAAGGTGAAGAAGCTCCAGAGCAGAGGTATGTTATAAGCTTAGCTATGTTGTCTTCTTACTATGAGCGATGTCAGTTCTCTCCCTGTTTATCTTAGTTCTCGGGATTCTTTTTTGGTTCATATGACAGGTTTACTGGCACCATAGTTGGAATCAGAGACTTTGATCCGAACAAGTGGCCTGCTTCAAAATGGAGATGCCTCAAGGTAATCACTTTTTTGAAGAATATTTTGATTTATTAAATTGATTTATTTACTTTATTTTGTTTTTAATTTGTTTGTATTGTTTGTTTCTGCAGGTTAGGTGGGATGAGCATTCTTCTGTTCCTTGCCCAGAGAAGGTCTCGCCATGGAAAATTGAACCTGCACTAACTCCTACTCTGAATACACTTCAGATGCCTCGGCCTAAAAGGCCCAGAGTTCCATCATCCCCAGATTCTGCTGTTCTCAGTAGGGAAGGTAGAGCCTACTATGCTTGACACATTTATCTCTTTATTGTCAATTAGTTTGGGTTACCTAGTTACCCAATCAATGTAGAGTATGTCAAGTCATTGACAAGTTTGTTGACTTGCTTAGGTCCATCTAAAGTCACTGTAGACCCTACACCTGTAAATGGCTTTTCGAGGGTCTTTCAAGGTCAAGAAACCTCGACCTTGAGAGGTTCTCTTGCTGAACATAATGAGTCTGACACTGCTCAAAAACCTGTTTCATGGACAACATTGCAACATGAGGAGAAGATTGATTTGGTGTCCAGCCAAAGGAAATATAGGTCAGAAAACTGGCCACTGCCATTAAGGCACGAGCCTACTTGTACTGATTTGTTATCGGGTTTTCGATCACCCAATGATTCTCATGGATTATCAACGTCATTCGCTGACAAAACTAATGAAGATTCTAACAAGTTAAAGAAGCAGTTGCAAGTGCTGGTGTTTCTGGAAATATGCTAATGGCCCGTCTAGCCACCAGAGCTGCTAAACCAAATGGTCAATGCTACATCTCTCTCGAGAAGGTGAGGTTTGTTGTTGTGGTCTTTTTTACACTGTTTCTTGAGAACTATCTGATTCGGGAACCATATGAGAATAGTGAACTGGATTATTACTTGTATGAGGTTCTATGCACACTACTATTGTTTCTGTTGCGAGTTTTATTGTTTACATTCAAGAATTTCACTCCATTTCTCTTATATTCTGCGAGGTGTTTGTTCTGTCGAATGGCTTACATGCCTATTTCATACTTATATGGGAAGCTGTTCGTAGGTCCAATGACAAATCTTATTGTATCTCTGAGGGAAGAACTTCATGTTCAGCCTTACCATGAAATAAATTGGTTCGAAACACGGCATGTTTGCGCTGAGGTTAGTTGAGTTTACCTGCTAGATGCCTACATGTAAGGAATTTTTATATATACTAAATGAACTGGTACCACAGGAGGATCTTTACTATCCCAATCGTCTTATGCAAGGGAGGATGCAAAGAATGTAGCTTGGGGATGGTATTCAGGAGCACTGGCCCTTCCCACAACAGGTTTTCCTATCGCATCTTTGTCTTTCCAACTATTATGCTGTATTAGATTTCATATTGTACTAAATAGTTGCTCCTATGGGATCCTAAAAGATTTCAGTCCAACACTCTGAACAAATGGAGTATATATATTTAATTAAACTGTTGTTGTGGAGATTCTTTAGTATATAATAGCATGTTATCTCTTGATAATGGATGTTCTAGGTGTATAATTATTTGCAGCCTTGGTTGAATGCCCAATTATGAAACACACAATCCATATGAATCTCTTTCAATGTCAGAATGGATTTTCTATGATTTCATTGTATTTTTTTTGTGTTTAAAAGGTCACTTGTTTTATATACTTAAAAATCTTCTAGTAATGCTTCTTCAGTTCTATTGTATGAAAGGACATGATCATTCAAAGTAAAAGGTCTGAGTAGGAAGAAATGTTGGTGGTGACTAGATGAAGTTCAGGCAAAAGAAGAGGGCCCCTACCTTTATTCAAGTTATAGCATAGGGCATTCGCAACCTCTTCAACAGTAACTAATGTGGTATTTGCATTGGGTTGAAATAAAAGGCGTGGGATGCATTTGGATGTTGAATGTTACCTAGACTTCTCCCTACAGTAAACTTTAGTACCTAAACTGTCCCATCTGTTCACTACCAACTTGCTTCCTGCAGTGATCAAAACTTCCTACTGATCCTTTAACTGTATCTCTTTATCTACATATGGACTTCTGTTTGAAAGTAATTTCACTGTGAAAGTTTAACTATTAATGGATTTGGGAAGCTGCTAAGTCTTAAAATGTGTGAAATTGTGTCAATATGGTTGCCATTCCTTCTCTATGATAATGAGATGCAAACCCCAACATATTTCAAAACAGGCCTACCTTTTCGTAGATTTTCTTCATTGTTAGGCATCATTTTGCTTGTCCATTTCAATTATTTAGTAGGGTACTTGTAGTCTTTTCATTGTGTATCAGAAGCTATTTATATTCTTCACTAGTTTCTCTCTTAACAAAACTGGCATCTTTAACATGTACTTATTAGCATTCTGCAATTATTTTTATTCTTCAAGTTTTGATTTTGTTTTTGTTTCCTCTAGTTTATATGCTACAAGATCAAGAGGCACATGCTGCAGAGGTACTCCAAATACCATTGATGACATCATTTCCAACTTAGAGCAGCTTGTTCTATTATTTCTTTTTTATTTTTTTATCGTTGTTTGTAACATACACTTCACTGCTCGCTTCAGATGGAACATACTTTTATTGCAATTAAACCTGATGGTGTGCAGAGAGGTCTGGTAAGAAAATCCTTCTGATGTTTTAGTACCTTCAGTGCACTTTTATTGTTTTGTAGTATGATATTGTTTTGTAGTATGTGAATTTCATCAACCATAACGGTGTGTGTAATGGGAATTGTTAAATCCATGCAAGCAAAAGTCTTCAAAACTCATGTCCTGATGATTTGCACAACTCAGTATTGCAAATAAGAAAGGGGAAAAAATGCACATCTGAAAGACTGATTTTCAGCAATCCGTGAAAATCTTGGATCTGCGTTCTTTGTTGTGGACGCTAGTTGGCTTTCTTTCATATTGTTTCATTTTGTCTTAGAACTTTCCCTTTCCTAACAATTTTCTTTTCCTTGCATGTTTCAGAAATTATAGCACGATTTGAACGCAAAGGCGTTAAGCTAGTTGCCATCAAGTTGGTGGTTCCTTCCAAGGGGTCTGCCGAGAAACATTACCATGATCTCAAGGAAAGGCCTTTCTTTAATGGCCTTTGTGATTTCCTTAGTTCTGGCCCTGTGCTTGCCATGGTGAGGAAAATGAAGGGCTTTACCTTTTTTTCTTTTAGTTTCTACCCCATTTGTGAGTCTTAAAACAAGTTTTTTGTTTTTTCCAAGTTTTTGTTTTTTACATACAACTGGTGTTACTATTGCTGGCCCTTGTGGCTGTACCATGGATGTTGTTGCCAAAGTCTTTTCTTTTGAAGAAACAACATCAAGAGGTACATCCTTGAACCAACATCAACAAATGAAGGAAGGGGAGAACCAAAGCAATGAAGTTGGAAATTGGAAAGGATTGTGACTCGATGTAATACATTATCTTTATCATTCAGCTGAAATAAATGTAGTTTGATCTTGTCTTTCAAAAACAAAAAATGTAGTCTGATCTTTATTATTTGATAGATTTTGTGACTCGATGTAATACATTATCTTATTAATTACAATATTACTTTGCCTCCATTTATGGAAATGTTTAAGTTTGGCACATTAAAATTTTTATTTTCTAGAAATAAAACTTATAAGATGTAATAAAAAGTCATTTGATAGCCGAAAAAAAAAATATATTTGCTATGTATACTTACAATAGCGTTTTTGAAACGCTATCCTAGCGTCTACGATAGCGTTTCTGAAACGCTATCGTAGAGTCTACCATAACGTTTCAGAAACGCTATCGTAGACTATACCATAGCGTTTTTGAAACGCTATAAAAGCCCAACTTACTATAGCGTTTTAAAAACGCTATAATAGACCCTTGGTCTATTATAGCTCCGGCAGACATAGCGTTTTCTAAAACGCTATGGTATCCTACCATAGTGTTTTTGAAACGCTATTAATGGCATTTTTTCTTGTAGTGGATCATGCTACTAAATGATCTCGTAGTTGTAGTTCTACGATCGTTACACTGCCCCCTTTTATTCTTGTGAGGTTCTCACACTATACACCTTTTAATATATCTTTTAGCACCACTTGCACTGCTCTAGATAGTGTTTTATGTAGTTGGGATCTAAATCGACTGGAAGTAAAGCATTACAACTATCAACTTTTTATTGATCAAAAGGCAATCAGAAAAGAATGTAAAATTTTATAAATCAAAAGGCTAGGGTTCAGTAATAATAAAATATACTATAAACAACTGAGAAGATATGTAGAATTCCCCAAGTCCGCAATTTGTGGTGCTTTGGGAAAAAATCTCTAACTCCTTCAAAATCAAGGAGCCTCAATTTAACAGAAAAGGTGCGACAAGACTTTTCATTAAGGGAAAGTACTAGATCGCGATGATGTGATGATTTTTAGGAGCACCGTACATTTGGGAGAAACATCTCTAAGACAGTTCACTAGAGAGTGGGTTCATTATGACATAAGCAATTGGAGCCAACTTGGGTTTGGGATTGGAGATGTTAGTTTCGCTAAGCCTACAACCAACACCACGGCTCTCTCATACCAAACCAATATTACCTTGAACAAGGGTCGATTTAGTACATGGTATGAGTACGATAATTTAGAAGCACGTGATGCCTGTATGATGGATTTGGGTACTAAGGATAAAATGATGGGTTGTTTACATTTTTTGCACACATAGTTTTGGCGTATTTCACATTGGTACGAAGGTTTTGTATTGTACAATTACATACGAAACTGGGTCTTGACAATTTGTTCAACAACACTAATCAAGGTCAAACGTTCCACATTTTATAAAGATTCAAATAGTTGGAGGAGACCCAAAGAGTTGCATCTCCTGCCTCTCAACCCATCCCCATCATTCAATATCATGATGACATGGTGTTATTTGTTGATGCGTGTTTAGAAGAAGTGTTGGTGGTCAGGAGACATTTTATTGTGGTTTGAAGTATGTTCAAGTATGAAAATTAATTTATCTCAAGTCCCAGATCTTCCCTGTGGGTGATGTTTCAGAGATCAATGAGTGGGCCAATATTTTGGGTTGCAATAAAGGGGTTTTTCCCTTGGCCTCTCACTTGGTTCCTAGTTTGGAAAGAATAAAATCTAGGATGAGGTGATTGACAAAATTGAATCTAAGCTTTGCACTTGGAAAAAGAAATATCTTTCAAAAAAAAAAGGAAAAGCTACCTTGTTCCAGAACACAAGTGCATCTATTCCTATCTACTTGATGACTTTCTGTGTGATTCTAGCCTCTGTGGGCAATAGAATTGAGAAATGCACGAGGAATTTTCTCTAGGGCTCTAGAATATATCATCTCTGTAATTGGAAAAGAGTTTGTCAACCTAAAAGCCAATGGGGCTTGGGAATTAAAAGAATAATGAAATTTTAATAGATCTCTTCTACTCAAGTGGATATGGAGGTTTGATGTAGAAACTCACTTATTGTGGAGACAGTTGATTGCCGAGAAGTATGGGGCTACTTCTCTTGATTGGTTTACTCAAATGCCTTCTGGCTTTTATGAGTGTTCTATGTTGAAAGGCATTATGAAGTAAAAAAAATTATGTCCAAGACTGCATCTCTTTGAAGCTCATAATGGAGAAAGAATTAGGTTTTGGGATCACAAATGGTTGGTGACACAACTCTCAGATCCGTATTCCAGCCATCTACAATGCAACTACAAACAAGCAGCTTAAGGAGAAATAATTTTAGGAAGTGAGCACAAATAGTTGGCCTTCAACCTTAGAAGAAACAGTAATGATTGGGAGCTTCCTTAGATTTCCCAGCTTCTAGTCATCACTTACCAAGTTTCCCTGGATGGTAAAGAAGATAATTGGTTGCGGAATGAAAAAAAAAGGGAATTTACTATCAGAGATGGGTACAAAATATTTGCACTAACTTTCCCTCATTTTTCCCATGACAAAAGAATCTGCCAACTCCACTCTTTCATTTGGATGAAAGACATCCCTTCAAGAGCCATTTTTCTCACATGAATTGTGATCCTAGGTAGAACACTCGTTGAAAACATAAAAAAGAGAGGCCTCACTCTTCCCAATCATTGTGTTCTATGTAACCAAAATGAAAAGTCTATTGATCACCTTCTCTCTTGCTCACTGGTGCATCGACTGTGGGAAATGGCCCTGCAGAATTTCACTGCCAAGCATCTTTTGCTTCTTTTCTATTGGATTGGATTAAGTTTTGGCTCTCCCCTTCCTACCATCCATGGAGGGACGAATTTACACGGGGTCAAGTGGGGGCACTTGCCCCGCTGACTTTTTTTTTTGGGATTATTTGCAATTTTTGCCCACCCCTATGATGCCAACGACGCGGTCCCTCCCCACCATTTCCTTTTTTCCTCTATTCTCTGCGACGCTGACGACTCCGCCCTGTCCTTTCTCTATATTTTGCTCCATCTCTTTGTTTACTATGAGACAACAACCGCCCTCTTCCTCTTCTCTGCTTGATTTAGCTTCCTTTCCTACCATCGCCACAAGCAACCCCGACCCCTCTTACCTATTTTGAGGAAAAAGTTTTTTTTTAAGTATTTTCTCAAGATGAATTTGTATCTCGAGGTCTAGTTTTGTAGTTTATTCATAGGATTTTTCTGGAGATACATGAAAATTTTGATCCATTAATTTTTCCTCAAGATACATATTTGTATCTTGAGATTCATCTACGAGTTATCATTTGGAAAGCATTTTGGAAATCAACGTGAGCCTTTTGACGGTCAACACATGTTGACTACTAGTCTTGGGGAAGACTGCAATAGTGATTAATGATGGGGTAACATCTAATTAGCTATTTTTATAGGGGCAAATCGCAAATAATCCATATTTTTCGTCCACATAATTTTACATTTGAAATTAAATTTTGCCCCTTAATATATACGAATTTGATCTTCCCTCCCCTTATATATTTATCTTTTGTGCTCCTACAAAATATATTGGTGGATCCATTTCTTCCCTCATAAATTAGATGAAATTTTGTTTTGAGATTTATGATTTGTATAGTTATTTATGCATTGTTCAAATAAAAAATATTGGCTCAACAATCCGCCACCAAACAAAATGTTGGCTCCGTCACTGCCTTCATCTAACCTCTCTCATATAGGAAAATGGGTTTGGAAAAGAATTATTCAGCATGTATGTGGATCTTATGGAGATAAAGAAATAACAATCTTCCACAATGTTTTCAAATAAGTTGAGCAACCGTGGGTTGATATTAACGTGACTTTGTAGCTTTGGGCTTGTAACTTGGACAAATTCATTCAGTTTTCTTCTCGTATGTTTAACTGTGAGTGTATAGTGCTAAATAGTACTTCTTAAGATTATCCTGATGTATACTTTTTTACGGTGGATAGTGAGCTTGTCACTGTTTCCTCCCCCATCTTTTTCTCCATTTACACATATATGAAATCTATATAATGTTTTGCTGATCAAAATATGTATTTCAACGATTGGAAATTTTGGTGGGTTGATCACTTGATATTGACCTACTTCAGAAGTACTAACACTATCTCCATCTGTCTACTCTCTTTCTGGTTGTTTCTAATGAGCAGTCACCCACATTTGTACCACAATGGTTGAGTTGAGGGACTTCTAGGAAGAACTTGATGTGATTGTGGGGTACTTGAACATACATTGGATCTTTTGTGTGCTGTCACGAGTAATCAAGTTGTGGGGTACTGGAGCATACTTTGGATTCTTACTGTGGTGTCTCATACTCAGGTTCCTGAAGGAGGAGGAGATTCTTTAAAAATGAAAAGTAGCAAATATTTCATCTCTTGATTCTTACTCCAAGTTCAACAAATTTTATAGACTTAAATGGGAAGTTTTGTGGTCCAACGAGAAAAATCCTTGCAAGAGTGCATGGCCGGATGATCCCCCTCACGATATTTGATAGGACAGGTCGGAAAGCAAACATATTTTGAAATAGTTGAAGGACACTTGAGAATTGGAATGCTCGATACTCGAGTCTTTGGAATTGGAATGACAATGGGCTGGGTTCGATTCAGGTCTACCATACCTAGAACTAAACCAATTAAACATATATAGACAACCAAAAGCGAACCAGGAACCAGCTTTGGTTCCTCTGAAGCTCAGCTGTAATGGCACGACTCTTAAACTATTTTTCACCCGACGCTTCGTTTTGAAAAAAATTCACCTTGAAAGTTTTTTATGCACATCCAAGCACCGCAACATAGCATTTCATTTGGGGCACGCCTCAATTGAGGCGGTAATAATAATAACTAATAGCTTTTTAATACTTTATATTGTAGTTCCACATAACTACTTGGTGTTTAATAAATACAGCCACCAGAATCAATGGAGGCACAAACCACCCTCAATTGGCTTTGAGAAACCCAAGAGTAAACTCTCTTCTTGATGGATTCATCGATTAAGTAATACAATTCATCATTTCTTTTTCTCAACGCAACTACGTTTGAGTTTCGATTTTGAACTCCCCCTACCCCCTCTTCAGCTCGATGATTAAATGAGAATGGTGACCTTGGGGATGATGATGATGATATTTGAGTGGTGAACTTTTGTTGTGGCTTGAGTTGCATGTTATTTCTCTAATTTGAATTATGGTTTATTATTAGTATGTGTCTATTTTGAATTAAAGGGAACAATGTTATTTCGGGTCTGCTAAGAAACATGCTTCATGAACCACCAAAACCAATTTTTATTTTCCTCTTTTATTTTTTGGAACCAAGATGTATAGTAACCAACATGTTCGTGTTAAGACCATTTTGGTTAAATATAAAAGTGATTTATTTATGAAAGAAAATAGTACATGCTCAAATTATAATTATTCTTCTACTTACTAATTAAAGAGTATGGTTTCCTTGGGTTTATTTATTTTAGATTCTTATTTAAATTAGTAATTGGTAGTTATATGTACAACTTATTAAAAAAAGACGTTTCTTCCGCCAAAACACGGACACATACCTTAATTAATACCCGACTGATCAGTTGTGGACCCGACCCATTAGAGTCGAGTGGTGCAGGTACCCAGAGGTTTGAGTCAAAGTTTCATGCCTACATTGGAAAATCCAAACAATTGGCTATCAAACCTTTCAGTTGTCTAGAATTAACCAGCAATTAATCACAAATTGGATTTCAAGCAATATGATTACACAAAAAAAATGCCCGAGCATATGCGGGTTGATCACAATTATACTAGCTTGCCAACTCAACCGGCAGTTACCCAAGATATTGGAAAATTTTGGTATGAGGTTTTTTTAACCACATACTACCCAATCAACCCAAAGTGCATAAAAAGCTACAGAAAAAATTAGAGGCGAACAAAACAAAGGGAATTTTGTTACTAGTTTTTGTTTTATAATACTTCTTATTTTGATGTGATTGTGGTTCTTTCTTTTTAATGGATAAAATGGTTTCTCATACAAATAGGTCATATATGCAATTTTTTACACTAAGTGTGTTTGATTTCAAGGAAAACTACAAAAAAAAAAAAAAAAAGACAAATATGAGAGCAAAAGGGAAAATTTTGTCTATCTTGAAGTTTTGAAGATGACTATATTTTGACAAAAAAATTTCTTAGTACCCACCTAAGAAAATATTTTCCACAATTTCCTAATAAACTAAGAAAATAATGATGATCACAAAATGCATATTCTACATCCTCTTTTCGTCTCTCTTCTCAAGTTTGGAAAAATTTCTTGAGAAAATTTCCATAGAATCAAACACACCCTTAGAAGACTCAAAATCACTAGTAGTAAAAGACACTAAAGTTTTTACTCCATCTTTTGATGGACTTCCATCCAGTTATGGTAGTCAGTCGTTCATTGTGTTGTTAAAACACACCTCAAGAAACTTTTTGTTAAACCAACTTGAAACTTTAGAAAATATATTCTTGATATTATTCACACAAGGTTGTCAAAATACAAATCACATCGTAAATCATAATTGCAAAAGAAAAAATTGAATTGGGATTACAGCAAAAGAGAGACCATTACCAACCAGCAATAGCATTGTTTGGTTGTTTTTTTTACGACAAGCTCATTTTTCGCTACTTAATTGAAAATAAGTGCCCACAATTGCATCCTATGTTTATTTTGAATTACATCCTATGGTTATTTTGAATCTCATCATTCCACCAAAAACTCCCTTCTTGGTTTCCTATTTCTTCTCAAGGGGATCCAAACCTATGAAACAATACTTCATTTAAAAGATAAATAAAACAAATTAAATATATAAAACATGCACGCACCTTGTACTTTAGACACTCCATGCCATCAACTTTTTCAATATCTTTATAAAGTTCTAATCCGTTAATAGTTTATTTTCATTATGTCTAAGTGCATTGAAAATTATATAATGTAGAGTGTGTCCCTATTTTAATGGATTTTTCTTAGTTAACATGTTAAGGTTGTGACACCAAGGATGCACACTCTCGGAAAAAACCTTTATTCGAGTCGAACATGGACACGTGTCCGACAAGCACCCGACACATATTCGACACGCAGTCAACATGTCGAAGCAGTTGACCAGGTTCGACACGTGCCCAACACGGTTTGGACACGACAAATTTTTTTGTCTGGGTGCTAATAGCATCCAAAAAAATTGGGTGCAAGTAGCACCAAATTGGGTCTTTTTCTCCACCCCGTTAGGGTTCAAACTTCTTATACAATTTCAAAGCAGCTCTTCATCCGCCTTCATCTTCTCCGCAATGGAGTTCTTCCTCTCCACATCAGCTCCATCACAACAACTCCTCCATCACCACTTCCTCCTCTGTCATCACCGCTAGTTCCTCATCATCCTCTATCACTACCCTCCTCCAGGATCTTCTCTTCCACTCTTCTTCTTCGATCGCTTTCTATTTTTTTTCCACTTCTCTTTGTAGAGAGGGAAACAATGAGTTCTTTTAATCTAAGACTATTTTTCTATTATAAAAAATAGTAAGGTTTGATGTGTCGTCAAATCCTAATTTTTTGGAAATTGCAGAGTCGACGTGTCGTAACCATGTCCAACACGACACGGGTGTTCATGTCTGTGCATCCTTGATTGACACTTGTACCTTTATCCTAGTTAACAACAATAAAAGATGAGAGATTCTACAGAGCGAGGAAACGGGCGAGGAAATGGGCGAGGGAAGGGACGTGGCGGGGTGGGGACCGTCCACCCCGCTCGGGATGCGTGCCACCGTTTTTGGTGCGCGCATCCCGAGCGGAGTGGACGGTCCCCACCCCGCCACGTCCCTTCCCTCGCCCATTTCCTCGACATTTAGAATTCCTCATAAAAGATTGTCAATGAGACTAAGTGATGAATTTTTATGTGATCAAATAAATAAGTGCATGAAAATAACATCAATAACAAAGAAGAAAATAATAATATTGAAGATAAGCATGAAGGGAAACTGCTGAAGAATTGCTCAATCACAATGGAAACAAAATAAACAAGGGAGTCAAACATTTTGTTTCTACTTCTTTGGTTTTTATGCATAAGGACTTTCTTGAAAATTTTAGGAACACCACAATTCTTGCATTTCACATTTAAGACCTAATGTAAAACTTTTAACCAAACGCAGGAAAATTCACATGAAAATAAAAAGACAACAAAAAAGAAATGAAACGAAGGGCTAATGTTTGAAAAAAAAAATGAGATAAGGTGAAAACTATCCTCCAAATAAAATGGTGTGACACTTGACAGCAAAAGGCAATAATAAGGAATTGTTGACCTAATACAATTTCATCATGTTTGATGAGGAATCTTTTAACCATAACATTCTTAAACCATGATAATGGTACACAATAGCCATGATTTTCATATATCATAAATGTGAAGATGTTCTCTTTTTTCTTGTAGATTTAGTTTTCTACGTGAATCATACAAATTAAAACTAGATAAGGGATGAGGACTAAAAGGAGTCTCTTCCCGCTAGAAAGGATGATAATTAGGGGACATACCTGGACCTTGCAGAGGTGGTTCTTGCGGCCTCTAGAAGAAATTAGGGGGTGACCTAGTAAAAGGCTTGTTGTTCAGGTTGTTCTGATTCCTCCCTCCAAAGTTGGTATGAATTTTCCAACCTTCATTGTAAGTATTAGAAAATGAGTTATTTCTATGATGATTCAGGCCCTGAAAACCTACGACATTAACACTCTTCCAACCGCCACTCTCAATCAGCTGGGGGCATTGATCAAATGCATTTCCTGACATGGTGCACATGCCATAAACTTGTGCAACTTCTAGCACTTTTGGCTTTCTTAGAGCCTGAGGCACAAGTGAAGTAAAATTACCCATTTAAGCTTCCAAATTAGAAGTGGTACTTACTTCATGGACTTGGCACGAAGACACTCAAATTTGTTCATATTGTTGGGCTCTCAAGGCTCGGTTTGCAATCAAGTCTTTGTTGTTGTTGATTTTATCAACTAAAGTTCATCTTAATGTTGCATCCAATATCTGTCATTCAAGAGGAAGTAATCCTTCATAGAAACACTAAATCAGGAGCTCATCCATCTGGTGTTGCGAACATAATGCTATGAGAGTTTTGAAACACTCATAGTATGTTGGATATGATTCTCCTAGACCTTGCTGAATACCATTGATTTTCTTCTTCAACAAAATGATTCTTGAAGTTGGAAAGAATTTATCTAGAAACACCTTCTTCATGTTATCCCAAGAATATACCGTTCTAGAAGGTAATTCATAGAGCCAATATTTAGCCTTGTTACCAGAGAAAATTAGGGAAAGGTTCTTAGCTTCAGGATGTCATCATCCACAGTGATTGGTGTCATATTGGAGCAAACAACCTCAAATTCCTTAAGATGTTTGTTCAGATCCCCCGTAGAAAGGTCATGGTACTTTAGAATATGGCAGCAGGTGGAATATTAGCTCGAATGACTCTGTCTTTCCCTGACTACTATCAGATATTGAATGCATAGGGGTACGACATTGTCTAAGGTGGATGCCAAAAGTTCCTTGATGGATTTGTTGTCTACCATGTCAAGTTTTTCTGATTCAGAATCAAAGCTAAACATTTGGGATTCTTCTAATTTTCTCATTAATCTCCTAAAGGTTCTCTCAAGCTCCGGATTGTACTCTAATAAGTTCTTACCAAATTTCTCATTGCAAATGAACTAGTACCTGAGATTAAGACAGAATGAAGAAAAAAATAGAAAACAAAAATTAAAGAAACAAAACAAGGAAACAAATGAAGTAATTAGCAATTTTACTAATCCTCAGCAGCGGGACCAAAAATTTATATACTATTTTATTATCACACAACTTACAACTTTGCTATGTTGTCGTAGTAAAGAATAAGTATGAGTCTTTCTAGATCGGGGATGAAAGAGTTGACTAACTAGCTAACTAACACTAAGGGTAATAAAAGACAACTAGCAAACTAAATAAGGAAATGTGGTAGGATTGGATTTTTCCTAATTTTAAACCAAGAAAGTTACTAAGAAGATTACCGCAAGAATAATAAAAACTTAAAAAGAAAGTGAATGATGAGATATTAGATAAGGGTTTTATCTCCACACACTAAACATATGCTCATGAATTAAACTCCAATAATACCTTTAGTAATTCATGCATGACAATATTCATGATTTACTATAACCGCACTGCATTAATCTTATTATTTTTTCAAATCCGTTGAATTAAACTCAGCGTCGATTTCAAACAATTTTCTTCATGCTATCTAATCGGGAATTTCAAGTCAGATAAACAATCCAAGATCTTTAAGTTCTATGTAAAATGTGAACACTGACTTGACAATTATAAGTATGATCATCTTGTTTTTAACCCAAATTTTTACTTAACATTAGCAACGTTTATTGGTATTTACTACTTATGAATATAGGATTATAACTCTTATGTAAAACTCTCCTACACTCTATCATCAAATCCTAGCATGCTTAGTAAGTTTGTCACCTTAACAAATAGACAAAGAAAAATTCTCTATAAAGCAGTTAAGCAAAACACATTCACCAATTAGCAAGGAAATATTGAATCTAATTAATTTATAAAACACATGTCAAAATAGAAAGAAAAAAAAAAGTAAGAAAGAACATTGTCGCCTGCGCATGGTGGTGAAGAGAAACTGCTTGGGTGCTCGTAGTGGCAAAAGGAGAGATAACAGGTTCTTTCGGTTTGTTACTGCTTCAATCGCCCTCAACCTGGATGTGGTGTGATCTGTGTCTGGGTGTTGCGAAGGAGAATGAGCAGGAGGGAGGCGAGACGAAGACGACAGTGTTGCTGTGATGAGAGACTGCGAGAGAGATGAAGGCGAACGATTGTGCAATAATAGAGCTGTGGAGTGTGAGACGATTGAAAGGTGCTGGTGACAGAGATATTAGGCGATGGATGTTGTGTGTAAGGGATGGATTGATAAGTGGAGAGAAAGAGAAGCGGTCGCTGTGAAAGAGGCGTGGTTGTTGGTGACTGTAGCTGGGAGGAAGGATGTGTGGCGAGATAGGGCAATGGATGGCTCTAGCGATGGAGGCTGTGAAGAGTTCAAGAAAGGGGATGATGATTGTGAGATTATGAGCAGCTCTCCAAAAAGTTCATCTTCCTCTCTTTTGATATATTTTCTCTAATTCGTGCACATTTCCTGGCGCTACAACCCTTTCTAAATTCATCCAATTTTCATTTATTTCAATTTCTTATTGGTATCCTGCTATTAGCAACCTACAAAACCACAAAAACATAAATTACTACAAAAAAATAACGCAACTAACTAAGAAAATATAGAGAAACGTGACAATAAACTCACATAAATATACTCTTATCACATGCCTCGGCTCTCGAGTACAATTTTTTTAAACCTTGACCTTAATCGCGAGGATTGACATTCTTTTATAATAGTCCCCATATTGTTAGCAAGTATTAGCATTAGCAAAACTAAAAAAGCAGTTCTAGCTCTTTTCTTTCGCTTTTGATGAGATGCGCAATACTATTAATAGATATTGGAACATCCCAAGAAATATACAATTTGTGTTTACATGAGGTTGATAAACCAAGTTCTCCAACCCTTTATTGGTAAATTTATTGCGGTTGGTTTAAAAACATTGTGAGACTATGACTTGAGGCTCGCCACTGGGTGAAGCATATGGGTAATGAATTGAGGTATTTTCACAGTTGATAAAATAAATTCAAATAAATAAAACTAATTCAACCTGTGTAGGTCAAGCCTTGTCTAACTTAAGTCTTTCTCAACCCTTGTCTAATGAATTGAGGCTCACCTTTCTCAAGCCTTGTCTAACTTAAGCATCGAAGTGTCATACAAAGTCCTTGCTCATCCTTGTCTAACTTAAGCATCGAAGTAGAAACAAAATGAATAGCCCTTGCTCATCCTTTCACAGCCCAAACAGTTGCTGGGGTATTCCTTCAAAATGTTTACAAGCTCCATGGTTTCCCACCTCTATTATATCTGATCGAGACAAAGTTTTCTTGAGTTCATTTTGTAAACAACTATTTGATGCCCTTGGTACTTCACTAGCTATGAGCACAGCATATCATCCACAGTCTGATGGCCAATCAAAACACACTAATGCCTGTCTTGAGGCATATCTCAGGTGTATGACAGGTCACGCCCCATCCAAATGGTCTCAATGGCTCTACTTAGCTGAATATTGGTTCAATACCAATTACCACTCTAGTCTTCAGCTTGCACCATTTCAGGCATTATATGGCTATGCTCCCACACTGATGGCACTTCCCTCTCAACCTTCCTTCCCCATTCCAGAGGTTCAACAGTACTTAAATGAGCGCAATGAGATGCTAAACATACTCAAAGAGAGACTCCACAAGGCTTAGGAACGCAATAAACAGTACGCTGATCGCAACAGAAAAGACCGCAGCTTCGAGATTGGGGACTGGGTCTATCTAAAGTTGCAGCTCTACCATCAAACAACAATCCAATTACGCAAGAATCAGAAGCTTTCTTCACGGTTTTATGGTCCTTTTCAAGTACTGGAACGTGTGGGGGCAGTTGCATACCGTCTTCACCTTCCATCTGACTCAAGAATACACCCTGTTTTTCATGTTTTTCAACTCAAGAAACAATTGGGTTCTTCATCCTCTGCTTGTTTATCCCTTCGGTTGACAGCCAAGGCTCTTTCACAGCTGAACCCACTGCCATCTTGGCTAGGCGCATGATTCCCAGACAACAAGGCAGTTACACAGGTGTTGATCCAATGGTCGAATTCAACAGCTGAGGCAACAACTTGGGAAAATTTATTGGTTATCTCTTCCAAATTTCCTCACTTCAATCCTTGAGGACATGGATTTGGTGAAGGGGAAGGTATTTTCATGAACAAGAATGAAGAAAACCTCCCTTAAACAGTTGAGAGGGAGGAATAAGGCGCCAAAATCAAATTTGAAAAACTTAAGAGAAATTTTGTAATTTGATCTAGGTTAGTTAGGACCACCTGATAAATAACACATGTCAACACAGTATTAACTAATTCTGAAATTCTGTTAGGGCTTACCCCTTTATATAGAGATGAAACAGAGAAGATAAACCAGAGAAGAATGTATTAGGCAATAGGCTCAATCGTTTGGTTGAGAGTTTACTGTAATTGAAACTTTGTTCAATCAATTTACACTTTCATCTATCCATCTATGTTCTTAATTTTGTCTTGGATTCTTAGCAGCTTGTATGAACTTGACAAACACGAAACGAGAGATTTCAGTACGTTGTGTTTCAGACCTGCGTAGAGTCTCTTCACTGAAAAAGAAGCGTCATCAGTAGGAGAAGATTGGTCTGAAATGGAAGCTGAGATGGATTTCTCCTCGCTTTTCCTCTTTTCCGCCATTCACGAGTCAACTAACACAGAAGAAGATAATGAAATCTAAGGTTTGTGAAGAGCGAAAGAAAGGTGGGCAACACACAAATCAGGGGGAATTTTTATTTTTGTTTTGTCGTTTCGATTTGAACAGAAGAATAGAAGATGCTTAATAAACCGGTCCGCAATGGGTCAACCAAATATCTTCTTGAACAAATCCCAAAATAATCACACAATCACTTGATACAAGAGCAATCACACTGAGCTAATTCAAAAAAAAAAAAATGTTTTTATTTCTACTAGGGTCATTTTGATTTTGAGCCTCATTAGTTTACATGCAACTCTATTTGGCCCTTAAAATAAAACATAATAGAGTCCAACTCCTAAAATGGAATGGATTAAGTCAACAACATGGACTAGCCTTGACTCAATTCAAGACCAAAATACCCTTACCCCAACTTAACCGTAAAACATAACAAAACCCTAAACATACAAATACATATCTCTAGGCATACTATCAACGATCAAGATTTGGGTGTTTTGCCTTTTGTAGATGATCATAAGTTCTTTAACTCTGATCACCATCGAGTGACCTCGCATACCAGTGATCACATCGGAATCAGTAGATTCTTGGGTATGTTTGGTTATCCATTTTCCATAGAAAATGGAATTCATTTTCCTTGATATGCGCATTTCAACTGTTTGGTTGTCTATTTACTGGTAGGAAATCGATTTTTCATGAGACTGTTTTCCCACTACTCATGGGAATCCAAGTCCGAGGGGTGGGACTCTAAATCGACTTCACAAAAACTGTTTCAATTTTCATGTTTGTTTTTCGCGCAACCAAACAAACCCTCTCGGAGTGTCCCAAGCAATCACGGATTCTTCATTGACTGATAGCACAACTATTGATATCTCCTTGTTTTTGCAACTTCCATGACTGGTTTCTCCTTTTCTTTATTTTCCTTTACAGGTTTTCTTGTTCCTTCTCCACTTTCTCATTATTTTTCCACAGCTTATCCTTCATTGTCGCCGCTTTGCTCTTCTCCACCGCATCGGCTTTGATAACAACATGAGAATCCTCATCAACCTTAACTCCCTTTTAATCTGAGAAAAAAAAAAAACTCATCTCCTCAAGTCCAAATTTCACAAACTAGAACCAGTGGCTTTACTTGATTTCCTTAAGAAAGTGTTCCTCTTCCCAATGCCATCGCCAGTGCCATATAACAAAATATGACAAGTACTTCGTTATATCTTCAGGTGCGAATTTTATCATATTTTGTACATTTTTCTATGCTCTCAGGTAGATTATAAGTTTCGTAAGATGGTCGATACGTCTATACTCTCCATGAGGATTGCAACTGGTACACTTCTTCAAACGCTTAATTGAATCTCTTGAAGCTATTTTGTGCTTTATCTTTAAAATCACATTATTTGGATTCTCAAGTAGCTGATAACAACTTATGTCATCCTATTCTTTCATAATTGGCTAAGAATTGTTTTACCTATGCTCATTTTTTTGTCATTACATACCTGCATTACGATCTTTCACCAAGAGTTCACCCCATTGTACTCAAGTAGTTAAATTCTAGCAAACTAAACTGAAGAATCAACAATTGCATGCAAGAAAATGAACTCTCCAGCAAGTTTGAATAAAACAAATGTTTGGTTAGAGTTTTACAAAAATAAATGTTTTAGAGAGAATAAGAAGATGTGGGTAGTGGTAGTGGTGGAAGACAATGAAGCCAAGTGAACGCAGTTGCAATGGGCTAGTTCAAAAAGGGTGAAGGGTAGGTGGTGGGTACAAATGTGAGGATTGGTAAAATTGGTGGTGGCGTTGGTTTTATTTGAGTTGGAGAGGTGGCTCGTGGTGGTTGTGGTGTAGATGGGTTTGAGACTGTTCGTGGCCATTGAAGGATAATGGGTTAAGTTAGGTACCGTTAGTACGCATTGAGATACAATTTTTTATTTTATCTTAAAGTATTATTATACTTTAGGGTTATGTTGGGGTAAGGGCATTTTAGTCTGAAATTGAGTCAATACGAGTCCAAATTGTTGACTTAACAACCTCGACTTCCTTCAGCGAAGTCTGTGCAACCTCAGCAGCCTTCGCATACTCCATACACTGCGCTCTCAGCGGATCAAATTTACGAAGAACATGATAGAGAACCAAGGCTTGCCCTGCTAGCTTTTGCTCAACAAGCGCCACCTGATCGCTAACAACCTTATAATCTGCATGACTCCATAATGCCAGCATAGATGAGGTGACTCATCCCCTCCATAAGATGTTTGAGACCTTCATTGATATGACTGCATGGTTGACGCACGAGCATAGGAGCCCTCTCTACAAACCGCCCATAACATTTGACAATGAGATTACGAGCATTGTCTTGAACGTCAGCCTCAGAAGACTAGTTGAACTTTTTAGAATTAACAGCAATAGGACAGGCAGTAGGGAGAGTAGCAAGCAACGCCGAGGTACCCGCGACGACAGAGGGAACAAAACCCTTAGAACTTTGACCACGAGTAACGACTTGATCCCCCAATGAAGAGTCAAACTTGAAGTCGGATAAAGTCTTCATACAATTTGGATTCTTAGACATTTGACACCAAACTGGAACAACTTTTTGTCAATAACACCTGAATCATCAACGGGCTAGCCAACAAAATCAAGCACGCCATACGAAGAGACAAGGCCCTTCTCACGATCATCCTAAGGATGAGAAACCTCTCTCTTGCTCCTCTCAAGAGTTTGATTTATCTCCTAAACCTCTCGAGCATCAAGATCAACATCATCACCAACACCCTTCCCGAAAAATACAAGAAGAGGAAGAGCCCTGGTAATACTAGGAACCAGAGAAGCAAGCTTCTTCTTCAAGACATGACCAGAACTGATCGCTAACAACTTAGACGGACTAGCAGGACAGGGAACTTTCCCCTTTCTGATGCTCAACCCAGCATTAACGACACTTCTAGCAACACTATGAGCATCGCGATCCGTAAGCCTTTTAACGGAGCTCACTTCCCAATCAATGCCCACATTGCCAATGACTGCAGGGGGTGTAAGCTCATGCCCCTAGTAGGAAATGATGACAGTACTGGTGCTCTCAACAGTAACTTCTGAAACACAAGCCATTGTAAGCGCCGCACGATCCGCCTCGCTCAGAGTATACAAACCAATGCGGTTAATAATATCCGTGGTAAGAAAAGCTTCCACTGAGGACTTGGGTAGCTTATTGAATCGATCACGGAACCCTTGCTCATCCATAGACAAAAATAATTTTTTTATCTTGGGTTCTCAGAATTTGCACATTGCGCAACTTGAAATAATCGAAAGTAATCGACACGTAAAACTAGGGCCTCGACCAACCACTAATCTCGTCTATGAGATTTTCAAAATATGATGGACCATGGAGATAGCAAGTACGGTTCGCATTTACACTGAACCCTACCACAAAGTGCAAAACCCTGACATTCATCGGAATCATAGATAAAATGGCCCTCGCTAAAGTCATGATCATTACCCTCCAGTTGTTAGGAACCATTTCCGTGGGGTGCAATGCACAAGAAACCTAAATACTCCTAGAAGATTTCTGGAGTCGGAAGCCTAAGACCTGCTTTAAACATGCCAGGGTACAACGCAATATAGCTAGGCCTCGAAAGACAAGGATTGTCACCCTTTTTGGGCAGAATGATCTTGAGGTCAGATGGCAATGAATAGTCATAACAAACACTATTCAGAGTCGTTCGCGTCGCCCGCTTAGGTGAGAAATAAGCCTCACAAGTAGCAAGAACATCACCACTTAGAACCCTGAAGCTAGACATTGTTATGAAACAAAAACGAAAGGGAAGGAAATCAAAGTCTGGGAATGAAGATAGCGTAAAGGAGAAAGTATTGTATCCACCTCTTCCTTTTTATAGGGTCAAACAACGAAATGACTACTCATTGGAAAATGTGCAGGAAACGATGGCTGTGAGAAATCCCAAAAATCACGCCGAAACGAACAGGCATATGAGACTCGAAGAAACAAACACAGTAATAGCTGGTAACGACATTAAATGTGCCACGATGGTGAAATCGAAAATCCAACGATCGCACAGTTAGTGGCTACGTCAACATACCCACTAACTAAGGAGGGAGTAGCTGATGATACATCAAATAAGATTGATGTTATAGCCGTACACGTGGCAGAGATTGTCTTTCACGAGGATCAAGTATCCCAAAACTAAGCCAATTCATAAAGCCCCAAAAGGGAAAATCAAGTCATAAAAGCCCAAATCAGGGCTATAAGAATAAACCATAGTTAAGGGCCCAAATTCAGTCTCGATAAAGTTATCCCTTAAAGAGGAGGAACGTTACAAAGAAAAAGAGTTGTGGAGGGAGTTACGTCTCCGATGACATATTTTCATAAAGAAGAAGACTGTTACAAGAAATGTCTCCTCTCATTGCACCTCACAGGCTTAAGTCACAAAGGGAATTAAAAACGACCATTATATAAGGTAAAGGGAACATTCAACAAATGTATGCAACTTTAATTGAGTTCTGTCCAGATTTATCTCCATCTCTAACTGAGTTACTGACTTAAGCATCAGAGTGCCTTCGGCCACCAAAAAGGTGGATTTTGGCAATCTAATATTTATTTTGCAGGTCATACTTACAGGAGACCGAATTTTTGATGCATCACATTTAATGATGCAATTGAGGTAACAGTCACATGTGCTAACTATGAATGCACCTACTCGAATTTCTATCCCTGGAGGACATACTTCGAATAAAGCAGCTAGTGAATCGGTTGCACGATTAAAGCGTGGCAAACCTATAGGTTCAAAAATTCAACTCCCTAAAGGAGAGTAATTAGTAAATATTAATGCCTAATGTTCATGAAATAGCAGTACTTAAAACTCTTGCAGAAGTTGTACATACTCAAACGGAAGTTATACATGAAACTCCAAAAATAACATCATATAATACTCCTAAATTTGTTATGTTTAGGAATGATAATGGGGCGAGTTTGATTTCGAATCTGCCAGATCCAAAACCTGAACTAAACACTCATTGGGTCTGATTTAGGTGTGCCCGCGATTTCTTGCTAAAATCACCAAGCTCAAGGCAAACCCATCAATGTGTATCTTTTAGGAGGTTTTGTCCTTTATAGTAGTAGAAGCATTTTATTTTGTATCTACTCATTGTGGAACTAAAATAGTTAGAATTGTTTTGTGATTATTTTCCATTTCATTAGATGATTGATAGGGGCATAATTATGTGATTTTTAGTACCATATTTCTATATATATTTTTAGCTATTAATTGTTAATTATGACACTAATTGTTATTTTCGTGTTTGTGTAGGTTTCCAATTACAAGATTCTAAAATAGAAGCTAAGTGAAGCAAATTAGCTACTAGTTGCACAAGGAAATCACACAAACAAGGAAATCACAAAAACAAGGAAATCACACAAACAAGGAAACCACCAAAGAAGGAAACCAAGCAGAAAATAATTATAAAAATGATGATACTTTGCTTTGGAGAAAGGATCCATCCAGCCTCCTCATCCACCGCTACAGTCGCAGTCGTCCTCCTTCACAACAGCCGTCAAACCATAACCCATCCATTGTAAGGCACACACCCATCATCATCCATTGTTCATCGCAATCACACAACCCTAAACCCAATCGAGACCCATCATCCTGAACGCATCCATCTACAGCCTTCATCACCGCCAGCAGCCCAACATCGTCACCCATCCTCACTGTCTTCATCTCCCTCTTGCCTGACTCCCTTATCGCCATCTCCATAAAACCTCCTCGCTCGGAAACCCTCGTCTCATTCCCTTTCTCTCTTTGTCCCTCGTCATCCCCTTTTCTCACACTTTAATTCACAGGCAGAAATCGAGAAGGAAGAAGAGAAAACATAGATTGAAGAAGTGACAGAGCAAATAAGAGAAGGAGCAGCAGATCGCGTGGGGAAGGTGAAGGAATATCTTCCTTCGCGCTATTTGCACCCCAACCTTTCTCTCTCTACCACCACGGATCAGGCTACAATGTTTTGTTTCATCTTTAAATCTTTATCTTAGTTTTAGTTTGATATTTAATTATGTATTGCTATTCGAACATAATTGACATGTCTAGCTAAACTTCTCTTAGTTAGGGGTGGATTCGAAGCCCCGAACATGTGCTTTATAAATTAATTGAATTTAATCTTCCTTGCTATTAGTGATTGTGTTTTGCTTAACTGCTTTATAGAGAACTTTTCTTTGTATGTTTGTTAAGGTGGCCAACTTAGTAAGCATGCTAGGATCTGGGGCTAGAGTATAGGAGAGTTTCACCTAATTGTTATAATCTTGTACTCACAAGTAGTAAATACCATGGAATGTTGGTAAGGTTAAGTCAAAACCTAGGTAAGAACAAGATGTTGATCATACTTGTAATTGCCTAGTCAGTGTTCATATTTTCCACAAAACTTAATGATCTTAGATTGTTATTTAACTTGCGATTCCTGTTTAGATAGCATGATAAGAATAGTTTGAAAGCGACGCTTAGTTTAATTCAACGAACTTGGAAAAATAATACGATTAATGCAGTGCGGTCATAGTTAATCTTGAGCATTGTCTCTCACGAGTTAGCAAGTGATTATTGAAGATTAATTTATGAGCATATGTTTGGTGTGTGGAGATAAACCTTTAGCTAATTTCTCATCTTTGCCATCCTTTAGTTTTATTATCTTTATAGTAATTTTTGTATTTATTTTCATAGTTTAATTTAGAAAATCCAATCCCCCATTATTTAATTAATTAGGTTGTTAGTTGTCTTGTAGTTATTATTAGTGTTAATTGACAAGCCCTTTAATCCCCGGTCTAGAGTGATCCCTACTTATTCTATACTACAATCACAAAGCAGAGTATTAAGTTGTGTGCTACTAAAATAGCGCATCAATTTTGGCGCCGTTGCCGGGGATTAGAAAAATTGTTAATTACTTCATTAGTTTTTATTTATTTAATTTTATTGATTTTTTTCTTCTTTCTATCTTTATCTCAGGTACCAGTTCATGCGCAATAGAAGATCCAACGAAAACTTATTAGAATACGATTCAGAGCTTGAAAAAACATTTAGAAGACGTAAAAGAGAAACAAAAGAGCCACAAACATCTAGCTCTGAATCTGAAGAGTTCGACATGGGAGACAATATATCTATTAAAGAACTTTCGGCATCCACCTTGGACAATGCCGCACCCTTGTGCATTCAGTATCCATTAGCCACGCAGGGCAAGACTTAGTAATTCGAGCTAAAATCCAGCCTATTTTATCATATTCTGAAGTATCATGGTCTTTCTATGGAGGATCCAAATAAACATTTAAAGGAATTTGAAGTTGTATGCTCCAGTATGACGCCAATAAATGTGGATGAGAACATCTTAAAGTTGAGAGCATTTCCTTTTTCTCTGGCTGATAGGGCTAAGGATTGGCTCTATGAACTACCTTCCGGAATAGTATATTCTTGGGATAGCATGAAGAAGGTGTTTCTAGAGAAATTCTTCCCAACTTCCAAAATTATCTTGTTGAGGAAGAAAATCAGTGGTATACAGCAAGGTCCAGGAGAATCATATCTGGCTTACTATGAGCGCTTCAAAACTCTCATAGCATCATGTCCGCAGCATCAGATGAAGGAGGAACTCCTGATTCAATACTTTTATGAGGGGTTGCTTCCTCTTCTTGAGTGACAGATGTTAGATGCAGTGGCAGGGGGAGCTTTGGTTGATAAAACTTCAGCAGTAGCAAAGACTTTGATTGCAAACCGAGCCTTAAATGCCCAACAGTATGAAGGAATTGGAGAGCTTTCACGCCAAGTCAATGAGGTAAGTACTAATTCTAGTTTGGAAGCTCAAATGACTAATCTTACCTCACTTGTGACTCAGGCCCTAGGGAAGCCAAATGTGCTAGGAGTTGCACAAGTTTGCGGCATGTGTACTAAGTCAGGACATCCATCTGATCAATGTCATCAACTGATTGAGAATGGCGGTTGGAAAAATGTCAATGCAGTAGGTTTTCAGGGGCAAAACTACTATAGGAATAATCCTTATTCGAACACCTACAATGAAGGTTGGAGAAATCACCCCAATTTTGGATGGAGAAATTCATAACAACCTCAACAACAAGCTTCGAATCGGGCACCCCCTGGTTTCTTTCAAGGACCACTTGAACCACCTCAGCACAATTCAGGTATGCCCTTTAATTATGATGAGATTCTGAAATCATTAACTATTTCTCAGCAAAACCAAGCAAAAGATATAACAAATTTTAAGCTACAGATGGGACAAATAGCTGAGTTTATTGGACAAATTCGCGAGCAAGGAAAACTTCCTAGTTCTACCACTCCAAATTCGAATGACAGGTTTGAAACTGTAAAAGCAATTACATTGAGGAGTGGTAGGCAAATTGAGAATGAGCCAATAGTCCCTAAATAGAGTCAAAATAGGAAAGCTAAGTTACAGAAGGATTCTTCAGCCATCATTGAAACACAAGAGCTCCAAGGTAAGAAGGTGAGCATTCAAAATTCAGTTTCTGCTAATCTTGTTCCACCTTTTGTGCCTTTTCCAGGTAGGTTTGCCAAACTAGAAAAGATGAACAGGATAAGAAAATTTTGGAAACTTTCCGAAAAGTCCAAGTCAATATTCCACTTCTTGATGCTATTAAGCAAGTGCCTAATTATGCAAAAAATTTTAAGGAGCTTTGCACAACAAAAAGACGACTTCGAGACGGAGAGGTAGTTATGGTAAGTGAGAATGTCTCTGCAGTTCTTCAAAGGAAATTGCCACTGAAGTGTAAGGATCCAGGTAGTTTCACTATCCCATGTGTTATCGGTAATACTAAAATTGAAAATGCAATGTTAGACTTAGGTGCCTCAATTAATGTTATGCCATATTCTATTCATCGCTCTATGAATCTTGGGAAGCTAAAAAATGATGGTGTTATTATTCAATTGGCTGACCGTTCTAATGCATATCCTCGAGGTTTGTTGGAAGATGTGTTGGTGCAGGTTAACCATTTGATTTTCCCAGCAGATTTCTATGTGCTTGAGATGGAAGATTCGAAATTTTCAGCACATTTGCCTCTTATTTTAGGGCGTCCCTTCATGAAAACTGCGAAGACAAATATTGATGCGCATGCGGGGAAACTGACCATGGAATTTGATGGTGATGTGATTGGCTTCAACATCTTTGAAGCCACGAGATATCCTGTTAAAAATCATTCTTGTTTTTCTATTAATGTGAATGACAATTTGGCCCAGAAATTGTCAGACCTCAGAAACGAGGATGAACTTGAGACCAACATCACTACTGCCGTTGGATATGAGAGCAATGGAGTTCCCTATGACACAAAGAAGTGGAAGAAAATTCAGTTGAATGAGCTTGAAAAGATTCAGGATGAGGCTTATGATAGTAAAAGCAATTATAAGGAGAACACCATAGTTTTTCATGATCAGATGATCCTTGGAAATACTTTTGTCATTGGAATGAAAGTCTTGCTTTTCCAATCATGTCTTAGAACTGTAAGTTACGTTCTGAATGGGTTGGTCCTTTTATTGTTACTAATGTTTTTCCCCATGGTGCTATACAGATTAAAAGTGTCACAACTGGGAAGGAGTTTAAAGTGAAACATCATCGACTTAAGCCCTATTATGAGTCATTTGTGGAGCATGACGTGGAGGACGTATCACTCCATGTTCCCACTTATTCTGAGGATTAATTGGAGATACCGTCAGACTGCACGACGTTAAAACAAGCGCTTCTTGGGAGGCAACCCAATCAGATTTGCTTTCTCTATCCCTTTATTTTCTTTTCGTTATTTTTGGTTTTGTTTATTAGTAGTTTGTTTTTCCGCGTTTAAATCTTTCATTACATGTGCTATAATCTATTAACATTGAGGACAATGTTAGGTTTAATTGTGGGGGAACAAACGTTGTTTTTATTTATTTAAAAAAATAATAATAAATAGGAAGTGTCAGTCCATTAAAAAAAATATATATGTTGCTTTTTATTTTTTTTGTTGATATTAGTGTCATAAAAAATAAAAAAATAAAAATTTATAGTTGTTTTGAGTCTTAGGATACTTTCCAACACAATGATGAGATTTGGTTTTTAATTGCATGACTTTAAGGTGATTTATAAATATGATTTAAGATCTAATATTATTCTTTAGTTAATGCTTATTCATGGCTATCATATATAAATTCACATGTAATCAACTTAGTAATTGGTACTCATAGCAGACTTAGTTGAATTTAACTCATTATAACCCATATGTGAGTTTTGAGCCTATTGTTCATTTGATTTTGAGAGTTTTTAGCTAGGTCATCTTTTATTTATTTTGTCAATAATAATTCATTACATGATCTCAATTTTGTTTGCTTTGGTTGCTACTTGGATTGCTTTCATAATTAAGAATTAAACACTAGAACTTGTATTGACTTCGTTCAAAACATCATATTGAATTGCATAACATGCTTGACATGATAAAGACACCTAGTTTCCACCATTGCCAAATAAGCCTGATCCATAATATATTTCCTTTAGGTTAACCACATTGAGCCTGTTATTAAGCCTTTTGTTTCATTACCCTCATTTTCTATCTCTAACCTAATAAGAAGAGTATAGCATAATTTGATTTGCAGAGACTTTATTGTGATTCAAGGTATGTTGAAAAACAAGTGTGGGGGGAGACCCTTGTGATAGACAGTTCAAGAAGAAATAGTTGCAAAAAAAAAAAAAAAAACAACAACAACAACATAAAAAAATATATATATATACATATATATATATATATATATATATATATGAAAAATGAAAAAAAAAAATGGTACAAAAAGTTACAAAAGGGATACAAGTCCTTATCTATATCCATTCAGTATTTCAGTACCATACAGATAGTTCAATTCTTTTCATTCAGTAGATACAAAATAATTGCTGAAACTCTTCATTATCAGTGGGCCACTTCTTCATTTTTCCACTTATGTCTTTAATCATATGATTATTTGCTAATGTCTCTAATCTTTTGCATGTTTTCACCATTTCTTCAAGCCCTTTGAAAATTTCATATCCGTTCTTTCTCTTCCCTTGACCCATGTCCCCATTACAACCCGAATTAAGACCTTTTGATTGAGTGTGTCTTGCAATGTCACAATGTGGAGATTCGAATGAGGTATGGGCATATGGTGTCCCTAGTTCTTGCATTCAAGTAGTAGCATTCCTTCCATGAGATCATATATCTAAAAAAAAAAAATAGACAGAAAATGCATTTCTTTCTTGTTATATCATATGTGAGCTATTTGTTTCCCTTTTACATCAATCCTCTCACATATAACTAGAATAGGAAGAGTGATTTTACCAAATAATTAGTGAAAAAGAAAAGAGTGCACTCAATGCGATTTTTTGGTTAATTCTTCTTGGCACGCGCTTGAGTTTCACAATCACTTAGATTGATTTAATTGTAAATTTTTATATCATTGCTATGAACATGTATTAATTTTCGAATGATGTGGATTTAATCTTGTGTTTACAAATAATCTTAACATGTCATGGTTAAAAATCCCTGAGACAAATGTTGAAAAGTATAGATTGAGTCATTTGAGTCTTTCTTGAATTTGCTCGAGGACTAACAAAAGATAAGTGTGGTGGAATTTGATAGGGGCATAATTGTGCTATTTTTAGTACCATATTTCTATATATATTTTTAGCTATTACTTGTTAATTATGGTACTAATTGATATTTTCGTGTTTGTGTAGGTTTCTAATTATAAGATTCTAAAATAGAAGCTAAGTGGAGCAAATTAGCTACTAGTTACACAAGGAAATCACACAAACAAGGAAATCACACAAACAAGGAAACCACCAAAGAAGGAAACCAAGCAGAAAATAATTATAAAAATGATGATACTTTACTTTGGAGAAAGGATCCATCCAGCCTCCTCATCCACCGCCACAGTCGCAGTCATCCTCCTTCACAACAGCCGTCAAACCATAACCCATCCATTGTAACGCACACACCCATCCTCATCCACTGTTCATCGCAATCACACAACCCTAAACCCAATCGAGACCCATCGTCCTGAACGCATCCATCTACAGCCTTCATCACCGCCAGCAGCCCAACATCGTCACCCATCCTCACCGTCTTCATCTCTCTCTTGTCTGACTCCCTTATCGCCATCTCCATCAGAACCTCCTCGCATGGAAACCCTCGTCTCATTCCCTCTCTCTCTCTGTCCCTCGTCATCCCCTTTTCTCTTACACTTTAATTCACAGGAAGAGATCGAGAAGGAAGAAGAGAAAACAGAGATTGAAGAAGTGACAGAGCGAAGAAGATAAGGATCAGCAGATCGCATGGGGAAGGTGAAGGAATATCTTCCTTTGCGCTATTTGCACCCCGACATTCCTCTTTCTACCACCACGGATCAGGCTACAGTGTTTTGTTTCATCTATTAACTCTTTCTCATAGTTTTAGTTTGATATTTAATTATGTATTGTTATTCGAACATAATTGATAAGTCTAGCTAAACTTCTCTTAGTTAGGGGTGGATTCAAAGCCCCAAACATGTGTTTTATAAATTAATTGAATTTAATCTTCCTTGCTATTAGTGATTGTGTTTTGCTTAACTGCTTTATAGAGAACTTTTCTTTGTATGTTTGTTAAGGTAGCCAACTTATTAAGCATGCTAGGATCTGGGGCTAGAGTATAGGAGAGTTTCACCTAATTGTTATAATCTTGTACTCACAAGTAGTAAATACCAAGGAACGTTGGTAAGGTTAAGTCAAAACCTAGGTAAGAACAAGATGTTGATCATACTTGTAATTGCCTAGTCAGTGTTCATATTTTCCACAAAATTTAATGATCTTAGATTTTTATTTAACTTGTGATTCCTGTTTAGATAGCATGATAAAAATAGTTTGAAAGTGACGCTTAGTTTAATTCAACGAACTTCGGAAAATAATAAGATTAATGCAGTGCGGTCACGGTTAATCTTAAGCATTATCTCTCACGAGTTAGCAAGTGATTATTGAAGATTTATTTATGAGCATATGTTTGGTGTGTGGAGATAAACCCTTAGTTAATTTCTCATCTTTGCCATCCCTTTAGTTTTATTATCTTTATAGTAATTTTCGTAGTTATTTTCATAGTTTAATTTAGAAAATCTAATCTCCAATTATTTAATTAATTAGGCTGTCAGTTGTCTTTTAGTTATTATTAGTGTTAATTGACAAGCCCTCTAATCCCCGGTCTAGAACGATCCCTACTTATTCTATACTACAATCATAAAGCAGGGTATTAAGTTGTGTGCTACTAAAATAGTACATCAATGATACGAGACAAAATCTGACAATATTGTGCATGATTGTGTATAATATTTGATCCTCGGTTCGGGTCTAAAACTGCATCGATTCGATTCTAGACCCAAACCATTAGGGTCGGGTCTGTGTGGGTACCTATTAGTTCGGGCCAAATTGCTATGCCTAGCTATGCAGAATACTTTGCTAAGAAGTGGGAATTATTTTTATTGTATGGACTTTGATCCCCACTTTTTAAACGGGATCAACGTATCAAAGCTACCAAAGTTGAGGTCAACCGTTGGTTTGAAGAGCACGTGAAGTTGATATTTCCAGTTTCTTTGATCTGATCAAAACGAAAAGAGAAAAAGGTAATGGTTGGATGTTCTTATAAAATTTCACTACCGCAACAAGTTGATTTATTTTTTATGGATCTATTGATCAATATTACAACTCCATAAATTTGTATGAAGGTTTAGTTGAAAGAGATGAATTATTGATATTAATTTGCCTCCTGTTTATGATAAATATTTGGAGGATGAAGTTGAATTAATTGATTTGGGTTCTCCTACTTTTGATGGTGTTGTGGAAGGAGATACAATTTTTACTATTCATTATGAAGAAGCAAAATCCATATTGGTGAAAGAAAATAGTCATGGTGTATTTTTCTTTCAAGGAGCTAAAAAGAAATAATTTTGCTGGCTATTGACTCACCTCTAGTTTTTATGATTACCAAGGAGATATTAGAAGACATGGATATGAAAATCCGTTTTTGGTTGGTTTTGAGAGAAGTTGCAAGTAGGTTGGCATTTTAGAATGTGCTTGTTTTGGTTGTGGCAAAATTCAACTTGTGGGTTGGCATGTTTTCATATCTTACTTTGTGTTAGAAAGTACTTTCAAAGGTCGAATAGGAGGTTGAATATTTCTGCAACCAAGAGAAAATGAGCGGCGATTGAAGCAATGGCAACCATATGGCAAAACTCGAGGACGAGTTTTTTTTAAGCTCGGGAGTATGATGCAGGAGAAAAAAAAATACATACCTAATTAGTATTTACTAAGTAATTATTATTTTATATCAAACGATATTAGTACCGTAATAGCTATTTTGAGTCTAAAAGTCTTAGAAAAGTGTCCTATTTTGAATATAGTACCTTAGGGGTCAAGTTTGGGAGAGTTTTAAGCTAGTTTATTTGATAAATAAGGTTGAAAAAGGGGATTGTACTCAGTTGTTGATTATTTAATAAAAGATTTAATCTTGTAGCTTTGTGTTCTCCTGTGTGGAGATTCTTTTCCATTGGTGCTTCAATTGATTTACCCTTAACATCAATGAATCAGAGGAGGAGGAGCCAACGGGGAGGTGAAGCCACAAAGCATTATTAGTAAGTTATTTTAACTATATAACTTACAGTTTTTTTATCAGTGAATAATTGATGGAAATATTACCTAATACGTATAGAGTTGGTTGTTATATGAATGGCTTACGTGATAAATTTATGGCACAAACAAATGAAAATGGTAAATTTCTTTGGAAAGTTTTGAATGTTAATAATTTGTAAGTTATATGTATACCACACTTCATTCTTTCCATTACTATCCCCAACCCCAAATCTCGAACCTCAACACCTTATTATCTTACGAACATCTCATGCCCTCATCTATCTTGTATCCATATTGTCTTCTTGCTCAGCTATATGTAAAAATGTGGGGCGTCTGGAAGGAGTGCAAATCATACAAGGCTACTGGCTACTGGCTACTAATCTTAGGGAAGGAAAGAAAATAAGAAAGAAGAAGATTATAACCTTGTGGGTCGATGAGAGAACAATCACAGGAGAAAGAGAGACACTCGAGGCATTAGGCACTATTGGAAATAGGCGGTTGAGATAGCCTATGCTTAGGACCATATCACCTTTGCATCACCGTGTTAGGTGAGGCTGCCAAGTTTTGCATCACGCCAAGGCTAGCCTTTGATAGTGCAGCTGAAAAAATTTTGGCGCAATCTTATGCCCTCCAAAAATGGGGGAGATGAATTATTTGTCAGTTAATAGCATGAAAAGCTGAAAACCAAGGTTCAGTTTTCAATTAGGAGATTTTTTAGACCATTCGGTTTGGTTTCCCTAATCATCAATTTGGTTTACAGAACACTAAAAAGTAGGATTTGTATGTCATTATATTAAAAAGCCCTGAAATCCAATTCAGATTAGGAGCATCCAATTCAGATTGGGAAAATCCAGATGCCTCAAAATTCAATCCACTCATAAGACAAATCTATTCTTAGAAGAAAATTCTTGCCGCTGGGTCAGTTTGTTCAGTGGTAACTCAGACCTTAAGACCTGGAATTTTGTCGGAAAAGCCTCCCGTCTAAAGTAAAGTTTCCTCGAGAAGTAAAATCTCTTTCAAGCCCAAAACTTACTATTGGATTTGGTTTCATTCCCACTCTGTAGTATTGAATTACTACTTTACTCTCTGTGTTAAATCTATATGTGAGTTTGTTTTAAACTAGATGGATATGGGATGATTTTTGGGTTTCTAGTGTATGTTAGTTGAGGTTTTTACTTTAAGTAAACAAAAGTCTTCTTTTAACATTTATTACCTCTATGATTCATATCAAATCATGGGGTTATACAAACTCAAGTTTTGGATATCTTTGGGGATTGTCGTTTGTACGCTTGTGCATGTGCCAACATGTTTGTATGCTTGTGCATGTGCCAACATGTTTGTATGCATTTTAAAGGCATTGTCCTTGTTGCACAAATTTGGGGACTACCAACTCAACTGGATTTCACTCTGAATATGACGATATGGACAAATATGATATTTATCCCAAAAGTTTGAAAAACGAAAGCAGAGGATGAGCATTTCTTTTGCCATGACTACATAAATGAACATTTTGCTTGTTTCAGCGAGTTCTGAGTTATTCTCTGCAAAGCAAGATAGACTAGAGACGACGATGGAAGAACTGTATTCTCCAAGTAACACTAGCCATCTGTTGACAAAATTGGAGCATATTTTGAAATGTGATCCTCTCATGTAAGTAAAATTACTTTGCTTGCAATTTTTTTGAGATATTCGAATTCAATGAACTAATATTGGTTTTTTGGTGGCTTAGGCATATGAATTAAAAAGGCTTCTGTTATGTGCCTATCAATGATATTTACTTTAACCAGTCACTCTATTTTTGTTATTTATTCATCACTTGCATACAGTGATGAGGTAGGGTTTATTCACCCATCCCAGTTTGCCGCACTGAATGATGACAAAGGCGTCTGCCCCATTTTCAATCAGGTATCACAGGCGCAGAAGATGAGATCTTGACTACCAAGTTGTTCGATGTTGATGCTTCACAACATGATGCCACCATTTTCTGGAATAGAGATCATAAGTTGGCTATTTCAACTCAGATACTTTTTCCACTATATAATGGTGCTAGAGATGCTTTTATGAATGCATACGAGCAACACAAGATAATAGATTACCAAGGAAGACAGATAAACTTGTTAGTGAAATGATGACAGATAACACTTCAGTTTCTGAAGACTTCCTTGAAAGTGAAGTCATGATACATAGCAAGGCTCTTTTGTTGCTGAGCTGTGATTTTGGCATTGCATGGAATTCCAGGTATTGCCATTTCCCTTTACAGTCGGTGCATGTGACTTTGTTACGTTTTTCAGCATATTTTTGTAATAGTGAAATTCCAGGTATTGCCATTTCCCCTTACGGTTGGTACATGAGCCACATAGTCAAACTGAATAGGAAATGGTGATTGTTAGTGTTGATCAAAAGGTATTTGTGGTGGATAAGGGTTGTGTTTGGTATCTAGAGGCCAAATTAGAATCTATAATTTTTGTTGATAAAGAAAAACACAATCGTAGTCACAAGCATTTGAAGCGGAATTGTTACACAGGCTTCAAGATATTATGGAGGGTAGGGAAGAAGTGAAATCCTGGTGGAGGCAAGTTTATTAAAACACAGTTTTTTGATGGGTAATAGGCATCACGTTTAATATATTGTTAGGGGTGGTTTGGGAAGGGTTAAAGGTTTAATGCTCTACTAGAGACATTGCTGTCTTTTAAGCCCAGTGTCAATTCTTGCACCAGGGGAAGCATGAGCTTGCAACTCACATGTACGAGCTAAGAATTATTTTCACAATAGAAATGAGGCTTTTGAGGACCTTTCTAGGTGGAGAGTTTGAAATCCATTCTCTTAATATTTCAAGCAGCTTTGCTTTTACAGATTAAGTTCCTTAAGAGCTTTACCCATGGGGTGGGAGACGGAGTAATGGTGACTTGTGGGTTGATGTGTTGCGTTGTCAAAGTGGTGGTTGCATTTGATTGGGTCTTCCATTGGGTGCGAGTGGATGCATCCATTTATAGGATTTGCTAATGGGAGGAGATTGTCGTCTTGGATGTGGGGAAATTGCTATCCCAAGAGGAACACGTGTTCTTATTAGGAATTAGGATTAGGGCCTACGTTGTGTTGGAGTTGTTAGGTTAATTAGGAAATGTCCACATTACACTCGCATTAAGTTAACCCTTCATCACGAGGTAAACGTTTTTAAGGCAAGTTAACTCGCGATTCTCATGTAAAATGCTTTTATCAAAACCTAGGGCCATCAAATCTTGTTAAATGTTTACATGGAGATCCGAGTTTGACTTAACGTAAGAGTAGTATGGGCATTTTCCATGTGAGGGAAGGTTTGTGGGAGTTCCTTCCATATGCCTTGTGTTGGGAGGTGTGGAAGGTAAGGAACAATATGGTTTTCGAAAATAAGGCGCTAGGATTGGATCTACTTATGGTAGAAATATTTATTACCCTGTGGGCTTAGGTATCACATCTTCCCTCTTTTATGGGATTGTTCTTCGATTCTTTGTATGCTAATTGAGAGAGTATTTTTTTGGGTACCTTAATGCTTGTAAGGTTACCTTTTGTGTAATAACCATTGTGTTTCAAAAATATTTACCTTTAAAAAAATGGTCATGTTCTATTTATTTTAAAAGTTTGTCCCAATGTAGGGACAAATCCTAATATCGAAGTAAAATATAATTAGGCCAAACAACATGGGCCTAAACTCTAAATATACCTTTACTATATGATGGAATCCATGTTTCTTAAATTTGAGAAAATGGTGATGAAGTCAATTGACTCTATGCTATAATTTTGAAGTTTGATGCGTTTTCCGTAAGAAATGAGGAAGTTAGTGGATGCTTCCATTCTTATTGTGTAGATACATATAGAGATACGAAAATGAAGAGTTTGTGGAGGGCGAGGACTAAGTATGACATATAGGGTAACAATTGGCTTTATAGACATTCTTATTGTGTAGATACATATAGAGTTTATGATAGCTTTGTTGAATTGTTTTCCCATTATCTCATATTTTGCAGGAATAGATTAGTGGAACAAAATTCAAAATTGCAAAAATGGAAATATTCCATAAAAATCCCACTAAAACGGTTATTGCATAATATTACTTAATTTTATATGTTTCCTTAGCTGATTTGCTTATCATGTCTTATTTCCATCAATTTTTTAATAACTTGGTTTACATTAGTTTGAAAAATCTTGTGCTAAAAAGCTTTTAGGAGAAAATAGAAATGAAAAATATATAAACTTTATATCATAAATCTTTCAGAAAGATTGATTTTTCTAACGTATTAATACACTTCCACTTGATTCTGAACTTTTGAAAAAAGATGTGCTTATCAGTTTGACATTGAGATCAAATCTACCATCTTTGTTTCAGGAATATATGGGTTACATTTACTTTCCCATTTGTTTTGTCTTCCTCGTATTTGGGCTTAGTGAATCCCTCTCTCTCATTATTTTCCTTTTCGTTTTGAACTTACTTTATTGTCTGGTTTTGTTGGTCTAAAAATATAAAGGTATGAACGGTGACATAGGCACCAATGGCAAGGTACACACCTAAAGTTGATGTAGGAATGAATCTAAAAGATTACATAAAGGGCGTGGTGGCTGGCTGTTTCACCAAGTTTGATCAATTTCCAGATTCTAATCCAATTTGTCTCAAAAGAACACAAGAATGAGTATGACATCTCCCTTATTTCTACTGTGTTCACCTTCGTCTCTTCAAAGAACACCCCCTCCCCACCAAAAAAAAAGATACACAATCTTGGAAAAGAAGCATGAGGTTGAAGGTGAGATCAACCTCAAGTTCTCCTCTGTCCCTCTTTATCTCCCCTAATCTTTATTTTGAACAATTTCTCCCTTCTTTAGAACCAAGCACAGCTTAATATTTTGTTTAGTTAAATATTACACACCAAACTGATATATTTCTTTTACTTTGCTGCTTCCTGTTTGTTTCGAAATATTGTCTTGTGCCCAGAGAAGGTAGCTTTGTGGTAAAGGAAATTCGACTTTCATAGAAAAATCCTCTGACATCACTATAGAATGTGCTATAAAATTTTATCATTGGCTGCAAGAATGAAATGGTTCTATTAGATACTACAAACCTTTTAATGCTTTGTTTGATGTAGACTTATGTTTTCTATCTAGAGAATGATATGCTTTATACTTTTCCTGTTTTGCAGGAAGCTTTTGTTGTTTCACGGAAACAAAAGTTGTCATTACATTTGGAAGAACTCCTTTTATCTGCACTTGTTCTTTAATATTCTCCAAAAAGTGAATATGCTTGGGGCCATAGGTATATAGAATCCTTTCCTTTGTTTATGCTATTTTTATTTGTAAAACTTTAATTATTTTTTATGGTTTATGAATGCCATTCGTGATTTTACACTTCTCTCTGTTTTTTTTTTGGGGTCCATGTATTACTATGGACTTTTTGTTATTGAGCATCATATTATTATTTTAAATATAATTAACTCCTCTCTCCTGATTATTACAATCTCTTCCAATCGTATTTTTAAACATTATTCTTTCCCAAATCTTTTCTTATTCAGCAGACGTTGCGTGATTAAGAAATTTGACGGAGAAAACCAAATTCTGCAAGAAATGCTAAAGAGAGAATCTGTGCTAGTGGAGAAAATAGCCAAGGTCTGTATTCACAAATTGGATACCATCAGATATTGAAGGTTTATTCATTTTTCGATTTGATAGCATCCATGTGATCTTCTTGGCTTTCGAGGTGTTGGGTAACCTGCATTGACGTTACTTAATTTTTATTTTTCTCGGAAATATCAACTGTTATTCTCTTCTGTTTATCGACACCAGTCTACTTAAGATACTAGAGGTTGGATACCATTTTCATAATGCTAACTTTAAATATCTGGAGTTAGTTTAGGTGACCTTCTGTCAACATGAAAATAATGAAATCTACGCTGTGTTGTTGGAAATACTTGAATTGGTACAGTTTGTTGTTTCTTGGGTTGGATATTCTGCGTTTATCCTTCTCCTGGCAGTGAATTGCTTGTGTCATGTTTGTACAAAGAAATGTCAATTTAAGATTTTCCTTCATGCTTGTCTTGGTATGTTGAACTCCAAATTGCTGTTGCTCTTTCCAAATGGATGAGACTTTACAGTGCATGGTAAGTGACTGAATTTTATTTTGATATAGAAATGTCACGAGAAGGGATCATAAGGCAGTGGAGGACCATGGATTTAGCAGCCGTGTTTATAAGGTTCAGGAAACAAGTATGTCAACCCAAAGGGAAAGGTGGCTTGGGTATAAGAACAGTCAGGATGTTTAACCAAGTGTAAGGAGGCTCTTTGGAGACAGCTCATAAAACATAAATGTGGCTGCAGTTGGCATAATGGTACACTATCGTGGGTTTTGCGCACTTATTATGACTGCGTTGTTTGGAAGAACATAGTGCGAAATATAGGTGCATTTGATAGAAACATATCCTGTCAATTGCAGAAAGTTGATAGTAGCCAGTTTTGAGATTTTGTAAGTGGCTTGGTCAAGAAACGTTGAAAGATCAATGTCCTTCAGTGTACATGGTTCGTAATAATAGAGACAGGATGGTTAACTAGTTTTATGTGGAAGGAGGTTCTGGGGGTGCTTGGAAAATGTTCTTCAGAAGAAAGTTGAAGTAGGACGAGATCAACAACTGACTAATCTTATTGGGGAGCTACAGTTGATCCATACATGTGAAGAGGAAGACCAGTGGGTTTGGGAAGATTTTCCATCTATATTTACTGTCAAAAGTTGTTATAATCTAATAGCGCCTTTGATTCCTCCATGCTTACTACAAATTCATTTGGAAGACACAAGTGCCTACCAAATCGGCTTTGCTGCTGTGGATAATAGTACTGGGCAGAGTTCTCACGGTGGATTATTTGAATAGAAGGGGAGTGGTCTTGCCTAACAGAAGTGTACTTTGTGAGCAGAAAGATAAACTATTTCACATCTTTTTTATCACTTGTCACCAAAGCTATTTGGTGGTCTTTACTGGGTGATTGGCGCATCGTAATGAATGGTGGTGTCAGAAATTCGAGACCAAGGCAGCAACATCCCAAATGGTATCTGGGTGTGGGACTTGGTTGTGCATGCTGTGGTGTGGGCATTATGGAAAGAGAGGAACTTGAGAATTTTTTAGCGGATTGAAACATCTAGGTTGGACTTCGTTGTTAAAATTAAAACTACATTGTGGACATTGGGATACACGTGGGGTATCCTTCAAGACACTCCATTATATTTAGGGTTCTCCAATTGTAAGGTATCCCTTAGTGTCTTTTTGTTGAACACCTTAGACTTTTTTGGTATATTTTTAACAATAGAGTAAATTTTCTTATAAGCAGGCGTGTAATTTCACCAGACCATTGTTTTTGGTAATGTGGAAAATATATTAGAGAGGATCATCTGCATGAAATATGGAATTGGTCTGAAATGAGTAACAGGTCACAGACCTTTCTTCAGAAATTCCCATAGTCATATAAATACTCAGTGCTAACTATTCTGTTCCTTTCTTCGGCTATACAGAGCTATGTCTAACACATGGTTGAGTTAGAAATCAGATATCATACTGTATTCATTTTTTCGTTGGATATCTGGCACATTGCAGTTCTGTTGTCCCCATTTTTGTGCCATTTGGTAAATGGTGAAGGTTATTCACTATCTTTTCATCAGATGTAACTTATAACTTTATTAGCTTCAACCATACATGTGGTTATTTTTACAATGCATGTGGAGTAGCTTATAGATTTTTCATGTTTTTGTAGGAGTAGCTCATTGCCGTTTAATGTTTCAGGTCTCATATTTGTCTATACCGGAGATGATAGTTTTGTTGTCTTGTGGCAAATACAAGGAAAGTAATGGAATGAAGATCACACTGTGTTGAAACACATCTCTTTCTGTTGCTTTTTTTTGGCAGAACTCAAAATTGAATTACCGTGCATGGAATCATCGTTGCTGGCTTATAATAACCTACATGACAAGAGAACAGGTAGAATTTAGACACGCATGTGCACACACATATGTATGTATATTACATATCAACCCACCTAGACACATTTTTGCTTCTTAACATACAAGAGAAATGGATATTGCAACTACATAGTCTTATGGATTCACTGGAATAACATTTTACCTTTTCACTGTTGACCTATATTGTGCCTCTTTTCATTTATATACATTAATTTATTATTTTGAAATTTTATTTTACCAGTCCTGTATCAGCTTAAAAAAATATCTTAAGAAGATTTGCACGTGGGTTTATGTGCTGAATTAATACAATTGTGTGTTTTCAGGTGCTAGACGAGTTGAGAAAATCAAGAAAATGGGCAGAACTTCACGTTGCAGACAACAGTTGCTTTCACTATCGTAGAGTTAGTTTTACCTTTTAATTGTCTTTTAACTGTTGCTTTCACTAGCTCTGATAAGACTTGTGTTTGATGACATCACAAGTCCACAGTTTGAACCCTGCCATAAGCATTTAATGGTTATGTGATCCGTTAAAACCCCTGGTCGCCCTTAAAAAAAAATGAAACAATCAATCATCTTTTTCCCTAATGTCTAGTCAGCTAGAGAAATTTGGGGTCATTATTATTGCCTTGATGTGGGTGTTCTCTGGCTTGATTGAACTAGTCTTATGAAATTGGTGGTGTGAAACTCCATTAAGGCTTCTCTTGGTACATGGTGTTACAATGCATCTGGCATTTCCATGCATGCATTGGATTTATATTCGGTTGCTTGGTATTTTGGTACAAATGGAGGGCATGAAGATTAGAACTTGACGTTAGAATTTCTTGAACCTGATCAACCAATTATGTAGGATGTTTCTTTTCTCATAATACTCGTACCATCCACAGAGACGGCCAAAGAGATTTTGTAATCTTCACACAATTTCCTGATGCCTAAAATACATGTGCAAAGTTACTCTCTGGGAACTTAGATATATTCTACAGGTAGTGGTGTCCAACAAAATGATTTTCCTTGCAAAAAAGGAACATCAACTAAGGTTAATGAATTTGGAAACATTAGCTGAAGATGAAATGGAGAATTTTGTTATCGTAAAACTATGAAGACTTCCAAACTCAACTTTGCAAATGCGAAAATATCTGATGACTTTTTCAATCCCCAATATGAATTACGTATCTTTGACTTAACCTGAATTACGTTACAGAAGCAAGATCTTGTTATTCAATTTGAATAGATACGGAAGATATTGGGAGAGATTTCTTTGCAGAGGCATGGAGTTGTCTTGATTCAGGGTTATGCTTCTCTTGTTTGTTTGGTTCAGATCTCTTTAATTAATTTATAGGTTCAGGTTTCACAAGGAAGGGGTAACGAAAAAGGAATAACACTCGAGAGAGAAAGAGGGAGAGCGTACCAGTGAGACATGAGGGCTTTGATTTGTAAGTTTAGTCATTCTGCATTACAATTCAGGAGGTTCCTTCCTGCATTATAATTCTGGAATTTTATTAAGAGCATGTGCGCCCATTGCATTGTAATGCAAAATCTAATTATGAACAAGCATACCACTTAACCAAACTCCGCAAACTATTGCAAATAGATTAGTTTCCATTGGCTGGTGTCTGTAGTTGTTGGTGGTTAGTACCACATGTAGTTTGTTTGGGAGAGTTGAACAGGAAGAATAGGAGAATTTTCATCATGAAGGCAATTGATGGATGATATAGAAATTACATCACGTTCTTGCTTCGGTTGGGTGGTTCTCTAACCTCATTAAAGGGAATTCACTTTGAATCTTTTTAGTAAATTGGAGAGAAATGAATGGAAACCATAAACTGTGTATGGAGGGGCTGTATGTAATTATTGTAGCAGCATTATGGACATTCAATAAATTTTACAAACCTATAAATTGAGACCTAACAGAATGAGCTGATCGTTTTTTAGGGATGATCACAATTATCAAGAGATACCTTCACCAAAACTTAGGTCTTTATCATCTCTATCTTTACATTGATGTTTTTACGTTTTCTGCAATGTTTTGCCCTCCTTTGCGCATATTTTAAGAATTACTGCCACATCCTTCTTTAGAATATAGGATGAATTAAAGCAGTTATGTACTGTATGGTTGCTATCTGTTATATATCTATAGCAAAGTTACACGCTTAAGACTTTAATATATTTTGTTCGTATCGAATGCAGCAGCTACTCAGGATGCTAGAAAGCAATTGCAAGGACCAAACTTCAAATGTTTTCCTGGACATGCCACAAGTCAATCTTCTATGGACGGTATATATATTTGTTGCCTAAAGAATTAGGATATGCCCAAATCAAAACCAGCCCCTACACATTTAAAATGAAAAAAAGAGGAACTTATCTGCTGGAAACTGAACATATATTGTCGGGCCTGACTTAAATCTTTCGAGTCTTTGGGTGTTTGAGAATTGAAAAATTGAGTACGAATCTGATAGATTTAAATTTGCAAAGAAACTTCAATTGCAAATAAAAAATAATTGAAAGATAAGGCAGGAATCGAAACAAATAAATCTACGATAAGAACAAAATCTTTTTTTCTTCAATCAATTTATTAACAATGGACAACCTACGTCCCTTTTATAATTGACCTAACTTCTAAAACAAGAAACATACCCTAAACCTAATTGGAAACCAATGTCCTAATTATTATGGACAGTTGCTAAATTGGCCCAATTACAATAATACTAGAACTAGTACTGCTAAAATACCTAATATTGCTAAAGATTCACCCAATTACATCACCTTCCTGGGTTGAAGAAGCTCGTCCTCAAGCTTGAAGCCGAAGAAGTCCAAGAAAACAAGGTGAAGTCCAAGAAAACAAGGTGAAGTGCTCGAGCAAAAGTCTAACTCGAACTTTTCCCGTGTAGTTGTTGGCACTCAAAAAAATTAAATGAAAATTTTGACACCAAAAAGGAATTCCAATATGAATACTAAGCCCGAAGTAGATCCACTGCCTGATAGAAAATGTGTGCGCAAATTTGTTTCAAAATGTGCCATAAAATTGACCCAAATTGGATCTTAAACATTGTTCCGCGACGGTACATGACTCAGCCTATAACGGATTAATGATGAATAACCCGATCACTAGAACCAGTAGCTCGAGGTGGTGCTAGTCAGTTTTGTGATCATCAGCCAAACATGTTCACTACTGACACTATTTGCAACCACAAAACTGGTGGTGGGGCTGTCCATTGAGGTGTTGGGGGTGTTGATGATTGACAGTGGAAGAAGAGTGGCGGTCGGCCTGTTGCAGGGGTGGATTGTCATTCGACTGTTGCAGCAGGGAGAGGTTCGATGTCCAAGACAAAGGATTGATCTAGACATCGTTGGCTGGAGGTTGTGAGTGTTCGATCGAGTGTGACAGAGGCATGGTCTGTCGATCGACCTTGGGGGTGTGGAGAGACAGCTAGGAGGTGATCGACAGTAGGGAGGGGTTGTTGGCCTTTGGCACTGCAATCAATAGTGCTGGTTGTGAGCTCCTGTGGCACTGCCGACGGTGTTATTCGGGTCTGTCTTATGATCTTTTTGTTGCCTGACAGGAACTTCTCGAACTTCTGATCTAGCCTGTCAAAGATCAGATATATTATCTCTAATGACTCTTTGAGGTCTGTCCTCGATTCTGCGAATATCAGGTTCATCCCCTTCACAAACTCGTCGTCTGTCATTTTCAAACTTTTCTTCACAAATAAAATTTTCTTCAAATCTTCGTCTTCTTCAGAGTGAACCAACTAAGCTAATTGTTCGGCTCTAATACCAGTTGATAGAATTAAAATTGCAAATAAACAATAGCTGAAAGATAAAACAAGAATTGAAAGAAATAAATCTACGATAAAAATGAAGAAACAAACCTTAAACCTAATTGGAAACCAATGTCCTAATTATTATGAACCGATGCTAAATTGGCCCAATTACGATAATACTAGAACTACTATTGCTAAATACCTGATTGCTAAAGAATCCGATTACATTATAATTGCTCAACACTATACTCTATGCTTCATGGGTGGCCCGTGACCAACCAGGTGTGTGCAGTCAACTCATCTCCTCTTGACCTATGTTCTAGATTTTTGGCCAAGCACATTGAGAAATGAGCTATGTGCTTGTGATGTAGATTGTAGATTTGGCAAGACCATACTTTTTTAAGAAGGCCAAGAAAGGATAGGGGATAGGCCTGAGCCTTCAGAGCTTAAGATGGCAAACATAAGAGCAGCCGACGAGGATGTTTTCCACTTTATTGAACAGGCTAAGAAGCTAGTCATTATTTTAAGGGGAAGGCAAATCCAGGATCAAGGAGATGAGGAGCAAGTTGTGGAACGAGGAAGGGGGTGCTGAAGACAATCGTTTAGGGCCAAATGTGGTTTGTGAGAACTCCCAGCAACTCAACTTTGATCTAGACTTTAGTGATGTTGTCTTCGATCCGAGATGTTTTGGGCTCTGATATTGACAAGGAGTTGGAAACCGAATAAGAGGCAATAGGCAGGGGTTGTTGAACTGGATGTGAAGTTTGTGTCATATCCACCACCAATAAAACATGATACATGATTACATGAGTTTGAAAAATGCTAAAAGTGGTTGCTGCCATTTGGCAGGTGGCAAGTCAAACAACCCATATGATTGGGTTTTTAATATACCTTAGATCCCATGTATTATGCGTCCATCATAATTTGGAGTTTTACATTTAGATCCAAGTCTTTCTTAATTTAAATTTTGAGGTACAAGCTCAATTGTAGACTTGTGGCGGATGGTATCACAAGTCCAGGGTTCGAATTCTGCTGACAATATTTAGGGTGAGAGGGGTTAAAGGATAAAAAAAATGTTATTTGCATTTTGCCCCCTATAATAAATAGCTAATAAGATGTTACCTTTAGAATAAATTAGTATTGCACTTTGCCCCCAAGATTAGTAGTCAATGTGCCTTGACCTTCTGTTTTCAAAATAGATTACCAAAATACTTTTGACAAATCAAATGCTAAGATTGAATGTTTTGTATCTCGAATGTCTCATTTCGAAAAAATTCAAAGGGTCCAATCAAAATTATAAAGTATCTCGAGAAAACTCTAACCGTTAAAAAAATCTATTTTCTTTCCCACCCACCCTTTTTCCTCCCTCCTCCTTCTTGATTTGCAGCCCCTTCCCAACCCCTGCTTCTTCCCTCCTCCTCCCTGGTTTGCAGCCCCCCAACCACCCCTTCTTCCTCCCCGATTCGCAACCCCCTCCCCCTTCTTCCTTCCTCTTCATCCTTGATTCGCAGCTCTCCTCCACCCCCGCTTCCTTCCTCCAAAAATAGAGAAACCCCTCCCTCCCTCCCTCCCTCAATAGAAAGAGTCTTGCATGCATTAATTAGTTCAATTGAATATGTAATTTCAAGAAGTTTTGTTACCATCAAAAGAACTACCCAAATCCAGGCCTAAACTGAAACCAATGCAATTTATGCACTTTCACTCCTTTAAATTGAGTAGCTAATGGAAAAACTTGGAAAACAAACCAAATGAAGACTGAAATTGCAAGAAACAAACCATGTAGAGAAAAAAAAAATTGAAGTTTTGAATTATACCATGGTGAAAAGTTGCTTCTTCCAAAGATCCAACCCCCATTTTTCCGTCTCCATGCATCCCCACCGTCATCTTCATCTTCTTCTTTTTCACATGCAAGACTCGTTATTTGAATAAATTACTCATAATCTCCTTCAATTGGAACTGATTACATGGACATCGATCTGCAAGGTTTGATCTTTAGGGTATTTGAGATGTCAATTTGCTTATTGATTGAGGGTGTTTAGGGTTTGTGGGGAAGGTGATTGGGGTTTGCAGGAGGAGAGGAGGTTTGGAAGAGATGAACAAATGGTGTGGGGCATCAGGGAGTGGGCTTGGGATTATTCCCTTAATTGAGGGAGGGAGGGGTTTCTCTATTTTTGGAGGGAGAAGGGGTGGAGGAGGGCTGCGAACTGCGAACCAAGGATGAAGCAGGGGTGGGGGATGGGCTGCGAATCAGGGAGGCATGGAGGAGGAGGGAGGAAGAAGGGGTGGGTGGGGGCTGCGAACTAGGGAAGACGAGGGAAGAAACAGGGGTGGGGGAGGGGGCAGCAAATCAAGAAGAAGGAAGGAGGAAGAAGAGATGGGTGGGGAAGTAGATGGTTTTTATTTTTTTTGAACAACTGTGTGATTGTTTTAAAGATACATTTATCATTTCGATTGGACTCTTTGACTGTATTTTTTGGATGAGATGTTGGAAATATAAAACATTTGATCTCAACCTTTGATTTGTCAAGAGTGTTTTGATAATTTATTTTGAAAAAAAGAGTACAATACCAATTTTATTCTAAAAATAACCTCCTATTAGCTATTTGTTATAAGGAGCAAAATGCAAATAAACCCTATTTGAAACTAAATACTAGTAGTGTTGTGGATCTCCTATAAACTTTTGCAAATAATCAACTATATATGTATTGTTGAAATGGTGCCTCTTGTCCATCAAAATCAACTGTAGTATGAGAGGCGGATTTTGATTCCTTTTTATTTATTGTTTTTCTAGATACAATTCCTTTATTTCTTTTCTTATTGGTGGAGGTAAGTAGTTTAACAAGACACTGGAAAGCATCACTTATCCAAATGTATAATTTGATTTCTATTTAAAAACATGAGTATCAAAAAATTGTTTAATTTGATTTTTATATCAGTTCCACATTGGTAAGGAGTCAGGTCACTTGATGTACTTCATGGTCCGTATCAAGTTTTTACTTTGTATTAAGTTATCTTTAAGTTATCTTTGGTTAGTAAAGAGGTGGGAGGAAGAATATTGACAGTCTTGACATTTTCATTTACTATTTTTTATTTTGTGATTCCTTTTGGTTTTTTCTAGGAGGAGCTTGATTGGGATGAAATGATGATAAAGCAAGATATTGGGAGAGAGGTACCATATTAAATTCCCAACATATTTTTGTTTTTAGTATCAACTACTACAACAGGTTGTGTTTGATAAACCAAGTTAAACATCTCTCTCTTTCATCAGTAGTAGAAGATCAAGATTAATGGGCCGAAAAAAATAAGAAAAAAGACAAACATAGGAAATATAGTCCGAGTAGATGGCCTTTTAGGGTGCAGAACATAACAGACGTAATAGCTTCTCACTATTCCACTAGCTAAACTAAACACCTTGTTGTCAGCTCATATTTTTCTTCTAATGTCTATTCAGAAATGTTGACATATTGTTTCCAACGGAGCTACCTTTAGGAAAACTGACGAGTCAGGCTGCACATGCATTTTTTCATGTTTATATTTTTTTGGCCTGTATGACAAGTGCCTCTTCTTTCTTTCGTGCTCCATGACTCTCCTTAACAGGCTCTATGGATTCATTGTCGTCTCCTCGCTCAACTTGGGATAAATCATTTTGCTAATGATGGACATGGCACACCTTCTCGTTCTGGGCATCCAAGATATGTAACCCAAAACATTAGTATCTTCTTCCACGATGTATTGCAATTCCTTGGCTCTTGCTTGGTTTTTCCAGATAATGACTTTGAGGATGGCCAGGCACAGGCAGGACTTGCTGCATCCTACATTATGTGGTTGTTGAAGGTAATTTCATCATCTTCGTTTCTTATTCCTGTGCATCAGCCTGTTGTTTCTTCGAGGATTCATACTTTGCTCAGTTAGATTTTTTTGTTTATTTTTTCTGTACATGATTCAGCAAATACCCGTCTGGAGTGATAGAAATTCAGAAGATGCTAAGAGACCATGATCTTAAGACCTTATTGAATAAGTTTTGTCCAGAGAAAATTCGGTTTTGGGATGATTAAATGGGTTAATTGGTGCAGTTGACCACCATTTGTAGCAAATGTGAATATTTCTAATGGAAATTGTGTAAGTAATTTTATCGTATGACTGACTCGCAAGGTTTGTATAACAAATATCTGATCTTATTGTTATTTTTTGATGACGCAAATTCTAAGTTGACCTTATACAGTTATATGAGTTGACCTTATACCCAAACATATATACAGATCCATCAACAATTCTTAAGAGCCAGGCCCTTAGAACCAGATCCGTGCCAGGGGAGCCTCAAGACCCTCCATCATCCTAGGGGCCTGGCTCTTAAGAATGGTTCAAGATCCATAATACAGTTAAAATGTTTTCATTTGGTTGGAAATTGTGCTATTTTTATTTTTAATTGATGCAGAGAATTAACTTAGATCTGTTTTGTGTTGCATTGCTTAGATGAACTTGTAATTGGTGTTGAATTCCCTTTACAAAAATCACTTTCAGAAAGTGCACGTTTCAGAGGAAGGCACGCAATTCTCAATATCTCTTGTAAGCAGTCTTCCAGAAAGATTTCTTGAACAACCTAATGAGAATGGAGGCTTCTGCTAAATGCCATCCATATTGTGCCTTGTGGGTGGGCTTCTATAATTTTATGATTAGCAGTGTTTTTTTACAAATTTTGATATAGTTGGTCTGATCATCAAACTTATCAGTTTGGGGATAAGGTCAACTCATGAAATCGGAATTTGTACAGAACAGATGAGGCACCTGTAATGACAATAAATAAATTGTTTCATGTTATTTTGGTGATTTTTTTATTAAAAAAATTTTGGATTTGATTTTTATATCAGTTAATATCTAGGAAGCACAGACTCTCGGAAAAACCCTCCGAATCCTAGTAAAACGCGTGTCGGATACGCGTGTGATTCGCGGCAGATACGCCTCCGACACGCGGTCAACGTATCGGTCAACTTGACTTGGTCAGGATACAGCATGGACACGGTCAGGATTCGGTTGCTAATGATTTTTTTTTCAGATCTTGATAAGATCGGACGGATGAGATGTAAAGCCCTAATATTAAAACCTAATCTCTCGATTTCTTCTTGCTCAAACCACACAACCAGATATAAAGAAGGAGGAGGCAAGGAAGAAAAGAAATAAGGAAGAGGAAGAAGAGAAATAAGGAAGGGAAGAAGAAGAAAGATGAGTTTGTTGGTGTCGGACTGAAGCTCAGGTTCGTCTCTCTCACTCAGTCACTCAGTCACTCACTGTCACTGATCTATTTTGCGTTTTGAAAACCTTTGTCTGTCATACGACCTTCATTTTCTTCTAGATGGTTCCTTTAGGATCAGATCAGAAAGTTCAGATTTTTGGAATTCCATGCAATGACTTACTAACTTCAACAAGACTATGCTTCATCGGCTGGGATTGAGGTTTTTTGTCCTGTGAGCCATACTCTCTTCAGTCCTGAGGATATTATACAAAAGGTATTCTGGAGATACTGTGTTTTGACCATGTTTTTAGTCAAACCTCCAATTTATGTATTAGTTTGTACAAAATGTGTAAATGTTATTTTGACTCTCCAGAGGGGTAGTGTCTTTGAGTTATCAATCGTTTGTAATGTTTGCTGGGAACCCCCATCGCCACTTGCAACAACCATTTCTTCACTTCCTCCAATGAGGCTTGCTGGAAGTTATGAGATTTTGAGAGTTCCCTCGATCAAGGAACTTGGCTACGGAGACATTTCGCAAGTTCTAAACTATACTTTCCTTGCAACAAATATATCTATTCTTTGAATTTCTTATGAAGAAAAGATATCTGGCAGGAAGAATTCTCTCCTTTCAAAGGGGGCGAATCAGAGGCATTGAAGAGGTTGACTGGTTGAGAGAATCAATGTCTTATTAATGAAGCATGGAAAAAGTATTTGTGAAAGAACTGTTTTTAGTTGATATGAAGCACTAAGCCATGCCATCTAATCATAACTCTTCTAGTTTGACTTATTACTAAGTTATTAGCAAGTATGTTCATAATGTGGTATCAAACATATCCCCATTGTTTGCCTATACAATTGATTCGATCAACTTATTTACCTTCCTTGGGACTAAAAGTAGATTTTGTGAAGAAAACTTGCACCTGACATCAGTCAATATAGTTTCTTCTTATGTTTCTTCCACTTGAAAGAACACTTTGAGGATAACTAACGAGAGCGGCTTTTACTAAAAGTATCCATTGTCTTAATTGCGTTTGCATGTATAAAGAGTGTGGCTAAATGGTTGAAGTGTTTTGCAATTCAATTATTTAAATCAAAGGCTACTTGAACCAACCTACCACACTCAATTTCTGACAATGGGTTTTTTTTTAGGAGATCACATCTGGATCTGATTGTTGTCCAACTTGTCTTCAACTCTTCATTTACTAGCTGGTAGCTACAGTATTTCTCTTGTTGTAAGTTCTTCTCTTGTCCGTTTCCATTTGCCGTAAAATATTCTAGCAATATTACCTGCAAGTTTGCAACACGTAAATATTTGTCAGTCTTCAATACTACTTGCAAGTTGCAATTAAATTATATACATATTCTAGCAATACTACCTGCAACCAATTTTTGGATTATTAATTATTGTTTATGAGTTATGACATTATGTTAATAGTTTTTTAACAAAATATAAATATAAAAATAAGGCTTGATTGACGTGTCGCCAAGTCCTAGTTTTTTAAAAATTGCCGAGTCGCCGTGTCGTATCTGTATCCGATACGACACGCGTATCCGAGTCCGTGCATCCTAGGTTAATATAGAACTGGAAATGGAAATCATTTTTAACATTCAAAATCTTAACATGATTAAAAAGGAAAAAAGTTGTAGGCAACCAAACACACAATTGAATTGAAATAAATTTGGAAGGGCAACCAAACAACAAAGTTGGCCAAAGTCCTCCACGGATGAGACTCAAAGGAATGCGATTCAAATTCCCATGTATGTATTCCACATGCAATCAGACATTCCATGCAACCAAACACACACACCTATGAAGGTGATTCTTCCATGTGAGGCCCTAAGTAGCCACCTAAAAGGCATTGTTGTTGGGCTGGCCCTGGCGGTCGAGGAGGCTTGTACTTGTGATGTCGATGATGCTCTGGGGACTTGTATTTGTATGTTGGAGGAGATTTATATATGTAGACTGTTTGAAATTAGAACTTAAAAAGCTTAGAAAACTGAATGGAGGAATGTGTTATTCAATTCAACATACCAGTAGCTATTTATCAGTGTTTTAAAAATCGCTAGGCGCTGGGCGGGCGACGAGCAGGTGCCTAGGCGGTCATAGGTTTTGTATTATAAGTTTATAACTTTAATAATTTACAAAAGTTAAGCATAATACCTTACAATTACATCAAATTTAATGCCAATATACATATGCAAAATTTAAAAACATGAAAAATTAACAATTGTGAACAAAATTTATTAAAACTCAAATGACTGAAGTTGGTCATGATGGGTACTTTATATAAATTTGAATTTGTGTACTCTTTTATTTTTCTTCAAATTGCATGAATAACCTTAGTTATGTTTGATAAAATCTACATTAGTAAAATTGGTACCGGCAGATCCTTTGAGAATTCCATTAAGTAATCATCCTTTGCTACATTTAGACATATACTGAATAAAAAAAAATTAAATAGTTTATTTCTAAAAAAATAGGAAAGAAAAATAAAATAAGAACACAATCAGCCTTATTAAAATTTAAAAAAATAAAAAAAATAAAAAAATAAAAAAATAAAAAAATAAAAAAATAAAAAAATAAAAAAATAAAAAAAAATTCACCCAGACCGCCTAGAGTCCGCCTAGACCCCGCCTAAGCCGCTTAGACCCCGCCTAGATCCCGCCCAGACCCGCTCAGACTGTCCAGAACCGTCCAGACTGCCCGCCCAGCCATTAATCTGGGCGGTTTTGCACCTTCTAGCGCCTAGGCGCCGCCTAGGCCGATTTTTAGAACACTGCTATTTATAGCCTTTTACACAGAAAATAAAATAACAAAACTACGCTTTACAAGCCTATAGCGTAGTGGCTAGAAATCAAACTCTATCTCCCCTAAAGAATAGGCCTTATTTCAACAAACTAGTTGATTCAGTAAACTCAAAACAGAAACAACGAACCTATAGCTAACATTCCCTCCCTTAAGCTAAAAAAAAATCTGCATTTAGCTTACTTCTGATGCATTAACCATTCCAAGCATACTACGAAGTTTCTCAAACTGCTCCAGCTTAAGTGGCTTTGTCATCAAGTCTGCAACTTGTTCTTGAGAATTGCAATACCTCAACTCCACAACACCATCATTCACCAAATCGCTTAAGAAATGAAATCTCACATGAATATGTTTACTTTTTCCATGAAAGACTGGATTCTTAGACCAATTGAATGGCAGAACTATTATCACATTGAATTATAGTACCTTCATTCTCCTCCACTCCAATCTTTCCCAAAATTCTCTTGAGCCATATACACTGACACGCGCATAGAGCTGTTGCGATATATTCAGCCTCAGTGGTAGACAAAGTCACCACTGGTTGTTTTTTAGAAGACCATGAAACAACTCCAGACCCTATCATGAACACATATCCAGAAGTACTCCTCTTATCGTCAAGATCACCAGCATATCCACTATCCTTGAATGCCAAGAGTTTTGAACTGCCTTCTCCCTTTGAGCTGCCTTCTCCCTTCTTGTAGAAAATGCCTAGCTCAGTTGTCCCCTTCAAAAACATTAGAATCCTCTTGGCTGCCAACCAGTGTGACATGGTTGGCCTAGACATGTACCTGCTAATGAGACTTACACCATACATTAAGTCGGGACGAGTCACAGTTAAATACATGAGACTCCCAACTACTTGTTTGAACAAAGTTGTATCAACTTGAGTTCCTCCTTCATCCTTTGACAGCGTTGTACCAGGAACGATTGGATTTTTCACAACATTGCTACTTGCCATCTCAAACCTTGTTAATACCTCTCGTGCATATCTTCTCTGACAAATAAAAATACCATTCGAATTCTGCAACACTTCTACTCCAAGAAAATGCCTCATTCTTCCCATATCAGACATGTCAAACTCCAACATCATTGAGTTTTTAAACTCATTACACATGCTCATATCACTTCCAGTAAAGATTAAATCATCTACATGAAGGCTTACTATCAAAATTTTACCTCCTACTGACTTGGTGAACAAAGTATGCTCACTGGAACATTTCTCAAAGCCTTCAGGCAGAAAATAAGTCTCAATTTGTTGTACCACGCCCTTGGTGCTTGCTTGAGGCCATATAGAGCTTTCTTTAATTTGTAAACCCTTCCTTCTTCTCCCTCCTTAATAAACCCTTCAGGCCGTTGCACAAAAACTTCCTCCTTGAGCTCACCGTGAAGAAAAGCACTCTTCGCGTCAAGCTGAAAAACTTCCCATCCATAATATGCTGCTACTGCAAGTATTACTCGAATGGTGTCGAGTCTTGCAACTAGTGCAAATACTTCAGTATAATCCACTCCATAGCGCTGTGCATAACCCTTAGCTACCAATCTTGCCTTATATTTCTCCACGTCCCCATTTTCATTAAGTTTGGTCTTGAAAACCCACTTAACTCCAATAGACTTGGCACCCTTAGGCAGATCCATCAACTCCCAAGTCTGATTCTTCTCTATAGCTTTAATTTTCGTTGCCATCGCCTCTCTCCACTTCTTGCTCTTAACTGCCTCTTCAAACCAAAATGGATCATCATCTGTTACCATCATCATTGCATGCATATCTTCCTCTTCTGAAAGCCCTTCACCCGTTTCATAATCTACCATCCAGATCGGTTCTCTTATGATTCTTTCATCCCTCCCTTCAACTGCAACTTCTTGAGTGTTTACTTCATTTGGAAGTGAACTCTCTGAACTGCTGCTGCCTGAGACATTCTTAATATTCTCCTCCTCAGTATGTTCTTCAATACTTTCTTTATCATCTTCTAGCACATCCAACTTCAATTATGCTTCAGTTCTGCCCCAATCCCAACTCTTTTCTTCTTCAAATAAAACATCATTACTGATGATAATCTTCTTAGTGGCTGGATCATACAATCTATAAGCCTTGGATTCATCACTAACACCCAAGAATACACACTTCTTACTCTTGGAATCCAACTTAGTCCTGTTTTGGTCTGGAATGTGAGCATGAGCTATATACCCGAAGATCCGAAAATAATCCACCGTTGGCTTCACACCACTCCATGCTTCCTCTGGAGTTTTTTCTTTCAATGCCGCAGTTAGACTCCTGTTTTGAATGTGCACACACCACTTTACAACTTTGGGCCAGAACATTTTTGGAACTTTCTTTTCAGCTAACATTGAACGCACTGTGTTCATGATTGTTCTGTTCTTCCTTTCAGCAACTCTGTTCTGCTGTGGAGTGTACGCTCTTATACCTTGAGCTTTGTAAAGTTCTCCAAATTCATTGGAGTTGAACTCACCTCCTCTATCTGTTCTCAAACAAGTAATATATGCACCAACCTCCTTTTCAACACATGCTTTGAAATTCTTGAATGCAACAAAAGCTTCTGACTTCTCATGTAAAAAATAATCCCAAGTTTTACGTGAACAATCATTAATAAAACTTATGATATACCTTTTATCACTGTTGGAAGCCGGTTTGATAGGTCCACATAGATCAGAATGCACCAGTTGAAGCTGATTCGATGCTCTCCACGAACTCTGCTTTGGTATAGTTTCTCTGTGTTGTTTGCCAACCAAACAAGCTTCACATAATTTCTCTAGAACTTTGAGCAGAGGCACACCATCTACCATTTTTCTGTATGCAAGTGTTCTCAACCCCTGATAATTTAAATGGCCAAAGCGACGATGCCATAAGTGTGATTCTTTTTCAAATAAAGCTTCAGCTTGAAGACACATAGAATTTTTTGGTGCCATAGATGCTAATAGATAGAACATTCTATTTCCACTCATATTAGTTTGCATAATTAACCCTCTTCTAGGATGATAGACTCTACAAGTCCCTTGCTGAATTAAAATAGCTAAACCCTTCTCCTGAAGTTGTCCTATGCTTAACAAATTGCTCTTCAATTCAGGTATGTAAAGAACATCTGAAATTACCTGAATGATGCCATTCACTTGAAGTCGTACACTTCCTTTAGCCACTACTGCCATTCTGGTGTCATTACCAAGCTTCACCGTTTGTCGAAATCCTTCCTCCAGCTCCGAGAACCATTCTTTGTTTCCGGTCATGTGATTGGAACACCCAGAGTCAAGGAACCAGACTTCTTCTCTTTTGGTTTGATGAAAGTCGACATATGACATCAACAAAAGCTCTCATTCTTCTCCAAGTTCAGCATAGTTATCCTTCTTCTCCCAATCAGGACACTCATATTGATAGTGTCCCAGCTTATGACATTTGAAACATTCTATAATAGCTTTATTCTGAGACATCCTTCCTCTTCCTTTACCTCGACCTCCTCGGAATGAGCCTCTGTCCCTTCCTCTCCCTGACTTATCATCATAAGAGATTCTTAAGACTTGTTCTTCCTCCTGACTCCCCTGCATTCTCTGTTCTTGAACCAGCAGACTTCCGTGGAGTTCATCAATGGTCATGGTATCTAAATCATTTGACTCCTCAATTGAACAGACAACATAATTGAATTTGGGAGTCAAAGATCTCAAAACCTTACCCACCATTGTGCTTGGCTTCATAACTTCACCATTCACCTTCATCTTGTTCACAACTGTCAGAGTTCGTGCAAGAAAGCTATCGATCTTTTCTCCTTCCTTCATAGTTAGCATTTCAAACTCCTTCCTCAATGCCTGCAGTTGTGCTCTCTTCACCTTGGTGGATCCTTGGTACTTCTGCTTCATCGAATCCCAGATCGCCTTCGATGTCTCTTTGTCAAGAATGGTTTCAATGATTTCTCTGTCAATTGCTTGAAACAAAAAATTATTTACCTTCAGATCCTTGAGCTTAGCTTCTTCGACGCTCTTCCTCTGCGTCTCACTTGCTGATGAAGTCCCAATCGCTGGTGATGAAATCCCTTCATCCACCAGATTCCACATCTCTTTGCTCCTCAAGAAATTCTCCATCCACATCGACCAATGGTCGTAATGGCCGTCAAATTTTGGAATCACGAATTTCTCTGAGGTTGTCATGCTTCACTCACTCTCACACTGTCACACTCCTATTTAATCAGGCCCCTTTCAAAGCTCTGATACCAAATGTTGGAAATCAGAACTTAGAAAGCTTAGAAAACTGAATGGAGGAATGTGTTATTCAATTCAACATACCAGTGGCTATTTATAGCCTTTTACACAGAAAAGAAAATAACAAAGAAAACAATGACTACCAAGCATCAATCTGCAAGTGCACTTGTACTCTAGCACTTTTGTGTGTCATGTTTGGGTACTAGATTTATTTCTTTGAGTTTCTACTGTACCCATAATTGCAATTGTTTATATGCTTTAAATGTGTTTGACATCTCACTTTTCTTATGCCTCATGTTGAGCTTACGTTTCTATGCTTTAAATGTGTTTGACATCTCATTTTTGAACCAATGTGGAACCATAGGAACATGGGAGTATGGAGAAGTTTTTATATATACAATTGAATACCTTTCCTTTTTATGTCGTCTAGTGGAGGCTGCGACTGCACAATTGAATACCTCGCCCTTTTACCAATGGATGGGACAATGGAGAATTTTTTGTATGCAAGTATTTTGGGCAGCAACTGCGCACACATGGTTTGTTTTCATGTGCATATGTTCATGTAAAATCTTGACATCTGATGCTTTTAAAAAAATGTGATAGCAATATGTCACTTTTGCTTGTTGAGATCTAGGTCGAGAGGCTTACGTTACTTTGAAATAGTTATCTTAATGCTGAAGGAGCAGCTGGATTCCCAATATGTTATGTTATTGATATTTATCAAAAAGCCGCTGAAACAGGAGCTCGACGTCTACTTGATCCTTCATGATGCCACATGGAAGGTATATTTCTAAGTTTCTTTCGCATTCCAGAATGGACATCATGAAATTTTACTTCGTGGCAGAGAAATCTTACTTTCTGGTTGCTAAGCATGCCAGTTAAACTGGTCTTTCATCTTTGGTTTCCTTTCTAAAACATTCGTTAAGATTTTCTTGTTCCACATGCAGAATGTTGATGCCTGCCTTCCTGTGGAAGACGTGGAGAAACAACTTGCTGAATGTGTACTGGATTGTGTTAGCACATGCCAAAAAGGAAAGTCGTCATCGCAACTATGGTTATAAAGTAATATCTTCTTTCGAATGAGATCAAATTTTATATACAATCTGCAGAGCATTTGAAAATACAGACATGGTCTAAGTATGTTGTTAGTTGCAAGGCTCCAATTCCGCCTAGGCACCTACCAACTTGGCGAGGCGAGGCGTTGTTGCTGCGGAGCCTTTTTTTTCAATGGTAGAATTTTTATATTTCTACTTATTTCAGATTTTTATCATGTTGAAAATTGAAATGTGAAACAAATTTTGTTGTGATTTAAAGTTGTTTCTATAAGTTTTATTTCCCTCCTCAATTCAAGGTACTTTTACAAAAAAATAAAAATAAATAAATAAATAAATAAAAATCTAGGAGTGTCTTAGTTGCCCTGGTCACACTCCAACTTGAATAAGGTGTGGTGAAGCCAGTGGAGTGAAAATACATTGATTAACATTGCATGGACCCAAGTGGCATGTCGAAGGCATGCCACTAGGGAGACAAAAACTGTGAGTTGTCGTGCCTAGTTATTGACAAAAAAAAACATAAAAAATATGCAAATGATGGGAGGGTCGGTCATTATAAAAGCAATAATATACAGTTCAATCCATGCTTATTTCCTCAGAAACATGGAGTGACATGAATACGATTCCTTTTCCCCCTCTAAGCAGCATCCTCTAGCTGCTTGAAATTGATGGGCGATATGTATTTTGTTCCTCCACCATATAGAGTTAGAGCTGCAAATCTAGCAGTTGCTTGTGTGGGATGATACCAATCCCGGAACGAGAACTCGTCTCTGTGCGAACAAAGATTGGAACTTGGTGAACACAAATTCTGCATTAAGTGTCCCATTTCCACAACATGCACTCTGTACGTATTTCCTTCATATCTGTATAACTGAAGGGAGAGTAAATTAGCATTTATTCACACACACTAGCTCGTTACTACTTACAACCTAGCACTTAGCCAGTGTATCCCTCTCCACTGATGTTAAGAAAAAAGGTGTAATAGTTATGTAGTTAGGCAGTGAGCTTACTGAATTCATGTGGGTTGGCCATCATGTCATTCACCATTTTATATGTATTTCCAAGGGAATATTTCATCTCTTTCAATTCGGAGCCAAGTTTTTGCCAAATAGTTTTAGCTGCAGAGTAGAACAGTTGGGAATAATCATTCAAGGTCTCCAAGCACCCTCCTTTATGATTTTGAAGATGATTTTGAAGTCTTTTAACTGGGCAACAACCAATTGGCAGAACACGGATAATTCCGAATTTTCTAGCCCCAAGAGAGTATAATGACTGCACAACAAAACTTAGCCAAAATCAGTTTGTACCAGTCATCTTATTTGCCCAAGTACAAAATATACTACATCTGAAAGTAAGTACTCACCTTTAACTATTTTTCATATGTGTTTATGACTTTATTAACGAATTCTTTGTCTAGAGTACTATTGAAGAAGTACTATTGAAAGAAATCGTTGCTTCCTACACTGAAAAAAAAAAAAAAAAAACATAGACTTGGAGAGAAAACTATTTGTTCCTTTTGGACCCAATAGATTCTCAAGCTTTTGGTGAACTGCTGTGAATTGTTGAATCTGTTCACTCAATGGAACAACTATCTGCAGACACAAATCATTCTTTTAAAGCATCTACATGCAATCCAACATGGTCTAGTGGCAGGGTGAGCATTTATTTGCAAATATGTGTCACGCCCTGATTTTCAAAGAAAACAAAAATCCCAATATCCACATAGGATTATTCGTTTCTCCAAAACTCAGGACGTGAAATTCAACAACAATAGCAACATTTAGCAGCAACAACAACTTAAACATGATTTAATTACTGAAATAAATAAAAACTCTAACCAGGAAAAACTGACGTCGCTAGCCCCACTAGCGGAACTCCCGTAACGCTGTTCAAAAGTCTCTAAACCTGAAAGGCTCATCGGCTACATTCCCAAAGGAATGTATCCAAGAAGCAGAAGCTCACTTGAGTCAGCAATATAGCTGGTGTGAGTAATATTCATTCCAAAAATCAATAAATTCACACGTGATAAACATCAAGCTAAACACAAACAACAAACCATCACACCAATAAGTAGTTCCTCGACGAGGCAAAAGTGTCATGCAAGAAAACACAGTTCAAAGGATTTAGTTCCTCATCGAGGCCATCATATCATCATCCCAATTAAGTAAAAATGCATTTACTTATACTTACATGGTAAAAGTTGATTATGGCAAGTCTGACCTGCAAAAAGATTAGTGGACTTGCCATCCTGCATGAAAAGGGTTAGAAATAATGTAAACGTAATTTATTCATTTTTATTTGAATTTGATTCATCTTTTAACGGATTGATCACTTAGACAATACCACATTCGCACCACCTCCATGTCGAACATACATGCCCGTATGCCTCTCTCATATAAAGGATGACTACTCCGTCATCCATGTCCAAGTGGGGACACATCACATACAGGCATGCATCACCGGATACTCCTAACTATATAAGTAACAAAACCATTCTTAGGCTATCAATGCGCATAAACTTACGTCACATTTTTTATGGATAAATATCAAAGCCTATCTTAGGCATAAAATCCACCTCATTTCCGCAAGACTAACCCGAAGGTTATTTTAGTTTCTCTATAAGAGATAGACGCCCCACCTCCGCAAGACGACCCATTAGTCATTTAGTTTCTCTATAAGAGATAGGCGCCGCACCTCCGCAAGACGACTGGTCATTTAGTTTCTCTATAAGAGAGGGGAAATAAGAAACAAAAAGAGGTGTGGTAGTTCTAAGTGATACAATTCCAGGTGGTTTAAAGTTTTTTTTTTCAGGAATCAAGGTTTATCAATATCCTTTATTTTTGGATATTTCAGAATTCCTTCACAATGACATTTTGTCATTCATAAGTAAATCAATCCACCCATTATTTTGGGGAAATGTAATCATTTCAGATGTAAACATTCAGTGTTGGCAACAATCTGAGTCACACACTCACCATCCTATAACCTCATAACTAAAATATTAACCAATAGATTAGTATGACTTAACACAACCATAGATTAGGATGTACAATGGTAATTTTTAACAAGACAGTGGTATGCAATGAAATCTACATACAAAATATGACAGAATTCACACGAACACATGCACAAGAGTTCAACCTAAATGAACATAAAGTCAAAGAACATATTCACAGCTAATCACAACTCCCATGTAATCCCCATAGGCTGAATCCAACAAAGCCACATCATGCAAATCTCCGAAAAGACAATTTCAACACATAACCATGAAAAGTGCATGACAGTCATGGGTGGACACTAACTTACACCAAGGCCAAACATCCTACAGAACTCGACTCGCATTCGATCTTCTGACATGTTTTGGAATGAAAACTACAAAATTTCAGCTTTCATAAGGAAATACTAACACCTAACTTATTCTTCCAAGTTCAGTTCATCCTCAATTCAATCTATTAACCGAACTTCCTCGACAAGGAAGTTCATGAGCAAGTCAAATATAATAATATAAATGCTCTCAGTAGAAACTGGCATTCCCTCCCATCAGGATAAATATTCCCTTGCACTTTGATGATGACTTTGCAATCGAATTAACCAACCATTTGAACACCATGTCCACTCAACTAACATCTGAAGGGCTAATATATGTGATGGATATATATTTTATAACCAAAACAAATATACTGTAGTGCTAACACCTTTAGTATACCCAATATACTTCTCATGGGTGGCCAACCTAAACTGTGATGATTACTTTCCTTTTTGAAATGCTGTAGCAATTGGAGTATGAGGATACACATTCACATATATACCCAGATATCATACACCCAATCTCAGTAAATATACAATAATGACAAAATTTTGAATGAGAAACATCAAAGTGCCTAAGCACATATTTCTCAAAAACGTGGGAAACCAAGCACATATGAATACAACGAGAAAACCAACGATAAAATCAAATCAAATTCCGAACCACTGAATCCCTAATTCCGAAACCAAATCCAAATTCTCCAACATATCCAAACCACAAAAATCAATACCAAGCTCACAAAATGAAACACAAAAACACCCTTCACAACTAAATCAAGAAAACAGGTCCACAAATTCAATATTGAAAGATTCATAAAGAGATTGAGAGAAGCGAAATCAAAAGGACTGAATATAAACCCTAAAGGCTTGCGAGATTCAGGAAACTCACAAATGGGACCTGGATCATTGGATAATGCTGCATAGCACTGCTGTAACTCATCAGGCTAATCATTCCCTGAAACCAACCAGATCAACACTACAACTAGGTTTCTACAAAAACTAAACACCACTTGCAATATATATACAAATTCTCTATAACTACTTGCCTTTTGTTCACGCAAAGGCCGGGTTTTTAAAACAGATATCTGATTGTCCCAGGGTTACTGCATTAGTAAGATATAAGCCATGAAAAGTGTCCTGTTGTTTTCAATTGTTCTACTAGTGTTAGCAAATTTGCTTATGCTAAGAACAAAATGTTGGTTATGATTGAGAATGGTGATATAGGAATGATGAACCTTGAGCAACCAGACAAACAAGGGGATAATGCTAACGAGAAAAATATCAATGATGTCCAACATGACATGAACAACCACCAAAACATTCCAAGGCAGTGGTATAGTGGCTGGGATAATGTCAGAACCATTGAACGGTGAGTGCAGTTCAATCTAAGAACTGAAGCATTGAAAATAATATGCAAAGCAACTATGTAAATAGTAAGTATTAGCGGACTAGTTGTGTTTTATACTGGCAGACTAGTAAGAAAGATGGATGCAATTTGCAAATGGTGAATGATCCTCAAGAAAGCTTAAATTAAAGCCAAAACTGAGCAAAAATCAAAATAAGGGTATCTAAAAAAAACTCACCTTTAATCAAATAATCGAAACTCAATCAACACGCGCTAACAATCTCGTCGCAGCAATCATCTCGCCACAATCCCTCACCATCTCCCCTTTGCTTTATCTCTTCCTCAAATCGCAACAACTAGCAACCTCACAGCCATCAACCTCCTTCCCCTCGCCACCCCCACAACCAGTCACAACCTTGCCTCACACCTTCGCACCTATCACCGCCACTCTTCTCCTCCATCTCGACATCAAGTGACAGAAACCTCACCGACACCATCAAGAAGAAGACGCAAAGAAGGGAAGGAAAAAGAAGAAAAAAAGGGTTTGCACAAGAGAAGAAAGAAACAAGGGTTTTGGTTTTATACTATGGGTGGTTATTCGCCCCCACTAAAATTCTGAGGGTACCCACCCTTTAAACACACTAAATAAAACCCTAAATTTTGAAATTTAGATCCAATTAAATGTAAATCTATTTTATTTATTTCAAAATAAAATAATTAGTTTTTTATGAAATTTAGGGGTGTTACAATATGCTTCCTAGTATAAAAAAGACCATTGTCAATCCTTCATGATGTTAGTGGAACAATCAAGCCTGGAAGGTAAGAGAACAATCTTCATTTAAATAAATGAATTTTGAAACAGAGTTTTAGCTAGATTTGGTTTAATTTCTGTATTCAAAGCTTCTCTGAAAGTTTTTTTCATATTTAGTGATCTTAATCTACAGATTAACACTACTTTTAGGCCCCCCATGCTTTGGAAAGACTACAGTGTTGTTGGCTTTGGCAGGAAAGCTTGATTCATAACTTGAAAGTGAGGAAATTGCACAATTTCTTATTACATTGTTGAGGTTTTAAATTCAGTTTTTGTATTGAATAATTAAATGGGTATTTTTTGGGTGAAACATCAGGTTGCAGGAAAAGACAAGTAACTTATAATGGCCATGGAATGGAAGAGTTTGTCCCACAGAGAACATCTGCATATATCAGTCAGTATGATCTCCATTTTATCCAACTCCCTCACTCTGTATGCTATGGCGCTTTCATGGAACCGAACTAGCGTGTGAAAGGGAATGTAGCATGGGAAAGATTACCGCTTAATCAAACTTACAATAGAACTAACGTTACTCAGGTGTTCTTCGGATCAGATTTTGTAATTGTGACAAAGTCAGACGAAGCTTCTTGGGTTTTTCTCAAGCCTGAAATATTTGTAGCAATCATGGATTTCTATACTTCTGGGCAACCTCTATATCTGGATTCTCATGTTGTAGCTGCAAAAGACACAGCTATCCATGAGGTATCCTAGATTATCTACTTTATAATTGGTCAAATTTGAAGTTTTTCTTTTCATGAAGTTGTTAAAACTGAAAGTCGTTCTTTTTTCAGCAATCACTTTTTTTGTTTTGTTTAATATTGCCTTGTCACTTGGATGTCATTATTCTTTCAAATATACTAAATTTTTATTTAATTGGATTAGATATATTTCAATAAAGCAAGGATTTCGTCAAGGTTAGGGGTTGCTCATGGTAGGACGTTTTACATGTTTTATTGGTAGCGTCGTAAATTTTGTCTAGGGACTTGAGCTATTTTGGAGAAGATTGCATCTCATTCACTTTAGTGGTTCTAGTTATTTTAATATACTTGAGTTATTTTGGAGAAGATTGCAGCCAAAGTCTCCAGTTGTTTACCTATTGCATGTCATCAATTCTTGTTAAGTTGCAAGTCTATTTCATTAGGTGGATTGCACTTGGCAAGCATTTTGGATGATCTTTTCAATTGATAAGAGTTTGCTTTGCATTTGCTAAAGAAGTCCTTCCTCACTTTCCTATCACAACATGGCTGAAATCATTGGAAAATTTAAGAAGTTTGCACATAGCTATGTATTGTTTTGCTGGACATGAATTGTTTTGTTGTCATTTGGGGGATATATAAAGTTCTAGTCGATGACTAAATATGCATATTCTAACTGAAAGTGGATGATAGGAATTCTTTTTCCTATACAAAGCATTCATTTAATATAAAGTTTTGTTGTCATTGAGGGGATATGAACGGTTTTGCTGTCACTACAGATGAAAATTTTTCTTCAAGTTATAGAGTAATTCTTCTCAGGGCATATTTGTCGGATTTGGTTTTTCTTATTACATTAATTCTTTCATACTATTTGACGTTCTTTCCAAATGAAGCATGCATATAATAAAAGCTTTTTCCTTGAGTCATAGATAGGAAATTAAATACATTACAAAATTCATTCATTCACATGCATAGTTATGTTATTAGAAGTCGTAGTGTGTACACTAGTAAGGAAATCAGTTAAGGGGCTTTCCTTGACTACTGTTTTAGAGTATATTGGTTCTATTTTTCCTACAACATATACAGGGTACAAAACAGAGAAAGTATACTTTGTTTTGGGTGTTGTATTGATGCATTTCGGGTGTCTTACTTGGGGAATTTGGTGGTTATTTGGTTGTGTTTTTTCTTGACAGAATTAGGAAACAATATGGGAATGATTTGGGGTCGGTTCAGTTGGAAGGTGCTTGCCTGGTTACTTGCTATAATGACAGGAGATTGGGTGATATTGGAACAACATTTGGGAAGGGACGTGCAGGGGTTGTCGGTTATGGTTTGTGGATTGGGTATGCTTGCTGTGCATTGGGTGGTATTTATTTATTTTTGTAGGTTCAAATAGGTAATCTAATGATGGTGCAAAATGATTATCATTCAAGTTTTAAACTCTTCTAAATTTGGTTTTGTAGGTGCCTGAAATGTGTTTTATAAGTACTTTTATTGACCTCAATAAGGAATTATTGTTTCTACCAGTGTTCTAAAAAGTGTTAGGCGGTGGGCGGGCGGCGAGCAGGTGCCTAGCGCCCAGGGGCCTAGGCGGTCTTAGGTTTTGTATTATAACTTTAATAATTTACAAAAGTTAATCATAATACCTTATCAATTACATCCAATTTAATGCCAATATACATATACAAAATTTAAAAACATGAAAAATTAACAATCATGAACAAAATTTATTAAAACTCAAATGACTGAAATTGGTCATGATGGGTACTTTATACAAAGTTGAATTCGTGGACAAATATCCAAACTTACTCTTTTATTTTTCTTCAAATTGCATGAATGACCTCAATCATGTTTGATAAAATCTACATTACTAAAATTGGTACTGGCAGATTATTTGAGAATTCCATTAAGTAATCATCATTTGCTACATTCAGACATATACTGAATAAAAAATAATTAAATTGTTTATTTCCAAAAAAGAGGAAAGAAAAATAAAATGATAACACAATCAGCCTTATTAAAAAAAAAACTCGCCCAGACCGTCGAGAACCCGCTCAGCCATTAATCTGGGCGTTTCTCTAACGTCTAGGCCAATTTTTAGAACACTGGTTTCTACAGTAATGCCCAGCAACTTTATGTCAAATTCATGTAATGGTCGGAGTGAAGAGATCAATTTTCATTGAGATATGGTGTAGTACTTTTGAGACAAATGTTGTCATTGAGATAATATTTTTATTGTATTGTATTCAAATCGTGATGATAGTTTCATGAGATGATTAATATTTATTTTTGAATCATTTGGATGATTTACATATAATATATGCAATATTATCTTCTATGGTTAAAGAAATCAGTGTTATAAAAAGTCATTTGATAGCACTTGATGAGTGTTATAGAAAAAAAAAAAAGGACTTGAGAAACGTTATAGAAACTAATACAATAACATTTGTTAAATGCTACGCGAGGGAAGACAATAGCGTTTCAGAAACACTATTGGTAACTAGACAATAACATTTCTTAAGCGTTGTCACAAGCTAAACAATAACACTTTTTACACGCTATTATAGGTTTAACCATAGCGTTTTTAAAACGCTATTACAAGCTAAACAATAGCACTTGAAAAACGCTATAAATGGTCTACTTACAATAGCGTTTCTGAAACGCTATAAATAACCCAATACCTATTATAGCTTCGGCAGACACAGCTAGCGTTTACTAAAATGCTATGATATCCTACAATAGCATTTTTGAAACGCTCTGAATAAGCATTTGTGGTGTAGTGAATTATGTCACACATTAGGCGCACGCATGAGCACACACCTTTCGTAACGGTAGTTCAGTGTTTATACTTGTAGAAGTCAATTCTTGTACTATAAAAACAATGGGCGCACACATGTTTCCCAATAGTACATTTATGTCAAACAATAGGCGCATGCACACATGTTTCCTGATGGCAGTTTAGTCTTTATACTTGTTTGAAGTCAATTATTATACTAAAAGGTTATCCTCACTGACGGGAAACATATGTAGAAAAAAGAAAAAAAATCGCGATTTCTCCTCTTTAGTCTCTCCTTTTCTAAACACTCAGCTCTCTCTAATTTCAAATCTTTGAGTAAGATTTTTATTTTGAAAAACTTAGAAATGACAAAGGAGGTGGTGGAGAGAAAAAACATTGATTTATTACTGAACACAAATGAATTGTAAAAACTTGTTGAACTCAAACTTTCCCATGGTCTAGGTCTAGGCACAACCTATGTAGTTAAATCATCAATCGAACCCTAATCACTCCATGAGCATTATGAGATTAATCGAAATTAAACATGGTCTTTTTTATACTCTTTGATTTATTTTTTCCCTCTCTCTATTGTGTTCACCTCTTCATGCACTCTTGTTATCCATAGAGTATTAATAAGATTGGGAAAATTTTCAAGAAAAATTACAATACATTTTCTCGTTTATTTATGAAATAGTGTTATGGATTGATTAATCAATGAGTTTTAAAAGCAATTAATGGGCAACTCCGAGAAAAAATGCCAATTCTCTTTGATTAATTGCCAAAGATTTTTCAAACAATTAATTTCAAAATCTTAATACTTTACTAGCAAGAAGAGAAAGATTAATTGGAAATTAATCACCGATTAAATAATGGGTTTTGTTGAGTTTGACACTTATTAGGTTATATGTATTAAAGTTTGACCATTGTTTTGAAAACATTTGAGTCTAACCCTCATTTTCTAACATAACTGTTAAGTCCGCGTCATTGACTGGTCAAAAATATTTTGTAGACCTTTTTGCCCTTACTTCGATGTGGGGTGTGTTTTAGAAACCCTAAGATCAGATTTTTCTCTTCTTCCTCACACTTACACTCTTCTAAACTCTTCTCTCACCACGAGAAAATTCTTCAACCTGCAAAACATTCAATAATACGTGTTGTCTTCTTTATATGATGATTCCAATCCAATGTATATCTTTAGGGCATCCAATGGATAACCTTTTGGACAACACAAGTGTCACTTTGGTAAAATCTTTGGAATATAACAAAGCACTATCAAGGAGAGAAAGTGCTTAAACTTACAAATCCATCTCATGTATATTGATTTGGTTTCACTATACAAAAATATGAAAGTGACCACTTTTAAGGCGCACAAATTGATTTCTTCCGGCACGATTGGAGGGGTTATCCTATCATACGAAAATTCTAGGGGTCGAGGGAGGGAACAAGGGAAAGGGGAGAGGGATGGGTGGAAGCCACCCATCCGCCTCGAGATGAGTGTCATCACGCATCTCAAGGCCAATGCGCTCATCTCGAAGCGAATGGGTGGTTACCACCCATCCCTCCCTCGACCCCTAGCAAAGCTCCCTATCATATTCTAACAGTTGTGATGGTCTGCAGTAGTGTGAGTAGGTAGGTACACAAAATCCCTGCGGCCTAGTCCAAATAAATGATAAAGAATTGTATGAAGTATGATGAACTATGAAGAAGATGCGACAATGTGAGTACAAAATGAAATCATTTTTACTATAAGTAATTCCTCAGTCAAACTAGAAATTTCTTCCACCAATTCCAATAATGGCTGACACCAAAACCCTTCACCTAGCCATGTATCCTTGGTTTGCCATGGGCCATCTCACCTTTTTCCTCCATCTTTCCAACAAGCTTGCTCAAAGGGTTAAAATAAACAATTAAACAAAATTTCCTTTCTTCTTCCTTCTTTGACGATTTTGTTTATCTCTGCCCCTGGCCCTGCTTCTCTTTTTCGACTTCTTCTTCTTCTCTATAGACACCACACTCATCGCCTCGCTGCCACCACCATCGCCAAGCAGCTAAACCTTGTTAGAGTTATGGGTTTGGAGTATCAATGTCATGAAAAGGCGACAGAGGCGGAAGATGATTGTAAAAGAACTGAAATTAATGTTGTGATGGTCTCTATCGGTAATATATTGGCAGCTAATGCATTGGCCGCTAGATGTGGAATTCTTGGGTGATACACTGACAGGAGGGTCATTGAAGCTGGGGCAATCTGGAATTTTTCACAACAAGAAAGGCTGGAAATGGCAGATAAAATTTGTTTAATGGCCAATTCCTCCACCGATGACAAGCTTTGCTTGGTGCAATATTTGAAACAAAAGGGTCATGTGGTTGCAATCACCGGAACTGGCATGAGTGATGCCGCTAATACAAGAAGAAGTCGATGCAAGGCTTTCACTGGGTAGCATCCAAATAGTGAATGACATATCAGATATCATCATAATGGACAACAATCTGTCATCTGTCACAACATTACCAAGGTGGGGGGAGGTTCACCTGTGACAATATACAAAAGTTCATTCAGTTCAATCTCATTTTCAACATTGTTGCAGTCACCATAAATTCTATAGCAACAGTCGCATTAGGGGAGAAGGCTCCGTTTTTACAACGCTTCAAATGTTGTTGATGAATTGATGATAGAATTTGTTGGGGCCTTGGCTATGGCTTAAGAACTACCTCCAAAACAGGTTATGAAGCCACTAGTTGGTCGAAGTAAAGCAACACTTGTTACCAATGTGATGTAGAGAAATATTGCCACTCGGAGATTTGTTCCAGATTCTTATCGTGCTTACCTTGCAGTTCAATGGAAAGGAAATTTATGTTGTCAACATGGACATCAAGAAAGCCTTGGCCTTCAATATTTTCATTAACTGCCAATCGTTCAACATATTCAACGCAAGAAAACTGGAGGAGAAAATTCATATTTTCAGAGCTTCATCAAAAGATGTTGTTTCTGATGTTTTGTAGGTGGTTGTGGATGCAAATTTCTGTTGGATCACGTGCTAACCACACGGAACAATCTGCCTAAGCTAAAATCACGTGCTAATCACGTGGAGTAATCTGCATAAGATAGAAATTAATTCTTGACACCAGTGTGGTGCCTGCCACGGAGACTCTGATGCCAAAGTTAGAACAAAGTCTTTAGAAAAAATGTTTATATCTCTGTATTTAAATAGAGAATTGTAAGTCAGGAAAGTGTTACCTCCAGAAGGCTTTGCGTTTGACTATTTATATTCCGTCGGATCACGTGCTGACTACGCGGAACAATCTGCCTAAGCTAGAATCACATGCTAATCACGTGGAGTAATCTGCATAATATAGAAGTTAATTCTTGACACCGGTGTGGTGCCTGCCACAGAAACTCAATGCCAAAGTTAGAACAAAGTCTTTAGAAAAAATGTTTATATCTCTGTATTTGAAGAGAGAATTATAAGTCAGGAAAGTGTTACCTCCAGAAGGCTTTGCGTTTGACTATTTATATAGGCTGAAAGAATTAACTGCTGGCTGATGAGTAAGACACGTGGCAGATTAGCAGGTTATCTACTTGCAAGTGGTTGCAACTTCTTTCAGGCAGTTGTAACTTCCATGATTGGTTATAACTTCCTGTTTTGAGATATCTCTTCTGCAAGCCCATGTGCTCAGCTGAGCATGGCGGTTTGCCGAGCACTTCTCCTCTGTTGAGAAAATAGTGTTCTATTGATATTGAGTTTGTATTGGGCCCGGGCTCGAGCCTTCTATACTTGTAGCTTTCATGGATAATCTTCGGGTTTCTTAGGAAATGCCAAAATCTTTTGGCTTATTTATCCAATTGGACTAAAGGTTTTTTTTTTGCTCCCACAAATGACCTTCATCTCCTTTGTTTTTTACTAAATAAAATAAATAATAATAATAATAATTTTTTTTTAAACAAAGGAGATGTGCCTAAGGAGCGTGCCAATAAATGAAGCTCTTTCTATACTGAAACACTTCCACCGAGGAGTTTCAACTGGACCAAAAGTCTTCTTGTACTTAAACATCTTCACTGAAGAGTTCTATCTGGATTATAAGTATTCTTGTACTTAAACATCTTCATTGAGAAGTCCTATCAGGACTAGAAGTCTAGCTTGAGATAAATTCTTCTTTCAAAAGGGTTATCTTATTCCCTTTTTCTGAATTTACCGATCTTTTTTTTTTATTCCCCACAAAATGGAAAAATATTATTTTTTTCTCCTCCATATCTGTAGACGGTAAAACACAGGAGCTTGTAAGGTGAGATTTTCTTCTGTATTTGTTTTTTTATGTGCGATGCACGAAAGGCTCGTTCATACCTTTGTATCCTTCGGCTTTGATTTAACCTTCACAAGTTCATCTTAAGTTCACCTGGACTTGTATTCGAGTCTGCTTCTCTTAGTAACTCCAAGTTAACTTTCTGGGGATCGTCCATATTTATATAAATGTGAGTCTGAAACAAATTCTTCGGCCAATAATCCCATATCAGAAATCATGTTCATGATGGTGATAGTCTGTTGGCCCTTTAGTGGCGATAAGTCCACCGGTTGTAAATGATTTTTCTCATCTTTACACCTGTGGAGCAGGGGTGGTGGTATGGTTGTCTGACGTTCGGTGACGCATAGCGAGTGATCGCCGACTGTCGACGACGGTAAGATTCGTTCATCTTAGGAGGAGTTGTCTGTCGGTGGTATTCTTCGACTGTAAATTTTTTTTTGTTAACTGCTATGAAAGAACTGCCATTACCTGTTATAAACCACATCAACCGAGTTCTGAGAAAGATGATGTTCGAAATTCCAGTTGAGCCTCCATTGGATGATCTATGGCTTGTAATTTCCTGAGGTTACACTTTTTTATAGCACCCCAAAAAAGCATCAATGAAAACAATGTTGGATATGAGCAATCTGATCCTTGAGTATGAGCTTGAACTGAAATCAAGAACTCCCACAACCAACGTAAACAAACCAAGAGTCCTATCTCCAAAATTAACATGGCTATTTGTCATAGTAGTTGGTGATGAAGAAGTAAAAGAAACACATTAGCCATTCCCTAACATGAGAATTAAAGCATAGCACTAGAGACAAACAAGAGTACCAAAGAGCTTCCCTTTACTTCCCTCTACCACATGTGTGGTCAAATTGTATCCAAATATGGATCCCTTGACTTTGTAAACTTACTATTGATGTTTTCCCCAACTTCAATTGGAGATTTGGTGGTAAAGGATGTTGTTCATTACCTTTAAGGACAAGAGTTGGACGGCTGGAAGAGAGGAAGGTGCAATAGTTGCAAAAGAAAGGGTTTTGTAAATATACGCAGCCACCATTTTTGTTATGTACCACTGTCACTTTTTTTTCCCTTACCCTTTTAATCGTGTTTCTTTGCTAATCTGCAGGTGGGCTTTTTCTCTATTTTTATTCCGTATCTGAATACCATGGCCTCTAAGAAGAAATCTGGTAATAGCTCCGTTTCTTATGATGAGGAACCTTTGTACCACCAAGGAGGTTCCATTTCTCATTTTGGAAGATTTGTTCCTAACTTGCCTAACTTGGAGAACAATGATTCCTTTTCGAAATGGATTGAAGTTAATCGCTACGCCTTTCCCGAAGGACTGCATGTAAGACTGGTGGGCCCGAGGAGTAGCAAAGAACCTTGCATTGCTCCTAATAATAGAACCATCAAATTTCATCCATTTATTATTTCTTTGCGCTACAAGTTTCCCATGCCAAAATTCTTTAAAGAAGTGCTCTGTGAAATGGGGTGTGCCCCTGCTCAATGTTGCCCAAATGTATACAGGGTAATCATGTGCTTTTCCAATCTCAGTACCTTTTTTGGGCTTGACTTGACTAAAGAAGAATTTTTCTTCTGTTTTGAGGTGAGAAGGCATGGTGATTATGCTCAACTTATAGTAAAAAATATCAAACTCTTTGATGAGCTCAGCGCTGGCGACCTTGACTGGAAGAAGGACACTTTGGAAATCAACGGTGCCTGGGAAGGTGATATGGCAGATGGCCTTCTTGTGCCTATCCTCCTCTGCCCATGTATGCATTTTCAACCCCTTTAATCTATAATTGCATATACATATACATGCATTTTTGTATTCTACACAAAATGCTTACTTTGTCACCTTTGTTTGCAGGTGAGGAGATAGTGAAGAAAATCTCTGTCAAGCCTGACATAGACAAGATTCGAAGGGCGCGTGGCATACCATCCGAATATCGCAAATGGAGGTGGTTGTTGAGCCCATTGAGAAATGAAGAGAGAGGTCTTCCTCCGGCTGAAGACATAGAAAGTTGGAAAAAGAATGCTCCTGATCTTATTGGTTTTTCCATCTCTATTAGAGTTCTACCTAGAGATGCGTGTTCTACCTAGAGTTCTACATAGAAAGTTGGACCGTTAGTTCTACCTAGACATGCGTGTTCTATTAAATCTAACAGTCCAAATTTAATAGTACACTCATCTCAAGAAAAATCTAACGGTCCAAATTTAATAGTTGACACATCTCTAGGTAAATCTAACCGTTAGATTTTGGTCAAACTATTGGATTGTCCTCGAGATACGTGTTGAATCGTTTAGATTTTGGTATAAGATCTCTAGTTAAATCTAAAGGTACAAATTAAATTATGCACTTATCTCGAGAAATATCTCTCGAGATGTGTGAATTATTAAATTTGGACCGTTAGATTTTTCTCGAGATGAGTATACTTTAAATTTGGACTGTTAGATTTACCTAGAGATGTGTGTTATATTAAATTTGGACCATTTGATTTTTCTCGAGATGTGTGTTGAATTGTGTAGATTTTGGTGAAAAAATATAAGTGAAAAGAGTAAGGCTAGGAAACCAGGTATTGTAACCAAGTTTTATAACTAGGATGATGTGGCATCATTAGAAGATGTTTTTACAACCTCGAGATACGCATAAACACTTTGGAGATTTCATAATTCTTTTAAGATCACGCCACATCACCATGGTTACAAAACATGTTTGCAAAAACATGGTTTCCTAGCATTTTCGAAGTAAAAATTATGGTTTAATTTGTAATAAGTAATGTGTGATTTAATTTGTAGTAAGTTAGTGGAGAGAGAGAGTGGTTTAATTTGTAATAAGTTGGTGGACAGAGAGAGAGAGTGTGATTTAATTTGTAATAAAGAGAAAGAGGTTTAATTTATAATAAAAAGATAGAGAGAAACAACCGTTGGATTACTTTTACCTGAATCCAACGGATGGAATAAGTGTGCAGGATGGGGTCATGTGCATAGTGCACATGAGCCCCCTCAATCCGTGTGAACACTCCAATTGAGGCCCCCACTTTCAAGGTATTGCTGATTTTTTTTAATATATTTTTTGCTCGTTGATCTGCTTTTATTGATATGTAGATCATGCCTTCACCTTCTGAACCAATGTTGATTAATAGCGACGGTGAATCTAGTTCGGTGAATATTGTTCCCTTAGCCGATCTATTGAAAAAAGATCTTCTAGCTGACAAATTTGGGTTTACTAACTTGGTTGAACGTCTACGTAGATCAACCGACTTCAGTAAGTTTCAAATGATTTCATCCACCGAGCTACATGAAGAGGCGTTCTTCTCTATTTTGAGAGGTGTCATTATGGCTTAAGAGTCTATGAGACATTTGTCTTATGTGTCTGAGTCTGCTACTGTTACTGCCCCTACTGCTATCGCTGAAAAAGTTGGAGGAAGAAAATGAGAAGTTGAAGGCTGACCTTGGAGGTATTGAGAGGGTTCTTGAAGCTGAGCAGCAGTTACACCAAGAAAAGAGTATCCAGATCCTCAAATTGGAAAATAAGTGTGCTGATCTGCAAACTTCTCTGTCTAATAAAAACTCTGAGTTGGTCTCTCAGAATCTCAAGTTTAATAATTTTACCCTGAAATATGAAACTATGAAACTAGAAATGGAAGAGTTGGAGACCTTAAGAAGAACCAATGAATTACTTGAAAAGGAGTGCAATGAATTCAAGTTGGAGGCAATTCAGGCAGTTTAGAAGCGTGCAAAGGCTGAAGAAGACTCCTATAAGCTCGATTATGTTGAGGGTAAAGGAGGATGTGCACCTTTTTTTACAATAACTGATGAAGATATTGATTTTTACCTGCAGGTTATAAAACTTCCATCTACTCCCCCCGAGCAGACTACTCTTGCCTCTCTTGCTGAGGTTGCTGGTTCTTCTACTCATGGTGAGCAAGGAGATATCGCTGCTGCTAATGACCTTGTCCCTTCAGCTCTTTCTAAGAACATGTAGTCCTTAAAATGTTTTTGTTTATCAGTTTTGTTTTGTTTTTTCATGTATTTGAATTGTGGTCTGCTGACCGACTTTGGTTATTACGAATCCAAGCTTTCCTTGTTTTTAGTATGTTCAACTGTCGTCTCCCATACCAAAAAACAATGCATGAGTAATAAACTTAGAAAATATTTTCATAAAAAATTTATCATATATGCATGGATGTACCTTTCACTTATTGAGAAGAGGATGTGCTCTTCGGTTGAGGAGAGGATGCATCCTTTCATCTGCCAAGGAGTGGTACTTTACCCTTCACCTACTGATGAGAGATTGATCTCATGCACTTGCTGAGTAGGGTTTAACTTTCGCCTGTTGAGGAGAAGTATTCTATTATTTGCTTATAAGGAGAGGTGTCCTACCTTCTGCTTATCTGAAAGAATAGTTGTTCCATACATTATTGTACAAGAACTTCAAACTGGAGTTGTGATCTACCGTTTTCTTTTCTTCCAAATGGGGAATTTGAGTAGAGTTGTGAGTGAGAACTCAATCTTGGGTTGTATTGTACATACTCTCATCTGCTGAAGAGAGATATTTTTTTTATTCGAAAAAATACAAGTACAACCTTTTATATGACTTTTACATTCCTCGACTGAAGAAAGAAAAGTGCAGTGCTTACACATTTCCAATAGGTATGTTCCTCTACTAGAAAGGGTAAATACAATCAAGTATTTTTAGTATGTACATTGCATTTTATTTCTGAAAAGCTAAAATACTATAATTTACTTGATAGGTAGTCTGCCGACGACAGAATGATCTGCTTGTAGGGTCCTCTGCTAAAGATGAATTACACATAATACTTTCTGAGGTTGTTGGCGTTCCATTGTCTAGGGATTTCTTTGCCTTCAAGCGTGTCTAGTGTATAGCTTCCCCGACCGCCAACTCTACTCACTACATATGGTCCTTCCCAATTAGGATCTAACTTTTTTGACCCTTCTACCTTCCTGGTAATGAAGGCCTTTCTCAAAACTAAATCCCCAGGTTGGAATTGTCTAATCTTGACTCGCTTTTTGTAATAGGACATAAGTTGTTGATGATAAGCGGCAACTCTTGTCATAATTTTCTCTCGATTATCTTCTACTAGATCCAAGTTAGTCGTCATTTCATTGGTATTTGCTTTTAAGCTGGATATTTCCGTTCGCAAGGAAGGGACTATTATGTTGGGTGGGATGATAGCTTCGATTCTGAAAACCAAGGAAAATGGCGTTTCTCCGGTAGGTTTCCTTTAGGTTGTGCGGTAAGCCCATAGTATTCCAGGTAACTCCTCAACCCATTTTCCTTTAGCTTTATCTAATCTTTTTTTATGCAATCCAGAATAGTTTTGTTGGATGCTTCAGCTTGACCATTTCCTTGTGGATATCTAGGAGTTGAATTCCGTCGCTTTCTGTCGTGTTTCTCCAAGAAGAGTGTAATTTTTTGTTCCCACAAATTGAAGACTATTGTCAGTCACAATGGAATGCAGAATACCAAATCGGCAGATTATGTTTTGCCAAATAATTTTTTTTTACATCTGCTTCCTAGGTAGAGGTGAGGGCTTCAGCTTCAGTCCATTTTGTGAAATAGTCGGCTGCCACAATCATCATATTCTTTTGTGCTGGAGCCATTGGCATTGGCCCTACAAGGTCAATTTCTCATTGCATGAAAGGCCATGGACTGATCTGCCGATTTAATTCTTCTGCGGGCTGAGTAGGAATTGGTTTGAATCGTTGCCATTTGTCACATCTTTGTACGAAGTCTCTCGCATCTTGATGCATGGTAGGCCAATAATAACCAGCACTCAAAGATTTTTGTTCTAGTGATCTGCCCCCGAAATGATTTCCACAAGATCCTTCATGAATGCTACTCAGAACTTAAAGTACTGCTGGAGAACTAATACAGGTGAGGTCTGGCCCCAAATATGATCTGCGATAAAGCTTTTCTTTCTTTACATAATATCTTGCAGCCTTCTGTTGGAGTTTCTTGGCTTGCACCTTGTCTGTTGGCAGATTATTATTTAGTAGAAAATCGATAATAGGATCTTGCCAAGTAGGACTAGCATCGATCATCATCATCTCAGCTTCTTCTTGAATACTTGGCGTCTCCAAGTGCTCTACTTGGATGGAGCAATTGAATTGATAATCTAAGGCTGACCCAAGATTCTCTAATGGATCTGCATGAGAGTTTCTTGCTCTAGGGACCTGCTTAATTGTGAAAATGGGAAAAGCCTTCAAAAGTTCTTGGACTTCGTCTAGGTAGGGGATCGTCCTTGGGTGTTTTGCAATATATTCACCGGATGCCTGATTGGCTATAAGCTGAGAATCCGAGTAGATGGCTAGCCTTTTAATGAACAACTCCTTTGCTAGGCGTAGTCTAGCAAGCGAGGCCTCGTACTCTGCTTCATTATTGGAAACTTTGAAGCCAAGTGTAATGGCTTGTTCTACCATGGTTCCATCGGGCGTGAATAAAACAAGTCCTGCTCTAGCACCATTGCGATTTGACGACCCATCTACATATAAGTGCCACACATCTTTGTGCTGATCTGCCCTTGTTCTAGCATGAACTGATGAATCTTCTGCTTTTGAGGGATGCGGCACTTCTCTGCTGGCTGACTTTGTTTCAGTAGCTGAGGAAGGTGTGAATTCTATTATGACATCTGCTAAGGCTTGAACCTTTATAGATGTCCTTGGCCGGTAGATCAAATCGTATTGGCTTAACTCGATGACCCATTTCATGATTCTTTGATAAGCATCCGGACTGTGGAGAATTGACCGTAAAGGATATTCTGTCATGATAACCACTCGATGGGCTTGAAAGTAAGGTCTTAACTTCTTTGCTAAAACCAAAAGTGCTAAAATTAATTTTTCCATTGTTGGGTACCTAGTCTCAGCATCAATAAGAGCTTTAGATATGTAAAATACGGGAAGTTGTGCCCCCAGTTCTTCTCTGATGAGTGTTGAACTCATTGCCACATTTGAAACTGCCAAGTAGAGGTACAAGTCCTCTCCCGGCTGAGGTTTTGACAGTAGAGGAGGAGAAGATAAGTAAATTTTCAAATTTTTAAATGCAGTTTCACACTCTTCATCCCATTTGTCTCTATGTCCTTTTTTCAATGCTTTAAAAAATGGTTTACACTTGTCTGTTGATCTGCTTAGGAATCGATTCAAAGTGGTTGCTCTACCTGTGAGACTTTGGATTTCTTTTAGAGTTGATGGTGACTTCATGTCAATGATGGCTTTGATTTGATTTGGATGAGCTTCAATTCCCCTCTGGGTGACTAGGTACCCCAAAAATCTTCCTGATGAAACTCCAAAAGTGCATTTCTCTGGATTTAACTTCATTTGATATTTCCATAGAAGTCTAAATGTTTCTTCAAGATTTCTGATGTGATCTACTCGTTGAGATCCTTTAATTAACATGTCGTCTACATAAACCTCCATGGTTGTTCCAATTAAAGGCTTGAAGATTCTGTTCATTAACCTTTGATAGGTCACTCCGGCATTTTTTAAACCAAAAGGCATTACCTTGTAGCAGTAAGTCCCCTTTCGATGACGAATGAAGTTTTGGCTTTATCGGGTTCGTACATCATAATCTAATTATAACCTGAATAGGCATCCAGAAAGCTGAGCATTTGGTTACTAGATGTAGAGTTTACTAACTGATCAATGCGAGGCAGAGGATAGTTGTCTTTGGGACATGCTTTGTTGAGGTCAGTGTAATCTACACAAACTCTCCATTTTCCTTTTTCTTTTTTCTTGACTAATACCACATTTGCCAACCAGTCATTGTAGGATACCTCCTCAATGAAACCGGCTGCCAAGAGCTTGTCCATCTCGACTTCAATGATTGCTACTCTTTCCAGGGAAAAGTTCCGCCTCTTCTACACGATAGGCCTAAAGGTCGGGTCTACATGCAGTTTATGGCAGATCACAGTTGGATCAATTCCGGGCATGTCTGAGGTTGACCAAGAGAACACATCTTTTTTTTTCAGGCAGATTAGGATCAAGAATTACAAGTTATGCATCTTCTTCTAGTCTCCATCCCTCTTCAATTGAGGATTCGAATTGAACTTCTCCTTTTTTATCTTGCTACTATAATTGCTATTGGGGGTAGAAGGCTTCTTCCCTTTCGCTTTGGCTGAAGTGACGGGAATAAATTCCTTCTGTTTCGTTTCCTTCAAGACTCGGGCTGCACACCTCCTGCAATGGCTTGATCACTCTTTATTTCTCCAACTCCACCTTCTAGGATTGGATATCTGATTTTTTGGTGTAGACAAGACGTGACGGCATTTTAGTTATCCATGGTCTTTCCAAAAGTCCGTTGTAGGGAGATGGCTCATCTATTATCATAAAGGTCTGCGAGCAGATGACTGGTGGTGAGTAGACGTCTAGAATCATAGAGCCAATTGTTACTGATGTAGCCCCATTGAAGGCAGTAAGGACTTTTGTCTTTTGGTGATAAGTGATTCTAAATTCATCTGTTTGACAGCCGAAAGTTAAAGTATATTAGCTGCACTTCCCTCATCTACATGAATTCTATCAATCATTGCGTGAGTGATCTGGATGCTGATGACGAGTGCATCTTCATGTGGTAGATCAAGGCCCTGCAGGTCACTTTTAGTGTAGCCGATCATCTGATATTTGATTGAGGAACTAGTTGTGGTGCCATCGACTGAGGCGATTATCACTTGAGCAACCGAAGTTGCTTGTTTGATCTTTCATTTTCGTTCATTATTTGTGAAACCAAAAAGTTCAGATTCAACAAAAAATCCATTGATTCTTATGACTTTCTTTGGATGTTCCTTGGCTGCATCTCTTTCTTCAATTTGCTGAATGGCTTTTTTGGCTACATACTCTGTGCAATGTCCTGCTTTGACTAACTCCTCAAGGTGGTCCTTCCATGCTCGACATTATTCTGTCAAGTGACCAGTGGCTCCATGGAATGCACAATATTTATTCAGATTTCTTTTTGCCGGATCTCCCTTCATGGGTGGCAGTATCTTCAGCCAAGGTTGGTTCTTTATCTCGTGGAGAATTTGATTGATTGGAACCGAGAACTTTGTGTATGCTCTACTGGTAGAGGAGTCTTTTGTTGGAGAGCGTGTTCTACGCTTGTCGCCCCCGTTCTTCGTACTCTCATTTTGATCTGTATTCTTTTGTGTAGGTTTGCTATCCTTCTTGAACACATCAGATACCTTAGCAATATTTTTTTCATTGTCCCACAATGCATAGTATTCTGCAATGGTGAAGACTTCTGCAAGAGTTTTACCTGGTTTCATGGTCAGCTCGCCATACAACGGGTGATCTGCGGGCAGACCCTTCCTGAAAGCTGAGGACGCAATTTGATCATCACACCCAACTATGCTCGCTTTTTCTGCCTTGAATCTTTTAATGAAGTCTCTGAGCGATTCATTTGACTTCTTCTTTATGTTGAAGAGGTGGTCAGTATGTTTTTTGACAGTTCGGTAAGATGAATATTCTTTTGTGAAGACAAGGGATAGATCTCCAAAGTTGCTGATCGACTGGGGGGTCAAAGTGTGAAACCAATCTTGTGCTACTCCCTATAAAGTCATAGCAAATATTTTGCACATAAGCGGATCATCACTTTTGTGCAGAGTCATGACACTTCGAAAATACTTCAAGTGCCTTTCAGGATCAGAATCTCCCTTGAAAGGGGTAAAAGTTTGTGTGGTAAACCTTGCTGGTGGAGGAGCCTCTTCGATGTTATCTGTAAAAGGTGAAGTGTTCACCAAGGCTACCTCTCTGTGCAGAATATCATCTGAATTTCTCATAACCTGTAAATTCATCAGCTGCTCTTTGACCATTTGTGCCACATCATTTGCTCCCAAGGGCTTGTGTGTGTCCTACTGATCGGCCGTATGGTGATTTCGATTCTGATTATCTGCGGTAGATGACTCATCGTATTTCGATTTTTATTGTGACTTACCTACATGTGAGTGAGGTGGAGTCTCAATGGGATTCGCCTGAAGGCTCCTCTTGATTTGATGAGCCTCTGAATGTGGGACAAATCAGTGTAGTGATCTGGTCCCCTGTGTTGTTCGCATCCATCGAGATTCTATCTTCTGCGCCGACCACTTATATTGGGTGTAGTCTACGGTCCTAGCCTTGAGTGCACAGTTGCTTGGGAGCCCAACCTTGAGAATACTCCCCTTTGAGGTCCGAGCCTAAAGTGCATATTTACTCGTGGCCCTAATCTCGAATGAATGCTTTCAGAGGGATTGTTTCCCTTTGATGGATGACTACTTCCACTTTTATGCGCATGATCTGCTGGTAGACGGCGATGTGTCGTCTGCCTTGGTTGTTCGCTCACTAATCGCTCTACCACCTAGGTTTGTTCTTCCAATATTTTGGTCAGATTGGCGATCTGACCTGCAAGATTCTCTTGTTGTGTCATCTCCATTTGGCTTGTGGCAGAAGGTTGCGATTGATGGTTAGCAGGCGGTGGCAGACCCACTATCAGTGGCTGTCCGGCCGGTAATGGTTGAATCTGTGATGACGATGGCAGCCTAGTACGAGCAGAATACCTTGTAACATTATTTTTGCTAGTTTTTTTCGAGTTCCCACCATTGTATTGAATTAAAAATAAGTGTTTGTGAATGAAATTGAAACTGAGTGAATGAAAGTTTTTTTTGTGAATGAAAGAAAACATGCAATGAGTTTGATTCAAGCTCTTATTGAAATCACCAATTTGTGGATACAAATTTCTGTCGGATCACGTGCTGACCACGCGGAGCAATCTGCCTAAGATAGAATCACGTGCTGATCACGTGGAGTAATATGCATAAGATAGAAGTTAATTCTTGACACCAGTGTGGTGCTTACCACGGAGACTCCGATTCCAAAGTTAGAACAAAGTCTTTAGAAAAAAATGTTTATATCTCTGTATTTGAAGAGAGAATTGTAAGTCAGGAAAGTGTTACCTCCATAAGGCTTTGCATTTGACTATTTATATAGGCTGAAAGAATTAACTGTTGGCTTATGAGTGAGACATGTGGCTGATGAGTAAGACGCGTGGCAGATTAGTAGGTTATCTACTTGCAAGCAGTTGCAACTTTTTTCAGGCAGTTGTAACTTCCATGATTGGTTATAACTTCCTGTTTTGAGATATCTCTTCTGCAAGCCCATGTGCTCAGCTGAGCATGGCGGTTGGCGCCGAGCACTTCTCCTCTATTGAGAAAATAGTGATTTACTGATACTGAGTTTTTATTGGGCCCAGGCTCGAGCCTTCTATACTTGTAGCTTTCGTGGATAATCTTCGGATTTCTTAGGAAATGCCCAAATCTTTGAGCTTCTTTATCCAATTGGACTAAAGGTTATTTTTTTGCTCCCACAGTGGTGGTGATAGAACTGATGGAAAATCTTTTCGAATTGGAGAGGTTGAATTGTTCTCAATCGGGATTCTGCTTTGCAATGGCAGAGCTTTCTTGGCCAGTTGGATTTATTACCAAGTGTATAACAGTTCCTGATTCCTGCCTAAACCTCATTTTCATGATTATTTTCCTGAACTGGGACGTGACCCACTGTCCCTTTTCCATAAATGGGGAAATTCAAACTAAGTGACTTAGGCCTTCCATTAGTTACTAAAGTTGTTTGGCAGATGAAGTGAACTCAGATCAAGTTGTCAATTTCTTCCATTAGTTACATGTTTAAGGTAATATCACAAATTAGCTCTAAAAGTTATACACTATATCTGTTATCTGATGGAATGATGGTCTATATCCAGTTTAGGTGGTGACTACAGCATTAATTAAGAAATCTTTCTGTTTTGAAGTAGGGATGGCAACGGGGTGGATTGGGGCAGATTTGCTCAAATCCATCCCCGATCCGTCAGGAAAAACGGATCCCCAAATCCGTTACGCCAATCCGTTTATAATTTTAACTAAAAATCGTAACTGCCCCGTACGGATTGGCAGATATCTGCCCCGCCCCGCCAATCCATTTACGATTTTGCAGTTCTGTTGTTGGGTTGCCGGTTCCCCGCCCCGATCCGTAATTTGTTATAATTTGGGCTTGCTGTTTATTATGATTTGGGCCTCTGCTGCTGTTTATGAAAGCAACACATTTTAATTAACCTGCCACAAGCACATAACCTGCCACAAGACCTGCACACAACACACATAATCTTGGACAAAACCTGATAATAAACACATAATATGTGCCACAAACACATAATCTTGGACAAACACATAATTAAACACAAAACCTGATAATAATCTTGGACAAACACATAATCTTGGACTGTAATCAAGTTAAGTTAGAATTTGAACAAACCGATCAAACAAAAAATGATGGGAAAAAAAAGTTGAATAATGAAGATATACCCATCAAATCCACAAATTGGATGATCATCAGAAGAGATTCAACTTCAATTCCCACTTTCCCCTGACAGCCTCCTACCACAATCAAAGTCCTAAAACCCATTGATCGCCTTGTTGATCTACTCTTCGCTGCTACGGAGAAGAAGATTAACTCTCTCTAGGTTTTGGGTTTTTGTAGTGTGGACTGTGGATGTGTTTTTCAAGACTTCTCTAATTTTTTACATGGGAAATACCGTCCGCTATGCTCACCGTTTGCCACCATTGGCATCCACAAGTCTTATTGAGCCACCCACCGCATCCACTGCAACACCACTAGATTTGATTCGATACCACCACCCCGAACCCTTGTGAAGCTGGGTACGTCAACAAGGCACAATACAAGCGTAGAGGCACAATACAGTGGAGAGGAGAGGTTGAGCGCCGACCGACGAGCATCGAGCATTGAGCGACTGTGAGTCTGTCGCTGTGAGAGGCTTCGACTGTGAGAGGCTTCGTCTTCGACTGTGAGAGGCGACTGTGATTGTGAGAGCTTCGAGTCTGTCACTGTGAGAGGCTTCGACTTCGACTCTTCGAGACGACAATGAGAGGCGACACCGCGACTGTGAGAGGTTTCGATTTCGAGTTTTCGAGTCTTCGATTTTGACTGTGAGAAACTGAGAATGTGAGTGAGATGAGAGTGGACTGTGGATCTTTGATTTCGAGCGGCTGTTCGAGTGAGAAACTGAGAGGGAGAATGTGAGATGAGAGTGGATCTAGGGTTTAATCCCTTTATATACTTGAAAGGTATTTTTGTAATTTTACTGGTTAAACGGATTTCTATGGGGTGGATATGGCCAAATTCGTATCCGCCCCAAATAATAAACGGATATGGTTTGGATATCCGTATCCGCCCCAACCTCCATACACCCTTAACCAAATTCGCTCCAAACGGGGCGAGTGGGACGGATATTGATGAAAATTCGCCCCACTGCCATCCCTATTTTGAGGAAGCCAACTTTCTGTTAATGGGTTCCTACATCTGCATGTAGTGGCAGCACTTCCTTGGCCAGTTGGTACGGTAATCAAACTGCATCCCGGTTCATGACTTGCAGCCATTTCATTTATTTAATTCAGTACATTCAGTTCAACGTTCCACCAAATTAAACTGTTTCACTAGGCTGGGATGCAAGATACATATTGTTTTAATTTTGTGGCATCATTGTCTTCCTTTCTCTGTGAAGAGTTGCAACCATAACATGAGAGTTTACTTTTTGATACAACTCGCTCCCTGAGTCAATGCCCAAGTTTCCAACTCTATAGCTCACAATTAGTTGCTTCGCACCATCCACAGCTGTCTGCAATTGCCTTTTATTTAGGGGCACCATGCATGAATTCACAGTAGTAAAATTAGTAAGCATATATAGATTTCTCAATAATGTAAATATAATTTAATGATAAATAAGCATACATCATATTATCTCACATCCATAGCAAGTTGTGAATCCCCTTGTCACCAACAAGTGAACAAACAACAGTATCACTCCACAGGCACAATCTCTTCATCATACAAACATTTTTCATTTTCAATTGGAGAAATTTCTTCTATTCTCTCCATTTGTTAGACCAAGGGACTACAGCTTCTTCCTTCCAACAATTACTGAGTAGTAACGAAGAAACTCAAGAAATAAAACATACGTAATATTATGATCACTTATACTGAAACACACTTACATGCAAAACCTTCACCCTCTCTACACTTCAACTTTCTCAATTTTGATTTCAGCACTGAATTCCTCCTTTGCTTCAACTGCTTCCTCTGCTTTCGCGACAGTTTCTTCTTCGGTAGTTTGAACTACAACTGACTCCTTTACAGACTCTTTAGCAGCTTCATTGGTTTCCTCCACAACTGCCTCTCCATCTGGTTTCACTTATTGAGTCTCTTCTTCATCACTTGTCTTGAGTTCTACCTTCTCTTCTTCTGCTGGTGCAACCTTTGCTTCCTCTACAACCTCTTTAGTCTCAACTGCTTTCACGGGAGCTTCAATAATTGGTGTGACTACTTCCTCTGATGTTGCATTGTTTGTTTCTTCCTTGGGCTCCTCAGCAGTAGTGTCCAATGCAAGTGATGCAACAGCTACTGCCACTCCCTCAGTTTTTGTTTCTTTGGTCTTGGGCAATTCCTCAACTGTTTCCTTCTCGGGGGATGCTGATGTAGCAGATACAGCCTTCAACACAAATATTGAACAATTAATTCTGCATGTTTCAAGTAAAATCATTTGGATCAAAACCAACTTCAACATAACTTAACGATTTCAACATAACAAACAAGGATCCTAACGTTGTGTCAAGTTTTTACAAAATGAACTTGACTAACTAAGCTCATGAAATAATAGATCAATATACTCAATCCATTCAACTTGATTCACTAGTTGTTTAATCAATCATGAAGAACTAATATCAAAGAATGCTTGAATGATTTGTAGAAAACGTGAACATGAACATGAATAGGAACATTTCATGGGAGTGTGGTGTTGTAGAGAAGAAGAAGACCAAGAAGAGAAGCAGGGGCAGAGACCGACAAAATCGTCGAAGAAGGAAGAAGAAAGGAAAATTTGTTTAATTGTTTATTTTTACCCTTTTGGCATCCACAGTATTTTAGCATTTCATGTTTGGTACCCATCACGTGCTTGGCACGTGAGGGTATTTTAGGCACTTCAAAATAGCTAATGGTTTATGCTAGTCAACCCAATTGACTTAATGGTCAAGGGATAAAATGGGGGTTAGATGAAATTTACAAAACTAGTGGCACCCATCTAGGGTTACACCTGAAAAAATGGGGGCTAAAAGGTAAATAACCTTCAAAAGAATAGACCTTACGATGAGTTTGATTTAAGCTCTCATTGAAGTCACCAATTTGTGGATATCCACAAATTGGTGATCGGATTACGTGCCGATCAAGCGGAGTAATCTACATATGATGAAGAAAGATTATTGACACCAATGTGGTGTCTGCCATGGGGACTCTAATGCCAAAGTTAGAATAATGTCTTTTAGAAAATATTTATTTCTTTATGTTCTGAGAGAGAACTGAGATTCAGAAAAATGTTACCCAAAAATGACTTTGTATTTGCCTATTTATAGAGGTAGAATGAGTGGGACACGTGGCAAATGAATGTCATCTTCTCGTACATGAGTAAGGCACATGGCAGGTTGACAGCCATTCGCTCGTAGATGAATGAGACGTGTCAGGTCGGGAGCCATTATTGGTTCCTGTCAGGTCGGGAGCTATTAATGGTTGTAACTTCCTATTGATGGTTGTAATCTCTTATTGATGGTTGTAACGTCTTGTAGATGGTTGTAACTTTCATCGACTGTTGTAACTTTTTGTTGATGGTTGTAACTTCCGGTTTGGAAAGACCTCTCCTGCAGGTTTGTGTCACAGCTGAGTGTGGTGGTTGGCGCCGAATATTATTCCTCTAATGAGAAAACTATATTTTGCCAATTTGCATTGGGCCCAGATTTGGGTTTTCTGTACTTGTGTCTAATTTGGGTTATATATTTTTTGTAGATAATTCTCGGGGACGATCCAGATTTTCGAACTTTCTTACCTTGTTGGGCTAAGGATTATTTTTGGCTCCCACAATGAGCTCATTTGAAACTTGTTGAAATTGGCTGATCTACAGAGATGTTCAACCAAGTTAATGCACCCGGAATTGTCAGCTAGAAAAAAAAATTTAACACATCAACTGAGGGAACACTATCCGCAGAACTGAATTCACCCTTGTTGTCAACCAACATCAGTTCACTCACTAAGGGTATGACCTGCATATCAACAAAGACATTCAACGGGTAGAACAAAAATGAATTCACAGTGTATAATAGTTTGTAGAAAACAAAGTAAGCAATACCTTGAAGGTGGAGGTTTCAATGGGAATGTTCTGCATAGATGAGAATTGTTCACTAGCCTTCAACACAGGAGGAGGCCTAGCAAGATTTTTCTTCGTAGGGTAGGGTTCTATAGTGGTTTTCTGCTTATAAAAAATATCAATTACAAGCTTGTCAAAGTCAGACATTTTCAGCTTCATATCAGGAGAATAAACTTTGTTCTGCTTCAAGATATCAGATTTTTTAGAAACTGAACATCTCTACAGCTAACAGACCTCTAGGTTGAGGCGGAACAGTGTTGGACATTGTTGGCCTTCAGAAGAATAGGAAGATAAGGAGAGGACTCTACGTCCTTCAAACCCTTCTTTTTTTGTGGGAGCCAAAATAATACTTAGCCCAGAAGGTAAGAAAGCCCAAAAATCTGGGTCAATTTCGAGGAGGCCGAAAATTATCCACGAAAAATATACAACCCAAATCGGATACCAATACTGAAAGCCCAAATCTTGGCTCAATGCAACTTGGAAGAGCACTCTTTTCTCAGCAGAGGAATAGTGTTAAACGTCAACTACCATGCTCAACTAAGCACACGAACCTACAGGAGATACCTCTCCGTTGGAAGTTACCCAACCTCATCTACTCGACTCATCAAATGAGTTAGTGAGCCACGTGACACAACACCACTAACACACTAATTTCCCACTACACAAGCGGTTACAACCATTTACAGGAAGTTATAACCATTTACGGGAAGTCACAACCATCAACGGGAAGTTACATCAATCAATGGCTCCCGACCTGCCACGTGCCTCACTCATCTGCCACATGTCCCACTTATCTGCCGCGTGTCTCACTCATCTGCGAGCAAATGACTTATTCCACCTCTATAAATAGCCAAACACAAAGTCATTTCTGGGTAACACTTTTTTAAATCTCAATTCTCTTTAAGAACATAAGGAAATAGAGAAACAACATATTTTTTAGAAATATTATTCTAGCTTTGGCATCGGAGTCCTCGTGGCAGGCACCACACTAGTATCAAGAATTTTTTTTCATCTTATGTAGATTGCTCCGCGTAATCAACACGTGATTTGATGAAAGTTTGCATCCACATAATTACCCTCGAAATATGTTGATGAATCCTCTCCCAAGTTGAAAACCAGAAACACTTGTTCTTAAATAGTGATTTTGGCTCTGAGAGTGTGGCATTCATGTTAGAAGGCCGAACAAGGTATACACTATGTAAAAAATGTGGTTTTGTAAAGCTCACAAAGACAACTAGGTGGTATTGTTGTTTAACAACATGCCAATATTTATTTTGCTAGAGATTGGGGTTCAATGAAATGAAATACAAAGGAGTCAGATGGATTTCAAACTATGTTATCATTCTAGTTAGGCATTGGTTGATAACCGGTTGGGACTAGTGTTGAAACCACCAAGCCACCGATGGTGTTGTATTGATTGTTTATGCCATCGAGTTGGTGGGCACTAAACATTGATGGGCCTTCTGATGAACATTGCAACATGATGATCTAGTTATTGAGGTGTTTGCTAGCGAAATAAATGTTCTTTGGTGAAGATTCAAATAAAAAAGTAGTGTCTAACTAGTTAGAAATGTTGAAACTTTGCACAAAAGCTAAAAATCCAATTTTCCTTCTCCCACCATAGTACAACAACAAGCTCAATTTAAAACTTTTCTCACACCCTACCTCACAACCCACCCTCCTTCTCCCCTCACCTTTCTTCCCTGTCAATCCACCACACCCACCACCCACTTTTCTCAGTCTCCTCATTGTAAACCACCCACCCACCACCACCATCTCCTTTTTTCTTCCACTCTCTTGAATCAATCTCAATCGTTTCCGCTCTCATTGCCACCAAGCTCGCTCTCTCATTCTTTCAACCACCTTTTATGTTTTTTTCTTCTTTGATTAACAAAGGAGGATAAAGGGTAGTTGTGATGGAGAGGAAAAGAGGGTGAGGGTGGTTGTGATTGATTGACGATTGACTGAGATGAAGGGAGGTAAGGGTGGTTGGTTGAGAAAGGATTAGCAGAAGAATGTAAATTGTTAAAAAAAAAAAAAAAAAACACAAACGACAAGTACATATCAACTTTTAACCATTGATTGATTCTTGTGGATTTCAATTGACTTCTCACTTGAGTCACTTACAATTGACCATATCAATTTTGAAATTGCAAATCGATGGGCACTTATCTATTTTCGTTGTTGAGAAATGATCTTTGACACCCAAGTCTAGGAAAAACTTGAACTCGACAAATACCAATCGATTTCGAAATTCAAAATCAATGAAAACTTGTCAATTTTGTTAAGCCAAATTCAATTTAATAAGAATGGGAGGTGGTTGAGTCTTTATCTTCTTTATTTCTTCACATGTGTGGCGGGTGGCAACGGCAACGGTTCAATTTACTGAGAGGGGAAGGAGGGAAGGTACTGAGTCTTTCTCTTTGTATCTATCTCTCTCTTTCTTTCTCTCTTCTTCTTCATTCACAATTTGTTTTCTTCTTGATTTACAAAAGAGGAGGGGTGAAAAGAGGGTGGTGATGGCGGTTGCAATTGATTCATAGAGAGAGGGTAGACAAAAAGAGGTTGCAGTGGTGCTTGGTTTACATAGAGGAGGAGAGAAGTGGGTGGTAGTTATTATGGATTATTAGGGAAGAGGGAGGGTGGATGTATAGTGGTGTCTATGGTAAATTGAAATCAACAAATACCCATCGATTGTGTGGAATGCCAAAAGGAATTTTGAAAAAAAAAAAATTTAATAACTAGGTCGGGAGAAGAAATTAGGTTGGGTGAGCATCACAGTTCCCATTTTAAACCCATTGAACTGAAATATGGACCAGAAAAGTCACCAAATATGATAAGCCACACACAACTAACAGGGCCATCAACCATGCCTCTCCAAGTCGCAACAAGCAACTCATATCATGGAACAACCTCTTAGTTAGGGACAGGAGACACCATTGGCAAATATCTCAAATACAAGCTCAAAACTGTTTTCATCATATGGAAAAGGCCTGTAATACAAACCTTTGAATCTCAATTGTATGTTTCAAATGAATAACCTAAGCAATGACAGAGAATTCACATGACTCCTGATACCACCAGCTGTGAATGCTAACTCAAAAAAAAGATAGTGCCATCCCCAGATCCAGGCCTCAACTAACCCCCCACCACACAAAACTCAAGCCATTCTGTCTCCTCCCTTTGACCTTCTCCCAAAGACTCTGCAATGTTGAAACTTGAAAACAAAAGGAGGAAGTGGAATTGCTTATCTCAAACATTTCAAACTTTAGAACCATTTGGAGAATCATAGGCCAAAGGAAAAAGATTAGGAGTACAGAATGATTCAACTACAAGCACTGCATCCAGAATCACTAGAAGCCCCTAACTCTTTAGAAGCAAAATGATAATCGTAGTCTTGATGCCAACATTGCACTACAATTTTATAATCACTTTCAAAAATTGAGTAATGGGCCTAAAATCAACACTATCATTGGAATTTTGAGTTTGTGGAGATTTATCCATAATCCACAAAAACTAGTCTGAAAGAAATCTCTAGTTATCACCACCATATATTGACCCAATATCTCTAAAATAATAACAAATTCCAAACAGAGACCACCATCAAAACCATGAAATTTACCACCCACTAAGCTTCTAATGGGTTGAAAGTCTGGAAGTCTTCCTCCTCCTTAAGACAATCCGTCAAACTCGTAAAACAACTATGCTTTAAAAGTTCAAACCTTTTGGAGAACATGTTACTTACATATTTGAAAGAGGTCAGATGGCTATGTTTAGAACATGTCATAGCAAACATGGTACGGGTGAGCCCAACACACAACTTGTGATACATACTTCCTTGCACCAACAAACGTAGCATGCACATGACCAATGCATTATAATAGTTCTTTATATACCCCGTAGCAGAGACACTGAACAAGAAACTTACACTTTTGACATAATGTGTAATAACCAAGAGTGAAATGAATTTGTGGAAGACTACAGCACAAACGCACCCAGCATAAACAACCTGCAACAAATTGCTCAACCAACACCCGTGGCAAAATTTGTTTGACAAATTATTACTTCTCTTGTAAATGATCTTTATCAAGCTGTAGATAATCAAAGAAGAATCGTGCACTCAATTCTTTATAACAGTAGGATTGGTAGTTAAGTAGTCTACCACCAACCTCCGCCTTGCATGTTCAATGGTAGGTTTCGAATGAACAAGGTCCCCTTTTTGTATCCAAAATTTCAAGACATTAACCAATACCTGTTCATTTTGCAGAAAGTGAAAAACTTGCCCATGAAATGGTGCAAACTTAGCCTTTGGATGCACCTGCAAGTACGACAAAGTGCCATGCAACACTTCTTCTGAGCACAAATTAAATCATGTTACACATGTACCAAAGGCTATTTTTTCAAAATCATCTATAGTTCTTTTCTCTCCATCATCCTAAGCACATAACCAAAGGCAGCAATGACAGCTTGTCACATCTTGGAAACTTGGGGACTCAAAATCAATATTGACATCCACGTCAATTGTTGGAGTTGTTACAGACACCAAGTAACTAACAAGGGTCCATGCAGTTGGAACTCCTAATCCATGATTTTAAACAAAGTGGTCTAAGTTTCAAGCTGACCCTGAATAAGAGAGTCAAAAGAAATAATAGGTGTTAGAGAGAGTAGATGTTTGGAGGTAGGACAGAGAAATTAAGGGTGTGTTTGGTTGTATGAAATCCTATGTCATGGAAATCCATGAGGGGACTCCTATATTTTAGGTTAAACTGATATATCACTCCACATCCACCATTTGATTTTGTGATCAATAGTTGGAATGAAAGTCCCATGAACATGAGAATCACACTCTTTGGTCCCCCAAGGCATGTGATTTCCATGTTCATGAGACTTTCATTCCCATCATTGATAACAAAATCAAATAGTGCATGTAAAGGTATACCTCAAATTAGCCTAAAATATAGGGGTCCCTTCATGGATTCCCATGGCATATGATTTCATGCAACCAAACACACCCTAAGGTTGAAGATAAGAAGTTTCAAGGCTTGAGTAGTTTGCCGTTTAGATGAGTGTCTACATAAAAGAAATTGAAAAGTCAAGAGATTTCGAGATGTCTGAGTCAAGAGATAAGTGTTGAATTTTTCCCTGAAAGTATGTATATGTTGTGTGCTCATAATTTTCCAATGTTGCATTGGAGTAGTTTGTTCCTTGCATATAGACCAGGTGCATCTTAGTGTAAACAATTCACGGCAGTGCCAAATGGACCTTTGCACTGCAGATGCTTCAGTGATATCGATTGTTCTTGTGGTAATGGTAATTTGATGAAATAGTCTTATACCTTTTACCAAGTGTTTCCCAAAAGCACTGACTATGTGATAACAGTGTTCTAAAAATCGCTAGACGGTGGGCGGGCGGCCAGCAGGTGCCTAGCGCCTAGGCGGTTTTAGATTTTGTATTATAATTTTCATAATTTACAAAAATTTAGCATAATACATTAATATTTTATCAATTACTTCCAATTTAATGCCAGAATAGTAATACATATGAAAAGTTTATAAACATGAAAAATTAAGCTTACATTAAACTTTGTAATAGCATAAGTTGCATAACATAGAGTTTCAACAACATAGAGGAAAAAAAACATACTTGAAAGTTGATAGTTGAACTTGAAATGCTAGGCCTCTATCTCTTCTTCATATCCTTCCATTTCAACAACTCTCTCCGTGTTAGACTCAAACTCAACATCCTCCTCCCCTTCTCCTTCCCCTTCAGTGTCCTCATCAGATACAAAATCTTCTTCATGAAGTTCTCTTACTTCAACATTTCTAGAACTTCTCCTAGGCTCTAGAATACTATCCGCCTCCGATACCTCTCCAACTATTTCCAAGGGGACAACTTCTTCATCGCCACCATCAACAATCCATCCTTGCGCCTGACTAGCTTCACTAGCAAGTAGTACATCTACTCCCTTTCCCTTTTGTTCTTGTTTATAATCTTGGCATTGAATTGGACATAGACTAAGTTATTCAACCTTGTTGCATCTAGTCTATTCCTTTTCTTTGTATGTACCCCCTCAAAAGTGCTCCAAGTTCTCTCACACCCGAAAGAACTTGTAGTCAACGAGAGAATCCTTATAGCCATTCTTTGCAATTTTGGCACACCATTTCCATAGTTTAACCACCATCGAACTGAATAAGGAAAAAAAAAACATAACATTTGTTACATTAGTAATAAAAACATTAAATAGTAATTAGTAGTAAATAAGTTAAATAACAAATTAATTGTGAATGTTCAATTATTCATACATACCCGGATCATAATTGTCATCATTCGTAGCGCATCCCTTCTCGGCCAAAGCTCTTCCAAAGACACCCTTTTTTTTCTTATATTTCAACAACTCTATATTCTTCACTTCATTTTGTGCATCAAAGTCATCGGGGTAAAATGTATCAATACAAGTAAAAATCCCATCCATTATAGTTTCATCATATTGTATTCTTTCATCTTTGTAGAAATATTATGGATTCAAAAGGTAGCCCGCCAAATGTAATGGACTATCAAGCCGATCACGAGCTTTTGTATCAATGATATCTATGATTGGACGATAGTTAGCCTCTTGATTTTTGAATGCTTCTTTAATCTCTTTCCTTGCTTCTAGTAGTTCTCCATATAAAAAGGCCATTGATGGCTTCCTATCCCCATCAACAAGGCGAAACACCTTAACTAAAGGAGCAAACACTTTCAAGCAAAATGACACCCCATTCCAAAAACTCATACTCAAAATGGTGGAATATGCCACCTTCCCTTTTGTACTCTTGGAGTGTTTGCATTGAACCCATGCATCACTAGCAACCATAGACCTCAACTCATTTTTCTGTTCCATCAAGCTTTGCAAAGTGAGGAAAGAAGTTGCAAATCTAGTGACCCCTGGCCTCACTATGTCTCTTTTTTTTTTGTATACTTTCTCATTAATGCCAAGGTCTTATGATGTGCATAAATGAAAATGACATTACACAGGATTTGTACCTAAACAAGCCATTAACAAAATAAATAATATTGATTATTGGAAAACAAATAATATGTCAAATATTAATCAACATAAGATCACTCTTTTATCCAAGGAAATAGTTATTTTTTCCTTTATTTTAGATCATTCAAGTTCTTACCATTTCTTTGCCAAATCCTCTGTTTGTAAACACATATCTAGAAGCCTAGAACTAAGAAGCCTAGAAGAAGAAGAGTGATCTCTGTTGGACCAATATTACCTAATCCACCTCATGGATTGCAACATGGAACTAAAAGTACAACTATGAAATGCGGAACTCATTCAATATGAGCTCACCTGGCCACCACGGCACCACCATTCGAACCACATTTTCAAAAAGTTCAACACACTGGATTCAATGATTCATCCAACACTAATCAAAGGTTGCTCAGTCATTAATTGTTTGTAATTGATTGGGGATTAACTTTGGAAATTACTAATTAGAAATTAGAATGGAAATTTCAAATTTGGGAGAAGTCAGAGTACCCGCTAGAAAGAGATCGACGAACAAGTGAACAACCAAGGAAACGCAAAGACTCTGAGCTTGGAGTCGCTGGAGCGTCTGGACTGGAGACTTCGGTCTGGCAGCTTACACTTCGTTGTAGCCTCTCTCTTCTTCCTCTTCCTCTTCCTCTTCCTCTTCCTCTTCCTCTTCCTCTTCCCCTTCTTCTTTAGGTATAGTACAAGTCCTCAAGCCAAACATCAAAAGTGGAGCGAAATGCTTCGCTTGCAGCGGAGAAGCAGAGCGATACCTGCCGGGAAAATCTTCTTCGTCTTCCCCTTCTTCCCCTTCTTCTTCTTCTTCTTCTTCTTCTTCTTCTTCTTCCCCTTTTCTTTTCTCTCTGTTTTGCAAAACCTAAAAATTTTGATGGGTATTTGGTCGATTGGTTTTGGTTATTTGCAACCAGAGAAAGAAAAAAAAAACAAAAAAATGTCCAGACCCGCCCAGAACCCGCCTAGGCGCCCTGACCGATTTTTCCCTCCGCCCAGCAACTAGTCTAGGCGTCTTTCTACCTACTAGCGCCTAGGCGGCCGCCCAGGCTGCTTTTAGAACACTGTGTGATAGCATGTGTTTTTGAAAAATGCCTTAAGATTAGGCAGGCTCCATACTAGTGTGCCTCAAAGTGAGAATACATCTTATCTCCTAATACTTTTTAAGTGTTCAAGGATATGTACACCTTCTGAGTCCTTGTTACCCTTCATGAGGTGCTTCAAGTGTATACATGTTGAGAAAATTAGGGGTGGGCATCCCATCCCGCGATCCCGATCCCGTCCCGTCCCGATCTAGAATGAGATGGGATGGGATGAAGATTTTCAATCCCGTCCCGTCCTGAGCTAATTTTTTAATATTTATTATTAATATTTTATTTATTTATTTATTTTTATTCATATAAACTTACAGATGACTGACAGAAACTCATGGTGGTTGCAATGGTAACAGAAATGTTACTTCAAGAAATAAATATTCATTAAGCAAAAGAAAGATAGCAGACTGTTGCTTGGATTCCCAATAAAAGTGGCTCCAATTATTTAACTTCCAAATATTGATAATATCCAGGTGAAGATGAAAAATAACAATTAACTGAGTAATACATATTCAGAAGGGAACATTCAGGGGCGGAGCCAAGAATTTGAGATGCCCCGAGCTGTAAAAATAATTGTTTTTAATTACGATATATGTATTGATGGTAAACCATTATGAATATGTTAGAGCATCACCAATAGGTCTATATTTCTTCCCTAACAAAAGATGAAATGTCATTTTGTCAAGGAACCATGAATTTTGTTTCCCACGGTAATGAAATTGTAAAATCAGTTGGGAGGCTATCACAGCGACACAATACTCTTAGTGGGTCCCATTTATCATGTCATTTTCTAAAAATCAGCCCACTCGACTACATTGTTAGAAAATTTAGTGGCTACCCTTATATTTGCATGCCACATCTATATCTAATTATAAGAAAGTTATTTTTCACGCTCTTATATGATGATAATCTTCGCAGCGTCACATGCAGCACGTTGATCCCGTCCCGTCCTGAACCCGTTTGGGATGGGACGAGGTCGGGATGGGGTTTTTCCCATCCCGTCCCGTCCCGATCCCGTATGAACGGGATAGGATAGGGATGGGTATATCTCGTCCCATCCCGTCCCGTGCCCACCCCTAGATAATAACGGGTTATAACGCCGAAATAACTCCGAAGTAACTCATAACGGCCTCGAGGCGCTAAGTTTTTTCATAAAACATTAGGGTATAACGGATGGCGTTATAACGGCATATACCGGCCGTTATTTTAATAAAACATTTTTTTATAACGCCGTTATAACGTATCGGTAAAAAAAAAAATTTACTAAACCTCGATTGCAGATCTGATATCTGATAGAAAGTTAGAAACGAAAGAGAAGAAGGGAAACGAAGAACAGATGAACGAAGGAAGAACCCAGTCCGCCAGTCGATCGAGCCTGCTACGGTGCTACCCTAGTCGATCGAGCCCCGATCGAACAGAGAAGAAGGGAAGAGAAGGGAAGAACCCTAATCGATCGAACCCTGGCCCCTTTTCGATTAATCTGTAACTGTAAGTCTGCTTTCATTGCTTTGTTCCTTCTCTGCTTTCCTTTGTTTTTGCTTTGCTCTGTTCCTTTTTCTCTGTTGCTTTGTTTTTGTTCCTTCTTCTGTATTGTTGCTTCTCTTTTGCTTTGCTTCTTCTGTTTTGCTTCTGTTCATTCTTCTCTTTTGCTTTGTTTTTGTTCCTTCTTCTGTTTTGCTTTGCTTCGATCAATCTGTAAGTTACTAAGTCTGCTTTGCTGCTTCTGTTTTGCTTCTGATCCTTCTTCTCTTGTGTTTTGCTTTGATTTGCTTCTTCAATCTAACAACAGATTTGCTAATTTTGATTTTCTTTGATTTGCTTTGCTTTGTTTTGCTTCTTCATTTTTCATTCTAAATTTGCTTTTGCACAACTTATTAATTACAGACTTGTAAGTTATTATTTTTATGTTTAGTGATCAATTTATTTTGTGTATGATAGGTATTCATGGAATCATCATCACGAGCTTCAAACTCTGATAGTCGTGTTGCCTCTACAGCCGCGACATCAAATCCCATGAAGCCTAATTCCAGTGACATGGCATGGGAGTGGGGACAATGCAAGGATCCCACTAATAAAACGTTGGTATGGTGCAACTTTTGTGGTAGGATGATTCGTTCTGGAATTACAAGAACAATGCAATTATCTAACTGATGAACATGAACATGACATCTTGATATTGACATTGCTGATCTTGCTTAATGTTATGAACATAATATGAAATATCTTGCTTTATTGAATTAGTGAATTACAATTTCAACAGTTCCAATTTCATCAGTTACATCTGTTGTTCAACTGAAATTTATTGAGTGTGTTTGATAATGTAGATAACATAGTTCACGGATTTAGTCGTGTTGGCGTGCTGGGTGCTGGTGCTGCGAAGCCTGCGATCTTTGTAAGCTTCCCTTCTTTAAATATTTGTTTACCTGAAACAAATATGAACAATGATTAGTATTTAGTTTCAAGTTTATTGGCATTATTGGCAAACTAGCAGTAACAAATTTATATTTAGTGATTTATTTTTTGACTCTATAGTCTATAATACATTAATATACTTAGTGGGGGTATAAAAATATATTTTAAAAAATAATTCGTTATATCTCGATATAATCCGTTATAACTTATAATGCTCCTAGACCGTTATGGGTCTGTTATCCGTATTAACTGCATAGCTTATGAGTATATGCCAAGGCTTACAAGACATTTCGGTCCGCTTCAAGATGAGGCATGCACCTTGACCCATTATTAAACACTGCTTCCATATTAAGATTTGCATAAATTTAACTCCAAAAGAAGACCGAAATATCTTTATGCAGTGATTAATCACCGATTTAGTGAAAATCGGGGGTAGACCAATCCGAACTAGGTATTTAGTGGTTGGATTTAGCAGTCACCGATTAATCGGTGAGTCGCCAAAAAATCGGTGAGAAATCGAGATTGTTCTGTTGAGTGGTGGTTGTCGTCCTGTTGGGTGGTGGTGGTTGTTGCTCTACAATGTCTGATGTTTTGGACATGATTACATAATTTGCTCTATAATATGACTTTTGTTGCTCTATAATAGTTATCTTATTAATCTTTATTGTCAAGATATGTTATTTATTATCATTTACATTTACATTGGTAAGGGTATAAAAATGTACACTTTGAAAAAGTAGATCGATTAATCTGCTAAAATCGGTCATAAACGACGAAGGGTTTGTTATCTGCATTTACTACATAGGATGGGTACAAAGACATACTCAAACACTTTATCTAGGAACAACACCATGTTTGCTTAGTTGAATGTCGCACATAAAGCTTAATATGGGATATCATTAATAAGAAGTGAAATATCTCTAAAAACGTTCAAAATACACCAACCTTGTACCTAGTACCCATATGTTATGAGCCAAGCACATTTTGAGACAAAGCCAACCTTATACAGACATGATAACATTAACAGAGAGATTTTTTATTTTTTTATTTTGAAAGGCAAGCGTGTCGCTGGTGGGTATAGAACCCAAGACGTGAGGATTAAATCACCACAACCTTAACCATTCAACCAGACTATCATTGACTTAAGAGGGAGAATTACCCTGACTCACCAACATAATAAGACATACAAAAAATCTAATTGTCGATGGAATGAGTGAGGAAAACAGCGAGGGAGGGAGAGAGGGAAGGGGAGACCGTTCATCCCCCTTGGGATGCGTGCCGTCCTTTTCCTTGTACGCATCCCGAGGGGGATGAACAGTCCCCCCTTCCCTCTCTCCCTCCCTCGCTGTTTTCCTCGCCCATTCCCTCGACAATTAGACGGGTTCTAAGACATAAGAGAAACCTCTCACAAAAGTAACAAGAATGATACAACCTTTATCGCCTCCCAAATAAGGAAATACTTGACATAGGTAAACCACCTGGAGTAATCAGAATCTCACTATGTTTATATTTTATTCTTAACCTAATACCCATCAAGGTCATAGACCTTGAAATCTAATTTCAGAAATCTAAACCCCATAACATGCACCCAACACAGAGATCAGCACTCTTCAAATTCAAAGTAATTCACTAAACATTGTGCCCGTTGCATTTAAGGCTCAAAAGCCCAATCAAGGAAATTTCAACCCTTAGCAATGTTGAAAATGAATAAAAAAAATGTATCCACAGTTGTCCTCTCTACCAGTCCCTCTTGGAGAACAACACGTGTCGTGTCGTGTCTCTCTACTGCATATTCTCCCAAGTATTGCCTTTTGATTCATGGCTAAGTCTTGCTCAACCCAGATCATGCCTTACTCACTAAGAGGGGTACTGGAGTGGCACTCAGTGAACTTCTCATCAACAAAGGAGAAGAACGGTCTTGCGCCTTGATTGACATGGGTTTGTGAAATAACACAAGGTATACTTCATTATTGTAAATTGGTGATCCCTTCTGTATGAAGGAATGTAAGTTTATATAGATATTCTTGAAATCATATTTTTTACCTTTTATTTTCATTGTATGTGAACTTTTCCTAATTTCATCTTCTATCATAATACAATTCACTCCTTCAGTTTGTACATACCTCATGCTAATTGCATATTCATACAAAAAAATTAACACATTTTAACTTACCTAACTATCAAATTAAGAATAGGCAACAAAATACATTGTAAATTTAGGTGTGGATTACATACTTGCTGGTAATGCCTTTTTTTCTTCTTTTTCTAGTTGAACTTGAACTTGATCGAAAATCCTCTTCACCACGAAGCCATGTTTCAACAATTTTTGAGATACGGACTCAAGTTTAGCGGATCATGAACCCAAATGCCAAACCTCTAGAATAACAGTAACCTCCAAGAAAAAGTACTTATATAAGATATATGCAATATAGTTTGTACAAGATTTTCAAAACCGTAGTAGACTTGCCCATGGCATAGATAATTCACGTAAAGATTCCAAACTCCATAAATATGCAACATCAAACAGTGGAGCTAAGAAATATGGCCTTGCCAACATACCAATCTACTTTTTAAGTGAAACTGCACTGCTGCAAGCTTTAAGACTCTCAAGGTGCAGCACTGAGCCTAGCTTCAAACACAAACCCTCTACAAAGTCCATCACCATTCCCTGGAACGCCGTCTACCCACCTCCACTCTCCTTTCCCCTCCTCTGAATTACAATCCCACATTGCCAATTTTGGCAACCTTTTGGCGGAAATGCACACTCTATCCCTTGCTCCAAATACCTTAAACTTAGTAGACTCTTGAAAGCTCCTAAACATTTCTAGGGGCATCCGACCAGCTTCATCCCACTCCAATGTATCTAAATCTAATCTCAAAATCAGTATACTGGAACATGAAGCATTCAATGAAAACGAGGATTTCAGCCCACCAACCATGAGAATTCGATTAGACGTCCCCTGAATCAATCGGGGTCTCTTCAATATATCAAACACATCGCCCCATTCGTGCCTCTCCAACCTTATCCACCTGGAAGACTTTTCGAGGTCAGCAAGGGTACAAGAAAACAACTTCCATTGACTCCTCCAAGGAGATCCAACATCACAAAGTGCAAAGACGGAATCGGCCACAAGGATGGGACTCCGAGGCTTAGAGGGCAAATTGGAAGAGAATTTGAGCCAGGAAGGAGATGAATTGGAGAAGTAAAGTGCAGCAAGTTGAGTAAGAACCAAAACTGTGCCAGCAGCTGAGCCGGGGCCGGGCAAGATGGTACCGTGGCGCGACCAGGCGGAGCCTAGGGAAGGCAAAAGACGGAAATGGCGAGTCAAAGGGTTGCAGACAACGAGTGACTTAGTGGTATCAGGGGAGTCGACCCAGAGGTAAACGAGTCCGAGAGAAGATGCGACGGGGAGGGGAGGAGTGGTGGAGGAAAGAAACTCTAAATTGAATCGAAGCCATTGATTGAACTGGGGATCGAATACGTGAAGAAAGGATGATGAAGGTTGATGATTGAGAGTGGAAGAAACGACTTGTCGTGTGTGGTGGTGGTGATGGTGATGTGGTGGACGAAGTGCGATTAGACGAAGAGGTGGTGTGTTGGAGATGAGGGAGAGAAAGGAAGGAGAAGAGAGGGTTCGATTGAAGAATTTACAGACGGATCGGGAGATTAAGATCTGGCGGAGAGGGAGAGTTGAAAAGATTTGGTGGAGTGTGTCTTGTGGGAGGAGATGGAGGACCGATTCGTCCATGGCCAAAAGGGGGTTGTTTCGTTGTTCAAGTTTGTGTTTTGGTCTTTGTTGAACAAGGGAAGGGATTCATTTCATTTCATCAAAAGACATGGTGAGGTGAGGTCTGCGGGGCTCGGAAGACACCACAAAGACAGCAGCAGGCCAGCATCCAATATTTGGCTTTTAGCCTTACGGTGTGTTTGGTTGCATAGAATTCTATATCATGAAAATTTATGAGGTGATTCCTATATTTTAGGCTAATTTAAGGTATCACTCTACATCCACCATTTAATTTTGTAATCAATAGTGGGAATGGAAATCTCATAAATATGGAAATCACATGCCTTGGGGGACCAAGGAGTGAGATTCTCATGTTCATGGGACTTTCATTCTCACCATTGATCACAAAATCAAATTGTGAATTTAGAATGATACATCAAATTAGCCTAAAATGTAGGGGTTCCCTCATGGATTCCCATGACATAGGATTCCATGCAACCAAACACACCCTTAGCTTCATTGCATGTTTTACACCTGGATTAGAGAGCTAAGCCAGCCAACTTTGTGTTTATAAACATGCCAACAGCTTGGACACAACTTCATCAATTCCAGATAATTCTATTTTCTACGCATCATTGCACGGTTCCACCAATGCTACATACTAGGAAATGGGTCATGTAATTGTGAGTGACGAGTATGTTTTAATGCACATTTTTGTTTCAACTTTCAATTAGAGCGAATGTGATTTATGAGAACTTGAGGCGTTATTAGGATGTATTTTTCAGTTAGAACCAAAACATTAATTGGATTGGATTTACAAAATTATAATACATTGAACATTGAGAGACATTGTTTAAATGTGTGACTGGATTATAAGGTCGTACATACATATTGGGTTTATGATGGATCATGAAATTAGATCATTCAAGCACAACCATTGAGACTCATCCAAAGGCATCAACTCAAACAATCACATAAAAATGCCAAGTCAAAGCCAACTTATGACCATAAGCCAATGGCATGACAGCTCAACGGTTAGAGCTTGGCGGATGGTACCACTAGGTCATGAGTTCAAACCCAGCTTGTGGCATCTTTAAAGGTTCTGGGATCCTATAAAAACCCTGCTTGCCTTTCAAAAAAAAAAAAAAAAAAACTTATGACCTTAATCAACATTTGAAAGACTTAAATTGAAGATAAGAGACCACAATTGCAATCAAAGTAAAGAAAACTAAAGTCCAAGAAAGTTGAAGATGTCCAAGAAGGTGGACCACTTAAATGGTTAAAATGAGACTAGCCATAAGTGACAAGTACATTAGCTAAATTCAAATTGAATAGCCAAATGCATTATATAATTTCAAAATCAGACTTGTATCTTATTTTACCATAGCTACTAGAACAAAATAAGATCTCAGGAGAGTCAACTTTGAACTATATGATCAATGGTCGTTTTAACCAAGTGTTCGTTACGCCCTGGCGTGACAGGAGAGAAGCAGACCAAAGAGGGTCAACTATGGTTGTTCCAGACTTGGTCAATAATATGAGACTCTCTCATTTGCTCATTTTAACTTGAAATTTTTTAGATGCTTCAAAGAGAGGAAAAAGAACTCAAAAAATTCAAAGAAGAAGAAGATAAGTTTTGTGAACCTCATTATATATGTGTGTTGTGGTAGTGTCTTTATTTGTTCTCTATATTTTAATTCTACTTGTTTATGTTTGCTTACTTTAATGCTCAAGCTTAGTCCTCCATCTTTACTTGCATATCTCAAAAATTGTTTGTATCATTTGAAACCCTAATTGGTTTGAGTTGGAAAGAAGTTTAACAAACTCTAAGTCCTAAAACGAACAAGAGTTTGAGACGCCTTTTTTAACTTCAACATTCTTCCTCTAGATTTTTTCAAAGTTTAAAGGATTTTCAAAAGAGACTATTCACCCTCTAGTCTCGCTCATCTGGTTTTGGCACTTTCAGTTATCAAGAAATAGTGGCACTTGTCATTCACGAGGCATGTTGACTATTTCAATTAGGGAGATAAGTTAAAATTGGCGTTATTACCATAAAAGTAAAAATAAGCCAAACGAAATAGCTCTAATCAAAATCGATGAATGGAAGAAATCAAATTTTATTATAGTTTAGTGTTTGTTTAACATATCCTTTATCTTTTAGGAACATATGTATATATTGGCACATTAGTGACAAAAAAAATATTTTGACTACCCATGATGTTCTCTGTGTTGGTCAATGGCAGCCCAGTTGGATTCTTGGAAGGCAAGAAAGGGTTGAGACAAGGTGATCCCTTATCTCCTACTCTCTTTGTCATTGTGATCGAGGCCTTCACTAGAATGTTGGTAAGGCAAGTGGAGTTGAGAAATCTAATGTTTCATCCCAAGTGTTCCATCCCTCAAGTTGTTAGTTTGTGCTTTGCTGATGATTTTATGGTGTTTACCAAGCCGACAACTCGGTCAATTGAATGCGTCAAGGAAACTATGAACAAGTTTAACTCTATATCTGGCCTTAAAGCTAATCTAAGCAAGAGTTATATAATGATGGGAGGTGTTAACACTGCGGAAGCCCAAGAGATAGCCACTAATTTAGGATTCAGCCTCCAAAACTCCCAACTATCCTACCTTGGCATTCCCATGATTACCAGTAGGCTAAAAAAGGCAGATTGCTACCCTCTCATAGAAAGACTCACTTCCAGAATGCAAAGTTGGAAAGTGAAGTACCTTAGCTATGCTGGGAAGTTGGTTCTAGTCAATTCAGTTTTGTTTGCAATCCAAGTATACTGGAGCAGGATAATGATTCTCCCTAGACAGGTCATTTATAGAGTTATAGCAATCAGCTGCAAATTCCTTTGGGGTTGGCCAGAGATGAGCAAGAAGGTGACTCCATCTGGTTGGAAAAAGATTGCAAAGCCAAAGGATAAAGGAGGCCTTGGCATTATTGACATAAAGACTTGGAATAGGGCTGCTTGTTGTGCTCACCTAGTCAGAATAGCTAACAGAGACAGTTCTGTGTGGGTACAATGGATCTGGACTCACAAACTGAAGAAGCTGAATCTGTGGACTATGAACATCCCCAATGAGTGTTCCTGGATATGGAGAAGCATTCTAAAATGTAGACACTATTGCTAAGACCTAGTAAGATGTATAATAGGAGATGGAAAAGACAGTTCTTTCTGGTATGATCCTTGGTCCCCTGTAGGCATACTGTTTGGGAAACTTAACTACAACCAGAGAATAGGCACAGGTCTAGCAGATGATGCAAAAGTGAGCAAGGTTAGAAGATTTAATGGCATTGTACTACCAAGAACAGCTGACCCCCAGGTCAGAGAGCTATGGAACTCAGTACAAGAAACAGAGTTGGGAGACTTCAGAGAAAAAGACAGAATGGTATGGACTAGCGTGCCTTCTGGTAACTTCTCTATTAAAGCAGCCTAAAAAGACCTTGTGCAAGGAGGCGAAAGATTCAAGTGGAATACTAGAATCTGGGATGCAAAAAGATCACCAAAGCATAATTTTTTTTGCTGGATGGTGATTCAAAATTTTCTTCTCACCCAGGACAATCTGTGTTATAGGAAGATTCTATCAGAATCCCTTCCCTATGTTGCTTTTGTGATACAGGTCAAGAAAACTTGCAACATCTATACTTCAACTGTTCCTACAGCAGGTTCATATGGCAGAGTCTTCTAAACAAAAAAAAAATTCAGAGAGGTGTTTCAGATGCTGCTAATGAATGGGTTTGGATATACCAGAATTCCTAAGGTCAATCCTTGAGAAGTTTCATCCTGAGAAGACTTCTTTAATTTTCATTATAAATTAAGGACACCACATACATATGACTAAATGAAAACTATATCTTTCAACTCTGTTAAAGATGAAATTTGAGGAAAATTATTACCAACATTAGAAAAAATTAGTCAAAGTTTTAGCTCGTTTATCAAGATATTTAGTGAAGGGGCCTAAACATGTATCTCAAGGAACAATGTCAAAATGAGTTGAACCTTTGGCACATTGTTCTAGTGTCAAACTGTAATTTTGTTGTAAATTTTAGCTTAAACAGAGCTCAAACGAATTAGAAAATAATTTTTTTAATTTAATAGTGTCCTTCATTTAGAATGAAAGCTAAAGGAGTCTTCCTATGTTAGTAAATATTTTTTTTTGTCTCTAAACTGCCAACTTTAGCATATTATAAATTTGATGGATACCCAATAGAAAGAGTGGTTATTCTAGCGGATAGAGGAAAATCTAGAAAAGAATATGAGATAATTAGTGATGATACATCAAACCGTCATCTGATTAGCAATGTACACATATCGTGATAATCTCGTCAACAAAACGAAGCAGGCCTGATTGCACGCTTAATCCAGCGATGCCCAAATAGCAGTAAGCCCATCATTGGCAGAATCCAGAAAGTTGGGTCCGAGTTGCAATGAGTAATTAAGCCCACACATCACGCAGTCAAGTCCAATACTCGTAAGACCTCTAAGGCAAGTATCTAAGAGATCTACTCAAACAAGCAGGCCAACAACACATTGGATCCGACTAGGAAATATATATTAGAATATAAGTTGGACAAGGAAACTTTCTCGCATGGACAACACTCAGAAATGGAAACCTCTCTCGCAAATCTAGGAGCACGAGTCATCTAGGGAAACTATTCCACATGGACAACCCTCAATCAGGAAAGGATCTCCAAGCAAGATCATTTTCACTAAACTACGCCACCAAAGGCCTAGTCAAATGAGGACTCCTTCACTATAAAAATGAGATAAGGTCTGATGATGCATCAAAATAGACTGACATCGCAGCCATACACGTGGCAGAGAACATCCATCACAAGGATCTGGCGTCCCATCTACTGGGCCAGCTCGTAAAACCCAATAAGGTTAAAACCGATCATAAAGCCCCAAACATGGCCCATTAAAGGAAGACGTAATCGAAGCCCAAATCCAAGCCCGCACGAATCAAAACCCAAATCCAGGCTTGACACGAGTTCTCTCATAAAGAATAGGAACGTTGCACAAAAAAAAGTCATGGAGGGAGTTACGCCTCCACAGACGCATCTCCATAAAGGAGGAGACCGTTACGAGAAACATCTTATTTCGTTGCACCTCACATGCTTAAGTCACACAAAGAATTAACCACGGCCATTATAAAAGGATTAGGGAACATTCGACAAATGTATGCAACTTTAACTGGTTTTTGTCCAAATTTATTTCCTTCTTCAAATAGCGTTGTTGACTTAAGCATCGGAGTGCCTTCGACCACCAAAAATATGGTATTTAGTAGTCTAACAGCTGTTTTGCAGGTCAAACTCTCAGGAGGAAAGATTTTGACGCATCAAGGTTGATGAACTAGAGGTACGCAATATAACCTAGTTTACCGTTTTAAGTCTCTCCTAAGCCTTATCTAACTTAAGCATTGGAGTGTCATCGACCACCACACGGTGGTCCTTGGCTCACGTTTGCTACCTTTGCAGGTCTAGGTAAGCACTGAAGAAGGAGAGCAGAAATCGACTACATCAATTTGGCGTCGTTCGGGGGAACGACAAAGTTCCTCAGAAAAAACAATAGTTTTTCATTTTCCAGATAATCAGCGAGATGGTGACGACAATGTCTCGCAACAATGGAGATGTTGACGAGCCTTCGAACGCTCAAACCGGCAGAGCGTCGCCAGTTTCACCACCGCCACGGGAGAAACCTCCTCAGACCCCCGCGCCGATGGCAGCCGCAATAGACCCGAGGGTGGACCTACTCTCAACATAGATGCAGCAAATCGCAAAGACGCTGGAGGCTCTCAAACAACAAAATCCTCTACCTATAGAGGGAGAACGAGAGCAACAAAGGGCATGTTCCCCATAAAGTTCCATTGAACATGTTTAGGAGAGTCGCGCTGCCCCAACAACTTCTCAATGGACAAGAGACGGAGGCGTGACCAATAGAGACCCAACGCCGAATGCCTACACACACATCTCGCACAACCCCCTCCGCAACGGGGCCACAAACTCTGACGTGTTGTTCAGTCTCACAGTCCCTTCGTTCATGGATCATATCGTGGAAGAACCGCTGCCAAAGAAATATACCTCACCGAAGTTGGAGTTTTACGACAGGACGGGATACCCGATCGATCGCCTACTCCACTTCCAACACGTATTGGGAAAAGCTGAAGTGGCCGCCTAAGCAGCAAGAAGACCCTGCTAGGCGCAACAACAACAAATATTGTACCTACCACAAGGAAGGTGAACATGATACTGATGATTGCAGAAACCTCAGTTATGAAGTCGAGTACTGGATAAGGAAATGCAAACTCAAGGAGTTCCTAGGATCGGACAGGAGGCAGGGCCGAGCAAAATAAAGAGCGGATGCTATCAAGGAGATCGAAGGAAGCTCCTGGCGTCATTTACGTCCTCCACGGTGTCGGTCTCGAGGGAAAGCAGTCGAACATGACCCGCAAGGGGACACTGATCGAGATGTGGACACCATTTCAGTATGAGGACCGACAAGTGTGGCACATACGAGTTCACAACCTAATTTCATCACTAGCGTTTACGGAAAGGGATCTTCAGGAGGTACATTCTCCTCACAATGACGCCCTGATCATTTTTGTCCTTATCACTAAGTGGGAGATAAAGAAAGCTTTGGTGGACACTGGAAGCTCACTAGATATCATGTTCCTCAGTGCATTCTGCAACATGCATCTACAGGAGAAAGACCTAACGCCTGTCAACCACCCTATGGTCGGACTCAGTGGAGAAAAATGTTTTCCCATCGGGAAGATCAATCTAATGGTGGTGGCAGGAGAGCCATAACTACGAAAGTACCTTGTCCAAGAGTTCATGGTAGTTGACGCCCGGTCCACCTACAACATTATTCTTGGAAGGTCGTGGCTTCATCATATGGAAGCAGTGGTATCTACCCTGCACCAATGCATAAAATATACAGCCAACCATGCCCAATGTACTATCCGAGGAGATCAGCCAGCAGTAAGAGACTGCCATTATGCAGCCCTAAAGCAGTTGAACTGTTGCCAGTTCCAGCTCAGGCTCATAGAACCAACATGTCAGACATCAAGCATAGACAAAAGAGGTGGATTACTCTACGAGGGCAGAGGAGCCCAAATAACCAATGAACAACTATGCGGAGATCAATATGTCAAAGCTAACGAGGTAATGCAGATTAACAAAGAGCTAAATAACAATACTTCAACAAACGGGCACCAACTCCAAGAGTTGTTAATCAGCGAGGAACTGCCCGTCAACACGAAGTCCACTATTCAGTAACTTCATCAGCTTTTAAAACAAAACTTCACTAGAGGTACTACGCAATCCGAGCCAGAACCATTTGTGCCTCTTTCAGGGTCGGATTAGCTTAGTCTCCGTTCAGAATTAAATTATTTGTTGTTTTGATTTTGTTTCTTGTTTCATGTTTTTCATTTCAGTGCAGAAGAGTTGTTCGTACGGGACACATTCCAGAAATAAAACATATTTTATTGATTGCAATAAGAGTTATTACAAAGCTTGCCGACCAACTAGTATATCAGTTTATACCAGAGTAGTCAAAGCCATGGCTTTTTACCACTTACAGCCAAAAGCCAAGCCAAGCCATCACGTCTCGCTTCGCTTTGGTCAAAGCCGCACTACTCTGAAGCCACAAAAAGCCATGGCTTTTTGCCTTTTTTGCCGAAGCCTGAAGCACCCAAAGCGGTGGCTTCATGTTACAAAGCGTTTCCAATTTTTTTTCGAATTATCTTACTGATTTTCCCTTATTTTGGGAGAGGGAAGGAAGAGGAATAGAAAGGAATAAGAGATGATAAGATTTTAGGTGAAAAAACCAGTCGGATTGCTCAGACGCATGCGGAGGGGGAGGAGGATGACGATGAACAATACGTAATTATCTTACTGATTTTCTCTTATTTTTGTCGAAAAAAGGAACGGAAAGGGAGAGGGAAGGAATATGAATAGAAAAGAAGAAGAGATGAGAAGGTTTTAGGCTAAGAAACCAGCCGGATTGCTCGAACGCAGGTGGAGGGGAGAAGGAAGACGATGAACAGTACACAATTATCTTATTGATTTCTCTGATTTTGATCAGAAAAAAAGAATGGAAAGGGAGAGGGAAGGAATATGAATAGAAATGAAGAAAAAAATAGACGATGTTAGGTGGAAAAACCCGTCGGATTGCTCGGACGCAGGCGGAGGAAGATGGTGAACAATACACAGGGAGGAAGGAAGACGATGAACAGTATAGGCAGGGGGAGGGAAATATGTTTTAAACTTGGGTGTCTATTCACACCCACCACATTTTTTACGGCACCCCGCCTAGAAAATTCAAAAAAGAAATAAATTAAAATTTTAAATTCAATTAACATTAACACTATGTAATTAATATAGAATTAAGGAAATCATGGTTTTAATATTTCAGAGCACATATTCCATTATGCATTTCTTTTTAAATATAATATGAATTGTTTTTAGGGCTACTTCACTTGCGTAAAGCCACCGTTTTACTCTTCATTTTTTGAAAAAAGCCAAGCCATCGGATTTTGCTTCGGCTTCGCTTCACGCTTTGACTACTTTGGTTTATACACTACAAGTATCTAAGTCTGATGTAAGTATCTAACCGCTGAAACAAGGGTAGAGACTCTGATATGCTCCAGAAGAGAAGGTAGTGAGAGTAAAGCAACCGCGACAGATGACAAAAGAGTGCGCTTAATTAATTGTTTTATCGAATCACCCCAGGAAGACGATTTGGATGTGGCAAACAATGTACACAAAGATGGCTGCGAGCACACCCTTAGTTCTTCGCTCCACCAGTTTGCCTCATGAAGAGGAACAAAAGGAGGCGACAGAAAGCTGACGAGAACGTTCCGGAGCAACGAAATCGTCGAGGTTTCACAATGTTGCCATATGGAGACACCTCCCAAGTGCGTACTACCTGAGGTGAGGCAGAGGTGCCACCCCAAGAACGAGAGTCATGACCTCCAACGCTCCCATCAACCATAAACTAGCTGCGAGGACCATTCTTCAACAGCAATAGATGGATGAGAGAGAAAAACTCCCTTGCATGGACAACACTCAGAAAGGAAAACCTCTTCCGCAGATCTAGGAGCACGAGTCGTGTAGGAAAACTATCCCACATGAACAACTCCCAATCAGGAATTGATCTCCACAGCAAAATAATTTTCCATAAACTACGCCACCAAATGCCTAGCCAAACGAGGACTTATTCGCTATAAAAGGGAGATAAGATCAATGAACTAGAGGTACGCAATAACCCAATTTACAATTTTAAGCATTTCCTAAGCCTTATCTAACTTAAGCATTGAAGTGTCATCGGCCACCATATGGTGGTCATTGGCTCACGTTTGCTACCTGTTGAGGTCTAGGTAAGCAGTGAGGAAGGAGAGTTGAAATTGACAACATCAACTATAAATACTCATTTTATTGTTTATATTGTTGTCGTGAATATCACTCGATCACGCATTTATCATGAAAAATAATTCATTTAAGTTGGAATGATTAAACCATTATTTTGAAATGATTTACACATGTTAAATAGAGTTATCACATATTGTTATTATTCTGTTAGATGAACTTTTAGAAAGACGAGTAACAGGATACTTCATTCTGTGAGTTTTGTAAAAAAAAAATCTTTAAATATTGGAGAAACCAGTATATTGATCACGACTCTCATTAACTACCGGGGACTAACTTGAATCATTTTCCATGGTACATACAATTAAACTTATCCAATAAACGATAATAGAAGGCAAAAAAATTGCAGGTGAGTGTGGGTGAGTTCATAAAGAAAATCGAGAATTTTTGTGGGGAGTAAAGTCTATGATGTAAGATATATGATGAAGTATTGAAATTAGTTGAGCTTTACATTAATATTACATCATGTAGCTATTGTCATAGGCATTGTATTAGTGATTGGAAAATAACATCAATTGGGTTCTAATAGTTTACTTTTGCTTTGCAAACCTTTTTTAAAATAAAAAACCAATATTTAAACAACGTGGTTTGAGATTATTTATGGGAATATGTTATGGTAAAGCAACTACATTTATGGGGATTTTTATTTTATGGTAACTTGCATTTTCCTCAATTTGAAAAAAATTTCCTAAAATCTAACAATTGTATTAATAATTGAGGTTGAACAAAAAAACGGATCAAACTAATTAAACCGACCGAGTCGAACCTATCGGTTTAGCTCAAAACTTAATGAATTTGGTTCAATGGCAGACAATCTGGTTGTCACGTTTGTACATACAATCATACGACACAATTGTTTAGTAGTAAAAGAAAATTTCACTTGAATTCGTTGTTATACTCATTTGAGAAAAATGAAATATTTAGTATGAACTAGAAAAAAGAAAGGGAATATTCATAGTTCATGGTTGGAGTAGAATGAAAATTTTGAAACTCTTGAAAAGTCGATATTTTTTTCCAAGTATCTACAATAAATACAACACAAAATCGGAAGATCATCAACAAAAATCAGAAGAAGAATTTCTTAAAGATTTGATACCTGTTTAGAAACTATTGTTCTCATGAAAAGGTGATGTCTTTTCAAATCTTTACTTCTCTATCTCTCTTCTTCTTCTTCTTCTTCTTCTTCTTCTTCTTCTCTTTGTCACTTATTCTCAAGATTCTATCATCTTCTCTGTTGCATAATATCTATATGAGAATTTCTCTCAGAAGAATAAGGGGAACTTCTATAAAAATAAAAAAATAAAAAGCTTTATTTTTCCTTACATAGCTCTGTTCAAGGCTGACAACCGACCAAATCAGTCGGTTCAGTCAGTTTGCATATTAGTCTGGTTCAATTTCGGTGTAACATAAATGAAACCGATTCAAACCGAACCTTGTTAAGAATCAAATACATAATTCACAGGAATGCATTCTATTACAAATTACTAGGTCAAGGTTTAGACACAATACAAACTACATGTTTGCAACCAAGAGAGTAAAAAGGTACTGCACTAATTTTAGGTTTGTTGTAATGCACGCTACGTAACGGCCTTGAATCAAGGGGCATCAAATTAAAAATAAATAGTTTATTAATTAAATAATTTTTTTAAACATGTATTTTGTTCTGTGCATACTTTATTTGATTTTGATGTAAGCGAGTAGTATTATGTGTTAATTTAGCAGTATTAATATTTTAATTGGGCTTTTAATAGTAAAGCTCATATTAATTAAGGTTAAATTAGTTAGTTTGCTAAAGGAAGTTATATAGATTATAAATAAGGCAAAACATTGACTATATTGTTATTTGGTTTATTGAATGAAAAATATTTGTTTATTATTTATCTTTGAATTAAGTTTATCCAAGATTTATGTTAGTTCTAGTTTGGTTGTAGCTTAGATCTATCAATTGATATCAGAGCCTATAAGTTTTATTGGTTGTTTGGAAAATGATGTTCAAAGGAAGAAGAAACATTGCTTGAAGAGGAAGAATGAAAAGAAGTTGGAGAAGAAAAAACGAAAGAAGAAAAGTAATTGAAGAACACAAACAAGTTTATAGAAGTCTAAGGCAACCACATCACCCGTCGTCCAGGTCCATTAGCAACTGCTAGTGTCGACAACCAAACCACAATCCACCCTTCTCATTGTCAGAGCCAACACCACTATCGCCCTTGAAGTCACTGATCTGCACAAAAATCAAATCTTGTTTTTCTGTTTTGTTTAGATTTGTTATGGAGAAGATGACAAGGACTGCCACTGACACCCAGTTTATGTAGCTGTGTGTACTCGCAATTTTGGATTTCTTATTTCAGCTCATATTCAGATTTGTGATCCGTGTCAAATTTTCCAAGGAGGACCCTGGTTCAAATTTTCAGAACAATCCATCAGGTTATGTACCCTAGAAACTGTGAGAGTGCTCAGCCAATGAAAAACAAAGTGAACGACCCATATTATTCCCAATATCCATACCCCTATTATCCCTACCATACCCATCTTATTCTCCATCCCAATGCTAATATCCACATAGCCCAAACCTAATCAGTACCTACATCCAAAGATGTCCTATAGTAATTCTACCTAATTTTACTATCCTACATCACAAGCCATCTATGTTAGCAAACATGAACTCGTTTCTCTTACACCATCACTACCCCCAGTGACCAATGACATAACCCCATTCTCACTTCCATGAAATAGTAGATTGCGACAGCTAAGAAGAATTTTTTTAGATAACTCAAAGGTCGACTGCCTGCCTGAAAGAACAATAAAAAACAAGGATAGATGAGTGTCACCAACAGAAGAAAGCGATACTATGCAACACGACATTAGCTACACCTCATCCACCGGCTTCCAAAATCTCATTTGGTCCCCTCGTCACACGTCTTCTACTTCCAAACGATGAGTCATTTGACTGCGATTTCTTCCCTATTTTGGTCTGGAGGACGATGAGGTCCCTATAAAAGGTAGTACGTGATGATGATTATGTTGATCCATATTGGGAATTTTTGTGGCACAAGCTTATGCACATGATTTCACTCAGCAGGTCTGTTCCAGATTATGATTCTTCAAGTCACCTTGCTCCATTTTTTAGTTGGTTCAACTGGTTTTAGCAAGTTTCTATAGTGGAAAGATATGAGGTCGTCTACTTCATGTACACTTTGTCTTATGTTTTGTGATCGGTTGTTTGTTTTCGGCAGATTTCTTTGATTTCATACTCGATGATGAGCTTTTTCAACCTGGGGAGGTTGATGTAAGTGCGTAGTATTATTAGTTGTATTAATATTGTAATCAGACTTTTTATAGTAAATCTCATTTTAATTATAGTTAGGTTAGTTAGCTTGCTAAAGAAGTTAAGGAGGTTATAAATAAAGAAAAACATTGACTATTATTAAAGAATATTTGTTTATTATTTATCTTTGAATTAGGGTTATCGTGGATTTAACTTAGCTCTGGTTTAGTTGCAGCTTAGATCTATCATATTTTATCATCCATAACCAATCCCTTTTTTTCAACATCCCTACTATGAAAAAACAATTACCTATTATGATGTTGTTTTCGAACACATGTTACAACTGTTATGAAATTAAGAACAACAGCTCATGAGACCACAATCTGAACTCCACCATAGTGGTAATCATCGATGATTCGAGTACGTGCACCTTTCCCATGATTTCAATCTTTGAATCCTTGGTGAAAATACAATCTACAAAATTCTAGCAACTATGAAATGAGAAGCCAATAGTACAAGTGAGTGAACTACCTAACTCAACGAGCAAATGCTAGCTAATAGTAACAAATCGAGTATACAAGCAAAAACTCCATACTACTCTAAACAACATTCAACCTAAACTACAAAATTTTCACTCATGACAACATCTTAGGGTGTGTTTGGTTGCATGGAATCCTATGCCATGAGAATCCATGAGGGGATCCCTACATTTTAGGCTAATTTGAGATATTACTCCACATCCACCATTTGATTTTGTGATCAATGGTGGGAATGGAAGTCCCATGAACATGTGAATCTCACTCCTTAGTTTTCCAAGGCATGTGATTCTCATGTTTATGAGATTTTCATTCCCACTATTGATCACAAAATCAAATGGTGGATGTGAAGTGATACCTCAAATTAGCCTAAAATATATTGAGTCACCTCATGAATTCCCATAGCATAGGATTCCATGCAACCAAACACACCCTTACATTACTAACAAGAACTGCCATTCACTGTTCAATGAACAGTGTGTGCTAGAGAACCATCATGTCTGCCAGTATTTTAGATTTTCTAAATTACCCCCATTTATTTCTTTATTCACAATTATACTTGGATAAAGACAAAAATTCTGAAGGGTTCATTTGTATATTGAGCTATTGATTCGTAATTTAGTGCCATACTACTTTATAAATATCTACTTTCCCCAAATACCCCCACGCAAAACCAAGATATGACATTATACTCAATGTAATTTCAAGAAAAAACAAAAAATTGGGAGGGTGACTTTGATCTTTGCAAATGTGAAGACAAATTCTAAAAACATGTCATTTACAAGTGCCCTCACAAATATTATTAAATTATACAGAAGTCTCAGACAATTATTTCATAACCCTCGTAGATGTTTTCCATGAAAGGTGTTCCTCCAATTATTGAAATTTACATAAAAATCCTCAAGTGAAATTAAATAGCATTTTACAATTACATTTTTAATGGGTTATGTTTAAAAAGATTAAAGGAAAAGCTAAGTGGACCACAAAGGAGAATGCCATTTTTTAATAAAGCCCACATATGTTGATGTTAGGCCTAGGTTCATTGATTTGGGCATTTTAAAGCTCTATTTGGGCCAAGACTTCTAAATACCATTGGAGAAATTAAAATATCATACAATAGACTATAGTGTATTAATTTTTTTTTTAGCAAAATTTAAATTATATTTTTTTAATACTAGCAAAATTGGCAGGTAATTTGTCTAACTGATTTAGATAATATTTTGTTGAGTAACTTAAAATTTTCAACAAAATCATCCAGAATTAGGGGTGGGCACGGGACGGGATGGGACGAGATATACCCATCCCTATCCCATCCCGTTCATACGGGATCGGGACGGGATGGAAAAAACTCCATTCCGACCTCGTCCCATCCCAAACGGGTTCGGGACGGGACGAGATCAGCGTGCTAATCTGGACATATCAAATAGAAGCCTGAAACTGCTGGACTGCATTCTGCTGGAACTGCTATTGGTATATGGCACTGTGTTGTCTAGATAATTGCAAGTAGCCTCTTTTTCTGTCTTTTTTGCCATGATACTTTGTGCGCATCAATATTGCAAGAGCTGATATATATATATATATAAATGTAATCATTGAATATCTATTGTATTTCCAGTTGAACCAAAAAAGAAAAGTATGAGCTCGCTTCATCTTGTAAACAACTCTGATCAGTGTGTTGCTTTCAAGGTAAAAATCATATTTTGTGCTATATGATGTTGATATCATTTCAGCTTAAAATTTTCATATTTCCTCAGTTGTACGTCTTAATATTCTCAAGGTTCAGTAATTTTGAAATATGTTTTTTTTATCTTTGTCGGGGAATCTTCTCTCAACTACATTGGCAAACTGTTCAGTTTCACCAGTTACCTACCTGGTCTACCCCATTCCCATACAAAACATGGCAAAACTTTTCCTACAATATGCATGCATAAAACTAGTTTACTGCCTATACACTAAGACTTTGAGGTTATCAGTAATCTTTTTTATCAAAAAGATCGACTGTTAACAGTTATTTCATAACTTCATATAGCAGGTCAAAACTACATCTCCAAAAGAATATTAAAATAAATAAATAAGTAAATAAAAATATTAATAATTAATATTAAAAAATTAGTTCGGTACGGGACGGGATTGGCGGGATTGAAAATCTTCATCCCATCTCATTCCATTCTAGATCGGGACGGGACGGGATCGGGATGAAATTATTCAATCCCATTAAAACCCAAAAAAATCTTCATCCCATCAAAATATACCGATCATCATGGTCGTACACGTGGCAGAGAGCATCCATCACGAGGATATAACAAAATTCAGGCACTGCCCCAACAAAATTCCGCCAATCGAACTCAAGGGAGTGACGAAATCTCAGCAGAACCCCAACCGGGAAATTTCAAAAGCAATTAGCTCCCCCATGCCAAGACTCCACAGTGTAACGGAACGCTTGCTGAAATCTCGTTCAGAATAGGAGTCACGGATCCCAACATACTATACGAGTTAGCCAAGTCGTCGTTCTCCGACGCCCTCATGAAAACGACAATGCCAAAAAAGTTCATTTCGCCAAAGTTTGAGGTGTATGATGGTACCACCGACCCAACAGATCACCTGAAACATTTTTACCACATGATGGCTCTAATGGAAACCACGTAGTCAATTATATGCAAAACATTTTTGACCAGCCTCACTTCCACAACGATGAATTGGTTCAACAACCTACCAACGAGGTCGATAGACTCCTTCCAATCTTTAGCCACAACTTTTATTACTAGATTCATCGGAAGCCAACGGATGAGGAAGTGACCACACTACCTCCTGCATATCAGACAGAAGCTCGAAGAGACAAAACATGAATATGTCATTTGCTTTACCAATGAATTGACAATGATCGACGGATGTAGCGACGACACAATCGCTACAACCTTTATTGCCAAACTCAAGTGAGACCCCTTCTTTGATGTCCTTAACCTGGAGCCTCCAAAAGGCATGGCGATCTTGCTGAAAACAACAAAAAAACTCATCTCCCTTGAAGAGATGAAAGTTGCGAGGAGGAAAAAATGAATAGGAAATGGAAGACCATTCAAGGAAACGGGAAAGGAAATAAGAAAGAAGGCAAAATGATGGACCACGTGAAGATAACAATCATTCAAAGAAACATCGATCCAATTGGCGAATTGGAAGTCACAATCAGCACGACCCAATCATGAGCGAATAACTAGTGTAATGAAAAAGGCATACAAACCATACATGACCCTAAAGACAAGTCGAACCAACATCTTGATTCACATGGCGAATTGGAAGAATGTCAACTAGCCATCCAGGATGAGAGGAGACCCAAAAGGAAGAAATAAAAGCAGGCACTGCTTCTTTCACAAGGATCACAGACATGATACCGAAGACTGCTACAAGATGAAAAAGGAAATCGAGCATTGGGTCCAAAGCGGACGACTCGATGAATTCATTAGAATACCAGACAAACAACACAAAGGAAAAGAAAAAGCAGATACCACCACCATAGGATCGAAATAACGATCCAGAAAACTGATATACGCTTTACACTACATCTACCCCAGCAAAAAAGCATCTCCCACTCGAGCAGACCTATATCGAAGCGAAAAAATTAACGCTCTTAAGACAGTTGCACTAATCGACTCGGGGACTCTACCAGCGGATACAAATCCATGCCAAATTACCAACAAAAGAATTAACGACGACAAACTCTATCAAGCCTCAACAAATTATGCCAAGCAAGGAACAATAACGGGACAAGCAAAAGAGGCCATGAATTAAACAAGAAAGAGCAGCAGAGGCGCGAAACACCAACGCGAGGATAGACATCAACCATGCGATGAGTAAAAAGAAATAGCTCCACACTGTAGCATAATTTCTCCAGAAAAACGACCGTTAGAAATGGTCAGGACATCGAGACAGGAAAATCAATAAAAATTCAAATTCGGAATCAACATCCCACGAATGAGAACAACTTCAAAACGAAGCCATGCAAAACAATCAGCATATAAAGCCAAAAGGAATCAGAACGCAAGTCGGATACATATAATAAACTTTTGGTCTGATCAACCAACGAAGTAAGAGTTGGACGAATGAGTCAACTTAACACAGAAACTTCAAGTCGACCGAGACATCGAGTTAATGAAGTAAAAGTTAGACAAACGAGTCAACTAAGTAAAATGACTTCGGGTCGACTAGAGCGTCGAACCAACGAAGCCAAAAATGGACGAACGAGTCAACTTAATACAAAAACTTTGAGTCAACCGAGACGTTGAGTTAACAAAGTAAAAGTTGGACGAACGAGTCAACTAAATATAACGACTTCGAGTTGACTAGAGCGTTGAACCAACAAAGCCAAAAGTAGACGAACGAGTCATCTTAACACAAAAACTTCGAGTCGACTGAGACATCGAATTAACGAAGTGAAAGTTGGACAGACGAGTCAACTTAGTAAAACGACTTTGGGCTGACTAGAGCGTCGAACTAACAAAGTAAAAGTGGACGAATGAGTCAACTTAACACAGAAACTTTGAGTCGACTAAGACGCCGAGATAACAAAGTAAAAATTGAGAAAACAAGTTAACTTAACACAAAAAACTTTGAATCGATTGAGAAGTCGAGTTAACGAAGTAAAACTTAGACGAACAAATCAACTTAACACAAAAACTTCGAGTCGACCGAGACGTTGAGTTAACAAAGTAAAAGTTGGACGAATGAACCAACTAAGTAAAAACGACTTTGAGACGACTAAAACAAAAGTTGAGCGAACAAGTACATCAAGTCGATTGAGACGTTGAGTTAACAAAATAAAACAACCTTGGGTCGAACCAGGAAAGCAAAACTCGAAGGAAACAACTTCAAGACAACCGAATTAACAAACCAACTAGAAATAGGCAAATTCCGTTTTGATCAACAAGCAAAGCAGAACAAGTTAGTGCAACTCAATAAGGCCTTGGATTAACCAACACACCAGATCAACAAAATAGAAGACGAGCAAACAAAACAACTTTCCCACAAAAGCCCCGAGACGACAAACACGAGGTTGAGACATACATACTAGAGTATAAGAAAATTCAAATCAGCAAAAGATAGACAAAGATATAGCTATCAAAATCAAAGCTGGAATACAAATCATTGACAACAATGGACGAACGAAGTCAAGAAGACGAACCACGACCACAAAGAAAAGCAAAGGAGAAAACTCACGTTCTTTAATCAAAAGCTACTCTATTACATTCAAAGATAATAAAGGGGTAGAAGTTCAAAAGGAAAGATCTATAACATCCTCAGCGATACCATCTGCCGGAAGGGGAGTAGATGGGGCTCTCTCTTCAAGAGGAGAAGGTGACGGCTCTTCAGCCATTAGATTACCCAAAAGGTCTTCAACACCGTCTTCATCCTTGAAGATTCGATAGACCAAATGACGGTATTGAGATAAGTTAACACCAAGACCCTCAATATAATCCAGAAGCTCATTTCGACCATCGACAACCCGCTGCCAATCCTCCACCTCCATAACACGAAGCCTGTCCTTAACAGAAGCAAGCTCACTCTTGGCCGCTATAAGTTGGCCCTCAGCAGTAGTGAGCATCGTGGAGGAATCAGCCTTGACCTCGTCATGTGAAACCATTAATTGCTCCACCATTTTTTCGACAATATCGCGATTTTTAGAGTGCTCTATCACGACACGCGTGACCTCATCATGGAGTGCCTTCTCGGTGGGCAACGTTTTTTCTACATTATGCAAACGTGCATGAATATCGTCTAATTCAACTCTTAAAGATTCGAGCAAGGTCACCGACTGAACCCGCGCACCCTCCACCTCGGCCAACAAAGCTTGAAACTCAGAACATCGCATTTTTAATGCGTCGTATTGATAACGAACATAGGAAAATACCAGCAGCAGCATGGCGAGCTTCCTCTCCAGAGAAATCACGAGATACGATTGGCCTGGTGACCCGAACCCATCACCCCTGCGTAGGCAAAATGAATCATCCAGTCCATAACAAGCCTAAGACCATCATCAAGATGATGGTTCGGATCCAGCAAGGGCATCAAAAGCCTTTCCAACGACCATCTATGTCATTCATTAATCAGCTTACGCGCACCATCCTGCACGCCAAGCTGGGAAAATCAGCAAAACTTCCCGTTCAATTTGACCCGAATCTCTTCGGGAGTAGGTTCATTCCAACTTATCCGTGAATGAAGAACGCGGGGATCTGAAAGTATGGAAAAACCACCACCCACAGCCGGGAAAGAAGAAGGAACAATACGAGAACCATCCTCACCCTCTCATGCGTAGCAGAAGCAGAACGAGTAGCAGTCCCAACAAGGACAAAAGAGCCTAAGCAGGTTGTAGAAGGCATCCACCCCATTGTCAACATGAGGAGAAAGAAAACGAAGAGTTCGCATCTCGGGAACTCAATCACAACTACTAAGCTCCTTAGACTGGACAACAACCAGTTGGAGCATCTTGTCATCTAAGGCCCGAGGATCCTCGTTAGAACACTTAGCAGCGGCAAGACCACCATAAGCATAAAGGAGTCTCTTTTCGCCATCGTCCAGCGGATGAATGGTATCTTTTTCGCTCATCTCCAATGCCAACTTCATCTCTTCCGCCTCTTGCAGAGAGCAACGATTCTCCCTCGCTGGTGCTCTATCAACAAAACCCGTGTAAAGAGAAGCACGATGAACATAGTCAACGAGTCGTTTCTTCGATGGACTAACAGGCCTCAATACTTTTTTGTTCCTGGAAGTCGGACCGGTAGCAACACCAATAGGAGCATCAAGATCCGTAACGTTCGAGCTCACTTTTTGATCAACGACAACATTACCACCATCAACAACGACAGTACAGACAACAATATCCGCGGCTTGCCTCTCAGTTAGCAGAGCCCGCTTGGCTTCATTCATGTTGTACAAACCACTGTGCTCCACCATATCATTAGTAAAATAGGTGTCCAAAGGAACTACAGGAAGCTGCAAAAAATGCTCGCTGATAATATGTTCTTCAGCGGTCAATTACAAATTCCTCTACTTGATAGGAACTCAGAAAGACCTCACTATTTGCTAACCCCGTAAATTGAAGTAGATAGAGTGGACAGACGCATAAAACCAATCCCGCGACCAACCTCTGATGTCATCATTAAGGTTGCCAAAACACGCAGGAGAACGAAGGAAGCAGATGCGATTGGGTTTCACCTAAACCCTACCAAAGAATGTAAATTTCCAACAGTCAAAGGTGTACCAAAAAGGATGGCCCTAACATACGAGGAAACCATAACCCTCCAACCGTTCGGGCGCATCTGGCGGGAGGAATACCCAGAAGATCTAGAGTTTCGGAATTGGAAATCGAATACCGTCGTAAAACATATGCGGGTAAAACGCAATATATCCCTTCCTCGAGTGACAAGGACTGTCATTTTCATGAGGCAGAATGATCTCAAGGTCAGAAGACAAATAATAGTTGGAGCGAACACTATCCAAGGTCACATGAGAAGCATTCTTTGGGGAAAAATGAGCTTCGCAGGTAGTAAGCTGCTCACCATCCAGTAAGTAACCAGCAGACATCACAGTAAGTCACTAGCAGACATCACGAATAAGAAAGAAAAAATGGAAAAAGGCAATAGGAAAGAAGAAACAACCCTAATAGCAAAGATAGTGTAAAGGAGAAAACGAAGCCGTCACGACATCCTTTATACAATCGAGCAACAAAGAGACTACTCACGGAGCGACATACGGGACATAATGAAGCGAGAAATTCCAAAAAATATGCATGGAAATGAATAGACAACGAATTAATCAAGACAATCGACCGACCAAAAGTTATTAATAACATTAAGTTCAGTGCAAATGTGTGATTGAGATACCAACCATCACACAGTTAGTGGATACGTGAACATACCCACTAACTAAGGGGGAGTAACTGATGATACATCAAAATAGAACGATTATCACAGCCGTACACGTGGCAGAGAACATCCATCACGAGGATATAACGTCAATTCTATTGAACCAGCTCATAAAACCCAATAAGAATAAAGTCAATCACAGAGGCCCAGACATGGCCCACCAATGAAAAGACATAAACAAAGCTTGAATCCAGGCCCGAACGAATCAAATCCTGACTCCAGGCCCGAAACGAGTTCTCTCATAAAGAAGAAGAATGTTGCACCAAAAAAGAGTTGTGAAGGGAGTTACGCCTCCACCGACGCCTCTCCATTAAGGAAGAGATTGTTACGAGAAACATCTCCTTCCGTTACGCTTCACATCCTTAAGTCACGCAGAGAATTAACGGCGACTATTATAAAATGTAAAGGGAACATTCGACACAGGTATGCAACTTTAACTGAGTTTTGTTCAGATTTACTTCATTCTTCAAACAAAGTTGCTGACTTAAGCATCAGAGTGCATTCAACCACCAAAAAGGAGGTCATTGACAGTCTAACATCTATTTTGCAGGTCAAATTTACAGGAGGACGATTTTTGAACGCATCAGTGACCACACGAAATGTCGCGGCGCATAACAACTCAATCCATAATAAAGAAACTTGAAATTTCCCAAATTAAATTACCAAGTTGTTGCAGTTGATGCATCTTCGACTGGAAATAAACTTCATGACCACAAATGATCTTCTCGTTCTGTTCTTCTTCCTTTCTCCCTAATCATCTTCTTCTTCCATACTGATATACATGATACGTCTGAACCCTAGTCCACTAGAATGATTTCTCCCATCTCAACTAAGATCTAATTGAGCAAAAGTAATAGTAAATTTCGACAAAGCTTGCCAAGTTGAAGCTTCGATTGAGATAAGGAGAGAAATCGGGCAAGTGTCGACTCGAATACTAAGAGGCAAGTTGGTCGCTTCATTTTTTTTTTAAATGGGGTCGACGTATGATTTGTAGCTCAAGCTTTCAACCCACCGTCAACAATGGTGATAAGGTCTTTAGCAATGGTGATGGGGTCTTCAACAATGGGGATAGGGTCTTTAGCAAAACCATTCATTATCTCCCATGGTGGATCAGACTCCAAAGAACCTATTTGTTATACAAGTTTATGGTCCATGTCACACACATCTTGATTCGATCCCCATCCATCTCTCGTATGTGTTGATTCTTCCACCAATCCTGTTTCCACCCTCTACTATACAAAAATCGAAGAATTTCTTTGAACCAATCTCCTTTTACAACTCGTTTGCCGCCACAAGATCATCCATTCCATCTCCAGTGATCACAATTCTCTGCTTTCTTGAAGAAAAAAGATAATCAAACTCTTGATGTGGGTATATTGGTTTCAATGGAGAAGAAAGCGAATCAATTTATTGATCTGGGTATGTTTGTTTCAAACAATTTCTTGAATTGGGTATGTTGGTTTTAATGGAGAAGAAGATAAAACGGGGAATTCACTAGGAAATAATGTACGCGCTCGAGTGAGATAGCCTTGCACTACCTGAAATGACACTAGGGATGAAAATTTACACACCTATTTGTGCGTGTAAACTTTTTCGTAACAATGAGATTTTACCCCTAGTTATTGGGACCGAGGGGGGCTCCTGCGCGGGGTGTGCTGGAGCGCGTCCTGCGCACTGTTGTCAACCGTTGGATTTCATCCAACAGCTAATATCGACGGAACTCAAAATACATTTAAAGCAAACGTTTTGACATTTTTTAATATGTTACAGCCGTCGGATCTGATCCGACGGCTGAGATTATGGCTTTGAATGTTTGCTTTGAAAAGAGAGAGAGAGGGTCGCTGTCTGCGTTTTGAAAAAAAAAAAAAAAAAAAACTGTATCTCGATCGAGAGGAAGAGGAAGAGAAGGGAGGAGGTCGACTTTCAGAGGGTGAATTTGCAAACAGAGATTCGATGGAGGAGGTCGTCATTCAGCCTGGTTAGGGTTGGGTCTGCGTTTTGAAAAAAAAAAAAAAAAAAAACTGTATTCTCCATCGAGAGGAAGAGGAAGAGGAAGAGGAGATTAGCTGAAACATATGCATTGAATCAACAAGAGATGGCTTAGTGACTGAAGAAGATTTGATAGGGTTAAGGAGAAAGTTGGAGGAAGATCAACAAGAACATGCCCTCAAGTCTAAAAGCAAAAGCGAAAGATTAAGTAGCTAGTTGAACTGAGCGGTTCTCGTGATCTCAATTGCAAAATTTGTGTCCTGCTTGTAACACGATTAGGAGAAACCAAGTGCATATATACATTGCCACTCACTCTTGTACTAATTGTAGAACTAGTTGAAGCAGCAGAAGAAAGAGCTGATGCTGCTGTTACTTTAACTGTGATTAATTATACATTCGATCTCATAGTCCAACTGAGTAAATATAACCATGGATCTATTAGCATGCTATTGTGCAATTGTTACATACTCTACTGGGCAGAAGTAATCAATCTTATTCTCCACTTGTTACAATTTTTCACATAACTGATAAATTGGAGCTCAATATATTGAAATAAACTACTTTTACTCTTCTTCATTCACTTGAGATAAAAGAAAACTCATCCCAACCTTTTCTCTAATAATCTCCTCGTTTTTCCTTCCCCAATTTGTTCAGATTGATCCAAGATTTGTGCTTTCATCATTGATGGCAGACCAGTAGTCTCATTATTCTGATGAATTTTCATCCTTTCCACCTTTTCAGCAATCAAGCCTCCATTTCTTGTCAAGTCAGGGGGACCTCCTCCATCGAATGACGACCTCCTCCATCGAATCTCTGTTTGCAAATCCACCCTCTGAAAGTCGACCTCCTCCCTTCTCTTCCTCTTCCTCTTCCTCTCGATCGAGATACAGTTTTTTTTTTTTTTTTTTTCAAAACGCAGACAGCGACCCTCTCTCTCTATTTTCAAAGCAAACATTCAAAGCCATAATCTCAGCCGTCGGATCAGATCCGACGGCTGTAACATATTAAAAAATGTCAAAACGTTTGCTTTAAATGTATTTTGAGTTCCGTCGATATTAGCCGTTGGATGAAATCCAACGATTGACAACAGTGCGCAGGACGCACTCCAGCACACCCCGCGCAGGAGCCCCCCTCGGTCCTAGTTATTGTGGATGTTCTTAGTAAGGGGTGCGCTCAACCATTTTATATGCGACAAACCTTAAAAAAATTAAGGGTGTGCAAAAGGGTGCCTTTAGTAACAAACGCTAGCTGTTACTTTCCTAATCAAGATTTACCTTACCACCTGAGCATACCGTGTTGTGCAAGCTATATTGTCCAATCTAAAAAGTCTGTCTTTTCTTCTTTTCCCCAATTTGATATTCTTTTGCTTTTCTGTCATACGCAAAGGTGATTGATCACTTCTTCTCAGTCTTGCTATGTGATTTGTTCGTTGCTATCTCACTGATAAATTAGTACAAGATTGATTGATCCATCGATCGATCGTGAAGGCCTCTCCCTTTCCCTTTCCCTTTCCCTTTCCCTTTCCCTCTCCATCTCTTACTCTCTCTATCGCTCGGTGAAAAAAAGAATGGCATTGTAATTCTCTATTTGCTAGAAGATTTTGTAAGAGATTTGATCTTCAAATCAAGTTTGTCAAAGAGAGTTGTAAGTTGTTCGTAAATGTTCAATCTTTGGTACTCCATTGATTCATCATCAATTACTGAAAAAAATATTTTCAATTATTCAATATTTTTTTGGGTTCTGTTGGTTATTGGATTCTTTTTTATTTGCTTGCATTCTTTCTGCAACAATAATAGCAGAAGAAACTAATAAACAAGTAAACAAATTAAAGCAAAGAAATAATATGGCTTCCTCTTCTTCAATCCATTACAAATTTGTTAGTAAAAATGGTGGTTTTAGCAGATGTGTTGTAATTATGATAGATTAGAACTTGCGGAATAACAAAAATTGAAAGATAATGATGGAAAACAAATAAAATAAATTGAACGACAAAGTAAATCAACCATAAATAAACGAAACTATAAATAAGGGAAATAAAGTTTTTCTCATCCATCAACTAACTACAATTGAACTACTCATGCTCCTATTTATAAAAGGCATTTGCTACATGACACCACCATTTCTGCTGAAAGACACCACCGATCCTCTACTTTCTAAAGGACATCACCATCTACTGAAGGACATCATCAATACTAGAACTCATGCCTTATCGAGCATGTTATCCCATATAAACCTTAATCCTCCCAAAATCAATTTTTTTCCCTTTTTCTTCCAATGAAATGGTCTTTCCCTTTCCCAAAATTTGAATCTTCACACCCCCTCCCGCCCTCATTCTCCCTCTACACTCTACTATCTTGTTCTACTCTCTGCTATTTCCCTCCACTCTCATTGTACGATACAAAACTTGGCTATTTTGGGGTGCGATTTGTGTTGGACTAGAAGGTGTGTGATTGTCTGCGATTTGGGGTGTGTGGATGTGTGATTATGTTGCTTTGTTGGTGTGTGATTCTCTCCAATTTGGTGTGTGGTCATCTTCTTTGGTTTTTTTGTGTTCGATTGTTGTTGTGGGAGTTCGTCTTTGCATTCAACCAAACCCACGAAGTCAAGTAAACTCTAAATCTCCTTTTCAAAACTATAATTCTTCAGGCCTCATTTTTTTTAATTGTATCATATTGTCTTAAATGTTTAGTATGGTAAAGACAAACAAAGACGTTGCACCTTCTTTGTTGGTTGGTGTTGGTGGTGGTGATCATGGGCGGACCTACTAAGGGACGAGGTGGGGCAGCTGCCCTCCCTCAACTTTTAAAATATTTTTAGTATATATATTTTAGTCTTAAAAAATCGATTATATAATGTAGAATACAATATGTTAATTGCTTATGAAAATATTCAAAAATGTATTTGTTGGTGTAGTGGTTGGAGGTTTATTACTTTTAGTAAAAGACCTGAGTTCGATACTCTTTGAGTGCATTTTTTATTTTATTTTCAATGCAATTTTATTAGTAATTGCAAACATTAAAAAATGTTTAGTTTAATAAAAATTTATTAACTTTAAATAAATGAATTGTTTTTCACAAGTGATATTAAACCCCTAACAAAAAAATATTTAAAATTAATATCTAAAATAATAACAATAGAATTCAATGAAAATATATACCATTAGCCAACTCGTATAAAATTTGAGCCTCATATAAACTATTTTTTCTTTGAAATTGTATTGTGATTGTATTTTAAAGAGAATGGGTAAAGGTGTAAAAATGCTCTAGCCTGGCAAAAAAATGGCTTTAAAGTCCGGCTGCCTAGACAAACTCTTTTGTGATATTAGTTATATATTCTAGTTATTATGCTTGTTTGCTCTTTGCTAAGGTTATCAATAGTGACCTTATTTTGGCTTAAAATTGACTACACTTGGATCCAATTTGATATATGCATTGTATTTTTTATAGTTGAATTTTTTTTATTAGTTACTAGCTTCGGTAAAAAAAAAATTGGTTTTACCATTGATAACTATTATTATCAACTAATAATTATTTTCCATTTCGCCCCCCCTCGACTAAAATCCTGGATCCGCCCCTGGTGGTGATGGAGGTAGCAGTGGGGATCATCCAGCTCAAAGTAGACCAATGACGACGTCTTTGAGAAAGGCCATTGCTAGAAAAAATAAAGAAAAAATAGATGAGTGAAAAGTGCAAGAAGGAAAGGTGAAACAAGATAAGAAATGATGAAATGAGGAATGAGTTTATTGACTCAGATGAAGCGAAAACTGATATTGCTATCGCAAAGCCAATGTGGTGTGGTTGGTGAGGTCGAAGAAGTGGAAGAGGGTAAGGAGGATGAGGAGGGTCAGGGTAAGGAGGGTGATTAGGGGGCAACATGAAGAGGGTGAGGGAAATGAGGAGGTTCAAAATCAAGAGGAACCAGTTATTTCTGTCGAACCTAGTTCCGATGAAGATGAAGGACATGACAAAGTTTCTTATCTTGGTGGTCCCAAATATGCATCCATATTAGAGGATTATGATGACCATGTTATTCTGACCATTTGGTCTAGTAAAAAAATAATTATAATATTTTTAAGTTTTTAAAATATGCAGTACTTATTGTTTTTTATATTATTTAGAAACTGACTAGTTTTTCTTAATACTTGTTGATTTATTAATGAAGCGAGTTGAGATGTCAGCATCAATATAAGAATTTTATAGTTTGGAAGTTGAATGAGGAGTCGAAAGAAGTATTTTCAATGGTATATAAGAGTGGTCTATGACCGTTGATAGACTACTACAAAAAGGGGCTATTCTGGTGGATGATATATGACACTAAAGGCATACTCCCCGAGGATTAAGGGTATCCGCCGGACAAAGAAAAATCTTGACATTTTTATCTGCCAGGATAGTGTTTCTCACATTTATATTCACCACGAAGATATAAAGAGGGAAATTCTCCCACCCAAATGCCCATTAAAAATCAATAAAATTTGTGTCGGCGGTTATAAATCCTAAACTGGGATTTATATTCGCCACGAAAATATAAAGAGTGAAATTTCTCCGCCCAAATGTTCATTAAAAATCAATAAAATTGTGCCAGCGGTTATAAATCCTAAATTGGAGTTTATATCCGCCATGAACGTCTAAAGTGGGATAAGGAGGGAAATTTCCTCCCCCAAACGATCATTAAAAAATAATAAAATTTGTGCCTGCGGTTGTGGGGTTTATTACGGCATTTGTATGGGCCACCGACCTAATCTATTCACCCCCTTTAGTTTTTAGTGTTTTTTTTTTATTGTTAAACTTAAACCCTATTTAGTAGAACAGAGAAACAGAGCGTCTTCTGATCATTACGTTTCCTTCCCCTCGTCACAGCAAAGCTTCTCCTCTTCCATTCTCTTTCCGACGTTCGTTGTCGACGATGATCATTGCCGAAAAAACCTCTGCCGACGACATTCTCTGCTGACAACGTTCCATGCCGACGATGTTGGTGAGTTCTTTCATTCCCTTTCCCATATTTTTGTATGTTTTCACCATGGAAAAATTACACCTGATAGTTTGCTCTTACTCCAAGTTGAGATGTACAATCTCCTATGCATTCTGTTTCGAAGCATAAGATGATAGTTTTTTCATCAGATGTCCTGAAATCTTGTTTTCCTTTCTTGTCATACACGCCTAGACTTGCACACCAATTGTTTGATTAAATGCTTAATAGAAGAAAAAAGAATTTTTTTTTTAACAAAAATGTGCATTGAACATCTAATAAACGCCTAGACTTCAATTTTATTTGAGTCGGGTTTATCTTAATGAATTCAATTGTGTTGATTGTGGTTAATTTTTCTAGTTGGTGGAACGAACAAGCCATGTAACATAAACTATTAATATCTTAATTGAAAATAAAAAACAGTATGGACAACTACTTGGGCTAGAGAGCAGGATTGCCTGTTTTTGTACTCTTCATTTTTGTTTTTGTGCTGTTAGATAAATTATGTTTTGCAAGGAACTTAATTGTTCACTGAATGCACACTGCAGGAATGTAGATTTGTATGTCTATTCAGATTCAAGATTTGGTGGATGATACCGCGCTTTGGAAGCATCGCGAGTGACATCTCCATTGAAACCCAAATGTTGCTATTGGAAATGAGGAAAGAGTCGACCCTTCTTGAGGAAACCGCCGACACAACTGATGAAAATACATTTTACATTCTGATGCTGCCCGCGTTGGATGGTAGATTCCGTGCAAGTTTGTAGGGAAGTTCTGCTAATGAGCTTCAAGTATGCATTGAAAGTGGTAAGTGATACTGTCAATTTTCTGCTCAAGTACTGATTGGTATCTGAAACTCATTGTGTGTATAGGGTGCTTATTTGGTTCTTGTTGTATGTCTTTATGGTTGATTGCTTCTGATGTTCAAACCTCAGAAATTTTAAAATCCGTTTTCATCAATTCCGGAGACAACCCATATGAGCTCCTGAAAGAATCTATTAAGTGAGTTTTTTCAAAATTTTAAAATCATTTAACCATTTAATTTTCTTGTAATCAACTCATTTTCAATATATCTTGAATTGTTTGTAGGCTATTAGGGAAGTACAAGGGTACCTTCAGTCACATTGATAACAAAAAGGTTTGTGGTAAACTGAGCACAATTTCTATACACTTTTTTGATGGCTTGCCAGGCATGACGGTTAATAAAAATGTTGTTCTCAGCTGAAAAATATCTGATATTTAACTATGTCATGAATTAAATGACAGGTTCCAGAAAATTTGGATTGGTTTGGGTGGTGCACTTGGGATGCCTTTTACAGAGATGTCAATCCACGAGGAATCAAACAAGGACTTGAAAGGTTCCAGAGAGAGATTGAATTTTTTTATCTGAGCTGAACACTAGTAAACCAAGGAATCTTTGTAACCTTTTTCGAACCATTTTTTCTTTCTATATGCAGTTTATCAGCAGGCAGCCGTCCTGCTAGATTTCTCATCATCGATGATGGTTGGCAACAATCTGTAAATGGATTTTGCAAAGATAATGAACCAGCTATTAACGGAACTGAGTATGTGTTTACCCCTGCTAAGACTAATGAGTCCATATGGGTTGACTGATCTACATCACTTGATTTACATCTGTTGGTTAATAGGTTTGCAGAGAGATTAGTTGACCTCAAAGAAAACAAAAAGTTTCGAAATAGAGAAGTTGAATGTGACTGCAATGATCTAAGTCAGTTTGTCAAGGCAATCAAGGAGAAATATGGAGTGAAGTAAGTTTGTGATCAATTGATTCATAGTTTTTATTATCTTTTTGTTCTGTTAAGTAAAAAAAAAAATTTGGTCTTACGTATATGTCTATGTTTGGCATGCCTTGGTTGGTTATTGGGGAGGCTCCGTCCATCTGCTGAAGCAATGAAGAAATACAATCCCAAGATTAAATATCCACTGCAATCCCCCAGGGACACCATGAATGTTAGGGATATAGCCATGGATAACTTGGACAGATACGGGGTTGGGCTTATTGATCCCTCAAAGATTTACGAGTTTAACAATGACCTTCATGAATACCTTGCTAAATGTGGTGTAGATGGAGTGAAGGTAGATGTGCAAAATGTGATAGAGACTATGGGAACTGGCTGTGGCGGACGGGTGTCACTGACCAGATAGTATCAACAAGCACTTGAGTCGTCAATTGTCAAGAACTTTAAAGACAATAATCTAATTTGCTGCATGTGTCATAACACAGATTATATTTACAGGTGTGCTTTTATTCTGTATGAAATTGTTACCACTAAGCTAATTCACTTACATTTCCTCCTCATATTTTTTTTCGCTGATTTCAGTTCAAAAAAGAGTGTTGTTGCTACAGCATCAGAGGATTTCATGCCAAGGGAGGTAACTTTCCAGACTTTGCATGTGGCCTCTGTTGCATTCAATAGTCTTCTACTTGGGGAGATATTTGTACCCGACTGGGACGTGTTCTATGTAAGTTTTTACATCATAAATCTTCATCTCTTTTCAGTCATCTCAATGTTCGGTCCTTAAAAATATAAAATAGTTGGATAAAGTAGGCTTCTCTTCATTGGATCATACTTAATAATTTGTAGTTAGCGGTTTGCCATGAACACATAGGCATGCTTTCGGCCCTTCAATAATTATCTAAATGTTCTTAAGAATCATTGGTTACCTCTTAGCAGTGAGAACTGCTGAATGATAACTGCTTGTTTCATAATTGCAGAGCAATCATGCAACAACAGAGTTCCATGGTGCAGCTAGAGCAGTGGGTGGTTGTGGTGTATATGTAAGGTAATCAGATTGCTCGTTATTACAGTGCTATTGCTAAGATAAATAATTATTGGTTGCACAACTTGTGTTTAAAATTTTGTGATTATACAAATGACAGTCTTCTGTATAATTAACAGTACATGGATTACATTTATGGTGGGGGATGTTGTACAACTCTTTCTTTATACAGTGACGAACCAGGTGTGCACGATTTCAATCTTCTCAAAAAGATAGTACGACCTGATGGATCTGTTCTAAGAGCGAGGTATGCAGGTCGACCTACCAAGGATTGCTTATTTGTGGATTCAGTCATGGATGGGAAGAGGTACATGTTTGCAACATCATTCTTTGAACTTTGCTTGTCATCTAAGATTGTCACCTTGTGTAAACTGCTTTTGCATTTGTCTTTTAAATATTAAGAGTGTACACAACTTACAATATGCTCATTCTGATATGGCAGCTTGTTGAAGATTTGGAAAATGAAGTGTTTTTGTCAGGTAAGTTTGCACCATCTGTTTTGGTATGTTAGCACTCAAATATATTCACAATTATTCAAAAGTACTTTACGTCCATTTAGGCTTCTTTTTTGCTTCATAATTTAGACAACATATTTCACAATTATTGCTTGAGTTGAGTTCTGGAAATCTTTCACATTCTTAGAAAAGTTTGTTGCAGCATATTTCACAGTTTTTCACATGGAAAATTAAATCATGACACCTTACTGGAAAATTTTTTAACATACATTTTCGAAGTATTGGCAAAAGAGGAATTTTGCGACTATACAATTTTCTGATCCTCTTTCATTCTTTCGTTTCACCCACACAAGGAAAGATAATTTTTGGATTGATGAGCCATCGCAAAAGAAAGGGGTAACTGTTTTTAATTAATATTTTGATTCTCTATTAGTTTATATTATATTTTATTTTTCTTAATTATTAATAGTTCTAAGTATTTTTGCTAGGTTTCCATGGATAATTCCCTTCAATCTCAGATTGAGGATGGAGCGGAAGACTCAGAAGAGTTCCGCGCTCAAGTTTATGTGGAGCAGATGGGTCCTGAGACCTGAAATAGAGTTCGGGGCTATGAAAATGGTGTGACTCCTGATTTGGTGCCTTATGGCTTGGGTAGTGCTAGTAGTTCATCAAGGAGAGGATCAAAGACTAGAGAAGCCTTCTTGGAGTCTCAGTGCATAGAAATGAAGACCAAGCATGAGGCTATGCAGAAGGAACTGGAGGAGTTACGGGCTCAACAACAACAGCAACAGCAATATCAGATGATGAAGATGTTCATGCATGCTATGCAGTCGCGGGGAACCATGGAGAGCTCTCAACCATCACACCAGTCAGCACAAAGTCAACCATTTTAGCCTCTTTATGCATCCTATTGGACATATGCCTTTCGTGCCACCCTCACAACATTCTTCTGATGACTTTCATCATTCTAACGGTGTTCCATTAGGTGGATTCACCGGACTGTTTTCTGGTAATATGTCTGATGCAGATATAGTTAGGCTTACTAGAACATCTAGAGGATCAGGGACACATTCGGGTTCAAATTCAGGTAGTTGATTGGACTGCTTATCTTTACTAGCGGAAGTACGATGTGTATTTTTGTTCATGGCGGAGATGTATGACACATATTTGGGATGTCGAATATATGACATTTTGTTTTGTATTAATATTATTTTGAGATCAGTTGCATTTTTTTTAAATGGTTACAAAACCTATTGGCGGATAATATTAAAGTCTTGGCGGATAACGAGCAAAATTTCATGGCTTTTATAAAATCATTCCTAGCGTACTATATTAAATTTCATGGCGGTTATGAACTCATTCGTTGTGGATAATATTAAATTACAGGCGGATACAGGTGTCACCCAATATGGATTCCCGACGGTTATAAACTCATTTTTGGCGTATACAAGTGTCGCCATTCTGGAGTCCTGGCGTTTATAAATTTGTACCCGGCGTATTTATATGTCGTCCGTTCTGAAGTCCTAGCGTTTAACAATTTGTAGCTGGCGTATTTATGTGTCGCCTATTCTGAAGTCCCGGCGTTTAACAATTTGTAGCTGGCGTATGTATGTGTCGCCCAATCAATTACTCTATCAAATATAAGTCCCACGAAAAAACTGTTATGTCATTTATATCCGCCACCATGTTATGCTGGCGGATATTTTTTTTGTTTTTTTTTAAATTCAAAATTACTCCCGGCGGATTAAGGGACTTATCCGCCGGGCCAATCCCTTTCCCGACGCCAGTTTTGCCGGCGGATATTATATCTGCCATTGCAACATTTGCCTGGCGGATATAGATTTTTTTGCGCCGGGAGTATGCCTTTAGTGTCATATATTTATCCGCCAAAATTGCCCATTTTTGTAGTAGTCTAGACTATTGTAAGGATCGCGTCGATAGGTTGACAATTTGTGCTTTTATCGAGTGTTGGCAACCTGAGACCAACATTTTTCACCTCCATTTTGGAGAGATGACCATCACCATCAATGACGTCTATTATATCACTCAGTTGCCGATTGTTAGTAAGCCGGTTATGGTGAAAAAAACTCAAATGAGGGCAGAGGAATGTGTGCAACTATTGGTGAAAGGTTTGGGGATTCAAAAGCACAAAAACATGTTCAGAAGAATCTTAGTTTTGTGGATATGAAATTTATTAAAGAGTATTAATGTGGGAAAGTGAGTAGAACTAATTCTCTTCAAAAGAAAACAACAAGTTGCTACGAGTTACTTGTTATTTCTTCTAGGCACGACCATCTTTGCTGATAAGACTGGAACTAAAGTTTGCACTGAATATTTAAAATTGCTGATGAAGGTGGATGTGTTGGAAATTTCGCATGGGGAGTTGGTACTTTGGCGTTTTTGTATCGTCAACTTGGTTGTGCTAGCAGAGCGGGTACCAAACTATTATATGGTTATATGGATATTGCCACTTTTGGAGATATACTCGCAGGAATTGATGCGATGATGATTAAAACAATCGTAGGATAAATTGCGATAGAAACCTGAAGACCAAATGCAGAGGTCATTGTAAATCAAATACAACAACTTGCAGGATCCACTGCAAAAGTAGTGCAAAATATCGCAGATTCCGCTACGATTGGATAAGATCCATACTCTGTCCAATTTTGTTATTTTTGATGTTTGATTCTTTTTTGGATTTTTTCAATTCATATGACTTATATACACTCTTGACATATTTGATTTATGAGTCATTTGCATATTGCCCCCTATTATTAATGGCTTTTTTTGGTTTACCCCCCATAATAAACTGTATTGCATTCCCCCCAAGAATATTAGTCAACATGCCTTGACCGTCTGTTTTCAAAGCAGATTACCAAAGTACCTCTGAGAAATCAAAGGCTGAGATTGAATCTTTCGTATCTCGAACATCTCATCTCGAGGAAAATCCAAAGGCCCAACTGAAATCGTAATCGTATCTCGAGAAAAACCCAACAGTTTATTTTAAAGAAATTGCATCTTAAACAACTCATCTCGAAGAAAATATAACTGTTCAAATTTAATAGTGTGAGCATCTCAAGGTAAATCTAATGATCCAACACACATCTCAAGAAAAATTCAGGTGGTTCAGATCTATTCGTGCACACATCTCAAGGAAAATCTGACGGTTTGAACTTAATTGTGCACGCATCTCGAGAAATCTAGGGTGACCTTGTATCAGCTATTTATTATAGTGGCCATACTGCAAATTACCCAAAAAACTTCCACCTTTTCTTCCTATTCTATTTCACAACCTCGCCATCGTCGACAGAGGAGGAAGAAGAGGATGAAATAAGAGGAGGGGGTGTGAAACAGATAAGGAGGGAGGAGGAAGAAGGAAGAAGGAAGAAGGAGGAGAGGAGGGAGGAGGGAGGAAGAGAAAGGAGGAGAAAAGGAGGGAGAAGGGGTTGCAAAACAGATGAGGAAGAATGATGGAGAAGAGGAAGGAGGAATAGGAGGGAGGATGAAGGGGGAGGTGATGGCGAGGCTGCGAGACATATGAGGAAGAAGAGGAGGAGGAAGGAGGAAGATGAGGGAGGATGGAGGGGGAGGTGGTGGCGAGGCTGCAAGATAGATGTGGAAGAATGGGAGGAGATGAAAGAAGAAGGTGGCGGCAGGGCTGCAAAACAGATGAGGAAGAAGTTGAAGTTTTTTTTTGTGTAATTTGCAGTATGCCCCTATAAAAATGAGCTAATACAAGGTCACCCCAGGTTTTTATTGAGATATGTGCATGATTAAATTCAGATTGTCTGATTTTCCTCAAGATTCGTGAATGAATAAATCTGAATTGTCAAACTTTTCTCGAGGCGTGTGTTGAATTGTTAGATTTACCTCGAGATATGCACACAATTAAATTTGGATCGTTAGATTTACCTAGAGAAGTGTGTACGATTAAAGTTTGACCGTTAGATTTTTCTCGAGATGAGTTGTTTAAGATGCAATTTAATAAAATCAACTATTAGATTTTTTTCGAGATACGATTATGATTTCAGTTGGGCCTTAGGATTTTTCTCGATATGAGATGTTCGATAAACGAAAGATTCAATCTCAGCCTTTGATTTTTCAGGGGTATTTTGGTAATCTGCTTTGAAAATAGACGTTCAAAGCACGTTGACTGCTATTCTTGGGGAGGAAATGCAATACAGTTTATTATGGGGGGTAAACCTAAAAAAAAGCCATTAATAATAGGGGGAATATGCAAATGACCTTTGATTTATTGCAAAACCACAATTTTGAACTATGCAAGCTGAAAAGGTCAAAGTTAGAGTTTTGCAATAAATCAAATATGCCATGAGTGTATTTAAACCATATTAATTGAAAAAAAATTAAAAACAAAAAATCACAAAATTGGACAGAGTCTGGAATCTGTCCAATCGCAGTAGTTCCTTTGAATGGGGTAACTAGACTCACAGGAACCTTTGTGATTGGACTGATTTCAGACTTTGTCCAATTTTATAAATTTTTGTGTTTGATTCTCTTTTTTTGTTTTTTAATTCTTTTGGTTTAGATACATTCTTGGCATATTTGATTTATTGCAAAACTTCAATTTTGACATTCTCAAGTTGAGAAGGTCAAAATTGAAGTTTTGCAATAAATCAAATATGCCAAGAATGTATCTATACCATAGTAATTTAAAAAAAAAAAATCAAACAAAAAAAAATCACAAAATTGGACGAAGTCTGAAATTTGTCCAATCGCAGAGGTTCCTATGAATGAGATAACCAGACTCGCAGGAACCTCTGTGATTGGACATATTCCAGACTTTGTCCACTTTTGTAATTTTTTGTGTTTGATTTTTTTTTTTGTTTTTTTAATTCCCATGGTTTAGATACTATTGACATATTTGATTTATTGCAAAATCAAAATTTTCAAATATGCAAATTGGAAAGATTAAAATTGGAGTTTTGCAATAAATCAAATATGCCAAGAAAGTATCTAAAAGAAAAGAATTGAAAAAAAAATCACAAAATTTGCCAGAGCCTAGAATTTGTCCAATCGCAGAGGTTTCTGTGAGTTTGAAATCGGTCTAATCGGAAAACATTTGCGATTGGACAAATTTTAGACTCTGTCTAATTTTGTGATTTTTTTTAATTTGATTCTATTTTTTGTTTTTCTCAATTTCTATTGTTTAGAATTGGAGTTTTGCAATAAATCAAATATGCCAAGAATGTATCTAAACTATAAGAATTGAAAAAAAACCAAAAATAAATTCAAATTTAAAAAAAATCAAAAAATTGGACAGAGCTAGAATATGTCCAATCGCAGAGGTTACTGCGATTTTTTGCATTCCATTTGCAGAGGATACTGCAAGTGTATATATTCCATTCTCAGTTTTCTTTACGTTTGGTCTTCAGGTCTCTATCGCAATTTATACAACTACTGTTTTTATCAGTTTCACAGTAGATCCTGCGAGTTTGTGTATTGAACTTTTTGTAGAGGTTACTACGATTTTTTGCACTCCATTTTGCTGTCATGTTTGCAGTCAGAACTTTTTACTGTCATATATTTTTTATTTTGTGTGTTTAATTTTTCGGGTTGATTGATCAAAGTTATCATGTTTAATTGATTATCAGTTAACTTTAAGGCATTACCATGATATAAATATTCCTACAACTAGTCATCCATAAAATGCAAAACCAAAAAAAATCATTATGAAATACAAAATATAATTTGTAGACATTTAATGATAAAAAAATATACAAGTCATACCAGAGTTCAAAAAGGTTGACTTCTTTTACAATTAGATCATTGTACGTATACATGTCATTTACAAAATGTCCCCAATGTGAACGACTTCTTCTTAGTTTTAGATGCATTGTACTTCTTAACCATGATGTCACCTATCTGCAGTTCGCCATCAAACAAAGTTTTTCTGATACTGCTTCTGGAATCATGCGAGAGGACCAAGTCGATATTGTCCGAGGCAATGATGTTCTTGGGGTCATATGGAGCAAAATGAAGTGGGAACTCTAGCAAAATGTGCCATGAAACAATCCATACGACGTTCAAATTTGACGGTAGTGGAACAAATGGAAAACATGTAGTGCGTTGGTTCCCATAACACACAAACACACTACCATAAAGGTTCGCTACCAGCTCTAACATATCCGGTTGAATCAATCAATTGCGGCTTGTAATGCATACAATGTTTTTTGAAATTGTCAAAACATCATTCACAATCTTCACACCGCCCTCGTTCGACATTCAAAGCCACAAGTCATAATTAATTTCTAGCTTCATTAGTAGCTCATTTCTGACTTACCTCCGACCACTACTCTCGTCGTAACCTAAGAAGTTGCCTCCACATCTGAATAAACAATGACCATCGGCGAGTACATTCTGAATGTCCTCAAAATAATCTCGAATCCACAGAGGAATTTGTTGCATAAACATAGTTTTCTACTTTGCCACCTTCTATTTTTGCTTAGAAACACTTTCTTGACTTCTAAGCTCCTCTTGTATCTTCGCGTACTCATGATCAGAAGGGTCTCTTTCGTGAACTTCTCATACTTAGAAAATTTCTTATTTTTAGGTATCCCCTTGCCCTTTACATGTTCGATTGGTTCAATCATGATACTTGAATTAGGGCAACTCAAATCTAACAGTTTTCTCTTCAACGCCAACTGCTGATCTCAACGGCATTGACCACTGATCTATAATCACATCCACAGTTGGTCGAATAGGTTTTGCCAATTTGCATCCAAAATTTGTGTAAGATAGACAATAGAAGCTATCATGTAAAAGTGAAATATTGTGTCATTTCATGAGCAAAAACAACTCATAGGTAGTTCTCATCACACATCGACACTTGACTGGGTCATTGCCCATAATTTCGACTTTAGACCTACACATTTCTAATAGCATCAAGTCAAGAGCCTTGTGCGACACAGACCCATGAAGTTTTCCAAATAAGGGTGATATATGCTCTTTCTTGACTTTCGTTAGACTTTTTCTGAAGGATGCTTCAATCTCTATAAGTTGGACTTGGATCATGTCATGAAGTTTTGCCCGTACATTATAAAATGTGCCCTGGAAATTCTCCAATATTTTCTTTAACATGTGGTGTGCGCCTTTAACGCGACCAGTTGTTTGTTGGCGAAAATACATGAAAGTTTTGGTCCATGTATTCACAAATGACTCCTTATGCGGATACCAAACTGTCCGCGAATAATCCAAACACTTGGGATGTGATTCTCATCTTCTCTCGAACTCAACAATGCCCTTGTTTCATTCTTGCTCTGCAGTTGATCTATAAGTATCTAAGAAAGATTCAATAAACTCGTTCCACCCCCTATTGTCCTCAAAATGTTTTTTTGCAATTATTTTTCACATTTGTAACAACCTCTTTGCTTTTGGGAAGACTCACTCATTGGTTTTGATCAATCCAAGCTCCCTGTCAGTCACAAATAGCTTTGGCATGCAAGTTGTTCGGCTCAAACACCCCAAATAGTTTTTCCAATGCCCAAGTGTACGACTTTGCATTTTCAGAAGACATAAAACAACAATCAACAATGAAAGTCTAGTCGATCGACGTGACACTCAGAACCTCAAATAATGGCATCCTGTCGCGATCGATTTTGGACATGCAACACATAAAAATCATTGTTGGAAAACACTTTGCTAATTGAATTGACTCGGGATGCAACTAGAAAATGTTGGTGACTCTATTTTGATCGTCGACTATATGTCACTCAATATAACCATTCTCATTCAACAAGTTCATTGTGGCTTGCACAGTTGTCCTGTCATTCAATTGGAGTGTTTTTAGCTGATGAATGACATTGTCAAATGGTCTTCAAATATAATATATTGTTGGGAAACCTCTCTTTCAAACCGGACAATATGTTGCAATGGGCTATATCAGATGTTAACATGTTATACAAATATGTGATTTTTGCTTTGATGAGACATTAAACAGTTACTCAATCACAATCATACACGTGATATGGACTAACCCTAGCATCTAAAAGGTTTTAGCGCAGTCTTGAGTAGACCATGCGTAAGACCATTATTCAACCCGTAAGTCGGGCGTCCAGGCCCATGACATGCCAGCCCCAGATGCATGGGTCTTCGGGCTTGGTACAAGACAACAAGGCCAGAACAACAAATCTCAGAGCTGTCACAGGCTCGAGATCCAATCGCACAAAATCAGCTCTAGCCCAATAAGGCATTGGGTCTTAAACATAGTCAAGTATCGAAGAGCTCAAATCAAGCATAGGTAAGATCTTATGTGAGATCTCCTCCCTCCATCACGCCCTCGGGTGTAGGGATAGTTGGGGAGGGAACACTCGCTATGAGAGTCGATGAAAGGAAAAAGAAAGGTACACAATTACACACACGCATACACACTACAACTTTACATAAAATATTCACTCTTTCTCGAACCGATATCTGACTTAAGCATCAAAGTGCCTTCGGCCACCACAATGATGGTCTTGGGCTTAATCGGTGCTCAATTTTGCAGGTTAGATATCATCGGGATCAACGAGGACATATCTTAACACATCAGTTTAGAGTCGTCTGTGGGGAAAAAAGACGATACGTTTTCCCTTAAACAAACATGCGAAATTCTTTCTAACTGAACAAAACATCAGGAAATGGTCACCAACACCGGATCTCGAGCTGAGCCAAACAAAGCTCTGGCTGGTGAAGCCCAACCACCTAGCCAAATCGATCCAATTGAGGATGCTAAACAACTGCACGACTCAGCCACGAAGTCAATCACGGCCTACATGAGTCTGATCATGTTCCACCTAGACCATTTAATGAGGATGGTGGAAATGATGACTCGAGCACAACAGCAGCGATCCAAAGCCAATCGACATCTGGAAAGACCTCAAACCCAAGAGCACGCCAGGAAGGGCAAACTCCCCCTCCTGCACGTAGAAGAACATAGAGCCTGCTGAGAATGAGGCTTAGGAGAGGGTCACGGAGACCACACCCCAAGGATTAAAATGACCATGGTCGAGAACACGCTTAGCCTAGGGGCATCTGACCCTGATGTCCTTTACGATCTCACGGTCCCTCCATTCTCGGAAGAGATTATGAATGCCCTTCTTCCTAAGAAGTTTGTCCCACCAAAGCTTGATTCTATGATGAAACGTCAGATCCGTCAGACCAATTGCGTCATTACCACCATGTGATGGAAATCAAGCAAAGTTTAGAGGCCATCCTATTTCGAAATATTCCCACCTGCCTGAAGAAGGTTGCGCTGACATGGTTCCACAGTTTCCAACCCAGGTCCATTGGGTCGTTCTAGGACTTGGCAAAGGCATCCATCACCAGATTTGCCGGGAGCCAGTAGATCGATAAGATGCCTCACTACCTGTCAATGTTCTAAAAAATGCTAGACGGTAGACGGGCGGTGAGTAGGTGACTAGCGCCTAGAGGACTAGGTGGGGGCATAGGGAGTTATTTATTTATTATAATTTATAAAAGTTAAACATAATAGTATATAAATTACTTCCAATTCAATGCCAAGATACATATGCAAAAGTATAGAAAGAGAGTCTTAATTTTTAATTATTTTTGGAACTAAAAATAAAATAAAATAAAAATTTCAAAAATCTGCCCAGGATACTGCCTAATGCCTAGGCCCTGCCTAGACCAATTTTTAGAACACTGCTACCTGTTGAGCCTCAGACTGAAGCAGGGCGAGACCCACAGAGAGTACATCATTCATTTCAACGACGAGCTGACCTTGATAAACGGGTGTAGCATCGATAAATCGGTCACTGCTTTCACCTCCGGCCTCCGAGAAGGTCTGTTTTACAACTACCTCACTTTGGAGCCCCCAGTGAGTATGGAGGGATTGTTAAGGAACGTCCATAAGTACATCACCCTGGAATAATTTTTGGTTGTCAAAAAAGGAGGACGAAGCCAAATCACTCCTCCAAGGCAAAGGACATGGATGAAAAATGGGATAGTTCCAAGCGAAAATGGGGCAAGAACTAGGGCGGACTTACCAAGCAAAGTTGTTGAAGCCCAGCGGCTCTAGGTACCCTACTACACTTCGTTCAACTCTAGTCAGCCCGACATTTTGTCCACCATGGAAAAATGGTCAGACATCAAGTGGCTATCAAAACTCAAAGGAGATCCTTCAACACGTGATAAGAATAAGCATTGTTCTTATCACAAGGAGATAGGCCACGACACCAAAGACTACAAAGAGCCTCTGAGATGAGATCCAATACTGGATCTAGAGAGGACGACTGAAGGAGTTCATCGACCTCGGGGACATGCATCCTCAAGGTGAAAGAATGGTCCAGGATGCGGGAGAGATGACCCCCGACATGGTATGTGTTATCTATTGAACAAACGATGAGAGACAATATTCGAATCATTTACTGAAGAAATCAGCTCGGGAGCTGTGAGTTAGATCGCACTACCAACACCAACTCGTAAAACACGTATGGGAGGAGAAAAAGGCATCGAGCCTAACGTTCATAAAATGAAACATGAAGGTGTTCGCTTCCCACACAATGACGACGTAGTCATCTTAATAGAGATAGCGAATTAGGAAGTGAGAAGATCACTGGTGGACACATGCAGCTTCGTCGCATTCTTGGAAATGCAACTAATATGAGGAGAGCTGACACTTTCAAATCAAGCCATGTTTGGCTTCAATGGAGAAAGTTGCTACCCGGTAAGTAAAATCACACTGTTGGTAGTCGCAGGGCAACCAGACCTACAGAGGATCCTGATGACAAAACTCTCATTCGTAGGCGCTCACTCCGAGTACAACGTAATCTTGGGTCGACCTTGGCTACACCACATGGAGGCATCCGTCTCCACCCAGCATCAGTGTCTCAAGTACCCCTCAAACGACGAGGTAGGGACAACTAGAGGAGACAAAAATATAGTTATGGAATGTCATTACCCCTAAGCCAGGCGGCCGAATAACGAAGCACAGAAGCCATGACAATAAGTTCTGGACGAGGAAACCCCGAATCCAGAAAGAGAGGACCCACCTCCACTTTCGGACCTTGAACCTCCATCCAGTCCGAGGGGAAGGCTGAATGTTGTGCAGCCAGAGGAAAAAACCTTAACAATATACCTGGACAACCCAACTAACACAAAAACTATTCAGATAGGATCTAATCTCAACAGGCACTAGCGGATTAGCTGGCAACACAATTAAAGAGATTCAAGACGTCTTTGCCAGAATAATGAAATACATGGTGGGAATCGATCCTACAATTATCACACACAAACTGGCAGTCAATCTTGACTTGAAACAGTCTGACAGAAAAGAAGGCCAGTGGCACCCGAGCCCAATCGGGCTATTAATGAAGAAGTGCAAAAACTTCTAAATGCGGGCATGATTAGGGAGTCTCACTACCAGGAATGGATGACAAACACGGTCCTGATGTAAAAGAAAAACATGAAATAAAGGGAATGTGTGGACTACACCGACCTAATCAAAACCTGCCCAAAAGCCAACTTTTCACTACCTCGAATAAATCAGATCGTGGATGCGACATCCGGACACAGCCTACTCAGCTTCATGGATGCGTACTCTAGCTACAATCATATCAGTATGCACCCGTCGAAGCAGGAGAAAACCTCATTCATAGCAGACATAGGCAAATACTACTATCGGGTAATGGATTTTGAACTGAAAAATGCAGGGGAAACTTACCAGTGCCCGGTGAACCGAATGTTCAAAGGACAAATCGGAAGGACCTTGGAAGTTTACATCGACGACATGTTGGTAAAAAAACCTCCATAGTCCAGACCACCTGGCGGACCTCCAAGGAGCGTTCTCTCAACTCAGGAAATATCGAATGAAGCTCAACCTGCAAAAATGCGTTTTTATGGTGCAATCAGGGAAATTCCTGGGTTGCATAGTCAACAAAAGAGGGATAGAGGCCAATTAGAAGCAGATTCAGGCTCTTATTGACATGAGAAACCACCCACAAATATTAAAGAAGTTCAGAGTCTGACTTGGAGGGTGGCAGCTCTAAACAAGTTCATCTCTAAATCTTCAGACAAATGTCTTCCCTTTTTTAAAATCCTAAGGGGAACAAAAAAATTCTAATGGGGAGAACAATGTGAACATGCCTTCCAAGACCTGTAGGCATCCATGTGAAGCACATAGCTGCTCTCAAAACCTATCCAGGTAAGATACTTTACTTATACCTCTCAGTCTCAGAGCATGTTGTCAGTTCAACTTTAGTAGAGGAAGATAAAGGGAAACAAAAACATGTCTACTACATCCGCAAAGCGTTCGATGGGGTTGAGGCTAACTACCATAATTTGAAAAAACTGACCTTAGCGCTGATGACTTCCTCAAAAAAGCTAAGACCTTACTTCCAACCTCGCTCACTAACAATCCTAACCGAGTATCCACTCCAAGCCAAAGCTATCAGGAAGAATGATCAAATGGTCAATGGAACTGGGACAATTCGACGTCCACTACGCTCTGAGGACAACCATCAAGGCACAAGCACTGGCAGACTTCATTACCGAGTTCACTGGAACAAAAGAACCGGGACTATACGGCTAAGAACGAGATGAAAACCTTGAACCGCCCCTACAAGATGGATCTTGCGATGTGACAGATCATCCAACGTGAACGCCGCGAGCAGGGATTGTTCTGTAACCCCTGATGAGGTCACCCTTAGAAAGGTTATAAAATTCGGCTTTCGCGCTTCAAATAACAAAAGCACAAAGCCCTTCTAGCCAGGCTAAAACTCGCCAGAGGAATCAGAGAAAAAAAAAACTCAGGGTATTTAGCAACTCCCAACTGGTAGTCAATCAGGTGAATGATATGATTCGATGTTAAAATGCCCCAAATGATGGCTTACTACGGGAAAACAATCAACACCAAAAGGTGGTTAAAGAGGATACTGCTCCAAGGTAGACAACAAGGAAGCCGACAACCTGGACGAAAAGGCATCGTCCTCACAGTACGACTCCGACACACTCATATAGTTCGAGGAAAAGTCGACCGTAAAAGAAAAAGGCTTCCACGAGCCCTCTCCACTGATATGAAGACCAGCGGGATGAGTGCCTTGATCAGCTACATAAAAGACGGAGCCCTCCTAACAAATAAGCTATAGGCATGCAAGCTGAAAAAACATAGCGGTATAGTACACTCTCCTCAACGACAAATTGTACAAGAGATCAACGACTAGCCCTCTACTCAGATGCCTGACCCCCAAGGAAGCAAATCAATTCCTCCTCGAAATCCATGAAGGAGTCTGTGGGAACCATCTCGGAGGAAAGACACTAGCTCATAAAGCCTTCACACTAGGGTACTATTGGCCGAAAATTCCACAAGAAGCCAAAGAGTCGCTGAGAAAGTGTGATAAGTGTAAGAGGTCTTGCCCAAACACACATATACCTGCACGAAACCTACTTCCAATAACCAGCCCGTGGCCCTTCGCCCAGTGGGGGACAAACATCGTAGGTTCGTTCCCCAACTATGAAATAATGAAGTTTTTCCTTGTGGCAGTCGACTACTTCACCAAATGGGTGGAATTAGAGGCATTCTCCAAGATAGGAAAGAATCATATCAAGAACTTTCTTCAGAATACCGAGAATCCTAGTCAGCGACAACGGGACCCAATTCGAGGGTGGGAAAGTCAAGCAATTTTGCATCCAACTAGGCATCAACTATCACTTTTCTGTGTCGGGAGGCCAATGGACAAGCATAAGTCACCAACCGAACTATCCTGGAAGTTATCAAGAGAAAACTCGATGCGGATAAAGGGCTCTGTGTTTCTGACCTTCCAAGCACCCTCTAGGCATACCACACCACAAAGAGGACTCCGACTGAAGGGACACCATTTGCACTGGCTTATGGGTCTGAGGCAATGGTTACAATAGAACAAGCAATACCTACGTTCAGAATGGAGGAGTTCAACATGAAGGACAACGATGAAGTTTTGAGAATCGACTTAGACTTACTTGAAGTGCGAAGAGACGAAGCCTCCATCAAAATTGCAGGCTATCAATAAAATATGGCCCAACATTACAATAAGAGAGTCAAAACTTGAGAATTCAAAGTGGGCGATTGGGTACTCGAGAAGACCCAACTGAACACAAGAGACCCAAAAGAAAGCAAGCTAAGCCCGAACTATGAAGGTCCTTACAAGGTGACAACGATCAAAAGGCCTGGAACCTACTGGTCAGAGAACCTAGATGGAAAGCGTATGAAAAGACCGTGAAATGTAGAGCACTTGAAGAAGTATTATCAATAAAGGTACTCTCTTTAAGGATTCACATTTCATATAACTCCATACCCAGGAACAGGCCTAGCTTGACTTTTGGACCATGATGGCACCCATGCGGGTCGAACCTAGTCCATGGACAGTCCCCATCCATCGATGTCTCACTGCTCCTAAGATAGCCTAGTTCGACCTCAAGACCACAATGGTGCAACTGTGGATCAGACCAAGTCCTTGGACATCCCACCGCTATCTAAGGAACCTGGCCTAGATACGGGGGCCACGATGGCGCACACGCGACCAAGCCTAGCCCTTTTTAGGACGACAACATCTTTCCACATAAGTAACCTAATCCTTTTCATCTAATAGTAGGTATTGTCAAGACTCATCGCTACAAATGTCAGAATATTTGGGGACTCCACTACTGGGATCCTCCTTCGTTATCTGAAGAGGTTAAAGCACATTATTTGGAAAAGACACATTTGAGGAACAGGTTCTAGAATGCTCATGGCAATGCCTAAGTTTATGAAAACCAACCTATATATAGGCAAGACGGTTTACAGAATGAGGTCACCCAACAGTCGTGTTGGCATTAAATGCTACACGGAATAAAGGGGCGACGATTCAAAATAGGGGTGGGCACGGGACGAGATGGACCTCATCCCTATCCCATCATGTTCATTTGGGATCGGATAGACCTCATCCCGACATCGTCCCATCCCAAACGGATTTGGAACGGGATCAGGAGAGAATAAAAAATTTGTTGAAATGTCCGAGTTGGAGAAGGGTGGCTGAGGCGATTGATACATCACTGTATATATTAGTTAGTAACAGAAATGAGAGGAAAAATGAGTTTAAGGTGGGGGTATTCAATTCGGGATTTGAATGGACTATGACGAATTTTAAATCTCGTGGATTTTAAAAGTTTTCAAATGATTTTACAAAATCCACTAGATTTTGATAGATTTTAAATGATTGGATTTTGTAGATTTTATAAAAGGTTTGTTATGGATTTCTATGGATTCTTATAAATTCAATGAATTTTTATAAATATGTTATTAGTCATAGGAAACAATGAAAAAACATCACCTACATTCTTATCCATGCCAACACAAAATCATTAAATATCTCTCAAAACATCAATTAAACAATTGTTTGTATGTTACGAGAATTTTACTTCAAATTAAAAAAAAAATCAAATACATTGAAGATGGTCCAAAAGTAATACAAATAACTATTTTACTTCAAATTGTTATCCCCGTCATCGCCACCTCTCCTCCCGTCTTCTTCTTCAATCACCACTACCACCACGCTATCGCCACCTCTCCTCCTCCCCCTTCTTCTTCTTCTTCTTCTTCTTCTTCTTCTTCAATCACCATCGCCACCTCTCATCCCACCTCCACCCATTTTCATCTTCTTATTCTCAACATCCTCCCCCTCACCTCTTTTTCTTCTCTGTTCTTTTTTTTTTCTTCTTTTCTTCCTCCTCCACTTTTTTTTTTCTCTCTGTTTTTTTTCTTTTTCTCCTATCTTTTTTTCTTTTTTCTTCTTCTTCTTTTGCCCTCGCGAAGGTTCTGGCAAGTGGGGAACCTCCACTCGCAGGAACCTCTGCAAGAGCGAAGAAAAAAATGGGAAAAGAAGAAGAGATGAGAAAAAAATAGAAGAAGAAAAAAAAAGTAGAAGAATAAATCAGAAGAAAAAAAAATGAAGAGAGGACAAGAATAAGCGAAAATAAGAGAAAGAGAATGAAAAAAAAAAGAATAATAACAAAAGAGAATAATAAGAACAAAGGAGAAGAGGAAGTGCGGGTGGTGGTGCAGCCAGCGGTGGTAGGGCATGGTTGTGTGGCCAGAAGTTGTGGGGCGATGAGGTGGTGCTACTCCTGTGAAAAGAGAAGAGAAGGAAAGGTGGTGGTGTCCTTCAACAGATCACAAAAAAAATGGAATGGTGGCGTCCTTCAGCGGAAATGGTGGTGTTATTTAATAATAGTCAATACAAATCCGTTGAAATATGAGGATGGAAGATTGGATTTGGAATAACTTTAGTTATATATACTTTACACTCACAAATCCTTCAAAATCCACAATTTTAACAAATCTATTAAAATTCACTACTTCTTGAATACCCCCCGATTTTGGTGAATTTTTTAAAAGCATGAATTGAATACCCCTTGATTTTGATGAATTTTAAAACAATCCTCTAAAATCGGTATTTAAATACTCCTAAAATTACATATATTATTTTAAATCCTTAATTGAATACTTCTGAATTTTAATGAATTTTAAAATTCTTCACAATCCATTAAAATTCGTAATTGAATACTACCCCGTAAATTATTATACATATCACAAAGCCAATATCAAACAACAGAAAGGCCAAAAGGCAAAAAAAACAGTGATGATCACTAAAGAGAAAACAACAAAGAAGAAACAATCATTTCCAATGAAACCCATTTGAAGCAATAAAAATCTGGTGAGGCCCATCATTGAAAACCCCATTAACCATCAATAATCAATCTCAATTTCTGAACAGTAGCAGCAGACTAGAAAGAACATACAAGAGAGAAAGGAAGATAAATAATTTTTTTCATCTGTTGTGCATTCTAGAATGAGCTGGAACACAACCATCTTATCCTCTTAAGCAACAGGTTTCAATCAGTCTGTAAGCCAAAAACTAGAAGTTCTTACTTCTTACAACACCACCGGTTATTCTGATCTTCAGATTGATACCAAATCTTGCTTATGAGGTCTGGCTCTTTCTTGGAAGGAAGATGATGTGTTTTTTCCGTTGAAGATGAAACAAATGAAGTGAAATTTGTTTCAATCCACCCTGCCTGTTTAAGCAGTACAATTTCTTCAAACTTTGACATTTTTGTTCATGGTGTGGTCCAACTCTCCTTAAAAAATATATTAATAAGTATTTAAAAATTAGTTCGAATCCGGATGGGATGAGGATAAGATTGATCAATTCCATTAAGACCCGAAAAAATTGGGACGAGATCGCGGGATGAGATGTTCACCCCTAATTCAAAGTACAACTAGACCAGTCCACATTCATCGAATTAATGGAATTGCACGTAGCCCCATTAACTGAGGGGGGGGTAGCTGATGAGACATCAAACAGTCACTCAATCATAGTCGTCGTACATGTGGCATGGACTAACCCTAGCACGTAAAAGGCTTCAACGCAGTCCTGAGTGGATCCATGCGCAAAACCAATGTTCAACCCATAAGTCAGGTGTCGAGGCCCAAGACACGCTAATTCGAGAGGCACAAATTTTTAGACTTGGCCCAAGACAATAAGGCTTGAACAACGAATCTCAGAGCTATCACAAGCTTGAGATCCACTCTCACGAAATCAACTCTAGCCCAATCAAACATTGGGTCCTAAACAGAGACAAGTGTCGAAGAACTCAAATCATGCACAAGTAAGATCTTATGCGAGATCTCCTTCATCCATCATGCCCTCGATTGCATGGACAGTTGGTAAGAGAACACTCGTTATAAGAGTTGGTGAAATGAAAGAGAAATGTACGTAGTTACACACATGGATACACACTGCAACTTTACATACAATCTTCACTCTTTCTCGAACTAGTATCTGACTGAAGTATCAGAGTGTCATCAGCCACCACAGCGATAGTCCTGGGCTTAGCTGCTGCTTATTTTTGCAAGTTAAATATCATCAGGATCAACGAGGACCAATCTAAACGCATCAATAATGAATAAAATTAGGGGTGGACATGAGACGAGATAGACCTCATCCTTATCTCATCCTGTTCATTCGGGATAGATCTCATCCCGACCTCATCCCATCCAAAACGTGTTTGGGATGGGATGAGATGAGCAGTACTAAATAGAACTCCATAAAAATGACAAAAAAATTTCATCTCACATTGCTCACACACCAAATGTCAAATTTATGTACATATACATTTCATTATAACAATATTAAATGTCATAAAATTTGTGGAGGGTTACCTTACAATGGAATTAAGTTTGTCAAGTGAATGATGGGAGATAGAAGATGCCCTTGCATATTTTTGCAAGAGTTCATTCGTACAAGATACAATTAGGAACTATATTCTCCAACTACATAATTTATAGTGCAAAACTAACTCAAGCTATCATTTGCCTTTATTTTTTATTAGAATAATTATTATATAACCAATTTAAAATGCGAAAAGCATAAATTTTCATTGGTTCTATTCGACCAAAAATATCCAAATTGAAGTTTCTACTTTCTACCCAAACAAAGAGTACCAAATCAAAAAAATTAAATTTTCAAACAGTAGATGATTTGATTTGAACACATCATAAACTTTCATCTAGAAGAGTAGTTTGATTAAAATTAATAATAATAAATATTAAATAAGTACATTTGGGATAAAAAAATCTTCATCCCAATCTCACCCTACTCTAGATCGGGACAGAGTGAAATCGAGATGAGTTTAATCAATCCCAAAAAGACCTGAGAAAATTCGGGACTAGATTGGGATGAGATGCCCACTCCTAAATAAAATGATTAAGACAAATGTTACCATTAGAAGGTTAGTATCTTTCAAATGTGTTTAAATATCTCTGAATCATCCAAATTATTTGAAGGTATATCAAAATCTATTAGATCGACGATGATATCCTATGCACAAATTAACAACAATAAATAACAATAACAATAACAACAACGACCAAGCTAACCTTAAAAATATAAATAAACAAATTTTAGGGTTCAAATATTAAAAACTAACCAAAAAAATAACAATGTTGCTTCAAATATAAACAAAAATAAAAATAAATAATTAAGTATGATATTACAATAATCACGTAACATAAAAATACCCGTACAAACTCATCTCAAATTGCAGAGTGTTGATTTTGGAGTGGGTTGTTCTTCGTCCTTAAAATGTTCATCTTCGTCATTAACTCAAATGGAGGACAAGGATAACTCTCAACTCTAACATTATCATTTTTACTAAACTCGTATATTTCTAGATACGAACTTCACCCAAACCCTTCCGAACAAAGATGAAGAAGTAGAAGAGACAGAAGATTCGGAAGAGAGGGAGAGATACGGATGTTAGGGTCGTTCTGCGAGCTTGGGATATTTCGATTATGATCTCCTTGGTAGAGATTATGATCTCCTCTTCACCAATCCAGGTTTGTTCATTCCGTTTTTATTGAATTTCGATTCAAGATACTTTTTGTTTGTTTAAATTCTGCTATTGAGAGTATGATGAAATGAGCAATTAGATTAGCAGTACTACTGTCCTTATACGACACTAATAACCATGTTCTACAAACTTATCAGTGGGCGAACTGAATTATAGACAGTAATAGCCATGTTAATTTCTGTCATTCGATGATAAGAGTGATTTGTGTATGTGGAGGGATAATTAGTAACTAGTTTCCAGCAAGATAATTGGAGTGGAGATTTATCACTTTTTTGTTTATTCGATTATATATTTGCACTTTGTGGTGTAGTGATTGTTTATATACTTGACGTACCTCTTTTTGTTTGCATCGAATCTATGCTTACTCAATATTTACTTTGCTAGTTTGTCGTCGTGTGTTTGTTTTTTTAAGTATATGCCGATGAGGATATGATACAGAGATATTCTTCTCTCATTGTTCGTCCGGTTCTGAGGCCTAGCATTCGTATTGTATTTGAGCAATCACATGCAAACCACTCTCTCTGATTCAATCTTCACAAGACTCCCAAAAGAGGTGCAAGTGCAAAATGCTCTGCCTTCAAATACAGCTGATGATACTAGCAATCTTGACACTGATGTGAGCTACAAAAGGGACTTGGCTGGAAGAATGCTTGATCGACATGGTTTTGGTAATTTTCAGTCCTTCGTTGCATTTCCTCAATAGGCCTGGCAACTTGTCATCTGTTGGATTTTAATATGAGATTTTAATTCTGGTTTTTAAGGTCGGTGCACTATTTTGGAGCCAAAGAAACCTCCACCAGGCTACATGCTGGTTCAGAACCTACTTCTCTTTGTTTCTTTTTCACTCTTTTCATGTGATCCAGTTTGTTGTTGTTCCATTGCTTTTTTTTTTTTAGCATGACCATTGTCTGATTGGGATATTTCCAGGTCATTTCATTCAACATTCCCCTACATGTGGCGACTCTGATTATGAAATGAAAAGGTTGAATCCACACGACGTGGTTTGTGTTCTGAAGCCGGATGTGTAAGATGTTTTTCTGAAATTTTTATCTGTTATTTGGCACTGTTACGACAACTATGGAATATTCACTTGCTATTAACTAATTTCCTTTGAACTCAATATAGAGTTGCATTTTAGAAAGCAATTGAAGGGATACCATCTATCAAGCGTAGTATCAGCAATATTCCACCAGAACTACTGTGCCAAATTTGCAAAGAAATTATGAAAGATGCTATGATTGCCAGCAAGTACTGTTTTAAGAGTTTCTGTGACAAATGTAAGTCTCAGTGTTGTGATTATTCATATTATAGGTCCTCTCATATTTTTGTCGGTGTTAATTCACTTTCCTGCCTTTATGCAATCGTCGTTTCATTTTATATGTTTTGGATTGTAAATTTGTTTGGATGATATGCTGAAGTCAGTTTCATTTCTGAAATTGTAATCAGGAATCAGGAATCACATTATCTCTAAAGATCTAATGTGCAATTGTGGATCGACAAATGTACTCATTGATGATCTTCTACCTAATAAGACCCTCCACAAGACCATAGGCTTCTTCTTGAACACAGATATTAGCAGTGAAGGGACTACTAGAAGCAAGTCAAGTTCTCAAGGAGCTTTGTCAGATAAGGAGCCTGCTCGACCCACCCAGAACAAAGTCTCATCACCTATGCATTCTGTCACTTGTAAGGGGGAGTTTGTTTTTAATCCTCCACAGACATTGTTGAAGAGAGCAAGGTGTACAACATCTCGTGGTATTGCTTCAGTGAAGTATATGAGGATTTATCTGCTACTGAGCCAGGTGAACAATGGTTTCATGCCTAATATTTGCTTAGTGTTTGCATGTTGGTCTTATCCTGAGCCAGTCATGCTTTTTCATTCAGCTACATATGTGTAAGGCCATATTCCACTATAACTAGTGTTGTTCTAACCTTTTTTGTCTATTCCAGCTGCAGGTCTCCTGTTGAGAGATTCGCTGGATGGCTGTTGAAAATTATGTGATGCCATTTTTCCCTTTAGCTAGTAAGTTTTATTGGGGTGGTAAGCAACTTGGATTGCACAGTTATCAGAATCCTCACATTGGTCGTACAGTGCCCTGCAGGACTTATGCTACTACCACAGGAGCTACTGTCTTCGCAACCACCAAGCATTTTAATCACCACTACCAACAATATACTAAGTAAAGGATGGGGGCAAGAAGAAGAGGAGGCTTACAACTGCTTCCTGTTGCTAATCAACACCGGGAAATAATATCTAATGATAGACTTAAAGGGATTCACACAGCAGCCGAACTGCTGAAGCAGTGTCACAGGAGATTAGCAAAGTTGTACTGGAATGGGATCAGGGACGAAGGAATTGGTTTTCAATATGTTGCCAATCCCAATGTATATAAGCGAGAAAATTTTGTAGAAAAATGCTGTGTATAAAGTACCGCTTGTTTCAGTTGTTCGGATTTTATCATAAGAAATAAATTTTGGATCTTTTCTGTTTAGCTCTTTGATCTCTGTCTTCTTGGTTAGTCCTCACAAAAAAGTCTCCCATTTCTTTATATATTGTTGAGTTTAATTTTGCATTTGATTTTACAAAATCATCCATCTTACATACAGCAGTATACAATACGAGCTAAGCTCCATCTAAGCAGTATGTAATCTGGTGACTCTCTTTAAACAAACTTGAAAATCTCTATTCTGAGAAATGAGTTCTCATATGGTAATTTAGAGTGGAATATTCAACTCAAAGCAGTACAGCATAAATGGGTGGGTCATGAGTGCTTATCCTTATCGGACTAGCTAAGTTGTTTGAAATCTGAACCATTGCTCAGTGGTTCAGACTGCATAGTGAACTGATCTGAATTCAGGGCACTGAAGTGTGTTTCACTTGATGGTCTGTTTGTTACATAGCCTAGGTGAACCGAGAGTTGGGATGGAAGTTCAGACCATCTACACATTTCTGATTGAACTCTGCTGAGAATTCTTGATCTAGTTAATCCAACGAGAAAAAACTAAGAAGAAAAGAATACTACACTAAAATGCAATATAGAATTTATTATTAACTAGCATATAAGCTCACCGAACCGAACTGGGTGAAATTAGTTGGGGTTTAGCGGTCACCGATTAATTGGCCCAGCCGGCAGCACCGATTTATCGCTATGTTGGAAAGTTAGGTTGTTTGTAGTGATATAAGTGATGCAACCTGCAAAATTAAATTTATTTGATTAATTAGTAAAGTAATATATGAATATGATTAATTAGTAAAGTTATATAATTACAAATTTATACCATTTTGATTAATTATTTATTTTTCTAATCTATAACTATGATTATATTTTAAAAATATATGCTTTGAAAAAATTGACTGATTAATCCCACTTAATCGTAATTCGGTCCTGAACCGCGCTGCGACCACTTTCCGATTTAACTGCATAGCATCGACCAAATAACGCGTTGATGAATATTCAATTCAAACTCATGGGGTGGTGTGGTTGTTTTGTCTTTGATAGGAGGGATCTATTCTTTTGTACAATCACTGGGAAGGGATTCAATGCTATTGTTATTACCTTGATCATAATTAACTAAAGCTGGATGTTACAATGTGCGCATATCCAAAGATGGACATGAATTGTTGATTGCAATGCGACCACAACTGTTACTCCCAGGCTCAACATCATATGAGTTTAGGTTACAACAATGAAAATAATGTTTTGATTCACTGACATCCTATCCGACTTTGAATGCTGGAATTTGGGGCTGAAAACCGAACCGACTTAGGTCGGTTTTAAAAATTTCAAACCGAAACCGAACCGATTCTAATTTATGCAAACCGTAACCGAACCAAACCGACTAAAATCGAACCAAAACCGAAATAAAACCGAACCGACCAACTATTTTAAACATATTGTATTATTTATATATAAAATATATTATTTATTATATATATTCGGTCGGTTCGGTTTAGTCGGTTAAAATCACATAGAAACCGAAAACCGAACCGACCACTTCGGTTTTGAATTTTTTAAAATCGAAACCGATCTGAACCGAACCGATTGGTTCGGTTTAGATAGGTTCGGTCGGTTTAATCGATTTTTTGTTCAGCCCTACTGGAATTTGTGTTGTTAGAGGAAACATCAGCATCTTTTCACCCCATGTATTATTAGAGGAGATAACAGAATGTAGTTCTGGTGGTAACTAATAAGTCAAGTGCTCTCTTTGGATAGTACGTCAAGTGATGTGGTACTGGAACCCTCTCAAGGCAGTCGCCATATGTCTCAGTTACTCCCATTTGCAGTGGACATGCATGTTTAAAAACTGTATTCAAGATCTATCCTGTTCTTAACCCAAAACACCTTTTTTTTTTGTCTTTTATTTATTCAAGTATTTTTTTTTTTTGTTAAAACTATGCTTAAGGAAAAGAAACAATTATAATATAAAGTTCTACATATTAGGAGCCACAAATTGCAAATTATGTAATAATACAAAAAAAAACTTGTTCACTTCCCAAATATCATGCCAAGTTACATTTTTTTTTTTCCAATTTCCTTACTAGATAATACTATTTCACAATATATATTACACACAACATTTACAGACAGTTCGAATCCAACCCCAAACTAATGCATCAAATTCTACACTTCTTGAGTAAGACCATTTGAGCTCTTATCACGAAAGGCCGTTTTGGTATCAATTCCAAGTACAGTGGATTCATGGTACCTCTCTCCATCACCCCACAATGCATAAGCTTCTTCACCATGAACTACATCATCCCCTATCAACAATTCCTCCTCTGTCATTCGGAGTGGGATCACTAACCGTATTGTTAAGCAAACAATGCTGGTCACAACAATATTCCAACCAATGATGAATAATGCTGCAATGATTTGTTTGAAGAATTGTACACCACTTCCGTAGAATGCACCCTTTGAGTTCGTGACTGGCAAGAAGAGTGCACACAACTCTGGCTCTGCAAAGAGGCCAGTAGCAGCACCGCCGATGAAACCTGCAACGGCATGTGTGTGGAAGACAGCGAGTGTATCGTCAATCTTCTGAAGTAGCGCACATCTTTTGTGAACAACCATCATAGTGAACCAGGGGATGCTGCCTGATAGAACTCCCATTGCCATAGCAGCCCATCCTTGAACTAGACCTGAATTAAGTGCAAAATATAAGAATCAAACAAAAACTTGAATTGATGCATTAAGTGTATCAAAGAAAATCTGGCAGGTCCATACGTGGATGCCATTGAAAAAGGAAGACAACATATACCTGCACCAGGGGTGATACAAACTAGCCCAGTGATCATTCCTTGGATGGCTCCGATGACAGAAGGTTTCTTGAAGAAGATGACATCAAGGCAAGTCCATACAAGAAGACTTGTGGCAGCACATATGTTAGTGTTTAACACTGCCATAGACGCATCGAGGTTGGATGAATAAGGTGCACCACCATTGAAACCTGCCCATCCCATCCACAACATTCCTGCACCTGCCAACATCAACAACACATTGTTCGGTGGAAACCTCTCTCTGTCTTGCTTCGAACGTGGGCCCACCTATATCATATAAACTGTACGACATTCAGAATAGGATTGAAGAACCGTATGTACGTACAATTGTTAAGATGCAGTAGATAATCAATAAAGAACAAGTAGTTAGTAGTTACTAACCCAAAAAGCTGCAGTAAGGCCTGCAATTCCTGAAGAGAGATGAATGACATAACCACCAGCAAAGTCCATAACTCCCCAGTGAAATAAGAACCCACCACCCCATAGGCTAAAAGCACCAATTGTGTATGAAAAAGTTAGCCAAAGGGGAACAAACAACATCCAAGCCCTTATGTTCATCCTCCCTAACAATGACCCCGCTATCAATATTAAAGTTATAGCTGCAAACACAAACTGAAAGTACACCAAAGACGCCATTGGATAAAATGGCGCGATCACAGTAGTCTCCACTGTCCCATCACTAAAAAACTGTGTTGATGCAGGTACTCTAGCTTGCCTGATTAAAAACTTCTGTCCTAAAGCAGGACCAGCTTTTCCCCAGAAGGGAAGAAGCTTGTCCCCGAAGGACATTTTGTAAGCCCAAGACACCCAGCAGATTAAAACGGCTGCAAAGGCGTAAAGGGCCATGAACGCAGAGTTTACAGCCCATTTCTTCTTGACAATGCTTCCATAAAGAATTACAAGGCCAGGGACGCTCTGCATACCCACCAGTGTGGCTGCTGTCAATTGCCATGCATCGTCTCCTTTATTCAACCAGTCAGGCACTGCAGCGGAGGTGTTGTCTAGGTATGCCACTGGTACTACATTAGCCATGGCTGGGTGATCTGATGCAATGAAACAAATTACACCAATTCACTGCGCTTGAATGAATATGAATGAATCAAAAGAGTATATATATATATATTTGCTCTTAAGAGAGGAAAATGGGGTGAGGTGGATGGGAAGTGGTAATGAAGAATCCTTCTAAAAGTCAGAGGAATCTTTAGGTATCTTGTATGATTGGAACATGGAATTATTCAATTGTTTATTTTTTTTTTAGATCTTTTTTTTTTTTTTTTTTTTTAAATTTGGGTAGTTGACCCTTTTTATTTATTTATTAATTCATGCCCGAAGGCTACATGACTGACCCTATAGGGTAAACCAAACCAGGCCCAAAGGCTACAATATTGTTGTCACTTAATGTCCTCGTCGCCTCCATCTCGCATAGAGACTTGCTTTCGCTCCAGTCCATTGCCTCCACCTTGCATGAAGACTCGCTTTCGCTTCGCTTCGGTCTAGTCCATCTAAGCAGCTGCATTCAATACCCGAAGGCTTATCAACGGCAGAGCAAATGTGCTCCTAATAATCGGGCGAAAACTCACAAAATCCTAATAATTCAATTGTTTGTTTATTCATCTTTCCTTTGTTAACGTTTGTTTTTTTCACACCTCAATAAATATCAAGATATTATTATGAAAAAATAAAAATAAAAATAAAAATAAAAATAAAAATAAAAAAATCAGGAAATTTGCAATATATTCCATGAATCAAGGGTCATTTTCAATCATAGGTACTGTGATGATCTCTCTTAAAGTTTGAAGTACAAACTGAAGAAAACACCCTAGGGGAATTCACCTTAAAACACAACTTGGAAACCCCAAATATATGGAGTATGGACTCAACAAAGTACCCAAAGTTTTATCTTTTAAAATGTAAACTTGGTTGATAAAAATATAAAAGCTTACAAAGTGAAAGAAGCGAGATAGAGTTAGAGAAAGATCTAACCTTCAACAGTGCATGTGAGAAGTGAACAAGTTCTCTCATCTGAACTCAAGCAACACTTGAGTTGTTGTTCAATTTAAACCAACTTGCTTTTGTAAACATTATGAATGTGAAAGAAAAAGATGAGTGCAAAGTTCTGACTTGGTAATTAATGAGCGTTGGCTTTATGTGCAATTTTTTTCCACAGAGACTTTACTTGGAAGATTCCAAAAAGACTAGAGATTTTTCCTCTATTGGAAAATGATTTCACTAGTCACCACAGCTTTGGCTGGCTTTCAATCTTTTTGGGAAAACACCCCCCACCCTCAGAAAAAAAAAATGCCAGAAGATTAGGTGAAATGACTCCTTGGGTCACTACCACCAACATAAAATTGGAGAAAGAATCACTCATCAACGACATGTTTAAGGAACTTTCGAGAATACTCAAGGCATCAACATTATACTCCTTTCCAAGAATCGCCTTGTGCCCTCAACAACTAGTACATAATCTGCATCAGAAACAGAACCTTTATATTTTATTAACCAACATAAAAACAATTTTGTAGGGCTTATATTGTGTATGAAACTTGCATCAAGAAGATCTATGAATTTGCCACTCAAAAACAATTTTGAACTCATGTAATTCAAGATAATCAACTTACGCCAAGCTCAAATGGACATGAACTTGAAAGTACTTATTAACTTTGCCATTAAAAACAGGGGAAAATGTTTTAGTGCTGTCTGTGTAAGACAACATTATAGAATTGACCCTAGTTTGAAGTTTTAACTAGAGCTACTTGGAGTGTTTATTCCTCATTATAGGAAGCAAAGTGATGCCCAAAGTAATAGCTCTTGCAAAGACACTTATTAATAAGCAGTTTAAAATACAAAAAGTTAGGTTCAACTAACTCAATTTTGGACAGCATATAAAAAGAATATAAGCCCTTTTTTTGTGTGCTTCGAGGTCAGCCACAATGTACTGATGTTACGTTAAAATGGTTAAGGATATATATATATATATATATAAAGTCTACTTCATATTTAACATCAATGCTCCTTCATGCTTTGTACTTACCAGCGTGAGGTTCAAGTGCACAAACTTCTTAGGTTGTATATGGATGCAACTGGATGGCAAAATATATTTGCAACCGGATAAACATCCACTGTCCTAAAAAAGGAATGAGCCAGACTGCCATTGCCTTCTCTAAATATTCAACAACAGAACATGCCAATATATTATTATTAGTATATCGTCCTAAGTTTACTACGAAAGATTAGGAAGCAAATTTATTAACAAGGATCATGGCATAAACTTATTCACTGAAAAAACCGTTTATTCAAACTATACTTTCTCCAATTAACATATATTACAAATTAATTACAAGAACATCTGCACATGAACTTCAAATCAATGCATGCAAAGTCTACACTTCTTGAGTAATACCAGAAGAGGCTTTATCCTTGAAGGATTCGTCAGATTGCAAACCATGTTTGCTTTCTTGATACTTTTCTCCGTCACCCCACAAAGCATAAGCTTCTTCACCATGTGCTGCATCATCTCCTATTAACAGTTGCTCATCAGGCATTCGAAGCGGGATCACAAGCCTTATAAACAAGCAGATAATGGTGGTCACGACAACATTCCAACCAATAATGAAACACGCTCCAACAATTTGTTTGAGGAACTGTATACCACCAGACCCACGGTAGAATGCTCCCCTTGAGTTGGTAACTGGTAAGAAAAGCGCACACAATTCTGGCTCTGCAAAAAGCCCAGTGGTTGTGCCACCAAGGAAACCTGCAACGGCATGGGTATGAAAGACACCAAGTGTATCGTCAACCTTCTGAAGTAGTGTCCATCTTTTGTGTACCACCATCATGGTGAACCAGGGGATGCTGCCTGATAAAATTCCCATTGCTATAGCAGCCCATCCTTGAACTAGGCCTGAATCGAAGTGCAAAATTTAAGAAAGCTGCAGAAATATAAATTATTCATGAGGGATGAAATGCCACCACCTGCGGTAGAGATTATAGATAGTTAAAAATTGTACCTGCTCCAGGTGTTATGCAAACAAGTCCGGTAATCATTCCTTGGACAGCTCCAATGACTGAAGGCTTTTCGAAGAAAATGACATCAAGGCAAGTCCATACAAGAAGGCTTGTGGCAGCACATATGTTTGTGTTCAGCACTGCCATTGATGCATCAATGTTAGCTGAATATGGATCACCACCATTGAACCCTGCCCATCCCATCCACAAAAGTCCTGCACCCGCCAACGTTAACACTACGTTGTTGGGTGGAAACTTCTCCCTATCGGAAGTCAAACGAGGGCCTACCTGTATCAACCAATCACACAGAGTCCTGAACCATTTGCTTTAATTTACTCTAAAAGTTTTAAGTTGTTGGAGAGATTTATATGTCAAGCTCAGGTGACGAAGGTGTTGTATACATTTTCAGTATATGGTATCGACTAGCTGACCTTTAGGAAAACCTGAACGCAACATAGAGGACTTTATTATAAAACATTACTAATAATGCTTACTATTTAACCAGATAACAAATTATTTTTTCTAGGAGATGTCGACCCATGGTTTTACTTACATGAGGCTTAGGAATTTTAGAAATTTCTAAACTTTTGGCAAGGATGGTTCCTCAGTATATAGACACCTTCACTAAAGTTCACTCTACTGCGGAAATCTTTTGCCACTCCAAATTTGAACATAAAGGTGATTTCATAGATTGCTTTGGTAAAATACTTCGTATTAAGATGAACTTGTGTGGAATGCAATAAATATTAGATCATTTTTAATAGTTATTGTGTTAAATAAAATTTTGTAACCATATAAGCAATCTCATATGTAATGACATTATGGTGAGTATCTGAACAATGTTATTCCAAAATAACACCATCGCAGTTTTGTTATGTTATAACTGCGCCCTGCCGCTATAAAAAATTGGACTGAACTGTATTTCCTACAGACAAGCTACTATTAAGATGCAATAAAGTACTGACCCAATAAGCTGCAGTGAATCCAGCAATTCCAGAAGAGAGGTGAATGACATAACCACCAGAGTAGTCTATAACTCCCCAGTGAAATAAAAACCCTCCACCCCATAGACTAAAAGCACCAACTGTGTATGAAAAAGTCAGCCAAAGAGGCACAAACAACATCCATGCCTTTATGTTCATCCTCCCCAACAATGATCCTGCTATCAATATCAACGTGATAGCTGCAAATACAAATTGAAAGTACACCATAGTTGCCATCGGATAGAAAGGTGCAGCCACTGCAGTCTCCACATCCCCATTTTTAAAATACTGTGTTGTTTCAGGTAGTCTAGCTTGCCTAATCAAAAATTTCTGTCCTAAAGCGGGACCAGCTTTTCCCCAGAAGGGGAGAAGCTCGTCCCCAAAGGACATTTTATAAGCCCAAGTCACCCAGCAGATTAAAACTGCTGCAAAGGCATAAAGGGCCATGAACGCAGAGTTTACAGCCCATTTTTTCTTGACAATACTTCCATAAAGAATTACTAGGCCAGGTACACTTTGTATACCAACCAGTGTGGCCGATAACATTTGCCATGCATTGTCTCCTTTGTTCAACCAGTCAGGCACTGCAGCTGAGGTGTTGCCTTGGTATGCCACCGGTACTACACTAGTCATGTTGAGTAATTTGGTGAACCAGATCCACACACCAATTCATTCACTACTTGAGCTAATTAAAGTGAACACCCAGAGTGTTTGACTTGCTTGGTTATTTATATAAGTTAGATTAAGCTAATATATAATATTTTTGAAAGGAATCTGCCTACCTTCCAAACCTCTGAAAGGTATCTAATTGTTTTTAACTTAATGAACTATTCATCTTGTAATTATTGAATCGAAAATTCTACATGTATTATACATATTGAACTATTAAATGAAAGAACTAATAAACATTCCTTCAATAACAAGCAAGCTACCCTTTCTCTGCCAAGTGGGAACAGTACGCTAATAAGAATCTTGCTAATTAGCTATATCTGAAAGATGGATTCTGGAATTTTTCTCCTTGGCATGACATGTCTGGATTCTAGTTTAACAACTGAAACGCGTTTGGCTTTTCTTCGAAGCTAAGATTGTGAAAGTTAAAATAGTCTGTACAAAAAATTCCACAATACTTGAACTCTGAACCAGGTAGCTATGGGAACTATTAAAGTTGTAAACATCACTCCTTATTCAACTAGTCATATATTATTCAAGGAAATAGGCAAGTCACGTCACTAACTTAATTAATGGCCATCGTGTTCATTGGTTTTGCTTGTATTATTTCTTTATTGTGATTTGTCAAATGATGTATTAGCCTTTTTTTAATACGCTTATCTTGCTGACAGAACACATTGTTTTTAAAGAATATATTAATGACAGCTTCATATTTACTGCTTGGGCTCTTTCTTCTTAATATGTCCAAGGGATCAAGTAACAGAAGGTAGGCACGGCGCTAAGCATTGAACTGAAGTAGTTGCATACCACCAAACAAAAGCTAGAGATCTGAAAGTTCCAAAATTTGAAGATTGAAATCAAATGTGCAAAAAAGGACGCAAAGTGAGTCCAGCTGTAGAATTAGTTGTTGAACATGGTATTTCGATGGAATAATGAGCTACGTAGGTATTCGTATTTTTTGTTGAGTTTTACCAATGTTTGATGCAATAATCTCTATTGTATTAGTTTAGCTACTGATGTATCATTGATTGCATGACATTGCAGGAAATGGTTTAAAAAAGTTGCTTTGGATCTTTGGGCAATGGATATGCAATTATGTAAGGGCTGACATATAAATATTTTGATAATATTTAAAGATACAACAATCTGCCCAAAATGTTTAAAATTGCTGATCTCCTGACTCTCAACATAATGTAAACTTTTGTACTTGCTAAGAAAAATTGAAGGAAGGCCATCAATAGATTCAAGACAGACATAGGAACCTATATTGGGAAATGGTGCTTGTTTCTAGGGATCTTCTCATAGTGCTAACTTTTCAACTAATGGGTCTTCTCATAGTTCACTTGGTATTCAGACACAGAGGAATGAATTGTTATCAGGGTGGTGAAAGAGTCCAGATGGTCTGCATCATGGGCCTCATGGTGCTGATGAAGGGAAAGAAACCTATTTTTCTAATCACATAGTAAAATGCCCAATTAACAAACAAATGCATAAATATTTTCTTCCTAATAATAGAAGATGTTGAATTTATAGCATAGATCTAATCCACAATCTCAAGCATGATCAACACAACAAAGAAGAACCAAGGGACTAGCTAGGAAAATAGAGCATTTTGTTCGAAAGTCACAGATCATTCGAGTTATTCTCTAAAACTATCCAAGTTATTCTCTAAAACTAGTTTTCCGGTATGCAAAACTTTAAAAGTCATAGGGACCTTATATTTCAACATTCAGTCCCCAAAAGAATTCAATTGCATTAGGAAATGAGTGTGGATTGAGGAGCCAGTTGTGGCTTGGGAGTAACTAAATGGTTGGAACGTTCCATCAGTCCTGGCAGTACGGTCCATGGAACGTTCCATTGGTCCTAGGAACGTTCCATCAGTCCTAGCACCGTTCCAGTTTGGAGTAAACTTTCCATTTAGTGACTTCATTTAATATTCTCTACTAAACTATGTAAAAGGATACACTATTTTTAAAAAAAGGAAAGTGTGTCAATACGTATCATTTTGGATATGCGTGTCAGCAGTCATGGATACATACTCCCAATGAATACTCATGCTTATCATCAACTTTTTTCATATATCTTTGAAAAGTTCCAATTCGTTACAAATGATACAAACATAAGCATATTATGGGAAGTCAGTGGCACATGTGTAGCAAAATTGACCTACAAGTGAATCAATATGACTTATAATACAAAACTTATTGCTAATAAAGTAAATAATACTAAAATGTATAAGCATGCCCCATCCTGTACTGTGTTTTTTGCAAACATTGCTGACATGGATACTTGTGCTTCTTACCATACTCATCATAATATCAACAATATAACATAGTTCTAATTGGTTCTTAGTTTTGCAATCGCCTTTGTGATACACATAGTTTACTTCGAGGTCTCCTGAGTTAATTTTTGTTGCGATCTCCTACAAATCGACTCAACTCACAAACACGGGTGTTATTCCGTGTTATGAGTCTTTGACGCTCAATTTAGTAATGAGACGAGAACTAAATAACTCAACAATAAATTAGATTCAATAGTGGAGTAAGAGCTTCTAGAGCTCTAGGAATTCAACCCCTTTAAGTTGTCCAAGAGTCTATTTATACTAACTCGGGCTTGTAAGTGTTTCTATCTCAAGCATTTAATGCAATGTCACAACATAATGAAAAGAGGATTTATAATCCTTCTACTAAAGATAAAATCTGCAATTTGGCTATCCAGTCCAGTTGACTGGTTTCAAATATCTACAGTCCACATGTATTCCTTGGATTGGTTGGTTTGTCTATCATGCCTGCTACTTTACTATTTATATCTATTGGTCCAGGCTCTTCAGTTTGACTTCCTTTCTCAAACTGCTAGCATAACTAGGATTACCTACTCAACTTTTATCCTTGATGGAAATTTTCTATCTCATAGCCATGTGTTTGGTCTGTACCAATTCACTTGTTGAGTACATTGTGACAAGTTTACTTCCGCATCGGATATGTGATGTGATGATACTTGGTTATAGGGGCTTTGGATACCTCCACTCAACACGTTAGTCTTTTGGGTTGAAAACCAAATTATGGCAAGTGGTACAGGAGCAAACCCACCTCGTGTCCAATGTCGCAAGCCAACGATAACCACACAAAATAGATGAATGTGTATCTGCACGCAGTAGTGGGTCCCTTGTGGTGGTGGGATGAACAGGTTGGTGGGGTCGAACGATTCTAGTTGTGAGTTGCAACGAGGGTGTTGCAGAATCGACACAAAAAATAGAGGAGTGTGTGAGTGCAATAGTGGTACCCCGTGGTGGTAGGGTGGACTAGTTGGTGGGGTGCAACAATTCTAGTTGTGAGTTGCAACTAGCGCATTGTGGGAATCGGGTGGTGGAGAGTGATCCTAGGGTTATATGGGCTTCAAAGAGCTTTACTCAACAAGCTAGTCTTTTTGGTTGGAAACCAAGCTCGTGACTGTGTGCAACCTTCTTGAAGCTTTACCACGTCTTGTCACGTGCTTATTGGCCCTTGTGCATGTCGTGCACACTTTTTAGGCTCCTTTTGTTTCACAACAAATAAATATTCTCTTTTTGTTTCACGGAAAATAAATATTCCAAAAAAAGGGAAATAAACACTAAAAAAAAAAAGGAGTTTGTAAATTATTTTTTTTTTCCTATTAATTTTTCATATTGTTTGGTTGTGATTTGGAAATAAATTTTCAATTATCAAATATTTATATCGTGCTATAGTTGTTGTTGTGTTGTGCTATGGTGGTGTTACTAGTAGTTTTGTGGGGTTAATAGTAGTTTGGTGTTGTGATATGGTGGTAGTGGTGGTGGTTATGTTGTGACGGTGATGGAGATTGTGCTACAGTGGTGGTGTTAGTAGTCGTGGAAAAGTAGAAGTTGCCCAAGTTAGCCCCAACTCGACTTTGTCGTTGTGAATAATAATTGGGTGGTAAAGAGTTGGTAAAAGGACTGCACGAAACTAGAGGTGGGCATGGGACGGGATGGACCTCATCCTTATCTCATCCCGTTCATTCAGGATCGGGACAGGATCGACCTCGTCCCATCCCAAACGGGTTCGGGACGGGATGAGATCAGCAGGCAATAAATTTTTTTGCTGTAAATGTGTCAAGCATGTGTTCATTTGTACAAGTTGCGGAGACCAATTTGCTGAAATTTTGCTGAAAATTTTGTATACTTAACATGCAGAGACCAATGGAAATAAGAGCCAAGCATTGGCCTTTTTAATAATGTGCCAAAGAAAGAAATACTCTAAGATGAAGTTTATAATATAAGCAGTACAACATGTAAAATATTGGAGAATAGAGTTAGAAAAAAGGGTATGGACAAGTGTGAATGAGAAATAATATGTTGGTGATACAATCAAATGATCAATATGTATCTTAGAATGCTTATATCATCATAGAGCAGCTTGTGCTTATACCATCATTTAGTGAATATGTATCTCAAATAATAAATATGTATCTTCGAATGCTTATATCAAATTATCAATATGTATCTCATAATATTATCAATATTTGATCTAAAAAAAAGAATTACACTCTATCAATAATAAATATTGAAAATCTCAATCCCGATTCCATCCCACTCTAGATCGGGACGGGATGTGATAGGGATGGGATTGATCAATCCCAATAAAACTTCAAAAAAAATAGGGACAGACCAAACGTTATCGGATTCGCGGGATGGGATATGCTCACCCCTACACAAAACAATTCACTCGACTCATTACTTTTCTTCTTCAGTGTTGGAAAGTGATGGAGCTTCTCAACATCTCAGATGGAGGGTTTGCAGGCATATCTTTCAGCCCTTGGGTTAATGATACAATGCTATTTGATTGAAATTTTTTCTCTCAAATTAGTATTGAAGTCTCAAATTAGGAGTTAAATTCTATTAGGAATAAACTATTAGGTGTTTTTTTTTGGATTAGAAAGTTTGTTTTCATTGCTAAATTAGGATTTGAAAGTTTGTTTTCTTGTTAAATTAGGCATTGGTTTAGGCTATAAGTAGTCCTTGTAAGATAGTTTTGAGAATATCAGAAAATTTATTTATTCTATTCCTTCTTCTTCTCTATATTTCTCTCTAACTTTTTTCCATTTTGTTCAATTCTTTAGCTCTTGTTTCATTATTAAGAACCCTCTTCAACAAATTCTTAACACTGGTATCAGAGCTCCTTGAATCCAACCTAAACATACAATGGTTCGAGCACAAGATATTGCTCAGGAGGGTCACGATGCAATCACAGCTTTGAAGCAAGAGTTAACAGACAAAGAAACCGCTTGGTCTGATTTCCAATTTGCTTCGGAGAAATCTATGGCTAATTTACAAGCTGCTCAAGCACGTACCGAAAGCAAATTTTAGGAGATGCACAGTACGATGACTCAGCTGCGGGATCAAGTTCTTTCCCTGGTCACCGTTCTCCAACCACGGGCCTCAACCAACACCGCCACACCAGCCCTCCTGCCTACACACAAACAACTCATCACCAATTTACTCAACCTGGACAATCAACTCCTCCTCAACCCTAGCAAACTCATTATAGTCGTATTGATTTTCCTCGCTTCCATGGTGATGATCCGTTGAGTTGGTCCTACCAGGTGAATTATTTTTTTCTTTTAATCAGACCCCACCCCACAAAAAAATTTCCTTGGCTTCTTTTCATCTTGAAAAACAGGTTGTGCAATGGTTCCGATGGATGGGAGAGGCAATTAAGTCTTGGACTTGGGTGGAATTCCACATGGCACTTTGTATTCGTTTTGGATCTGCTGACTATACACGGCCTGGTGAGTTGTTGGTTCGGTTACAACAAAAGGGAATTGTGCAAGAGTACTTGGAGGAATTTGAGCGTCTCTCTAATCTCACTGTTGCTATTCCGGAGCCTTTCATGGTGGATTGCTTTGTTGGTGGGCTGAAGGAAAATATGATATTGCTTTGTTGTTCGGTTACATCACGGCAGAAAATATAATATAAATTCTAAATCGATATTAATATTGGATGAACATATCAAAGAATAACCTTAAGGGTTATCGATATTAGCATCATAATGTGATGCTCATCTTATCAGATAAATATTTATTCAATAAAAGAATAACCTTGAGGGTTATCTATGAAGGGCATATTAGCTTATGTACTATACTAGTGTATTACCCGTGTCATTGACACGATAGAAAGTGGGTCGTGAAATTAGGTCAAACTTATTTTTTTTTTAAATATATATATATATATATATATATTTAAACCACAACAATGAATTCTACCTGAACTTTGATTTTCTAAAATATGAAGTTTGGGCTCTTTGCTTGGATGCTCCTTAAGATGTATGTCTCATACTTTGATTAATATTGAAAATTACAACGTGAAATAGATGTTTTGAAAATTTGAATGTTTGTATTGATCATTGGTTTCATTAGAAAGAGATTCAAAAGTGCATTCCAAAAATACCAAGTTTACCAAAATTTGATAACTAAGTAGATAGTTATGACAATTTTCATTTTGATTATATATATATATATATTTCTTTCTCCGCCACATATACATTCCACATACTCATTTCAAGTTTTATGTTTCTTTTTATCTGCCTTTCTGCATGTTTTATAATTACAATTATGTCATTCTAGAGAATGAATCTCAACCCTCAGCGTCTTCCCCAACTCTCAATCTTAGCCCTCTTTTTAATCTCAAAATCTTTATTGATGATACACCAAACCGTCCAGTAATCGACATTGTTCACGTGTCATGATGATTTTGTCAACAGAGCAAAACATGCCTAGTTGAGCGCCCAATCTGGCCAAACCCAGATAACACAAAGCCCACTGAGGCAAGGTCCAAGGGGTTGAACCCAAACAACAATGCCCTATTAAGCCTATACGTCATACAATCAAGCCCAATACCTGTAAAACCTAATAAGGCAAGTATCTAGGATTTTGACCTAAGACAGACAGATCAACAATACATTGACTCCTACTAGGAAGCAAATACCAAAGTATAAGTCGTACATGGATACTCTCATGCAACACTTCGTAAGGGAAGAATCCCCAACAGATATCAGAGTACAAGTCATGTAGTAAAACTCTCCTACATGGACGACTCCCTACTAGGAATAGTTTTCTAACAAGATATATTTCCCTAAACTACGCCACCAAAGGCATAGCCGAACAAGAACTCTCGCATGATAAATAGGACAGAAGGCTGAGGAACAAAGGTACGCTACTGATGATACACCAAACTGTCCTCTGATCAGCACCATACACGTGTCATTATAATATTGTCAACAAAATGAAGCAGGTCCGATTGCAAGTCCCAACAATGGTGAGCCCATCAGTGGCAGAGTCCAGACAGTCGGGTCCAAGTTGCAACAAGCCAGTAAGCCTACACATCACGCGGTCAAGCCCAATACTCATAAGACCTCCACGGCAAGTATTTGAGACATCTACCCAAGATAGGCAGGCTAGCAACACATTGGATCAGACTAGGAAACATATATTATAGTATAAATCGGTTAAGAAAACTTTCTTGCATGGACAACACTCAGAAAGGGAAATTTCTCCCACGGATCTAGGAGCACGAGTCATGTAGGGAAACTATTTCACAGAAACAGCTCCCAATTAGGAAAGGATCTCCACAGCAATGTCATTTTCCTTTATGGCGACAGCTCCCAATTAGGAAAGGATCTCCACTACAAGATCACTTTCCCTAACTACGTCACCAAAGGCCTAGCCGAATAAGGACTCATTCACTATAAAATGGAGGTAAGGTCGATGAACTAGTGGTACGCAATACAACCCAATTTACAGTTTTCAATATCTCCTAAGCCTTATCTAACTTAAGCATCGGAGTGTCATCGGCCACCACACGGTGGTCGTTGGCTCACGTTTGCTACCTGTGCAGGTCTAGGTAAGCGGTGAGGAAGGAGAGCAGAAATCGACTACATCAGCTACATAACCCAATTTACAGTATTACACTTTTCTCAAGCCTTGTCTGACTTAAACATGAGAGTGCCATCGGCTGCCACAATGGTGGTCTTTAGCTCACGTGAGTTCCCTGTGCAGGTCAATGAGAACAAAATTTGACACCATCCGTGGGAAACGACAAAGTTCCTAAGAAACATCGATAACACCCTTTCATTACAGTCCATAAAGATGGTAACCACAAACTCCCATGATAATGGAGAAATCGCCGAGCCCTCGAATCGGTGTAGCACCAACAGTTCCAGCGGTACCGGCTCCACAGGGATAACAACCCCGGGCCGTGTGCCGGTAGCAGCCATGTTGGACTCTAGGGTGGATCGACTAACAGCCCAAGTGCAGCAAATCGCACAAGCAGTGGAGATACTCATTCAGCGGAACCCTCCACCTGCGGAAGGAGACATGGAGCCACATATAGCCTTGTCCCTAGATGACAACGGAGAGCGTGGTCAGGAAAGCCACTATGCCCCCATTACCTCTCAGTGGAGCAGCCTACGGAGACCCGTAGTCTAAAATCGACAATCCCGCCTCGCAAAACCCCCTCCGGCTTGGGGCCACCAATCCAAGCGTGCTGTACAACCTCACCGTCCCCCCGTTCACGGATCATATCATGAACGAGCCACTGTTCAAGAAGTTCGACCCACCAAAGCTGGAATTTTATGACAGGACAATAGACTCGTCCGACCACTTACGCCATTACCACCATGTGATTGCGCTCAAAGAAGGATCTGAAGCAATAATGTGTCAGACGTCCCCCATTAGCCTGAAGAAAGAAACGCTGACCTGGTTCCACAATATCTTATCGAAGTTTATTGACTCATTCAGGACGCTGGCCAAAGTGTTTATCACCCATTTTGTTGTCAACCAATGGATCAGGAAGGGCTCGCATTATGTGCTCAACCTCAGACAAAAATCGAATGAGACACTGAGGGAGTACGTCACCCGCTTCAATGTTGAGTTAACCCTCATCGACGGCTACAACAACAATACCTCCGTTACAACCTTTACCTCGGGGCTGAGGAGAGGCCAATTCTACAACTTCTTCACCCTCAAGCCTCCGACTGTCATGGCAGACTTGCTGAAGAGGAGATGTTGGTCGCCAAAAAAAAGGAGAATCATATAAGAAACATCCATCTAGTCCCAGAGATAAATATGAGGGGAAAAAATAGGAAGACGATGATAGAAGTAAAAGGAAGCGGATGACAGCAAGCCAGACTCTAGCCGCACGAGACAAGATAATGCCTTCAACTTCATCGGGTCCACATCCTCAATACATTAAGAATTGGGAAGAGGTGAAGTAGCCCACCAAACAGCGGGGAAATCCCTCTCGACGAGACAATGGCAAATACTGCTCTTTTCACAAGGACGGCAACCACGAAACTAAGGACTGCAAGAGTCTCAGAAGCAAGACTAAGTATTGGATCAAGAAGGGAAAGCTCAAGGAATTCTTGAGCCCATAAAAAAGACAAGATTAGTCAAAGGAATGAGAAGATGTCGTCAAAGAGATAGAGAAAGAAGTCATGGCATTATATATGTCCCTCATGGGGTAAGCTCGGAAAGTAAGCAATCCAACCGGTTCCGAAATAGGGTGTTTCGCAATATGCAGACTCAACCCACCTACGAGGACCGACAAGTGCAATACGCATGTATTCAGAATCTGATCCCATTGCTGACATTCATGGACAATGACCTCCAAGGCGTCCACTCTCCTCAAACGACGCCTTGGTCATCCCAGTCCTCATAGAGAAATGGGAAGTAAAGAGGTCCTTGGTAGACACGAGGAGCTCTCTGAACGGCATGTTACTCAACGCGTTCCACAACATGCAGCTCAAAGAAGAAAACTTGACCTCGCCAGTCACCCCATGATCGAGTTTATCGGAGAGAAGTGCTTCCCTATCGGGAAAATAGACTAACGGTAGTAGCGGAAGAGCCACAACTACAAAAACTCTTGTTCCGGGAGTTCATGGTGGTGGATGCCCCGTCCACTGACAACATCATCTTGGGAAGGCATTGGCTCCATCAGATGGAAGCGGTAGTTTCTACTTTACACCAATGCATCAAGCACACTGCCAATCAGGCAGAAGGAACCATTTGATGAGACCAACCGTCAGCACGAGACTGCCACTACGCAGCGCTGTAATAGCTAGATTGTTTCAGCTCGGGCCCGCGGGTCAAACATATCAGAACCCGAGCCCAAAAACGGGAGGAAAATCACCCCGCATGGACGATGAGATTTTAATCAGTCCAAAAGGAAGGCTCGATGTTCGCCAACCAAACTAGCTGGCTAATACCACCTCGGCAAAAAAGAAATGTGGGAATGCCAGAGTAAGGCTTGTCTAAAAAATAACCCTCCACTTCCTCACATGGACTAGAGCTTGAATGCCACGTCCAAACACAACCCAGCTCATGTGGATCAAAACAAGGCCTCGATGACCAAGACTCAACTAGATAACGAGTCAGGACCCAACACTGAAAATATTATCCGTTTGTCACTCCAGCTCAATACAAAGTTAAGTAGTAGCACGTCGACAGGCCAACGCCTACTCCAAAAGTGGACGACCGGTGAGGAATGGCCCTGCATACAAAAACACATTTTTCATTTTCCCTCTTTTTTTTCGGAGTTGTGAAAGAAAGCCTACAAATCAACTAATTCTCAAAACTCTTTTATGGTGACACTTTTATCAACCATACACAAATCAGCCACAATATTCGCCGCCTTCTATTGAGGAAACATATAACAGTTTCATAAATAATAAATCTCAAGTTATAGACTTCACAAAATCACGCACAAGTCACTTATATCACACGTCAAATGAATCTCACACGTAGAACGCGTTTGCAATAACCGTACATATATTGCTATAAAATAATTAAACTTTATTAATAAACAATAAAATTATATACATTACAAGAAGACTAACATTAAGCGAATTGGCAATCTCACATACCCCTACAACATGTTTAACTAATGACAACATTTATTTAAAAAAAAAACTAAACTTAATTTGCATACACTCATATGCATTTAGACTCATCGCACATACATTAACCACATAATTAAATTACAATCAAGCATGTAGATAAAAAGAATCTAACAATAGCAGCTACTAACTACATAATTAATTTACAATCAAGCATGTACATAAGAGTAATCTAACAATAACATCTATCACATAATTATCAATTACTTTAAGACATACATGTATTGTATTATTGTAATGCAAAAGAGAGCGAAAGTTACTCACCTCAACTAACATCTAACAACTTTAGAAATACAACTTACCAATCAAAATAAATAATAATATCATGTTAGAGATTGAGAAAACTCACTAACTTCTACTAAATTTTTTTATATACAATACCTATCATAGGTGAGTATAATATAAAGATTTCTAAAATTGGACCAATGGAAGTTTTCTCTGCCTCGAAGGAGATCTGACCGTTGGATGGACTCCAAACCAATGATATATTTTACATATTTGTGTCATTAATCTACAAATTTTATTTGAAAGGATTTTGACCACTAGAAAGTATCACTCCACGGGAAACACTAAGAATGCGCAGAGCTGTATTTATTACGGGATTTAAATAACAACCTAGTTTTGGGTTTTTTCTTTTAACTCAACCAATTCCTACGAAAATACAATAAAAATTTTTATATTTCAAAGTTATATCCGTATTAAACTCTAACCCTAATTCATTGATTAATCTAAAAAGTAAAAGAAAACGAAGAAAAACTCATTGGTGCTATGCATTCTTTTTCTTCTTTCACCTCTTTCACCCTCTTCTTCTAAACAAAGTTTTCTCCCTTTTGTTTTTGTGTGTATAAGAAAAGTGGCTATGTATTTTAACCTAATCAAACAATTTTATAAGATTCTAATTTAGGGTTTCCTAATTTTGGTTAAATACACTCAAGTTCACACACAATTTCTACTTTCTTTAATCACTACAAATAAAAACAAGGTTTTATACAATATATAAATTTGTAATTAATTACTAAAATAGTACCTAAATATTATTTATATTTATGTAATTAGGCGGGTATTACATATCTTTCCTTATACCACACCACCAAAGGCATAGTAGAACAAGAACTCTTGCATAATAAATAGAAAATAAATTTAAGGAACTAAGGTACGCTACAGAACCCAATTTCAAGCATTACACATTTCTCAAGCCTTGTCGGACTTTAGCATTGGAGTATCATCGTCCGCCACAATGGTGGTCTTTGACTCACATGTGTTCCTTGTGTAGGTCAAGGTCAAGGAGAACGGAAACTGAACTATCACTTATTATTTTGTAATTTATTATTATTTTTTATATTGTGTTAAAAAAATTTTACTACAACACAATTGGCTTTTAATACCATTTGAGCATAGCGTTTTTTACGCTCATGCTATAAAAGCCCAAATTTTAATAGCATTATAAGAATAAAACGCTATCAAAAGTCGAAGCGGGAAAAACTAAAATTAACCCGCTCGATTCCCTCCCATTTCTACATTTGCTTCCCTCTCAGTCTCGCTCTCTTTCCCCCCTCATTCACAGCAGATCGAATGCTCTCCCCTGACCTCTCATCCTCTTTGCCCCCTCTCTTTCTCTCTTCTTCCTTGGCGCATTCTCTCCCTCTTCACAAATCTCTCTCAAAAGCTCCTCTCTTCTTCATCTTTCATGGCACCCCAAGCATGATTTCTTCAAGTAGAATAGTCTATTGTTCTCATCTCTTCCTCTCCCCATTTGCAAAGTTGAAAAGTTAGGGTTTCCTCTCCCCATTTGCAAAGTTGAAAAGTTAGGGTTTCATCTCCCAATCTCTTCCTCTCACCATTTGCCTGATTTGTTGTTGTTGTTGTTGCAGACATCGAGGATGAGATCTAATCCAGCATCCGTTCATTGCAGCTCGACTCAGCAGGTAAGAATTCGCTAAATCTCATCCTTTACCGTTCGTTCGTTCTCTATCACTACTGTATTCGATGATGTACTAAACGTAAGGTTTCGGTTGAGTTTGGTAGAAGAGAACAACGGTGTGGTTTCGAACATGGTTGTTCTCCTATTGATGTAAAGTCTTGGAACTTTACGCCTATTGAAATGCAACTCCAAACATGGTTAAACTCTCCTGCCCAAGATACAAGGCCAGTTATCCGGTGATTGATGGGATGTTGTAAACTTAGGACTAGATGATGTAGATTATTTTATAAATAGTACTACTTTTGATTTCCATCTGTTTGAAGAAATGCAGCAAAAATGGCTTCCTTCATAATAGCATCCAATCACTTCCTATTCTTCTCACATTCCACAGAAAACCATCAATCTCAGTTCTCCTCTTCTTCTTTAATGATTCATCCAAGAAGAAAACAATCCCTTCCTTTTGGTCTCGTTGCTCCTAAAGATACAGTTTCGTTTGGGTTTGAGAAGCTGAGTTTTGGGAGTTCAGTTCTTTTGTTTGACAGAAGTTCTTGTTCTGGTTTTTCTCAGAGGGGCCAGGGTTGGGAGGGTGAAGGGGATTCTGATTTAGAAGCGGAAATTTTGGAGTTCATGCAGAATTCTAAGAAACCCAACGTTTTCTCGAGCAAGAAGGATTTGATTGAAGGGGGAAGGATGGATTTAGTGGATAGAATTATGAAACAAGGTGGATGGCTTTCATTTGGGTGGGATTTGGATGTGGAACAGACCATTAAAGAAGATGGCGTTCAAGCTTTGGAGTTGAATTTAGGATTTCTAAAGGAACTTGACGACGGGTTTCTGAGTACTGATAGTAGAATCCATCAAGGGAGATTTGTTGGTGGTATAAATGGTTCTTTGGGGAATGTTGACTATGAAAGTTTTGGTGTTTCTTCTTCATTGCCTTCATCGTCGGGCAAGTAATGCTGCCTATAATACACATTTGATTATTTAAATCTTATTTATTTCAGTAATAGTTTTCTTAGAATGCTGAACTATTCATTTTCTTTCTTTCTTCCAGATGGAAGGAGAATGAAGATGAGGCAGGAATTGAAGATATCTTGAGACGGCTGGAGAAAGAACGAAATCAATCCTTTGGTGTTAGTTTGAGAGAGAAACGAAGTAGTGACGACCAAGATGAGTTACACTCTGAGTGTAAGTAGCTGCGTTTTGCTCTATAGTTCTTCAAGATTTTGAGAACTTCAGCGAGTGAAACATTATCATAATTGCATATGTAACTATTTCGATAATCTTTGAGTCCACTAAGGTTATAAAATTTGATCCATCCAGTCTGTCCCATTGATTCAGGCTGTCCCATTGATTCTCTTTCACTTTTATTCTTTTGATAATCATCTTATTACATTCAATAATTTCTTGAAACAAGTAGATATGTTTGGTGATTGGTCTTGTTCTTCCTAAGTTATTTTCCACTTTGAACATATGTTGGATCTGTATTCAATTAATGTCTGAGACATATTTGGGCTGGCATATACATCTAATTTTTATTTTAAATTAGGGGTTGAGATCTTTGTGTCAGTTTTCTTTTGTTATGTTTGAGGTTCTTTCCTCAAGTTGGGATTCTCTGACCCGGCGTGTTATATTGATTTCTCTCAAATACAATTCGTGAGAATGAAAGAAGCCAACCATCGATGTCAGAAAGCTTCAGTGTGGAATTTCTAGATGACTCTGGTGCAATGTCTTTGAAACCTAATACATGGAGGGCATTTAGCTATCAGCGGGCGACCTCAAAAAGGAAATTTGAAGGTATCCAATAATAGTTTTGGATGGCGTCTATGTTCTTTCGTATCTTTTGTTCTACTTTACTGTTTTTCATGATCACTATGAGTATCAACTGATGAAATTATAAAATATATTGCTACAGGTGATGAGATGGTAGCTAAGGCTGCAAGTGAAATTAGAAATGGGACTGACCTGAACTCTTGTGACCATGAGAAAGTTAACGATAAAGAGATAGAAAAAAATCAGATAAGCTCCCGCCTTCATCTCCTTGGGAAAGAGCTTTCTTCAGTTCTTTGTGGACTTAGGTCTCAGAAAAAGCTACTGTTAGAAAAGGTGCATAGTTTGATCCCTTATCTTACTATTAGATTGAGGATTATTGCATTTTATGCTGTAGTTTTATGTGAATAATGTTACTGCTGCATCTAATTAAGACCTATTGGAAGATAAAGTAGCTGGCTGCTACAATGTATATGTTTGTCCTTCCGCTTCAGTTCAATTTGCTGATCCCCCCCCCCCCCCCTCTAATTTTGTAGAGGTTTTTAAATGTAATAGATTTATTAGAGCATCTAGAATCATTCACAATCAAAGTTGTCTAATTTTTTTTTATTTTAATGTGTAAATAAATACAAGAAACAATCATTGAAGCACCTTAAAAGGGAAAACCACCCTTCTTTGGTGGGTTTTTTTTTTTTTTTTTTAAAAATTTTGAATGAAGATATGTGCTTATGTTGCTACAATGGGCTGTTTGCTTATTATTGTCAAAGTAAAACAAAAAGTTATCAAGGGATGAAAGAAATACTTGTTAGTGGAGAAGGATCAACTAACCTATGACTATGGAGTTCGAGTTGATGAACTTGTATCTGTACTGTAGGCTATGTATCATGTCAAGAGCGATAAGACTACCTATTTTGTGCAACCTGGTCCAACAGAGACAATTCTAGACATTAAGCAGAAGTTGCATTCTCTTATTGATCAACCAGTCAATGATCAACGTTATCCTGCATGCAAACTGGTGAGTTATATGGCACTGCATTCATTGTTTTTTTAAAGCCAGATGGTTGCAAAATTGCCTCTCTAAAAACTTTTGGATTCTGAGTTTGGCTGAGTTACTTTGCATTTTGCAATAACCGGCGACATCTAGTGGTGGTTGTATGTGATCTCCGGCAAGTAGTGGTTTGAAGAAGACCTCGGAACCATCCATGGACATGGAAAATAGCACAAGAAACAAGGCTGCATCGGACCTCATCAAGAACAATCTAAAGTAGTCAAGGTATAAAGTATAAACTACTTAAACCCACTTTTTTCTGCAACAAAATCCCATTTTCTATCATTTTCTAATATTTGAGTTTGGTGGGGTTGTTGTTGGTAGAGAGAAGGCAACATAAAGGGGCCAACATCAAGATGTGAACATGAAGGACCCAAGACACAAGTCCCCAAGGTATGTTGTACTTTGATTATTATCTCCATCGTGATCACTCATTTATGAGACAGATAGTGTTCAAACTTTGCAGATTTTGTTGTAGACATCATTTGACGTTGCATTTATGTTTTCGGCAGACATTGAGAAGGCTTGCTAAGCAGACTCAGAAAGAAGGTTCATTTGTAGACTAGTCGTCAATGATAAACCATTAATTGTTTGTTGTTGTACGACACTCTACTACTGTTTGTGATTCTCTAATCAACATTTATTGATTGAGTACTTTTTTAATTTTTTTTGTCTTTGTCAAGCTTATGTGCAGCAGCTTGAGTCAAGTAGGATCAAGCTCACTGAGCTTGAACAAGAGCTTCAAAGAGCTAGGGTTCAAGTGAGTCGCAAAACCTTCTTTTTTAATTGAAATTTCAGCTTTTGGAAATAGAATGATAAAAACATAAATCATAACTTGTCAGATTGGATGATAGGAAAATATTTTCCTTCAATCTTTGGAATCGCAGCATCTTTGGTGCATGAAAAGTGATTGATGGCATGGGAAATATATGCTGATCATATCAAACACTTTGTAACATCAAGCTTTTCTTCTTCTTTATGCATGAAAAGTATAAAATGTCTTCTAGCGTTCATAATGTATCATAATATCATTTTTACTGAAATTATAGTATAAGGCTGAATTAATATAATAGCTAGAGAAAATAGTATTCAAACAAATCAAATTTTGTTAAATTGCCATCTATTCTAAAAGCTTGAAGGCAAGATAAAGTGGTTTGTTGCCATGGACAATGTTGATTGGCTTTTCAGTCTACATGACGTACTTGGTCCAGACTCATGGGCAGGTGAGTGGAGTTTAGAACATGTATGTTTGAAGCACTAAAAATGAAGCCTTAACATAGGTGATACTAAAGGATTTAGTAAATGCTGATACTAAAATGAAAAAAATCTTAATATTGAATATCAAAGTTTGGAAATATTGTTGTTGGATTCATTATAAAGATGCATAAACTTATTTCAAGGGTCCAATGGTTTATGTGTGCTTCTTGAGGATTATAAGATCAAGTACTTATTAAAATACCAGTAACTACAATTTGCCGATTTGTTAAAACTCATACATTCTCGATCGCGTGAGTTTGGATTTTTTCTTTTATATTATGTCTATATCCAGTCACGTAGTATTGCAAAAGTTATTTCCTTTTTCTTTATTACTTACTAGTTCTATATTTTTTATACCAGGGGGTGTTACAGAGATGGATATTATCTACACAATCATGTTAGCATAATAAAACTGAAGACACATGGAAAATCTGACATTGGGTGCTTCAGAATATCATGGAAAATCCACTTTCCAGTATTGGGAAAAAACCAAAATGGCTGAAACAAATTCTAGTAGTTATTCAGAAACTGTGCATGCATGCATAGAGAATTGAGAAACAACCAAAAAGAAATTAAAACAGTGATAATATCTCTGCAACTAATGTGACTGAAGTTTTTCTTATGTTATTGATTCTCGCAGAGTATGGATTTGAAGTGTACTGCTTGTGTTCATGTAGGTATATGAGCTCCTGGATGCAGGGAAAACACTTTTCAAGGATTTGAGTAACAATTTTGAAGAGCGGCTTATAACGTAAGTCCAAATGTCGAAACAAAATGTAGTACACACTGGAAAAATAAATTGAACATATCCTGATTGATTTAACTGTGTACTTTGTTATTCACTTTTTCTTTCTGCAGAATACATAAGGAACAAATGGAGAGATTTCAAGAGGAGATCAGGGAGCTGCGATTGATTGATGCCTCAAATGAAGAGACCAATGTTGTTCTTCAAAATGCTAGGCAACTACTTCAAAATGCCCACATGATTGATACTTGAAGGTAAAAAAAAATGAACTATGAAGCTCAACTGCTCATGCATTGCTAATAACAAGAAAGAGATGAGAAGAAGACATAAAAATGTTTCACCACAGGCATAACTTCATGTTTAAATTGAGCCTACCAACACATATTACTGAAAACCTCATGCAGACTTTGTTTTTGGCGCGGGAACCTCTTCTTATCAGGTCTGGCTTTGAACTCTAATCTCTTCTGAACAGTATTCCGATCATTTGTAGTAGCACATCCCGCAATAACCAAACCTGGAATTATCACAATTCGTTGTATGTTTTCAGTATGAAGGAGCAGTAGCAGAGGATGGAAGAACACCCAGCATATGGGACACTTTCACTCATGCTGGTAAATCCGTTTTTGTTCTACTTTCTGAGTAAAGTTTTACTACGTAAATTGCTGACTGAAAATTTAGTTAATGTGATCAGGTTACATGCCTGACAAAAGCAATGGAGATGTGGCATGTGACGGATACCACAAGTATAAGGTGAGACTGACCCTTTTTTTTCTCTACTTTTTTGTTTCCCCTTCACGGTGGGTGTGTTTATGGTGCAGGTTGATGTTTGCAGATTGTAGGAGAGGCAAAAACTGGGGATCTTTGTGGAGAGATTGGAGTACTGTGTTACAGGCCACAACTGTTTACTGTCCACACCAAAAGATTGAGTCAATTACTCCGTTTGAACCGTACATCATTCTTGAACATAGTTCAGGCAAATGTCGGCGATGGGACCATAATTATGAACAATCTCCTCCAGGTAACATTTACATGAACTATCATCCATACACTATTGAAGAATTGTAAACTACATGGCATACCCTATTGAGGTGCAATGTAGCACATGGACGTGTTCTCTAAATGTACTTGAACTGGTGTATGGTGCAGCATAATAAGCATAATAGTTTTTAACCCCTGAATAGGTACATACTGTTTCTAACCATTTATCTTTGAAGTATAAAATATAAGACTTTGTCTTTTCACTTTGCTTATTGTTCATGTCAGTATAAACTGAACTCTTACTGGGTTACTAATGTAATCTTACATTCTTTATGCCAGATTGCAAATGTGTTTTACCACTGCTCTTTTACGATTTTAGATTCGCTAAATATGGAGTTCCTTTTCGGGCTCGATATGCTTCGTAAACATCAGGTAAGTAACATGATAGATTACAACTTTTATTTCTTGGCATATTCGGTATCTAACTAAATGTCTATGTTCAGTGTAGTATAGATTTAAAAGAGAACATCCTCAGAGTTGGTGGAGGAGAAGTTTCAGTTCCCTTTTTGCAAGGTTAATCCTGTGATCTTCATGTTCTAATTTGCGTTTGTTATATTTTTTTGGTAGTTTGTTTTAACTCTCTCTAAATGATTGAAAACCTGCATACAAAAAAGGACATTAGGCATCTCAAGAAAGACTCAACATCAGCTTCAGTAAGTGAATTTTTGTAACTGAGTAGTCTATATGTAAGGTTTCTGCATAGATGTAATTATTCATATGCATGCAAGAAACTTTATGCCATTTTTATTCTATGCTATACTGGATGTTTATAAATTCCTCCATCTCTAATTAATTTTTCCAGTCAGCGCTTAAAGTCTCCTTAATCCCATTTTTCTAAATTGTACTTTAACCTTGGCATTTTCACTTGTACTTTTTAGGAAACTTCTATAACAAAAGAAGCAACTGTTAGCATGCCTGCTCGAGCCCAGCCTTCTGGTAAGTGATGGAAATTCATCGTACCTGGCTTTCTTGTTTTCTTTTTATATGTAGAGGCTTAAGGATTAAGACATATGTTGACTGTATTTGGACAAAGTTTCATGCCATTAGCCCATAGTGACAGTAAGAACTCAAATGTAAAAGGGAAGTTACCTGGATAATAATTTTACTGAAATTCTGAAGATGTATATTGCGTTTAGTAATTCTGAAACTAGCAAAATACATTTTCCAGTGGTGTTACCATTCAAACATCACAAATTCTTATTGTGAACATCACGTAATTAATCATACGTGTTTCTTGTTTTAATTTCTATTCTAATCCTGAAGGAACTTTTGTTACAGGAATTGCGCAAGGTCAAGTAGCACAGGTAAACTGCTGGCATTTGTTTATTTTCGATTTCTTTTTTTTTCTGACATTACATAACTTTTATGTTTGGTATTTTCTCGGGAAAAAAAGAGGTTTGTTCAAATTGCTGATGATGTTTATAATTCTAGAGATCCAACTTCGAAGCGAAAGTGTCGAAACTCCGCGAGCTTGGTTTTGGGAGGGATGCAGTAGTTCAAGCACTAAAACTATTCAATGGCAATGAGGAACAGGCTGATGGGTACCTATTTAGGGCTTAGAAATAGTATGTACATTCTTTATCTAGAATGTGTTTTTTTCCTCTTCTTCTTACTTTTTTTTTTGTTTAGCATAATAAGCTATAACATGCTCCATTCCCTGTGAAGTATAATAAGCTATACAGAATGTGTTAATCCTGTGAAGCATGTTTGGTGTTCATGCAGGTTTTTTTGGCCAAAGCTAATTCAGAATTGCAACCTGTAAATTATTTTATACTTCCCTATACTAGGAAAAGCAACACACACACCCTTTTTCAGAATAAGGGTGCTTATTGCCCTATTTAGGGGTATACTAGATTAAAAATGTTCCTATGGAACTTCAGGAGCTGTTCAATGCCTTAGGCTTTGGTATAGTCTGCCAATCTCTTGGCTGTTGTGAGCTTCAACTACATTTTCCTTTTCAGTCTGTTCCGCAGTTTTGCTCAGTTAGGCTCCTATGAAGTACGTACAATTTACTTTTTCTTTGAGAATAGCGTCAGTGGTACTATGGCTAGCACTCTCTTGGGGTTTGTTTATTATAAATTTATAATGAGTATCTTACTTTAGTCAATTAAACTTTCATTATGAGCGCAATCTCAATCTAAAACGTCCTTCATGATTGAAGCCCCATCTTATTCATGTTTTTAATGATTTATAGGGAACAACTGATGTTGTAAGACAATATTTATGGCTCTTTGAAAAGCACAATGTGATGGAGTTTTTGGTTCTTGCTGGAGATCATCTATACCGTATGGACTATGAAAGTTTGATATTACTGTGGTCAGTATTCCCAAATTCCTTGTTTGTGTCTTAGCATATCATATAGGACAAAAGGTGCCAAATGCTCCTAAGCTGCAAAGGTGTTACAAGTTTCGAACAAGGTGAAGGAACCTTTCTGATATTACTGTGGCTGCTGCTCAGAGATTGATCAGAGGTTGCTGTAATTTGCTGATCAGAGGTTGTAAATGTTGCTGCTGTAATGAATTGTTTGAAAGCAATTGCTGGAATTTGCTGATCAGAGGTTGTGAATGATCTGAATTGATGCACGTGCTGTAATGAATTGTAAATGTTGTTGTTTCTGCTGTAATGAATTGATGCACGTGCTGTAATGAATTGTAAATGTTGCTGCTGTAATGAATTGCTTGAAAGCAATTGCTGGAATTTGCTGATCAGAGGTTGTAAATGTTGTTTTTAAATATAATAAAAAGTCATATTAAATTTTACTTACCTGATGCAAGAATTGATGCACGTGCTGAATTATACTTACCTATAAGATGTAATAAAAAGTCATTTGATAGCAAAAAAAAAAAAAAAAATTGCTATGTATAAAAGGCTATAAAAGATAATAGAAACGCTATAAAAGGCTACTTACTATAGCGTTTTTAAAACGCTATAATAGACCCAGGGTCTATTATAGCTCCGGCAGACATAGCGTTTTCTAAAACGCTATGGTATCCTACCATAGCGTTTTTGAAACGCTATTAATGGGCTTTTTTCTTGTAGTGTTTGTTTTGTTTGTAGTGGTTAAAGATAGTAGAAAGTGTATGTGTGTATACGAGTATGTCTAGCCAAAATTAGGAAACCCTAAATTAGAACGAGTTTTACTTAGGGTAAATTACCTAGCAACATTATGTTATACACACTTAAACAAATGGAGGAAATTCTACGTAAAAAAAAATAGGAGAAAGGGGTGAAAAGAAGATATAATCTTCGTTCAACTTTTGGGTCTTACAGAAAAGGTGTGTGAAACTCTATTAATCTTCGATTTCTATCTATTTTAGGTTTTTTTTTGTATTGGTTATACAAATATGTGATATCAAGCTTGTTAAATAATAGGTTTACACATAAACCGATAGATAAAATAATAATAATTATTAAATAGGCTTTAACTCAAGAAAATCACCCTCGTTAGTTCAAGAAGCTCTTGAGAAAATGTCGGTTGGGCGACACGTGTAGTTATAGCTCACTGATTACCCACTATACAAAAATTAGATACTAAAGTAGTTATAAGGACTAGGAAATCATGTTTTCTTCCAATTTTGTATTTTAGATCTTGGGTAAAAGCATCAAAGGTACTGGCGAATTCACGCCCGATTATTTTTTTCTTGGCCTTTGGATCTGTTACACCTTTCAGCTCACTAAGAAATTGCTATGGCACATCAATACAATGAAATAGTAGATGTAGGTCCCTTTCAAAGGTGTCCATGATGCACTTCTGCTCTTTGTACCTAAAACCCAAGACTCGGATGAGTATTTCAACAAAATAGAAATAAACCAATAAAGGGTAGGAAATCTCTAAAGATTCATAAGCATTAAAACTTTTGAAATTATCTATAGCATGATCTTGACCACCACACTACAGTTAAATACTAAAGTGTTGTCCTAGGTGTCATTCAGGTTAAGGAAACCATTTAAAGTTGGAAGAATATGACATTGCATGGTTCTCAGTAAAGAGTGGTATTGGTGGTTGGTGATTGTATATCATTTAGAATGTCCAATAAGTAAGATCTTGAACTACAACATTTGTACATATTCATTATTAATTTTTTTTTTACAATTTATTTCTTTCACATTGATGTTACTCTTTGTCTTCAAATGTAAATAACCGCATTTGTTTTAGCAATACTTATATGAAACGATAGATACATATGATTGTAAAACCAATTAATATCTGTTATACAAAAGATTTTTGTAAATTGAGTTTTCTATGAACTAACATTAGGTGATACACAATTTGTGTTTTAGTTTCGTTTTCGATTTGTGAAGTCTTCTTTTCCTTAAGTTGGGTTATCGCATATACTTTTTTCTTGCATAAACTATAGGTTGAAATAAGGTTAGTAATGCTCTTTTCCACAACATCAAAAAAATGAAATTTTTTTTTTTGAAAAGTGGATGGAATAGAAAATACGATTTTTAATATACCGATTTGCTTATATATTGGGTATATGATTTTAATATACATACTTGCTTGTATATTGGGTACTCTGTTCCAAGTGAGTTTGAATGCAGATGTCATGATTAAATACTTGTCATAGATCGAACTTCAATCGTGATGGCATGCCCCTCGAAGTGGCACCCCACTTGGCACATGCGCGTTCTGAGTGGCTTCAAAGGCAAGGGCGGCACAATTTGATGTGTGTTCGGCAATGAAAGAGTCTGATTGTGGAAAGAAGCGAAAAATAGGGCAATAACGAAAATATTGATCTTACCATAACATGAAAATATGTACTAATTACTTTGTTAGTATGTATGTATGATTGCCTTGAAGGAAGAAACTAAATGATTATTTGAACCACTACACCAAATTGGCACTTTTGTAACAACTCTCAAAATAGTATCACTTTTGAGATGTTACAATCCACCAAACAATTTCAAGTCAAAACTAAATTTAGTCAAAATAAAAAAGTAAAAAAAAAATGATACAATAAGTTGGATCACCATGAATAGTATCACTTTTATAACCATACTCTTCATGGTGATACAATTGTTGTATCATTTTGTTTGTGAAAATGTGTAAAATTGTTAGGTGGATTGTTACACTTCAAAAATGATATTGTTTTGGGGGTTGTTACAAAAATGCCAATTTGGTGTAGTGAACATTGGATGAGAAATATCAATTTTCCTTAAGCTAAAATGTTTATTTGTTGTACTTAATAATCGTGTTTGTGATTATAATGTGGATTTTGTTGAAAGTAAGTTTGCTCACACCATTATTGAAATATTGACCCAAAATTTGTATTTGCTCTACAAATTTGGGTGCATTCATAATGAGTGCCACCTAAGAGACTCATAATGGTTAGTTTGAGCATGGAGGCAAGCGGTTATAGCTTCTTGGCTTTAGTTGTGGTCTGGACAATTTTCGTTAGTTTTTTGTTTTGTTTATTGGTAATGTAATAAGATGTAGGACTTAGTTATTACGTTCTGCATTTGAAGTTGAAGATTGTGGGTTGACTGATGTATTACACTTAGACATGTTTGACTTAGAATTTATTTTGATGGATTATGATGTGGTGATGATGAACTTAGATATGAGAGGAAGACTTTGGAAGTTAGTTTGATTTATGTATTAGTTTATTCATGTTTTTCATATCGCACATGGTTTTTGGATAATCCACTAATGTGGATTGTTTAAAAATTGGGTGTCACATCTATGTAAGCAAATCAATTGTTTGCACCGTTTGCATGCAACCCCTTTTCTATCCTCCTATCTATAAACAAATCAACCAAAGACCCTCTTTTCCCTTCATCCTCTTTGTAAACACATTAAAATCGACCAAGTACAATCGATTTCAAATGTCAAAATCAATAACACCTTATACGATATTTGTTATTAATATAAGTTGTAAATACATTAAATTGAGAACGTACTATTGATTCCAAAATAAAAAATTGCTTGTACCTAGTCAATTTCCGGTACTTTTCATTCAACTTAACAACATAAGTTAGTAAACACATGAAATCAACTAAGTACAACCGATTTGAAATTTCAAAGTCAATAAAACTTCTCCAATTTTGTTGTTTTGTAGAAATTAATCAGACTCGATAAGTACCGTCAACTTTAAATTTCAAATTCGATATGTGTTTGTCTATTGTATGTGACCTAAGTGAGAAATCAACTATAATCGACAAGAGCTAGTCAATTTTAAAGTTAAAAGTTGATATGTATATGTCAATTTTTTAACAATTCAGGTTCTTATTCTCTCTCAATCGACCACCTTCACCATTTCTTATTCTCTGTCAATCGACCACCTTCACCATTTCTTATTCTCTGTCAATCGACCACAACCACTACCACCCCACCCTCACCCTCCCCACAACCACTATTCATCATCCTATGTTAATCAAAGAAGAATTAGAAGCATAGATAGATAGAGATATAGTTTGGTGTCGGTGATAGAATAAAAGAAGGGGAGTTGGTTTATGGAAAGGGAGTGCAGAGACAATATGAGAGGATGATAATGGTAATTTTACATATAAGAGGTTGAACATAAAGTTGTGGTTATGGTGGATTGACAAGGAATAAAGGGGAGGGTGAAAGGAATTGTGGTTTCTCCCTATATACACTAACTCGGCTGGGTGTCAAAGGGAGTTTTGCAAAAAACAAAAAAAAAACCTTAACTAGAGTGAGAGGAGGAATTTGATAGAGTGAGCATAACAATTCCCGCACAGGGTGAACATAACAATCCCCGCACATAATTAGTTTGACAATTTAGAAAAGGTAGTTGTTTTTTTACACCACCACCCCAATTTATTTATTTTATTTATACTTTGTGACACCACTAATAAAAAGGACTCAAACAATATTTTTTTCCTATCCTTTTATTTTTCCTTTGCGATCTCTTCTCTTGCGATGGAACTCCTCCAACAACCACATCATCCTCTTCCAACATCTCTCCTTCCTGCGACCACCTCCTCTCCTCCAACAACCACTTACTGCTCCTCTAACAACCATCCCTATCATCTTCCCCCTCCAACGGTCCTCATCCCCTCCAACAATCCTCATTCGCCACCTCTCCCTCGTTGTCGTTACCTCGCTTCCATCTCATTTTTTTTTTTTTCTGTTATGATCGACCCATGTCATTTCTTTTGAAAATATTGAAATACTAACGATGTAAAATGCATTAGATGTTTTTAATAATATAAAATTTTAAAAATATATGTATATTTTAATTTTTAGCGTTTGTATTTATCATTGGTTTTATTGGAAATATCTAAAAAATGTTTTCCAACTATACCAAGTTTACCAAAATTCGACAACCAAGTAAAGTTATGACAATTTTAATTTTGAAAAAAAAACACAAAATTCTCTCTCCGCCACATGTACATTGCACAAACTTTTTTTCATTATTTTCTTTTCCCTTCTACGTTTTATATTTACAAATATGTTGTTATAGAAAATGAATTTCAACCCTCAACATTTTTTCCCAACTTTCAATCCTAGCTATTCTTTATCTCCAATTCCTTATGATTGTGAAACACTTAGCTGATTTGTAAGACAAACTAGGGTATTCCCCATGCCATTAGCACTCCACATACATTTTTTTTTGTTAAATATCATGTACTGAACACCCGCCACCACCATCCCATTTTCGCCCTAAATCATTTTTGAAGTGCAAACCTATCATAAGGTAAAATATATATACTATAAACTTTAGAGTTAGATACAGTAAAAATTTTAATAGTGAAACATCTAGCAAATTTGTAAGATAGATCATTCAAACAACATAGTTTTCTCCTCCTTTTTCTAAGAACATTGCTTAATCCTTCCTTAAAGGCATATCTTCTCAAAAGAAAAAGTTCATGTCGATTAATTTACACATATGAAAGGAAAGAAAAGAAAATTTTCATATTTATGATTTTTTCACAAATTTTAATTATTTCTTTAGTATTTATAAGTCATTCCAGTGCTATTTTCAATCAAAAAAAATACAATGCAATTTGAGAAACAACAACCTTATTGATAAATAATGAATGCCACAAGTACATAATTCGATCAAATTCTCATATCTCAATCCACCATAACCAAAATATATTCTATTAGCAAGTGTTTCTTACGAGTCATTATAACACCTGACACCGACCAAATCATAACAAGAAGTTAAAACAATTAAACTTTAGGCCTAAAAAATTAAAATTAAGTTATATTTATTAAAGAAATTAACTGGGCAATTACATAACTCAAGTTACTGATTTTAAGAGAAGCATCTACACCACTTATTCCACTAAAAGGGAAAACCTCAATCTCTTTTAACGCGCATATCCAGGAAGTTTGCAGAAACAATTGATTTGATCATCATAGGGAGACCCCTCAAGATGCAATATCAGATTAATTGTGGGTTGTGGCCTACTAAGCTCAACTCATCCACCTAAATTTGCTCTTATACCTAACCCACTAATACACCCAACCTCAACCATAATATCACCTAAAACACACTCTTTGTGAACTAGACAAATAACTCTTGGGGGGAGAGGGCTCATTTTTTCCAGAAAATTGTTCCCAAACATGGAGGAGAAAATAACTTCTTGACTATGTGATTGTAATTTAAGGTGGGAGTCAAGAACATTTTCCTGATTTGTCAATTATGTTTTTCTTAACTCTTGACTAAACAATCTAAAGAAGCACGGTTTGACTCCTTGACAACAAAACTTTTTGTGGGGTTTATGAAACAAAAGAACTTAAAACCTAGAATCATGATTAGGTATAAATTGACATATAAATATTTTAAATTAGTAGATCCAATTGAAGCCTACCAAAACCGATCTAAAAGGGGGGAAATGCGGATTTATTATCGTTTCCCTTTACATTCTCTTGAAAATCCATTTTCTACTCCCATATTTGTAGATGGTAGCCTTAAGTTATAAGTAACTTGAATTCTCATAGGGTTGAGAAAGAAGGAAGTTTTAGCCTTGAGTATCGATTCAAACCGCCTCAAAAAACTTATAAGCACTTACTCACCTGCTATGACATTAACTTTTTCTAAGAATAAAAGTAATCAGTTTAATAAACTATCAATAAACAAATTAGTTATCAATAATGTTTATGGTCGTTCCGCTTCTCTTTTAAAGATAATTTTTTCCAGAAGAAAACAATTACACTGGAAATTGAAATCGTGAGAATGTCATCGGCCGTGCTTAAAGCTTTTTCCATCTGCCAAGTTCTATATTCATTGAAGCTAGGGTTGGGCATTTTAGACCAAAAATCGGGACCAAACGGGAACCAGACCGATCGGGCCGGTCTTTTTAACAGTGATGGTGTCAATTCATGTTCTCCTTGACCTTGACCTGCACAAGGAACACACGTGAGCCAGAAACCTCGATTGTGGCAGCCGATGACACTTTGATGCTTAAGTCAGACATGGCTTGAGTAATGTGTAATGTTGTAAATTGGGTTTTGTAGTGTACCTTTGTTCCTCAACCTTGTACCCTATTTATCATGCGAGATTCCTTTTTCGACTATTCATTCGGTGTCATAGTTTAGGGAAAGATATTCGTTTGAGATCCTTTCCTTGTTGAGAGTTTCTATACATGACTTGTACTCCGATATCTGTTGGGGATTCTTCCCTTGTGGAGTGTTGTCCATGTAGGAGAGTTTCCATGCATGACTTATACTATGGTATTTGTTTCCTATAGTAGCAGTCAATGTGTTGTTGGCCTGTTTGTCTTAGGTTAAACCCCTAGATACTTGCCTTATTAGAGTCTTAAGGGTACTGGGCTTGACCATATGAATTATGGGCTTAATAAGGCACCACTGATTGGGTCCAACCTTCTAGAACCTACCTTAGTGGGCTTCATATTATCTGGCTTTGCTAGATTGGGCTCTCATCTCGACCCGCTTTTACTCCGTTGACGAGATCTTCATTACACGTGTAGGGTGCAGATTACTAGACGGTTTGGTGTATCATCAGCTACTCCCCTCGAGTTAGTTGGCTAGCTCATTGGTCCACTAAGTCATGCCACGAGGGAACTGGGTGGTCGTGATGATTGAGTCTTAATCATTTCCTTCACACATCATTAATTGGGTACGCAACTACTCAGAAAAGGCGGGAAATCCTTGTTTATATAGGTCCTCTTCTCTGCAGAGTTTAGTTTCTTTACTTCTGCGATTTCTCAGAGCTTTGTTGTTTCACTTCTGCATTTTTGCCTTGGCTCAACATCTATTTTCGCCAGTGTAAACGAAAGTTCGTACGTTCTTCCATGGCGGGCCAGAATCAACTTCTCGATGAACTGTTTGGTAAAGCTCGTGAGTTTTTCAATCACTACAAGAAAAGTGATCATTGATAGCTAATGTTTATAGCGTTTTTGTGAAAAGCGCTATAATTGATTGAATTCACGAACAATTACAAATAATGAAACCGCTATATTGACCAAAAGCTCGCGCGGGAAGTGAAAAAGAAATGCGCGCTCCACAATTGCTTCACAGAGCGCAAATTTTAATAGCTATTAGCTACAACAGAGTAGGCGGGAAATAAAAAAAGCGACCTCGCTCGATTCCACTTCAACATCTACGTCTTTCTCCCTCTCAGTCTCGCTCTCCTCCCCTGTCAATCGCATCAGATCGGAGAGGCGTTTTTCTTCTCCAAAGGTGCGCCGCTCTACAAGCTAGAGTGAGGGAGAGAGAAATCTAGGGAGAGTGAGAGAAATCGAGCGAGAGTGAAAGAGTGAGGGAGAGAGAAATCGAGCGAGAGTGAGAGAGATCCAGGGAGAGTGGGAGTGGGAGTGAGAGAGATCCAGGGAGAGGGACGCCGCTCTTCTTCAAACCAAAGGCACGCCGCTTTTCTTCAAACCAAAGCCACGCCGCTCAAGCGAGAGTGAGAGAGATCCAGGGAGAGGGAAAGAGTGAGGGAGAGAGAAATCGAGAGATCGAGAAATAGAGATCTAGGTGCAGAAGCTCGTCCTCAACATCTCCGTCGGCAAGAGCAGAGATCGTCTCACCAAGGCCTCCAAGGTATGTATACTAAGTCTATCTCTCTCTTACCCCCTAAACCCCATTGCACATCTTTTCCTCCTAAACCCCCATCGTTTTTCACTGATTTTTATTTGTAGGTGTTGGAGTTGTTGAGTGGACAAACCCCAGTTTTCTCCTAAGGTATGTATCTAACAAACAAAAAGGGTTTCTCTCTTTTATGTTTTTTGTTCATTTTGATTTTACATTGATTTGGTTGATGGGGTTTTTGACCCTTTGATTTTTTTTTTTTGTGTTAACAATTTTTTTTCAGAATTGGGTGTAATGAGAAGATTTATTGCTATGTCACCGTCGAGGTGACAAGGGGATGCAACTTCTTGAGAGTGGATTGAAGGTGAAGGAGTACGACCTGTTGAGGAGGAACTTCAGTAAGACTGGATGCTTTGGTTTCGGTATCCAAGCGCACATCGATCTTGGCAAGTAATTTATTATGCCTTTTATTTTTATTTTTTATTCATTCAATTATTCAATACTATCTTCTATGGTGATTGTTTTACAAAACCCCATTCAATTATTTAATATTGTCTTCTATGGGGATTGTTTTATAAAACCCCCCCGTTTATATTCAGAGCCAATTTAAATGAACAAATTTTGAAACATTGTCCTCCCTAGTTGTTACAATCTGAAGAGAGTTGTGACAATCAAGTCATTATTAGTGATGTCTTAAGAGAGTTGTCACAAATTGATGGTTTTTAGAAATGATTCTGATTACATATAGGTAATCATGGGCAATCTAGCTAACTTTTGATGATATTATAAGGTTATGTTTGACTTGCATGACAGGGTTCTAGAATAACAATTATATGCATTTGGTATTCATCTTAATGATTGAGTGTATTAGTTGAATTTGTTTCATCTTGGTTTTGCGAGTGGACTGGCATAAGAAGCTGACCAAGTACCATACTTCAAAGTTTTTTTTTAATTGATATCCGGTTGGAAAGATTGAGAACCAAGTTTCCCCTTGAAATCTTTCACGATGGTTGGTTTGCTAATATGTTTCTTATTTGTCTTTGGTTACTTGTTTTTTATTCAAAACATTTAACATGTTTGGATGCTCATGTTCAACATTTGGATGCTCATGTTCAACATTTGATGTTTCAACTAAACTAAATATCTGATTAACATTGTGAATATTTATATGCAAAAGATGTTATTTACAACGTTTATGATTTGCACATGCATTTTATGTTCGTCAATTTGGATAGCAGAGCTTGTCAATTGTTTGTCTGATTTGTGGTTTCTCTGCAAGGGTTTGTTTTCTGGAATGCGTTGGGTTTGCAATCAATGCAATAATTTTCAGCTATGTGACAAGTAAGAATCTGGTCCGGTATCACGATGCTTGTGCCGATGCAAATAACGTCTATGTAATCATGGAGTATGTTATTTCTTGTTTCTAAATGATATCCTGTAGGCTTAATTTTTTCTTTTCCTTTTGAAAAGTAGTCACTTATTATGACCACAATCGAATAGTTAATTTGTTATATGTATATTTGGTATGTTTTTCCACTGTTTTACTGTTGATAAAGTTGGTTGGTGCGTATGTGAAATAGTGCATTTACTTTAGTCGATAATCTGCTTTAGACGGATCTTTTTGAAACCAGCATCAATGTTGATAATTCAAGTACATGAAACTGATTTTCCCAATGTGTTAGTTCTGTTTCCTTATTTGCGAACACTTCGAATAAGATATTGTTATTTAGTGACTCTAGTTCTCAGTGAGCTATCTTGGAATATGCTCTTATTTCAAAGCTATTTATTAGCATTTTTAAAAGTTGGAACTTATGTCACAACAACATGATCACATATGGTAGGCATATCCACTAAAAACGCACCAAAACGAGACCCCATTCATACATTACAACCTGTTTTATATTACTATCTCGAGTTAATATATTCATAATGAGTGAAGAATTAGAACCTTAGAAAAAAATGTGAAAAAATTGATTGCCTAAGCATGGAGCCTTTACATGGTTCTAAACTTAGAGTTGAACTTTTCCCTTTTTCAGATTGTGTGAAGGTGGAGAACTGCTTGACAGAATTTTATCCAGGTAACCATCATTTTATTTTATGATTCTTAAATCAAAGGCGTTCTAAATGTCAACTTAAAAAAAGTTTGGTTTTTTGTAAAGTCATCACGGTGTTTTTTTTTTCTTCTTGCAGAGGTGGTATATACACAGAAGAAGATGCAAAGGTTATTGTTTTACAAATCCTAAGCGTAGTTGCATTTTCCCATCTTCAAGGGGTTGTGCATCGTGATTTAAAACCAGAGGTCTGCATGAACTTAGCTCTGTTCACTTTTCCTAAATTTTTACGGCTCGTAAAGTTTTTATTTCTTTTGAAAAATTTGATTTTCCACGTACTATCATTTTTTGTCATTAGTAATGCTGCTAAAAAAAACTGTAAAGTGGCTGTCTGACAACCTTTTGAGACAGGCACCTCATTATAATGTAGCACATGTCCGGCATTTTAAGCACGGAAAATATGAAGGAGGAGGGAGTCTGGAGTCAAAATATGAAGTATGTTTTTGATTTATTGGTTGTTTTCATTAATTTTTCTAAATCTGATTAATGTTTGTGCGTTTTGGCTCTGTTCATTTGAGTTGCCATTTTTTCATTGTCTTTGGTTCACGAAGGTTGCTCTAAAGAAGCTATTGTCTTGCCCAGCTGAACTAGGAATGTCTAGGGAGTAAATTAAAAGACATGAACATGCTCATAAGAATTGGAAATTATTGTCTGATACATGGCTATTGTCTTTTGCGCGTAAACTGGAGGCAATCGACAATAAAAGTTTCAGAAAGTGCTAATTTTCTCTCTTGGAAAGGTGTTTCTATTTTTATTTTTGCTTCTGATTAGATAGTAAAGTTCAATTTGGCTTGACACGAGTATATATAAAAAAAATAAAATTTGTTAGCATTGAAGTGGTGCTATCCAAAAAAAGAAAAAAAATGATATACATCAACTAAAAAAAAGAAGCCTTGCTATTAAAATCATAATCACAATTTTGTAGAAGTTCTTCATTCATGCAACAATCTCTATTGGCATAAGAATGATACAGCATGTAATAACATTGCTATAGTTGGGTGGTCATGCATGTTGTGACCCTGTTTATTATTAATGATTGATTATGGTTTTATGTTATACAAAACATGGTTGGATTTCACTGATTCTGGTTTTATGTTATGTAAAACAGGAATGGAATACTGCAGAGGAGGTAATTTTGCTGGCCCAGTTTCTGGCCCCGTCACTACTTGCATGCTCATCAATTGATTCTTCAGCATCCAACCAAGAATGAGGTAATATTTTCTTTAGTGTTATTTTTTAGTCCAAGTTTTAAATACTTAGTTGTATTTGTAAGCTTTGCTAGCCATACAACTTGATCAACACTAGTCCTGAGAACCCAGGCACTCATACTAGACTGTATGACATCATGATGTGCACAAATATATGTCTAAGCTAAAAGTATCCGTTATTCCTGCATTACAGTCCTTGATTAATCAACTATCAATCCCTAAGATGATGCATCCTCACTGTGAGAAACTGAGCCTAAGAGTACTAAGAACCCATGGTCAAAGCGCACATGTCAGATGACAATTAGAACTAGAACATAAGCAGTTCTCAACAATCAAGCATGGAAGGCAAAATATATTGCCTTGATTTCGAAACTGTGGTTGTAGCTTAAATGTACTTGCTTAATTTTTATGCGGCCTTGGGATTTTTCCATTTCAGAAAGTTTGTTATGCAGGTCAGTCAAGGACAGATAACATGTAATTTTTATAGATATCATCTCGTTGATAATACATTGAGATTAGTCTTGAATTTTCAAATAGACAATCTCAAAGTACATGTGAATTAGCTACCCTATTATCATGAATGGATTGAGTTGCAAGCTTTAGCATAAAAGAAGTTAAGGTTAGTCTAGACACCACCAACATTTGGTAAGATGGGGATGCAAAATCCAGAATGCTGAAATCTGTGAATGCTTTACCATATCTAGAAATTACTTTATAACAGTTAAATCAATGTTCATGGGTCACTGGGTTTGAGAGTCTTCCATGGGTACGAAATAGGCACTTGGCGCTTCGTACTCTCAGAGACTAGCTTCGCCTAATCTTGTTTTTGCCTATATTTTTCATACACTCTAATTCTGATTCTGAATTGATGAGAAATGATGTAGGACTAATGATTTTGATGGTCAGAACTGCCAACTTGTCATGTAAAATGCCTGGTCTTCACAACCTTTACTATGTTAATGCAAGATTTATTATTGATTCTTGGATTGACAGCTTTCTCATCTTGGGTCTCTTAATGCAACAGGTGCAGCTGAATTTCAGAATACGAGCCATTCTATATAATACAACAGATTCTTATTTTAAGTGTTCCCTTGCTCATGGAGCATGTGGTTTAAAGCTATATCTTACGAAAAAGAGTGCTGCTGTCATAACTGCTCCTGGTCCACCTGAGGTAAGTCCTGTCCCCTTTTCTTTTCTTCTCTTGTGGATGAATAATCCTAGATGCCCTGGTCTGGTTGAATAACAGGTTGACAACCTCTATCTTCTCATGTATCTCGGCCAGTGCTGCATCATAATATATACAACTTATCAAAAAGAATTCACCGCTGTGATGTAAAACACATTGCATATCTTGCTTGTATATACACCCTGTAGGCTATAAGATTGCACACATTCCATCTTTCTTTCTTTTTAGGCTGGAACTGGCATTGCTGAACTTATCGCCCTTGAGATGTCAAAATAGGTATTGCCATACAACCATGTCTTTATCTGGATATCTTAATCCGAGCAAATTAATGTAGAAAATTAGTATTAATGCCATGAAAGACATGAAAGATGTGTTTTACTCCTGAACTAACCTGAAGGTAAATCACTCTAGATCTATGGGCTGTTTCTTCATTTTTTTAGAAGGTAATCATGGGTATTTGATATTGTTGAAGATCTTTCAATTTTAGTGTCTGGGTATTGCTTCATTTGTTATTTGAGCTGGAAATTTTGAATAAAGATTGAATTTTTATGATGGGTTTAGTTTGAATGAGAGCTTATGCGTGTTATTTGCTGTAGATCTGTTAATGGGTTTTTCACTGCCCCCTTTGAATTGTTTGATATGCAGTCAATAGGTGGGTGCAATTTCATTTCATTCCCTTGTGTTTCTGTTTTTTTTTTCCTGAAAGGAGTCACAGTTGTAGTTATTTAGTTGAGTTATATGTGAAAGTGGCTGATTTGATCTGATCTGGATTTGCAATGTTGTGGGTTGTTGTTACAGATCGAATTGTCGAATTGTTTTATTCATATTCTTAGCATATGAATTTCTTTGTACAGGAGGACTTTGACCCTGCAATGGAATTGTTGGCGGTACTGCAAGATATGGAATTGGAGATTCAGAGCTCAAGAAACACAGTTGAAAGTATTTCTTCAGTTACTGCAGAACTATTTCAGTGCTTTGCTGAGGTATCATATATGCTTCTGGTGAATTCCGAAGGTTCTTCTGAAAATAATTCTTGAACATTATTATAATATTTTACAAGGATCCTTTTAGTTTCAGCCATCATGTTTCTCTCCCCTGCACTCACCAATGCAGGATCTTATGAATTTATTGCATGAGGTTTGAAATCCTTATATTTTATCATTAATTATGTAATGCCATAATAAGGATAGTTTTCTAGAGCTAAAAGCCCTCAAAATGGTAGACATTTTGAATTCTGAAATTGTACCCAAAACATTATCAAAATACCAGAAACAAAAAGGGAGGAAAGAAAAAACCCAAAAATAATTTCCAAATGTGAACTTGTAGGAGGCATTGTAACTGTTGTTACACCAAATGAGAAAGCTCAGAAATTGGTGACGAGTGACGATTCGATAATAGAAAGCTTATTCAGCCAATTGGTGATACTTAGCTAGACTTCGATAATGACAGAGAAAGAATAGAGAAAAAAGTATATTGACTTTTCAAATTAATTGACATTTATGAGTGCTTCATTTATTTTGCTTTTTCTTTGCACAGGTTTTCAAGTTTTTCTGTAATGACATCACCCATTATGGATTGCTGAGAATGTTGAAGGTCGTGAAGGAATATCTTAAACCCCCTCGCCACCAAGCTATGGGTAGTGAAGAAGATGATGATGACGATGATGAAGAAGTACTTGAGATTGATGAAACTGAAGAAATGGATGAACTGGAGCTAAAAATCAGACAGGGGGCGAAACAGCTAATTCCCAGCTTGTTCTTTTCAAACTTCGCGTTCTTACATTGTTGGAAACATACCTCCATAAAAATCCAGGCAAGTACTTTGTTTTGACTTATTGGTAAATCGATTGCTAGCATGCAGATTTTATTATCTATTTTCGGTCATGGTTTAAAATTCCTAATAACAATCTTGGCTTTGGTGATTGGACATTGACTAGTTGAGACTAATCTAGTCAACAAGGTCCAATCTTGAAAAGTTCAATTGAACAAGATTAGATGTATACCTTTGGACTGATTAGATAATTGAATCTGATGCTGAGTTCTACAGATTTTTGTCCATTCATGGTGATCTGTCAAAGTTTGTTGCCTATATACAACAGTTCAACAGATCTTTCATCGTCCAAACATACACTTTCAGCTACTTTAGCTTGCAATAAATTGATGATATGATTAATTAATTTATAGGGTTATTTGTGAGGATAATGAGCTGAAGGAAGTCTGTTATAATCATCTGATCCTTTCACAAAAAATAATTATATACATATATCACCAAGGCTGATGTGCAGCTATTTTGAGATTTCTCGGGTGGGATTGTTTGGTGGTCCTCACCTTTATGTTTGGCACATAACAGAGTTGTTTTATAATGATAATTGATTGTGTTTGGCGCATTTACAATTTCTGCATTGACTGATTGGGTATTGGCTGCATATTTCAAATTTGTTTCATTAAGTAATGCATTGACTTTGGATATTGGGTATTGGAGAAACTTTTTAACAATGGTGGATTTGGACAACTTTAGCTCTAGAAAGATTCTTGCATTAGGGCAATGTTAGGGTATTTGATGGAAACCAAAATTTTTTTTGGCCAGAGAATCCTCAAGTTTTGCATTATAATATATGGATAGAGACTTATCTACCACTTGTTTTATTTTTTGAAGGCTCACTACACCCTTACCAGCTTGAGTCACGTTTTCTTACTTCTACTGCAACCTACTGTCAATTTAGCAACCAATTGCTGGTTTATTTATCAAGTTTCTTCTTCACACAAGCCTTTCTTTTTACTCAATGACGCACTTTTGGAATTAGCTTAACCTTGGCTTCTTATCAGAGGCTACGGCTTATCGAAGTTTTTGATGTTAAACGCCTCCAAATGCGCTATGCAACTTCTGTAATTGGGTAAGTCACTGATTGACCTTTGGCTTTTTCACTTTATGTGCACTAATATACCTATCATTTGTATTTACATTTTTATTTTTTTCTTGTATTTATTTAATTCAGGGGACCATCTATCTTAGCTACTTTTGTAGTTGTGTATGCACTTTTTGGGCCAACATTCCCTGGAATTTATGACAAAGAAAGAGGGGTTTACACTCTATTCTATCCGGTACATTAGCTGAACATGGATCATGCACTAAAATATTTTTCTACATTTACCCTTTTCCTCGTTATGTTTTTCTTACTCTAGATGGTTTTATTTTTGTTTTTTCAAGGGATTGTCCTTTGCTTTTCCTGTTCCTGGTCGGTATATGGACTGCTGTGATGATGGAGAGGGTATGCAGCTTGTCCATTTCATGGTTGATTGACCTTGAACATCTGCTTTAATATACACCTAGTATTTGAAAACCCTAGATAGAGGGGCAAATTTTATAATAACAATGATGATGTTTGATTTTCTTATTTTGGTCTCATTTGTGACAGCGGAGTAGAAGCCCAGATGATGGTGAATTGCCAGCCGAGAAAGTTGTGAAGCTGGAAAATAATTTCTTGAAGGAGAATGTTGAAGCTCCAAAATTTGAATCTTCGACAGAAAGAGGTATAAAACCCGAGGTAGTCTTATCTTCAATGGATGGAAAGGGTACACAATCCAAAAACGATGAACCTGTTCTACTGCAGAATGATTCAAATTCAACAACGTCAAGTAGTTTGTTGGTGCCGGGTAGACCTGTAATCAAGAAGTATAGATGTAATATGCCACCAAAATAAGTAATGTCGATATCTGAGATGAACAGATTGCTGATCCGAAGGAGAGGCTCTTATCATCTTCTGGTAAAGAAAACAAATTTCTTGATAGTTATTTGTATTATTGTTGAAGGAATTGAAGGCACACACTTAATTCAAGTTCTTTACTGTTGAGTTATAGAAACCACAGTGGCCTTCTGTACGCGACTGGGAACTTTTATCTGCAAAATTACAGATCTTGAATGCTCCGGTTATAAGGAATGACCGAGAACTATATGCTTCGCTCTTCCGAAATGTTTCTATGTTTAAAAGGTATGTGCTTTAAAGTGCATAATCTAGAGTCAAATTACACTGCAATGGTAGGCTTCATTGTTTGCTACCCATTTAAAAGAAATGGAAAGAATGTGAACTGTGATCATACAATGAATTCTTTTTTCGGCATCAGAGTGTAAAATTGCAAAAGATTTCATTCTAATTCTTGTCATATGATAACACTGACAGGAGCTATGAGCTAATGGAACGCATACTCAAAGTCTACGTTTATGAAGAAGGAGAAAAACCCATTATCCATAATGCAGAACTCAAAGGAATCTATGCCTCTGAGGGGTGGTTCATGAAACTAATGGAGGGAAATCAGAAGTTTGTTGTAAAAGACCCAAGAAAGGCTCACCTTTTTTACATGCCTTTCAGTACAAGAATGTTGGAGTATTCCTTGTATGTGCGTAATTCACACAACCGGACAAATCTAGCACTGTATTTGAAGAACTACACAAACACGATTGCTGCAAAGTACTCTTTCTGGAATCGAACCAGTGGAACAGATCATTTTTTTGTTGCTTGCCATGACTGGGTATGTTTTCTAGAATTCACAACTAATTTTCTCTGCCTATAGTCATTTTAGAAGCTACCTCTGTCAAAATAGGTATATGTGCCAATTTCACTTATCACCATATTTCAATAGCACAAGTTATACAATTGGTTCTGATAAAGAGAACTTCCAAGGTAATTTATTTATCCAATTCATTACCTTGTATTTACAAATGTCATGATGAAATGTTTAACAGCTCATGTTCACTCCATATATAGGTTTAACGGGCTTGACTTTCTGGTGAAAATGAGAGGGAAGTATGTGATGTTTGTTGGTGACTCCGTTGGCTCTACACGCTGCTCTAAGATGCAAAAACAATTATCAGCAGTCAGGAAATTGAAACCACAACACCTGCAGTTTCCTATGAGTCCACCACAAGTTTTCTGAAGGTTGCAGTAGCTGCATATAGTTGCACTCGAAATTCTGTTTTTGCATCCATTTAAGAGCATCTAGTTACTCAACTCACCTGCAATAAAGCTGGATGAGGATTCTTAGCATCTCTTATGGACCATGACGTATGGAAAACAAGCGAAGAGTCGGATAAAAGAGTGCACTTCCATACACCCAAATGCCATTGTCAGTGGAGCAACCATATTCTATATCGCTATAAAAGAGATTAAGGCATCTCGAACAGCCTACATCATTCAGTTCATATGACATTGTAATTCACTCTTTCGAGTTGTATCTTGTAATTCCAATTTCAGCATTGTCAATACAATTTCTGTTCCAGCAATTAATTGTTGAAATCTTCTAGTCTTCCATATATTCCTCTCTTTGGCTTCTTTTATAAATTTTGCTTGAACTGCTTCTCAAACTTATAAGATGTAATGAAAATTCATTTGATAACAAAAAAAAATAAAAATAAAAATAAAAATAAAAAAATTCTATGTATGATTCTACCATAGCGTTTTTAAAACGCTATAAAAGGACTTTAATAGCGTTTTTAAGGATCTACCATAGCGTTTTTAAAACGCTATAAAAGGCTAACTTTCTATAGCGTTTTTAAAACGCTATAAAAGGATCTACCATAGCGTTTTTAAAACGCTATAAAAGGCTAACTTTCTATAGCGTTTTTAAAACGCTATAATAGACCCAGGGTCTATTATAGCGGCGGCAGACATAGCGGTTACTAAAACGCTATGGTATCCTACCATAGCGTTTTTGAAACGCTATGGTATCCTACCATAGCGTTTTTGAAACGCTATTAAAGGGTTTTTTTTTGTAGTGAATGAGAGGTTGATTTCAAAAGTGAATCTGTTGGGCCTTCACGAGAAGTATCGGATCCCCGATGATCTAGAGCTCTTCGTATTGAGAGCTGGTCAGATGCTCTCCTCTCATCGGAAAGGATTAATTTGCTTGCACAAAGGTGTGCTTCAATCGGGCGTTCGTTTTCCTATTATCAAAGAAATTTGGCACTTTTTGGCGTACCTCGGCATTTCGCTTGTTCAGCTGGTGCCAAACGGGTACAGAACCGTGATCGCCATTCTAATCAGGGTGAATGATGCTGGTCTTCGAGGGCGATCAAACCGTTCACATCTCCTCGGGTGAATGGGCATGTTGTGTGCGTGTTTAACTTGCCGGCTTTTTTGTGCAAGTTGGCTGACGACTACAAGTTTTGGCAGAAGTATTGTTTCATGGCTCATGCGAACTCGAACTATTTCAAGCTTGATGGTCATGCAATCGAACAGAAGTTCAAACAACTGAGTAAGTGCAATACCGTTCTTGATCCCGCTCGTGTTGATTACATATTGAATTGTTATCCGTTCTTTTTGTAGGAAAATTTCCAACAACGCCCCTTTCTTCAGAGGATAAAACAACCATGGATAAATTTGGTGACATGCCTCTCATGCGGGTGGAAGATGTTGTGCAGCTCGACAACATCAAGCATAGCGGACTGTGGGCTTACTGGCACGAGGCTCCCACTCTCTTTAGAGTTTCGAAATTGAAGCCTGATGGTGGAGATCTTTTGAAGAATAGGAAGCTCTTGAAGGTCAAGATCCCCAGCCCGTCGAGGAGGGTGGAGTTGGATGAGGCACTTTATTTGTCTTTGCTTTTTAAGAAGCCTCGCATTGCCTCTAAGCTTGCTTTAAGGCTATTGGCCCCATCAGATGGGGCGCTAAAAGTCACGGGGTAAGATCTTGTTGCTTTCGAGAGACAAAATGCTTAGGTGAGAACCCCCATTTCCCTTCCCGGCCTAGAAAAAGAGTATTTGAAAATGGTGGGGTAGAAGATGTGACGAAGCTGAGCACTAAGCATGCAAAATGTTTTGAACCACTTCTTGCTGTAAGCGAGAATGGTCGCTTCATCCGATGCAGGTCAGACTCGTCCTTTCTCTTTGAAGGATTTCAGTATGACCCTTCCTTGGATCAAAAGTCCTCTCAGACTGGCAAAAAGTCGCCTGACCATCGTCCCTACGGCGAACGGTCCCTTCCACATCATCCACACTGTCCTCCATCCCGTTCTCGACCTCAGCTTGAGGTGACGGTTGGTCCGACAAATAATTCCCTTCCTTCTTCCACTTTCACTGCTTCCAAATCGGTTGGTGAAAGGGAGCCGATCATTGTGAGTAAGGGGAAACGGTAGAGAAGACCCCTGATGAGGTCAAGGCGGCGAAGGGTGGTGTTGGCGTGATTGCAGACTCGAAGATCTTCATCCCGATGCGCATATTAGTTTCTTTGCTCGGATGTGGTAAATATGAGCAACCAGGCCTGGTTGACATTTCTTATGCCTCCAAGAGGCATATCAGTAGATGGAACGATTGGCTGGCCAATCATTCTCCGAAGCCAGAAGAAGATACGTTAGGTGACCATATGGACAAGGGACAAAAACATCTGATGCTAGGGATGCCATATCTAAACCAAGTTTTTGTCGCTGGGACAGAAGTAGAGGTTGCTCGTGAGAGAGTATACACCATGGAACTAGTTTTTGCACATTTGCAAAAGTCGCATTCCGATGATCTCTGGGAGATCAAATCACTGGCGAAATAGCTTGGAGGCAAAATGCATGTTGATTCGGGGGCCCAACTGGAAGCATTGCAGAAACAACCAGGGGCTCAGAGGGTCCGCTTGGAGTCGCTAGTCCGACTTGGCCAATGTGATGCATATGGAGGATGGGTTGGAGGTGGAGTTGGATCACGCCCAGCGTGACTTGAAGCTTGCTAGGGAGGTCATGGCCAAAATGCAGTCTAAGATTCAAGCTCTGATCGTTGAGAAGGGCAACATGGAATCTGAACGGGATGCTCGACATCAGCAACTGGAAGCCAACATTGTTTTCAACGTCAAGCTTGCGAGGACGGCAAAAGAGCAAATCATCTTGACACAAAACGAGCTCAGCCCGATCAAGGATAAGCAAAGTAATCTAGAGCTTATGCATTGGCTAGAAAATCGGAGCAGTTGGAGCAAGAGCTTGCAGAGTTAAAAGTACACGAAGAAAAGCTTCTCAATGCCCAAGGCATATTCCAAATCAATTGAGTTGTGAAATGAAAGCTGGAGTTATTGGAGCTGATGGAAGAGGATCATGCTGATTAGGATCTCAGAGAAGTGGCCTTTGCGAAGTTTGGAGAAGCTTCTGACCAATCACAAGAATAGGGTGACCTAGATCAGGGTGACGAAGCAGCAGTGCGCGCAGAGCCATCTCCTGCTAAGTTGAGTTCCACTGTATCTGAACCTCTTCCTGATAAGGAGTAAACTCTGTATTTTTTGGGTCATTAATGAAAGACGATTCATTAAGTAACATTTTGTACTTGTACTTTTTTGAACTTTTCCCGCTGAATCTTTCTATGTTGCCTTGCCATAGTGTTGGTCTTTAGATAAGAGATTTTGCTAAGTCAGAAAACTGTCTAGTTGATCTGCTAATGAGAGTTTTGACCGCTTATGAAATCAAACAATTTTGGTCTGTACTCTCTAAAGATCTAGAATTTGTCTCGGCCAAACCTTGTAAGTTGGCTAAACTCCGTGCGGGGGAATAATCTTAGCGGGCAATAGATCATTCGAACTCATAAATTAATCACTTTTTTATTCCTTAAGCCATCTAAATCTGTGCTTGACAGACTAGGCTGTAAATCGGACTAGAAATTGTCTTCGTCAATCTGACTAAACTTTGGTCAGGTGTGTGCATTACTGTCTATGGTCAGCAGTGATCCTAGCAAGTCATCTGGGTCAGGCTACATGAGCTTTGACTAGACTTCCAACTTCTATACCATTTTTGTCCGCTCCCTGAGGACTGGGTCTCAGATTGGACTAGAAGATGTCTTTATCAGTATTGACTGACTAAACTTTGGTCAGGTTCGGCCACCATTGTCTATGGTTGGACAATAATCCCTGGCAAGTCATCTTGATTAGGCGTCGTGAGCTCTGACTAGACTCCCATTTTCTAAGCCATTTTCATCCGTTCTTGGTGGACTAGGTCTTAAGAACGAACACAAGTTATCGTCATCAGTGTGAACTGACTAAACTTTGGTTAAGTTCGACCACCATTGTCTATGGTCGGACAATGATCCCTAGCAATCCATCTATATCAGGCTCTGTGAGCTCTTACTAGACTCCCACTTTCTAAGTCATTTTCATCCATTCTTGGCAGACTTAGAGCGAACCAACAGTTATCGTCATCAGCCTGATAGTCAAGTTCGACCACCATTGTCTATGGTCAGACAATAATCTCTGCAAGCCATCTTTATCAGGCTCTGTGAGCTCTGACTAGACTCCCACTTTCTTAGGCATCTTCATCCATTCTTTGCGGACTAGGTCTTAGAGCGAACCAATAGTTATCTTCATCAGTCTGAACTGACTAAACTTTGGTCAAGTTCGGCCACCATTGTCTATGGTCGGACAATGATCCCTAACAAGCCATCTTGATCAGGCTCCATGAGTTCTGACTATACTCCTACTTTCTAAGCCATTTTCATCCGTTCTTGGCGGACTAGGTCTTAGAGCGAACCAGAAGTTATCGTCATCAATCTCAACTGACTAAACTTTGGTCAAGTTCAGGCACCATTGTCTATGGTCGGACAATGATCCCTGGCAAGCCATCTAGACCAGGATCCACGAGTTCTGACCAGACTCTCACTTTCTAAGCCATCTTCATCTGTTTTTAGCATACTAGGTCTTAGAGCACACCATCAGTTATTGTCATCAGTCTAACTGACTAAACTTTGGTCAAGTTCGGCCACCATTGTCTATGGTCGGACAATGATCCCTTGCAAGCCATCTTGATCAGGCTCCATGAGCTCTGACTAGACTTTCACTTTCTAAGCCATCTTCATCCGTTCTTGGCGGACTAGGTATTAGAGCAGACCAACAATTATCGTCATTAGTTTGAACTGACTAAACTTTGGCCATCATGTGGCTTTGGGCGTATAAGTCTAACTTGGTTGTCCTGACTTACTTCGCCTAACAATAGTGAAATTTCAACTAGATATGATGAACAACAGTGAAACTTTAATAAAGCGAATACCTCGGATTTATTGATAACATCTCTGTAGGTGTTTTACATTCTGTGGGCACTTAAGGCCTTCGTCATTCATGTTTTCTAACCAGTATGTTCTGGGCCATTTTCTATCTTCTGTGCTGGATCAGGTCGGGCGCTCACTTAGGTCTGCTCACCTATTTGGGCCATGTTGCCGAGATCACCATGCCACGTGTACGGAGTAGATTGCAAGACGATTTGGCAATGGTCACTCCCCCAATTAATGGGGTTGCATGCAATTTCATTGTTTTAATGAATGTGGACTCGTGCAGTTGCAATTGAACCGTCACCTCCTTGTTTCCCACGTGGCATTTAAGGCTGACGTGACTATTGGATAACCTCGTTCTGTGAACCGTCGGCCTATATATAGGTTGGTTTTCACCATTTCAAGAGTTTCTATGAGCATTAGAGTGCATTTTTCTCAAATGCATTTTCCAAAAAATATGTTTTGGGTTCTCCAAAGGATAAAGGAAAATCTTCATTGGTGGAGTCTTCGAATGTTTTGATATTTGCAGTGACGAGTCTTAACAAGACCTACTATTGGGTGAGCATCCAGTGGTTCCATGGGACCTCGTAATTTCTTTTCACATTGCGTAGAAAAAGTACAGACTCCCCCTTGGCGGAACAAAATATCAACGTGTACACCGCCAACCAACCTTAGGCGGACATTACTTTTTGCTTGACTTCCAACTAAGTCCTCTCTTGAAGGCAGATTGACGGAGCAAAGTCTTGATCGACGTGCGTTTCAGCGGATCCTTACTCGCACCAGGTAAATACTTGTAGTGTGTCAACGTTTGTTCTAGCCAGTCGGACAAGCTTTGTAACAACTTTCTTAGTAATCAATAAAGTATGTTTTTTCGAATTCACTTTTTATTCATTGAATGAATCTGTATCATATTGGCTTGGGCGAACAACTCTCCTAGATTGTAAAAAAAAAAAACAATGAGATAGTTTAACTCTTAGCGGGGACTATGCTAATCTGGTCCTAAAGGAGATGTGCGTCGTTTTAACTCAGACTGTGTAGTTCCCTTAAACAAATCACACGATTCGTCGATAGCAAAGTCATTGAAAAGTGATCTTCATGATGTGAGCCATTTCTTGCTTGTTGCCCGCTTTCCCAGTGGGAGTTGGTCCGTCAATGCGCTGCTACTTTGCCTTATATTGAACTGTAGTGACAGACGTATACTCTATTCAGTGCTAGATTCTGACTCATTATTTACCCGAGTCTTGGTTGTCAGGGCCATGTCTTGGTCCATATGAACTGGATCGGCTAGATGTATTGAGTTGTCTATATAGACCTTCATGACTCTGCCAATTCGCTTTTTGAACATCCGTCGGCTAGATGCATTGAGTTGTCTATATAGACCTTCATGACTCTGCCAATTCGCTCCTTGAACATCCGTTGCTCCCTCGCCCCCATTGCTCTCGTGCTCTGTTGACCAAATGGTATCACCCAATAGCAGTATGTTCATAGTTCAGTTATGAAGGAGGCTTTATTTTGGCTTGGAGAGTGAAATTGCATCCGGTTGTGTCCTAATAAGCGTCCATGGAGCTTAAAGTGTTGTTTTTGGACGTGACATTCACGCTCTGACTCATGCGTGGAAGTGGAGGGTTGTTTTTCGGACAAGCCTTATTCTAGCCCGTGTAATCCACACAGACTCTCCATTTCCCGATTATCTATGATGACTGCAATAACCAGAGCATCATTATGATAGTTGACGCTCTGGAGGTCCTTATCCGTGAAAGTCAGCGACGGGATCGGGCTCTGGACACAAGAATATTGTACTTGTCGGTCTTGATAGGTGACTGAGTTTGTGTCTCGCGGAGCGTCCACTTGCGGGACCTATTGGACTACTCAGCTTCCGAGCACACTCCATAAAAGATATATATAATGTCCGCCGCCTTGTTTTCATTTTCTTTGATGGCTTCTTTTCTTTCCTTCGTCCAGTCTTGTCTCTTATATGGGCTCAGTAATTCATTCAGTTTCTCCCTCTTGATCCAATATTCAATCTCGCTCCTGAGATTCTTGTAGTCTTCGGTATCGTAGCCGCTATCCTTATGTAAAGAGTACTACCTGCCATTGTCTCGCAGAGAGGGATCCCCTGGAGCTTAGCGGGCCATTTCACTTCTTCCCAATTCTTAATGGCATTGAGGACATCAGAGAGTCTGGAGTTGAGGGGAGTAAAGGATTGGGATCCGACGAAGCTGGAGACTTTATTTTGCCTCATGCAAAGCTGGAGACTTTATTTTGCCTCATGCGGCCAAAGTCTGGCTTGTTATCACTCCACTTCCTTTTACTTTTGTCATTTTCCTCCAGTTTCTTTCCCTCATTTTTACCTATGGGACAAGGGGATATTTCTTGTCGGTTTCTTCCTCCTTTCTGGCAACCAACATCTCCTCAAGGGTGATGTATTTTTGAGCTCTCTTCAGCAAGTCCGCCAAGTCAGTCGAGGGCTCCAGGGTGAGGAAGTTGTAGAATTTGCCTCTCCTCAAACCCGAGGTGAAGGGTGTGACTAAGGTGTCGTCGCTGCAGTCGTTGATGAGAGTTAACTCATTATTGAAGCGAGTGACGTACTCCTTTAGTGTTTCATTTGGTTTTTGCTTGAGGCTGAGTAGGTAATGCGAGCCTTTCCTGATCCATTAGTTGTCGACAAAGCGAGTGATAAATGTTTTGGCCAGGATTTGAAACGATTCAACAGACTTCGTAGGAGACTATGGAACCAGATCAGCGTTGCTTTCTTCAGGCTAGTGGGGAATATCCGGTGCATTACTGCTTTAGATCCTTTTTTTAGCGTCATCACATGGTGGTAATGGCGTAATTGGTCGGACGGGTCCGTTGTCCCATCATAAAACTCCAGCTTTGGCGGGCTGAACTTCTTCGGTAGTGAGACGTTCATGATCTGATCCGTGAACGGGGGATGATGAGGTTGTACAACACGTTTGGATTGGTGGCCCCAAGTCGGATATTCCCCACCAGCCTTGCAAGGTGGATTTGCCGGCCTTAGACGCAGGGTCTCCATAGGCCACTCCACCGCCTTTGGTTCGTTGAGAGCTAATGGGGAGATAGTGACCTTCTTGAACGCGCTATCTGGTGTCCTCTTGAGACATGGCTCTTTCCGCCTCCCTGTTTCATTCTGCATGTGGTGGGTTCCGCTGAGCGAGCATCTCCACCACTTGCGCGATTTTCTGCACTGGAGCTGTTAGTCGAGCCACCCTAGAGTCTGTCATGGTTGTTGCCGGCGTGAGGGCCTAGGGTTGTTCCCTCCGCGGGGCTGGTGCCGCCGGAGCTGGCGGCGCTGTGCCGGTTCGAGCGTTTGAGGGCTAGGCGATTTCTCTGTTATTATGAGATCTCGTTGTTACCATTTTTCTGGACTGTAACAAGGGGGTGTTATCATTGTTTTCTTAGGAACTTTGTCGTTCCCCATGGACGACGCAAAACTGATGGTGTCAATTCCTGTTCTCCTTGACCTTGACAATCACAAGGAACACACATGAGCCAAAGACCACCGTTGTGGCGGCCGATGACACTTCGATGCTTAAGTCAGACAAGGCTTGAGAAAAATGTAATGTTGTAATTTGGGTTCGATAGCATACAATTGTTCTTCAACCTTGTGCCCTATTTATCATGCGAAAGTCCTTGTTCGGCCATGCCTTTGGTGCGTAGTTTAAGGAAAGATATTTGTTTCGAGATCCTTTCCTTGTTGAGAGTCATCTATGTAGGAGAGTTTCCATACACGACTTGTACTCTGATATCTGTTGGGGATTCTTCCCTTGTGGAGTATTGTCCATGCAGGAGAATTTTCATGCACGACTTATACTCTGGTATTTGTTTCCTAGTAGGAGTCAATGTGCTACTGGCCTGCCCGTCTTAGGTCAAACCCCTAGATACTTGCCTTATTAGGTCTTACGGGTACTGGGCTTGACCGTATGACTTATGGGCTTAATAGGGTACCGCTGATTGGGTCCAACGACCTTTTGGAACCTACCTCAGTGGGCTTCGTGTTATCTGGGCTTTGCCAGATTAGGCGCTCATCTATGCCCCACTTTTACTTTGTTGATGAGATCATCATGACACATGTACGATGCGGTTACTGGACGGTTTGGTGTATCATCAAATAATATTTTGATTTTTGGTCCTAAAAACCAGACTTGACTGAAATTCTTGGTTCGATCCTTGGTTCCAACTCCCATAACCCGTCGGTTAACCGGCTCGGCCCATGTACTATTAGAATGGGCTTATGTTGACCAATGCCCACAAAGTAAATAATGGAAAAAAAAAACTACAGGTTTGCCTCTTCCCTCCCTCTTCTCTCATTCTCCCTCATCCACCACCACCACCATCGTCATTCACCCATTCTCCCTCACCTCATCTCCACCACCTACAACCCCTTCACCACTACCTCTCGTCCTTCTTAGGACAACCCTTCACTCACACCCACTGCAACCCCACAGAAAAATTGTGCGCCAAGAAACACCCTCCAGATTGAAGCCCTGAAGTTCAAAACCTAGATAAAGATGAGAGTTCAAAACACTTGAAAAGTAAACAACATTTAAGTCCATATTTCTTTGCAACTCCTTTTCTTCCTCATTTCAAACCAAAACAACCACTTTTACTTCAAACCCTAATTTCCCTCTATCCCCCAACTCCATAAACCATAGATTTTAACCATGGGAACACTCACAAGGTTGCAATATCACGTCAAATTGGCAAAAGAGTATGCCAATGAGGGCATCTATTACACCTCCATCACCTGTTTCGATGACACCATTGCTCATATCAACAAGTAATTGCTTATTCTTTCTCAATTTCTTACCCATTGTTGTTAAATTGTGAAGTCTGGGGAGTGAGTGTTGGAACTTTGAAGACATAGGAAGCCTTTAGAGGTTGAGTTGTGGGTGGGTATGTATGGGTGCCGTTTGGTCAGCCAAACACAACCAAATTTTTTGGTACATGGGCTTGTCAGGCATAGCCAAAAGGTTTGGATTTGGAAAAAAAAAAAACTGAGCTCTTACACATTTTGGACCGAGATCGGGCGGTTTGAAATGTCAGTTAACTGGGACCCCAGTTAACCGGCCTCACCATGTCCGGGCTCGATCCCTAAAAATCCAATTTTAAAAGCCTAGTCCGTTCTTCGGTATTGACTATTCGAGACGATTAACAAGACCGAACCAGCTCAAATTGAAGCAATCCATATATACTTGCAATAAGGAAACCTATTTAATAACTCTTGGATATAATTGATGAATGAATTAAAATCTAGTTATTTTAATAAAAAATTCACCATCAAGGTTTTTGGTTGGTATAAGTAGTTTTTAACAAGGAAACTTACGTTCTTTGTTAAATATTTTCCTTGGTAAATATCTTTTGTCTTTGGAGTTATTAAAGAATGGTACGAACAAAATATTGCATGATAATAAGAAGATATTTGTTAGAAAATGTGATAATGGTTGGTTCTAATGTGCGGTGAAACAAAAGAAAAAAAGGTGGCGTATATAACAGTATAAATAGAAAGAAAGAGATAGGATTGCATCGCGGTGAGAAGACAACAACTATTTGGCATCACAAGTTACTCTCACCCACACCGCCCAACTTTTTATTTTTTTTATTTTTTATTTTATTTTTATCTACTTTCCCACACCATCCATTTAAACTACTATTTATCTTATTATTCTCTCATCCTTTATTCTCAATAACAAAAACATTAGTAACAAAATAGAAGGGGGTAGCAAGGAAGGGGGCAATCAACTGCATGGGACGGTGGGAGACGACCGATGACTGCGAGAGATACAGAAGATGGAACCACAACCGCCATCGCCCCTTTTCCATCTTCTTATTCTCCTTCCCCTTTCCATCTTCTTATTCTCCTCCCCCTCTCCTAGTTCTCCCACTATCTCTTCTTCTCCCACTATTTCTCAGTTCCCCTATCTTATTCTCCCACTCTATTTTCTTCTCGCACAGTCTAGCCCATCTCCCTCTCCACATCTTCTATTTTTATGTTTTTTTATCGCCCTCGTGGTAGACCGACGAGGATGGGTTTCCCACTTGCATGGGCCACTGTGAGTGCACACAAATTTGATCCTGGTAGGTACCTGCGAGTGGAAGACTTGCAGTGGTAGAGTCACTCAAATCTTTGCAGTAAAGAAAACAGGGTACTATCCCTGATTTTCGACTAACTTTGACGCTCGATTGAGATAGATTCTCAAGCTCATAAAAACGAAAAATGTAGTACTCTGAGTTATCTAATAAACACAATTTGAAACACCTAAAAATATTTTGAAATGAACAAGTTATTATCATTTTACTAAAGTCACTCAAATCTGTCTGGTAAAGAAAACAAGATACTATCCATAACTTTCGGCCAACTTTTATGCTCAATTGAGATTAATTCTTAAGTTTATCAAAACACAAAAAATTTAGTACTCTGAGTTATCCAATAAACACAATTTGAATCACTTGAAAAATGTTTTTAAATGAGCAAATTATGGTCATTTTACTATAGTCACTAAAAACTGTCTAGCAATGACCAAGTCACAAAGGATCATGCAAATGTATGTCTCCACTCGCATGATCCTTATACGAGTTTGTCTCTCACTCACATGATCCATTGCGAGAAGTCTCCCACTCGCATTTGTAGTGGGTCATGCAAGTGAAAGACTTACACTCGCATAGGATCATGCGAGTGGGAGACTTAAATTCGCATGATCCTTTGTGACTTGGTCGTTGCTGGACAATTTTGAGTGACTATAGCAAAATGATCATAACTTGCTTATTCCAAAACATTTTCAGGTGATTTAAATTGTGTTCATTAGACACCTCAGAGTACTACATTTTTCATGTTTTGATGAGCTTGAGAATTGGTCTATATCGAGCGTTAAAATTGGTCATTTAAAAACATTTTTAGGTGATTCAAATAATGTTCATTCGATGAAGATGGAGCTTTCAATCGAAGAAGAGAAGATGAAGAATCGAAGTAGATAAGAGGAATTTGGGAGGGGAGAAAGAACTTTTGATCGTTTGAATTTGGGAGGGGAGAAGAATTAGATTTTTCCTTTTATGGGTGGTGTGAGACAAAAAGTGCATGATATAGAAAAAATAGGTTGGTGGTGTGGGTGAGAGTAAGTTGTGGTGTGAAATAGTTGTTGCTCTGGTGAGAAAGATGTAAAACCAAGTGTGGATTGGAGGGATGGTGATTCGAAGGGTGGGGGAGAAAGCGTTGGGGTCTCAAGCCCTAGGTGCTGGGGTTGGGCCTGAGCCTGAGCTTGGGTGGGCTCACCGATTGCTATGGCAGGTCTTTCCTCCTCCCAAAAAATCTAGAGAGCCCGACCGTTAGAGCCAGGCCCGCGCCAAGGTTTCTCTGTCCGTGTGATTGTGTTTGATTGAGTCATTATGTGCATCTCTAGGATGATGGATGGTATTGGGCTGGCCTGGCGCGGGCCTCGCTCTAAGGGTCTGGCTCTCTAGAAAAGTTCCCTCCCAAATCACTAAAATAGGCGCCATTTCAGGTTTTGCAGAGCCCCCAAGTAGAACCAATTACTTGAACCACGCCTTTCCCCATCTCATCTCATCTCATCTTATCAGACCTAAACGAGCGAATAAGAAGAAGACGAAGAAGAAGAGAATTCATCTTATCAGACCTAAACGAGCGAATAAGAAGAAGACGAAGAAGAAGAGAAGCACCGCAGCGTAAGCGAGCGAGGCTTCATACACATATTCATCGTCACTTTCAATCACTCGCCCACCACAATCAAGAGGTCAACTAACTAACTCACTTCAAACCCTAACCCTAAAACCATCCATCATCGTCACAACTTCTTTGCACTGCTTCATCTGTGGCGTTTTAAATCCGGATTTGTTGAGTTTCAGATTTGATGGTTTTAGTAGGGTTTTCATGTATTTGTTGTCATTCTTCTTTATTTATTTGTTCTTGTTGTTGTTGTTGAGTGAAGATATTGGAGACATGGATCGGTACCTGAGGGTTGAGAAGCTAAGAGCAGAGTCACCGATAAACGAGAATGAAATCCGAATCACCACTCAGGGGAGGATGAGGAACTACATTACCTATGCAACCACTCTCTTCCAGGTTTTATTATTATTATTATTATTATTTTCTTTAATCTCTTCTCTAACATCTATTTTTACCTTTCAACTCAGAAATTAACTACGTACATTGCCGTGGTCGGTCTTGGTTGGTTATGTTGTTTCTAAATTGGCTTCACCTTAGAATAGGAAATAAACTATTTGTGTTAGTAATAGTGTGGTCGGACACATCATACTTCCATCTGAAAATAGAAACTATATTTTTGAGTGGATAATTTAATTTGCCCCCATGGGTATGCTATTCTTCTCTTTAAACACCAAATACATCGTTGCTGGTCTCTTGATCTAATAACTTGGGATAATGATTGGGCTCGTTGAAAGCAGCTAGATTTTGGCATGCTTGTCGAAATTCCATTATGTCTCTTGACAAGAAAGAGGAAGAGAACACGTGGGACAAAATGTTTTACAGCTTTAGGATGAAATCTCTGGAAAGGGTTTAAGGCCTTATTTTATTGTTATTATTATTATTTTTTGTTAATCTTTTCGTTTGTGTCTTTAGCTGACTTTTTTGTCAAAACTCTGTCTTATATAATTCATTTCTTGGTGCAGGAGAAAGGGTCCAATGAAATTGTTCTTAAAGCTATGGGAAGAGCTATCAACAAGACTGTCATGATTGCTGAATTGATAAAGGTACAAATATATGCTCGTTGCGTTTGATATGTTGTTCTTATGGTCAACTTTTACATGTTGGTCATATTTTTCAATAGCACCATTGAAACAATTTTCCACTTTTAGAGAAGGATTGCTGGTCTCCATCAAAACACATCAATTGGATCCACTGATATAACAGATATGTGGGAGCCACTAGAAGAAGGTCTTCTTCCGTAAGGAGTGATGTTTCTTTCGCACATGATCTTGTTGGTTGTTTGGTTGATCTACTACCCATACTAGACTAACTTATCTCCTTTCATATGGCAGCCTAGAAACTACACGCCATGTGTCGATGATCACAATTACATTGTCCAAGAAGGAGCTTGATACGTCTTCCACTGGGTAATTAGAATGTTCCTCGCTCAATCATCCTTTTCTTATCTCTGTTCGGAATGGTTGGAAACTAGTTCTAAAGGTTTCTTTGTCACTAAAATGAATTTATTAATTTGAAGATGTAGGGAAGTGGGTAGATCACAACTCTTGGAAACCGACTGAAGTTTTTGAGTGGCTGTTTGCTAATATATATTTTCTAATAAATAAATAATCATCTGCTAATTTGGTTACTATTATAATGACCTATCAAAGTGGTTCACATTGTATTTTGTTTCTAACGTGTTACGTGTGCCTTATCATTAGCTCAGAAATGGAGATAAGTCCGTTGGAAAATATTTTCATACATTGACAAATGCATGTGGATTTGAATAGGTGGTATCATACAAGAAATGATATTTGGCATCCATTTGGTAACAATAGCATGATGTGCATCAGTGTAACTGAATTAAATAGTTGCACTTCAATCTCCTCTATTTTTATTGGATGCTGCATCAGTGCATAGGAATCATACTTAAATGTATAACGTTTGGAGGGGCAATATTCTTTTTTAACTGCGTCCTCCCCTCCTTTTTGATATGTATAAACAATACTAGTAGAAGTGATAACATGCATTTGTGTGGGTAGTGTGGTAGGAGAGAAGTAACAAGGTTTTAGACAATCTTGTAAGTCAATAGACAACTTATGGATTGACGTCAAAGTCACCTTATGGCTTTGGAGTGCTAGTGGGGAAATTGTGGAGACATCCAATTGTCTTCTATAACCAGAAAAGGGTTCGAGCGAGTCCACTAGGAAAGGTCAGGGATCATAGGCAAGTCTCTTTGTGGGCCTCTAGCAATGTTGTGGATACAAGTGGCTCTATACATAACTAAGAGCTTTGAATTTTCAACATAGTGCCGTGTGTTTACATAACTAAGAGCGTATAGAGTGTTTTAAGGGAGAATTTTCTCTTGGCCATCGAGCAGAATAGATACTTTGAATTCCAACTTTCTTTCTGTGCTATCAAATGCACGCTTATGCTAACCTAGATGCACTAGTGAGACGATCTTGCGCCTAGGCTAGCCTAGGTTATCACCTCAACCGCCTCACCACATATCACCTAACACCTTATGAGGTCTTGATTTAAAAAAAAGAGAAGTAAACACGAATATAAATAATGTCGTGCCTTCTGATTTGGAAGTATTAAAACCCTTGATAAAAAAAGGTTTCTTAGTGCATGCCATTGCCATAAAAGCTCCCATAAAATTTGTAATATATATTTTGATTTTGAGACTCGTATTTTTTTTTTTGATTGATTACTAGACTTGTGAGGCCCCCCCCCCCCCCCATGTTAATGTGTTTGAGCCTTAATTGTCTGGTTTATATCATATTTGCTGGGATTGAATGCATTATAATATTACTTTAGAGGGTGTAGTGGCCCACATATATTTTTCGGGGTCTCAACCTTGAGGCTAGCCTAGACTTACTTAGGCTGTCCTGAAGTGATGGAGTGCCTCACATCGCCTCCCGTCTCAAACTGCCCAGCTTTCTACTCCGTCTTATAGTTTCAGTTGCTGAATACCACTGATTTAGGTGAAACCTATCTACTCCGTGGTTGTTTTTGTCGGATACTATTTGATTGTATATACAAGTTTGGATGATGTGTTCATCATATAACCCCTAACAATTGATATATACTTTTGCCCTTGATAGGAGTGTAATTCTTGTATTTGTTTTCTGATCTAACTAAAGAGAGTTTTTATTGTCCAAAACTATTTGCACTTGGGTTAAATACATGTAAAAACAGATGAAAAGGGAAACTATGCAATGCTTTACGTCTAGTAAAGTCGAATTGTTTTGTTTTTACTTCTAATGAAATTCCAGTCATTCTGCAAATATACGTGGCTGGGGGTGTTTTCTTTTTTTGTCACAGCTCTTGCTCTCTTTTTTGCTATTGGTTATCTTGTTGAGAAGCTTTGTATCATGTCACTGCAGATATCAGTCGCCTATCCCAGTTGATCAAGTGAAACCATGGACGGAGTTTGAATACGAAGGAGGTAAGTAAATGATTTGAGTCAGATATTTTCATCATCTTTCCTTTATTGGAAGTGTTGTTAACATCTTTCTACTTTTGTTTCATGGACATTAGAGGGTTCTCCTGGCATGCGAGGCAGAGGACGTGGTGGTCGAGGAAGGGGGGGTAGAGGCAGAGGTACGTATATAATATTTTAAATCATCTTTTTTTTGGATATTCTCATGTTATAATTGTAGGTCGTAGAAGATAGACACTTTTTCCTGTATGACTATCATACATGCACTTAATTATGCAGGGATAGATTTTTGACAAAAAGTAAAAATAAAAATTACATCCATGCAACTATTTCGTCCAAAGGAAGTTGATACTTTGTAGGGTTGATCTAGTACTACACCCTTGCAAAACTGAACTCATTTGGAATTTCATCACATGGATGCACATGCTACACATTCTCACCATGAACTTGATTGATCTACATCTGATGAAGTTGTGAATTAAAAAAATGTAGCACTTTTTTGTGAGGATGATCTGCATGGAGAAGATCATCCAAATAAAAAAACAAACTTGTTTTGAAATTTCTAGGTAGCTGAATTAGGCACGTTAACTTTTTTAGATAATTAACTATAAAGCTTTCCATGTGATTGGGACGAAGTTCTTAGTCCAATTTATTAGTTGTGTATTAGGAACTCTCGTGGCCGACCTCGAAAGTATCGGGAATGGGCTTTGATGATGATGATTTGGAACTCTCGTTCATGTGCTTGGTCATTCTTTTTCTAGGACAATCAATGAATTGACCATTTCATACATAAATGCCTCCTTTGTTATAAAGGGAACCTTAAATTTGTTCCCCCTTTTTCTTCTTCCGTTATTTTCTTATCAAACATGTGCAACCACGAACCACCAGACTGGCCTCCACCTCCCTCAATTTATAAAGTATGACCAATGAATCTTGGAAAAGAATGAGGGGCATATAGTATAAATTGGATTGGGAAAATTGTCACATTCACTTGCAAATTTAAAATATCTCAACGAATATATATATATATGTTATTCCCGTGTCGTTGGCACCATAAAAGTTTAACATGATACATAAAATTTATTCTACTTTATTCAATACCCCATTATAACTTATCAAAATTGATTAAGCCAATATATTATTGATTACCCTTAAGTTTTCATTCATCTTACTTATATGTCTAATCACCACTATCAACAATTGAAGAAAAATAAATAAATATCAAAATGTCGGTAAAAGCCGTTATACTGTGTCATCGCTGCAGCCGTCAATGAGCGTCAGCTCATCATTGAAGCACGTGATGTATTCCCTTAGCATTTCATTAGACTTTTGCCTTGGGGAGTGTAATGCGAGCTTTTCCTGATCTGCTGGCTTCCGACAAAGTGTGTCAGGAATTCTTTGGCCAGTGTCTTGAATGAGTCGATCGACTTTGGCGGGAGGCTATGGAACCATGTTAGTGCTAACTTCTTCAGGCTGGTAGGGAACGTTCTCCACATCACCAACTCAGAACCTTCTTTGAGTGCCATTACATACTGATAATGATGTAAGTGATCAAACGAGTCGCTAGTCCCGTCATAGAAATCGAGCTTTGGAGGGATAAACTTATTTGGCAGAGCCTCGTTCATGATGCGGTCCACGAACGGGGGAATAGAGAGGTGGTATAGCACGTCTGGGTCGTGAGCCCCTCGGCAGAAGGAAGTTCTGCGGGGCGAGCCTGTCTACCCTGAGAGTCGGATCAACATTGACTGCGCCGCCACCTCTAGTCCAGTGATAACTAGCAGGGGCTTGACTCTTCTGTGCTTGCTCTCTGTTGTCTTTTGGAGATTGAAGCCTGTGCTACTCCTGATCTCCATCGACGGGTGGAGGGTTCTGTTGTATGAGAATCTTCACTGCTTTAGCGATCTGCTGTATTTGTGATGACAACAAATTCATCCTGAGGTCTGTCGTTACTATTGCTAGCAGCAGGTGAGCCTGCTGCCTTTGTGTCACCGGCACCGCTGGGAGCGGTGGTATAGCGTCAGTCTGAGCGTTTGACGTGTCCCATTGTTCTCCATTGTTGCGTGATCTTGTGGTCACCATCTCCTTTAATTATGAAGAGATGATGCTAGTGATTGGTTAGGAACTTTGTCTTCCGTACGGACGGTGTCAAACTGATGCAGTCGATTTTCGCTCCTTGCTGACTAGGGATGGCAGTGGGGCGTATTTTAACGGATATCCGCCTCCCGCTCCGTTGGAGCAGTTTTGGATATTGTTAAATGGATTTCGAGGCGGATACAGATATTCAAGCAACATCCATCAAATATTTGGGGTGGATACAGATTTGGACAAATTCGCCCCCGGATATCTGATTAATCATGAGAATTACTGAAATACCCTTGGCTTTTAAAAAGGAAAAAACCCTAACCCTAACCCTAAGCTCTCACTTCACTTCAACTCTTCATTTCTCTTCAAAGAAAAGAAAAAAGATTTATCTTCAATTCTTCGAATTTGCACCAAGGTTCCTCCAATTCTTCCCATTTTCAACCCACTCCACCACTGTTCGATGGTTAGGTCGAGGCTCCGCCTGTTACGTGGGTGCGAGCCTACTTTCGCAGGCTGAGTGTATCGTACGGATTAGTTTTTTTTTATAAAAAAAATCACCTTGAATCAGCTGGTGATATGCAGGTGTGCTCTGTGTGCCAAAAGTGACTAGGGTTTCTACTGTTTGCGTCAGCGTGCGTGGTAAAATGTCGCTCGAATAGTAGGCCGAGCCGATGGGCTCGTAAAAGAACTAGGTACTGTCGTAGGATCAGGACGTCACGTGTACAACATAGATTGCATGGTGACACACGTACGGCGTAGATCGCGAGACGATTGAGTATCGGTTACTCCCTCCAACCCCATTAATTGGATGAACGTGGTCATGTGCGGTTTCCTTGTGAACCGTCGTCTCCTTGTTTCCTATACGGTATTCAATGCTTATATTTAATGTCAAAGTGCCTGTTTGGTGAACTACTATGTCTATATAATGGTGTTCCTTCATCGCTGTAGGCATTTTCTTTTATAGAGTGCACTTCTTCAAATGCTCTTACTTAAAGAATATGCTTTGGATTTTTCAAAGGCTGAATAAAGATCTCCAACGCTAAGGTCTTGGAATGTTATGACATTTGTGCTGATGAGTCATGATAAAACTTGCTATTATGTGTGGTCACCTGTTCTAGGTGAGCATCTAATTGGTTCGCTGAGACCTTGTAATTTCTTCTCGTATTGCGAAGAAGAGTTGCAGACTTTCCCGCAAGAAACAAGTTTGTCGTTTACGTGCTGGTGTCCTATTAGTGTTTCAAATCGCCTAATTTTTGAGATAACATCAGCAGCCAACCTTGGAACGGTTGCTTTCCTCCTTTCTTAGCTAGCCTTGACGCGTTGCGCTGCGCTGGAACTCGGTATTGCGGGGCGGAGTGGAGTTGGACATGGCCTATTGGAGTGGGTCAATGACTCCTAGACGCCCTTCTCATCCCTTAGCGTGATGGTGCGCTTGATCTATTTCAACTTGATACTTGTTCCAAGTTTGTCTGGTTGGATGGATCGAGCGCGTGAGTCGGCTGTAGCTTCGATCGGTGTGTCGCGAGGCCTCTGGTCTTGATTCTGTACCACCTCAGGTCATCCTTGTGAGGTGGGTCATCTTCTTCGGAAAAGTCGCTGAGCGAAACTCTTAGAGGGCTCCGTAATTTACTCGGGGTACTTTTGCTGTTGCTTTTGAGTCATCTTTTGGAGTCGGACTGTTTAAGCGAATCTTTTTTGTATGTCGCACCGGATTCGTATGCTTGTAATTTATAGTCTTTTGTACCCGCTTTTGGGCAATCGTTGTTACATATTTCCAGTAATCAATAGAGTGTGTTTGCGTAATTTTCTTTTATTTTTTAAATGATTGCAAATCATATAAGCTCTTAAGAATTAAAACTCTACATTGACTACTGAAAGAAAACTAAACAACTGAATAGATTAATCGTTGGCAGAGAGCTATGTTATTAATGCGGCGAAAAATCGTCGATTAATCATAATTTGGGGTTTGATGGATCCGAATTGGGTGAAATCGATTGAGGTTTAGCGAACTCCGAAAAATCGGCGAGTCACCGATTAATCGGCCTAGCCTACTTGCCAATTTATCACTATAACTTATTTTTACTGATATAACTTATATTGGTTTATTTATGAATGATTGAATGCAAATTATTTTTACTTATATAACTTATATCGGTTTATTTTTTAATGATTGAATGTTGGTTTTAGAGTTTACATATTACTATTTCCTGGTAGACTGATGTTGCTAAGCGCTAACTTGCTATCACTTTCTGTTATTTGTGTTGATGTGTTGTGTTTGTTGTTTCTAAACAAGTCTAGGTATCTACAAAATTAAATTCAGCTGCAAATTAGTAAAAATTAAATTATATATTAATATTTAAAGTAGACCGATTAAATCCGATTAATATCGATTAATCTCGCTTAATCGTAATTCGGTTCTGGATCGCACTGCGACCGTTTTTCGATTTAACTGCATAGGCGAAGAGGTCGATCTGGCCCTGAAGTGAATTTGCATGGCCCTTACTTGGATCATGAGTACCTTCAGCGAATTGCCAAGTTTTGCTGACGCCGTTGAGGTTACTGAAGAGTAAATCTTGTGCGAGAGGGTCCTTCCGTGCCCACTGACAGTCGTCGGGTCGTGCTCTCGTTTGCAATGATCTCTCCGCTGGTCCTGACATTTTGTCGGGTTGAAGAGCGGACTGCTCCTGCAATGTTGGAATGTTGTCCGCTGCTAAGTTGAGTCGCTATTGCTGGGATTTTGTTTCCATATGGGTGGGGTGATTTCTCCGCAGTTCCTGAGTTTGGCTTCTGTTCAACTTGTCTAGCGGGGTTCAGCTGGATCTGGGAACATTCTATCTGCTTTAGTGCAGCATATTGATAGCTTCGCGCCGTTGGTTGGTCCCCGCGAATTGTACCCGTCGAGTGGTTAGCGGTATACCGATTTGGTGAAGGGTGGAGACTACTACTTTCATTTGGTGAAACCAAGGTCTTTCCAATATGAGGTTATAGGTAAACGGTGTGTCTACCACCATGAAGTCCAAGAACATGACCTTCCTTAGTTGTGGCTCTCCTGCTACCATTGCTAGTCTTATCTTCTTGATTGGGAAACATTTCTTTCGTTGAATCCAATCAGCGGGTAGTCGGAGGATGTTAGGTTCTTGGGTCAATCAGGGCTCTCTTTACTTTCCACCTTGCAGTAGAGACCGAAATAACAAGAGTATCATTGTGCGGTGCGTGAACGCCTTCAAGGTCGGGATGGGGCTCTGCACCCGCGAGTAATATACGCGTCTGTCTTCGTTTGCGAGCTGTGTCCGCATCTCAAGTAGTGTCCGCTTGCGGGACCTGTTTAGTTCTTTTTTGATCCGACTCCTTGAAGGACATATATTATGCCCGTAGTCTCCTTCTCAATCTCTGACTGCTTCTCAATCTCTTTAGCTTGCCCTTACGAATCCAGTACTCAATCTCATACCTTACTCTTGCTGTCGTTGGTGTTGTGACCACCCACCTTGTGGTATGAGCAATACTTGCCGTTGTCGTGTTTGGCGGGGTCTCTGCGCTGCTTTGGGGGCCACTTCAGATTTTTCCATTTTTTCATGGAATTAAGGACGTTCGACAAGCTAGAATTGAGGGGGGTCATGGATCTGGATCCAACGTAGTTGGAAGAGTTCTTTGGCCTGGCACGGCCAGAGTCTGACCTGTTGTCGTTGCGCTTTCGCTTGTTCCTTTATTCGTCGCATCGCTTTTTCCTTCATTTCTGCCCCTAGAAACGGAGAGTTTCTTTTATACTTCTGTTTCCTTTTTTGTTGTTCACATCTTCTCCAGGGTGATGTACCTCTGGGTGCCCTTCAAGAGTTCTGCCATATCTAGGGGTTCCAAGGTGAGGAAGTCGTAAAATTTTTCCTTTCTTAGGCTCGCGTTAAAAGCCATCACGGCTGTGTCGTCACTACAGTTGTCAATGAGCGTCAGCTCTTCATTGAAGCGTGTGACGTATTCTCTTAGCGTTTCGTTAGACTTCTGCCTTAGGGAGAGTATGTAGTGCGAGTATTTTTTGATTCGCTGGCTTTCGAAAAAGTATGTCAGGAATTCTTTGGCCAGTGTTTTAAATGAGTCGATCGACTTTGGCGGGAGGCTGTGGAACCATGTCAGTGCTGACTTCTTCAGGCTGGTAGGGAATGTTCTGCACATCGCCGACTCGAAACCTTTGAGCGCCATTACATGTTGATAATGACGTAAGAGATCAAACAGGTCGCCAGTCCCGTCATAGAAATCAAGCTTTGGAGGGCTGAACTTCTTTGGCAGAGCCTTGTTCATGATACGGTCTACAAACGTGGGAACAGTCTAGGTCGTGAGCCCTTCGGCGAAAAGGGGGTTTTGCGAGGCGAGCCTATCTACCCTTAGAGTCAAATCCACGTTGACCGCACCGCCACTTCTAGTCCAGTGAGAACTAGTAGGGGCTTGACTCCCCTGTGCCTGTTCTCTGTTGTCCTCTGGAGATTGAGGTCCGTGCTGCTCCTGATCTTTATTGACGGGTGGAGGGTTCTGCTGTATGAGAATCTCCATAGCTTTAGTGATCTGCTGTATTTGTGATGACGACAAATCCATCCTGGGGTCTGTTGTTGTTGTTGCTGGCGCGGGGGCGTGAGCTTGCTGTCCTTGTGTCACCGACACCGCTGGGAGTGTCCCTTTGTTCTCCATTGTTGCGTGGTTTGATGATCACCATCTCTTTGAATTCTAAAGAGAGATGACGCTAGTGATTGGTTAGGAACTTTGTCGTCTCCACGGACGACCCCAAACTGATGTAGTTGATTTTCGCTTTCTATTTGACCTTGACCTGTTGAATTACACAATGAATACACGTGAGCCACGGACAACCATTGTGGTGGCCGATGACACTCCGATGCTAAAGTCAGATAGAGGTCTGAGGAAGGCGTAATGCTGTAACCAGGGAATTTGTAGGGTACCTTAACTTACCAACCTCATGTCTTATTTATAGTGCTGGAGTTTTGGTTCGATCAAGCCATCGGTGACGTAGTTTAGGGAAGATCTTCGTGAATATCCTTTTCTAATTAGGAGTTGTGCTGTGAAGGAAAGATTTCCTGTTAGACTTGTGCTCCTAGATACGCGGGAGATAGTTTCCAATCAGAGTGTTGTCCATAGATAGAAATTTTCATGTACAACATATAATCTGGTATTTGCTTCCTAATTGGAAAGAAATCGCTGCTGGCTTGCCTGTCCGGAGCTGATCCCCTAGATACTTGCCTTAATAGGGCTTACAGTTATTGGGGATGGCTGTGAGACGTGTGGGCGTAGCAGGCTATAGTGATTTGGGTTCGTCTGGCGGACTGCGTTGTGCGGGCTTGAAACCGCTTGGGCTGTATCAGTGTTGGGCTTACGCTTGTTATTCCTTGAGATCATCATGACACGTGTACGTTGTAAAAGAGAGGACGTTTCGGTGTATCATTAAGAATCGAATCCATGCACTCTTGGTGCTTTAAGTTCTATATGATCCTTTAAATTCTTACAGCTGGATAAATCTCAACTGTCTTTTATCTCCAACCTCAAACACCATCCTGATTTGTAATATAGATTTCAAAGTGAATTGAGAAAGATGTAACTTTTAGAGCATACACAAAAAAAAAGGACTAAGGACTGTCAGTGAATGATTACAAACTTCCCTCGAATCACTGTAGCCACTCAGTGTGTGAACTGAAATGTTTTGGATTGAACACATCCAAATTAGTTGATTAAGACCTACTAACCACGTGGACATTACTAGTTTCTCAAAATCCCTTTGCAACAAATAGATTGGTAAGTCCATCAGTCCACACACCCGCAAAAGATTTGCAGCTACGGAGGCCCCTCTTCCTGGCTCACCTTACTCTCTCGGTCTCTCATCTTCAAACACACCTCAACTCATATTTTTGAGATCTTCAAACACACCTCAACTCATATTTTGGAGTAGAGGCCAGGTTTTTGTGCTGTTGATCTCAGGTAGTATCGCTAATAGTAGATAACATAGATTAATATTATGTCCACCAGCCATATCCTGAAAAATATGATACCCTGCTATCTCTACAGCTTTAGGCAGTTAACTGAACGTATATGCTCTATTCATACTAGCATGCTTGGATTTGTTATAGTCTCGTTCCATTTAGCATATTAAATGGCATCTTTATTTGCCTCCTATTTTTTTATGCAGGGAATAACGATGGGTATGCAGAATACAATGGGGATGGTGGTTGGGAAAGTGGGCGAGGTTATGGTGGCAGAGGGAGAGGCCGAGGAAGAGGACGCGGTCTTCATGGGCGTGGAAGAGGGTATGGTGGTGGAGACATGATGCATCAAGAGTCCGGGTCTGGTGGTTACAACAATTATGGTGGATCAGAAGCACCACCTGCCCAAGGCCGTGGTAAGTTTTTCTTCTGCACTTTTGTGAAACATGCAACTAATATTAATACTAGGTTATACAACAGATGTCTCAAAGTGTATTTTGAGGTTGCTGAGTGGTAGTAGAAATTGGTAGCTGTTCTTTAACTACAAATACATGCTTCAAGGACACACGCATATTCTTCTATTGTTCTACTATAATTGGCTGCCAATACTGAAAGAGAATGAGTATGCCCACTACAAACGTTTGAAACTGTTGAACAAAAAACATGGTTTATATTTTTAACTTTTTTGAGTTGAACATTGAAATGGTGTCATGTCCGAAGCCTACTTGTTACTTTTTAGTTAGAGTGGATGTTATGGGTATTTGTAGTGCCATGGCTCTTCTCACTTTGCTTTGAGCTTGGTTCACTCAATTCATGTTGGAGTGGGAGTGATTCACGAGGGTCCTATAATGAACCATTTTTTACCCCAATTTTGTACTCGTTTGGGTACTTTTTCTATCAATAAAAATTGAAGTTTTCTCTCTAGAAAAAGAACACCTTAAATAAGCTTTTTCTATAAACAAATTCTTTCATTTACCATGGAAATTTCAGTAGTTATATTGTATATATGGTAGTATAGCAAGACAAGCAACTTCTTTGAAAGACTAATCGTGTGTATGGAAAAGTGATTCTCTAACGTAATTTATTTATGTATTTGCATTGTTGAGAAATAACAGAGGTCTTTGTTTTGTGACATTCTTGCCAGTCGTGAAGTTTTTGGGAGTCAATAAATGAAAATAATGCCAACTAATGTTTCTCCCTACTTGGGATGTGTGTAGGTGGTCGTGGTCGTGGCAGGGGAAGGGGCCGTGGTCGTGGTCGTGGTCGTGGTCGGGAATTCAGGTATGATGTACAGGTTCAATCAGGTGGTGCTTAAAAGCCCTACTATATGTAAGGTACTGTGGTTCGAAAGAAAATCTGGATGCCTGCTCTGCTCGTCGTGTTTGTCCTAAAAGTATGGACTTTGCTGGTGTGTGTGGTCACCAATGGTTGTTGCTAGTGAGCTGAGACTATCTTTGATTACGGGATAGCCATGTTTTTGTAGGTAGGTAGGTTGTTGGGTTTAGATTCCTAATTGTCGCTTATTGGTAGGGATAGGTAGATTCTCTAACTTTGATTACAAATCTTGGTGTCTTACTGCTTATTGGTAGGGATAGGTAGATTCTCTAACTTTGATTACAAATCTTGGTGTCTTACTACATGCAGAAGCTGTACAATTTCACTCATGCATTAGGTAGAGAAATAATAGAGCAATACATTATTTGATTCTTTAGTTTAGTTGCTATTCTCTACCAATTTTGTCAAGTTTGGTTTGACTTGTCCTCGATCAAGGAGGATGAAGATAGTACTTACTGAAAGTGTCCAGCGTAGTGGGTTGATTGTACGCTAGCAAGTTGATGAGACATTGAATAGTCACTCGATCACAACGTCGTGGGTTGATTGTAAGCTAGCATTGATGAGACATTGAATAGTCTCGTGGGTTGATTGTATGCTAGCAAGTTGAGGAGACATTGAATGGTCACCCGATCACAGTCATATATGTGGCATGAGCTTGCCCCGACACAAGAAAGGCTTCAATGCGGTCCCATACAAATATCTGAGTTATCATCTCGAGATCTACTTGCACAAATCAACTCTTACTCCAATCAAAACAAAGCCAAGTGTCGAAGATACTCAATCATGCACAAGTAAGATTCTGGGCGAGATCTTTTAACTTTATCATGCCCTCGATAGCAAAGACAGTTGCTCGCTAGTTAAGATAGTATTGATGAAGAAAGGTATGCATACACTTTGCTAATTTATTTAGTTTCCATTTTTTCTTGCATTGTTACTTGACTTAAGCATTGGAGTGTCTTTGGCCACCACAATGTTGGTCCTTGGTTTATCGCTATTCATTTTTGCAGACTTGAGATCAACAATGGCAGATTGGCGCCGTCAACGGGAAGTGATGACAAGTTTTCTCTGAAACGAACATATAAAGTTCCATCTAGATAAGCAGAACATCGAGACATGGTCATCGTCACTAGATCTTGAACACTCAACGAAGATGCCGAGCCAGACAACGTTATGGTTGGGGAAGCCCAACCACAGGGCCTAATCGATCTGATCGAGGAAGCTGAACAACCACATGGTCTAACCACTGAGGCGGTTGAGGCTGACCCCGCATGAATCAAATCTTGCTCACCTGGATCACCTAGCACGGGTAGTAGAAAAACTCATTCAAGATCGACAACAACAATCTGAGGATCGGTCGAAATTCGGGGAGATCTCAAACCTGAGGGGACGCATGAGAGCGCGTTTTAGGAGGCTGAAAACTTCCTCGGTGAGGTGCAAAGAGCTTGCCAAGAGGGGAGCCTAAGAGGAGATGAGGATCCTGGGGACCATGCCTTGAGAACAAATAGAGCCACGACCAAAAACACGCTCCAACTAGGGGCGGTCGATCCTGATGTCTTGTATGATCTCACTGTTCCTCCATTCTTGGAGGAGATCGTGAGTGCCTCTTTTTCAAAGAAGTTCGTTCCCCAAAGCTCGAATTTTATGATGGAACATATATCCGTCAGTTCATCTGTGCCATTACCACTATGTGATGACACTTAAAGAAAGTTCAGAGTGCATCATGTGCAAAACTTTTCCCACCAGCCCGAAGAAGGCTGCATTGACTTGGTTCCTCAATCTCCAACTGAGATCTATCTATTCATTCCAGGTCCTGGCACGGCGAGACCCTTAGGTAGTATGTCACTCGCTTCAATGACGAGTTGACCTTGATCGTCGGTTGCAGCGGCGATACAACGGTTATCGCTTTCACTTCTGGTCTCCTAGGAGGTCTGTTTTACAACTCCCTCACCTTTGAGCCCTCAATGGATATGGTGGGTCTATTAAGAAATGCCCAGAAATACATCACCCTGGAGAAAATGTTGGTTGCTAGGAACATGGAAAACGAGTCAAAACACTCATCTAGAGCCAAGAACAAGGATGAAAGGGGAGATACCTCCAAACGAAAACGAAGCGAAAACTAGAGCGGATTCGGCCAAACAAAGCTATACAAGGCCATTGGCTCCAGGTACCCCTATTTCACAACGTACAACTCCAGTTTGTCCGATGTTTTATCCGCCATGGAAAAATGGGAAGACATCAAGTGGCCATCGAAACTCCCCAAAGGAAATCCTTCAAAACGTGATAAAGAAACGAAAAATGATTTTTAAGGCCTATTTTTCACAAAATATGACCATTTAGATACTATAGTTAATGTAATGGCTAATTTGTGCCTAATTTTATACTTCAAGCATCGGCCCAATACAGATCCACCTTAAGCGGATCTAAGCCCGTTCAACTTCAGTCCGCCAAGCGGATCCGAACTCTCATAATCATGCTAGATCAACACGTCTCACAGCTATCCTCAATACCCATAAGTCCTCTTTAGGCAAGTATCTCGAGGATCAACTTCAGACGGGCAACTACAGCTGCTCTCTGCTTCCATCTAGGAAGCAAACACTAGAATATCTATTACACAGGGAAAATCCCCTTTATGGATTGCTCTTGGATTGAGAACTATCTCCCGCATATTTAGGAGTGCAGAGCTAACATGGAACTTCCTTCCTACAACACGACTCTTAATTAGAGATGGATCTCCAAGAAGATCTCCTCCCTAAACTACGCCTACGATGGCCTGACTTGCACTATAAATAAGACATGAGGTTGGTAAGCTAAGGAACGCTACAAATTTCCTGTTGCATCATTGCACCTACTACAGATCTCTGTCTAACTTTAGCATCGGAGTGCTATCGGCCATCTCACGGTGGTCTGTGGCTCACGTGCGTTGCTTGTGCAAGTCAACAGGTCAGCAGGAACACGGTTAAAACAGGGAGCGCAAAAATCGACAGTATCAGTTTGTCGTCGTCCGTGGGGACGACATAGTTCTTAACTTTACACTAAGCGTCATCTCCTATCAAATCCCAGAGAGATGGTGACCACCAGGTCATGCAACAACTGAGAACCAAAGGACACGTCCAACGTTCAGGCTGTCCCTATACCAGTTCCTGCCATGCACGGGCAGCAAACTCATGCCTCTGTGCCAACGACAGTAACGATGGACCCCAGAATCGAGGTACTGATGTCTCAAATACAACAGGTCATCAAGGTAGTGGAGACACTCACACGACAGAATCCCTCTGCTGCTAATGGAGACCAGGAACAACACAGACTTCCACCTCCAGTGGACGATAGGGAGCAAGCGCAGGAGAGCCAGGCCCCCGCCAGTTCCAGTTGGACTAAGGGTGACTATGCGACTAACGCTGAGCACGCCGCCAGGATAGAGAGGTTAGGTCACGGGAACCCCCTCTGCAGAGGAGCTCACGACTCGGATGTACTATATCGCCTATTCGTCCCACCCTTTGTGGACCAGATCATGAGCGAAACACTTCCGAGGAAGTTCACTACCCCGAAGCTCGGTTCCTGTGACGGAACCACCGATCCTTTCAATCATTTGCGTCATTACCAATACGTAATGGCGCTCAAGGAAGGATCCGAGTTTGTCATGTGCAAAACCTTTCTTACCAGTCTCAAATGCCCTGCATTGACGTGGTTCTATAGTCTTCCACCGAAGTCAATCGACTCTTTAAAAACATTGGCAAAGAAATTCCTGACATGTTTCGTCGGAAGCCAACATTTCAAAAAAGGCTCGCACTACATACTCTCTTTAAGGCAGAGGTCCGGCGAGACTTTTCGAGAGTATGTCACACGCTTCAACAACGAGCTGACCCTCATCAACGGGTGCAACGACGATACAACTGTGACGACATTTACTGCATGCCTCAGAGAGGGAAAGCTCTACGAGGACTTCACCTTGGATCCCTCTAGACATGATAGAACTCCTCAAGAGCGTCCAGAGACACATCATCCTGAAGGAGTCAAGGATTGCCAAGAGGGAGATCGAAGGTGACAGGAAGCCCTCGGCTTCTGGGTACAAGGAGGGAAAGAGACGCGAGGATGAGGAACGAAGCAAAAGGAAGCGTAGCGACAACATACTGGACCCTGGTCGACCCAGGTCAGAGAAATCATCCAACTTCGTTGGATCCAGAGCCCTGATACCCCTAAATGCTAGTCTGTCGGATATACTCAACTCCATGAAAAATTGAGAGGAATTGAAGTGGCCTCCAAAGACACGCGAAAAATCTGCCAAGTAGGACAATGACAAGTACTGTGCGTACCACAAGGAGGGCGACCACAACATCAACGACTGCAAAAGTCTGAGGTATGAAGTAGAGTACTAGATTCGAAAAGGAAAATTGAAAGACTTCCTGAAGTCTGAGAAACAATCAGAACAGACTAGGGACCGGGGGGGGGGGGGAGTCAGTTAAAGAGATAGAGAATGAGACTTCTAGGATAAATGTCCTTCATGGAGTCGGACCGTGAAAACCAGTCGTACAGGTCCTGCAAGCGAACTCTGTTGGATATGCGGACATGACCCGCGGATGAGGACAAACGCGTTTGCTATTCAAGAATTCAGAACCCCATTCCCACTTTGATTTTCACGGACAAGGACCTCGATGGAGTTCGAGCGCCGCAAACAATGCCTTGGTCATTTTTGTTTCCATCGCAATGTGGGAAGTTAAGATGGCTCTCATCGACACAGTAAGCTCGCTAAACATTCTATTTTACAATGCTTTCCACAACATGGACCTCAAAGAGGAAAACCTAGCGCCATCGGAGCACCCGATAATCGGATTCAATGGGGAGAAATACTTTCCCCTCGGAAAGATAAGATTAGCTACGGTGGCTGGAGAACCACGGCTGAATGTCCTATTTCTAGACTTCATGGTGGTGGACGCGCCGTCGTCCTACAACCTTATCCTGGAAAGACCGTGGCTCCACCAAATGGAAGTAGTGGTTTCCACCCTTAATCAGTGTGTTAAGTATACTGCTAACTACCCAAAGGAACAATACGTAGAGACCAACCTGCGGCACGAGGTTGCCACTATGCCGCACTGAAACAAATAGAGTGCTTCCAGATTCAACTACATTTTGCAGAGCAGCCTGAACCAGTGCCAGGCCAAACGACGACGGCTACATCACTTTCAAGCGGTACAGGAGCAACAAGCTCTTCTGCTCGACGGGACAAGAGGACCGTGGCAAGCAGGGGTGCATCCTCCCGACATTCTATCAGAACGGAGATTCGCATCTCTACAAGGTTTACTCTTAGGTAGCCTATATGACGCCCAACAGTCCGCCAAAAGATTCGAAAAAGCAATCCGAATTCACTTTGCAGCCAAGATCAGTTTATCTCCGTCAACTGTTAGTTTGCTTTAATTTGTTTGTTTCCTTTTCCATAGTCAATATTGAGTTTAGAGTTCTTAAGAGACTTATGTGATTCACAATCATTTAAGAAATAAAAGAAGAATTTCAGAAACAAACTCTATTGATTATTGGAAAGATGTAACAACAAGCACCTTGAGGCGGATACAAAAGACTATATACTACGAACGCCCTGAGGCAGATAGAAAAACTACAAATTGTAGACAACTTGCAAGTGATAACAAAAATAAAAAAAATCGCTCGAACCCTTCCAAAGATAAGGACGAAGTCTAAGAAGGGATTGAAAGTACTGAGGATCAAGATTGCTTCGTTGAATCACTTAGGGAAGACGCCCTCATTAGCGTTGTAGACCTTGCGACGGGCTGCTGATTTTCTCAAGAGACACCCTACCTTCTATCCAACTTCTTCAAAGGGCTTAGAAGGAGGCAGATGAGGACGGCCACAAGCAGCGACGTAGTCACGGTCTCACAGCACCGTCAAGGAAACATTGCTTATCAACCAACACTTTGATCGGCCATTGGTCAGTAGTGGGATCTGAGTGCACGAAAACACAAGTTGTACGGTGTAACACCAAGACATCTCCTTTGGTAGCAAATCCGTACTACTTCGTAATATGATAAGAGATTACGAGACCTCAGAGGATTAACTACGTGCCCATCCACAACAGGTGACCACGCATACCAGCAACAATCATCATGCCTGGACGATGTGAACGCCTGAACTTTCGGAAACTTCAGTGATAGAGATCGAACTTCAGCCTTTGGAAAACCAAAATCATTTTCCTCTGCCTTTGAAAAACCCAAAGCATCTTCTCCAAACAAGAACATTACAGGAAATAGACTCGGCAAAAGATGATGTCTACAACGATCGGAAAACATCATTATATAGACATAGTGGTTCACCAAGCGGGCACTCCAGCATTAACTGCCGAGCATTGAATGTCGTATGGGAAAATGGAAGACGACAGTTCCCAAGGAAACTACGCAGACCACGTCAATCAATTATTGGCGCTGCACGCAACCCTTTGGGAAAATTGAAGACGACAGTTCCGAAAACATTGCACATCAACCAACACTTTGATCGTCCATTGGTCAGCAGTGGGATCTGAGTGCACGAAAACACAAGTTGTACGGTGTAACACTAAGGCATCTCATTTGGTAGCAAATTCGTACTACTTCGTAATATGATAAGAGATTACGAGACCTCAGGGGATTAACTACGTGCCCATCCACAACAGGTGACCACGCATACCAGCAACAATCATCATGCCTGGACGATGTGAACGCCATAACTTTCGGAAACTTCAGTGATAGAGATCGAGCTTCAGCCTTTGGAAAACCAAAATCATTTTCCTCTGCCTTTGGAAAACCCAAAACATCTTCTCCAAACAAGAACATTACAGGAAATAGACTCGGCAAAAGATGATGTCTACAACGATCGGAAAACATCATTATATAGACATAGTGGTTCACCAAGCGGGCACTCCAGCATTAACTGTCGAGCATTGAATGCCGTATGGGAAAATGGAAGACGACAGTTCCCAAGGAAACTACGCAGACCACGTCAATCAATTATTGGTGCCGCACGCAACCCCATCAATTGAAGGGGAGTAGTCGATACTCAACCATCCTGCAACCTATGCCATACACGTGTCACCGCGCGATCTACGCCGTACATATAATGCATCATGTAGGATACCCTTTCCCTTCCTTTACGGGCCCATGGGCTCAGCCTGTTATTCAAACATCACCCTATCGCATGCTTGGCACGAGCACTTGAAGATCCTAGTCAACCCTGACATACGGACTTTACCACTTACTGAGTTAAGGTAACTTCGTCCACACCATGAACCCCTAGGGTCGCACACCCCTCAGCAGGTGGAACCTCTTTTCAAACCGGACAAGCTTAGTAAGCCAACATTGATGACGATAGCTTCTGGTTCACCCCGATACCTAGTCTGCTTAGCGCGAACATCGACAGTTTAGGAAGTGTGAGTCTAATCAGCGCTGCTACGCATGGTGACGACGACTCGCCAGAGATCACTGCCCCATTCGCGGTCAATAATCGCCGAATCTAATTAGGTAAGCCTAGCTGGTGACGACCAACAACGACAACTTTTGATAAAAACCATAGACTTGTAGCTCGCACTGCGAGGGTGTAGATAGTCTAGAAGGTAAGAGTCTAGTTAGTCCCGAACTGATTTTGACGGCTCGCCACGGGACCACTGCTCTTCAGTGTGACCACCGAATCACCAAACCTGGAATTTTAGCATCCACTGCGTGGGTGTAGATAGTCTAGAAGGTAGTAGCCTAGTCAGTCAGGTACTAATTCCCACGGCTCGCCACAGGACCACTGCTCTTCAGCGTGGCCACCGAATCACCAACCCTGGACTTGTAGCATCCACTGCGAGGGTGTAGATAGTCTAGAAGGTGGGAGTCTAGTTAGTCTCGAAATGATTTTGATGGCTTGCCACAGGACCACTGCTTTTAAGCGTGGCCGCAAAAAAACTCCTAAATTTGTTGCTTGCTGCACTCAGGTGTAGATAATTTGGACAGTGGGAGCCTAGTCAGTCCTGAACTGATACCGATGATTTGCCACGGGATTACTACTCTTCAGTGTGGTCGCCAAATCTTTGTCGAATACGTAGCCACCACCGCGCGGGGATGGTGTCGACGGTTCGAAAGGTGGGAGCCTAGTCAGTTCCAAATTGATTCCGACGGCTTGCCACAGGACCACTGCTCTTCAGCCTGGTCGCCAAACCTTTACTCCCCGAATCTGTAGTCCGTCTTGCTCGGACATAAATGATTCGGAAGGTGGGAGCTTAGTCAATCCCAAACTGATTCCGATGGCTTGCTATGGGGCTACTACTCTTCAACCTGGTCGCCAAACCTTTACTCCCCAAATTTGTATTTCACATAGCTCGGACATAAATGATTCGGAAAGTGGGAATCTCAAACAGCTCTCCACACGACCTACGCTTTACTGCAAGACAACAGACGCAAACATGAATTTAGCTGAGTCAGCGCCTTCACGCTCAAACAGATTGACATTCTAACATTAGAAAATGCCATTCGTGCCAATACAAAGATAGTACAGCTAATGCCCAAATAAAATCTAATCAGGACCCCAACCCGACCTTATGGCGTCTGACAAGGCACAAGCATTCTGACGCGTACATTCGGCAACCACAGCTTGCCCGCGACAACAACTATAGCCGACTAGTCAGGCAAACAAGGTAGACTTCATGTAACTTACCTAAGGGACATGACACAACTCGGATGACTCAACCCCCAGTTAAACTATTCGCAACATGCCCACTATCGGACATAACTACGCAACAATGACCCCGAGTCATTCACAATACAAAGTGGTCAAACTCTCTACCGTAGATAGATTGGACAACGTCCTATTGATTCAACCAGCCTATGCCAAAATAAGACGACAAGGCGAAACGAAAAACATGCAATAGAGACACCAAGTATGAAACGAAGAAAACTGTTTTCATTAATGGTCAAAACAAAAAATACAAGCACACAAAAATACTCCTAATCAGGAGAAGGTACAGAAATGGAACAGCTAAGCCTATGGAAACAAGGGCAAAAGGTGCATCCATACGCGCTTAGACCTGGACGTCAGGGATTGAACCATCCTCCTTGCCCGACGACTCATAGTTTGCAAACGACATCTTCTTATAACGGCCAAGATCCCACTCTGGATGCTCCTCCTTCATCAGAGCCAACAGCTCCAGTTGGCCATGAACAACCCAGCGGAACTCACATTTGCCTTGTTCATGGAGAAGTTTTTCCTCTCGCACCTTTGCATCAATAAGTTCACGCTCTAGTAACTCCAACTTTCCATTCAGCGCGTTGACCCGAGACTGCTCTGTGGTTAGAATGCTCTTTACAACACTGAGTTCATGCCATCCCAGTTCGAGTTGGTCCTCGACCTTCCTCGCCTCTCGAGCATAGAACTCTACATCGGATTCCAATTGTTGCTTCTCAGCAGCCCAGCCAGCTTCCTTCGAAGCACTCTCTTCAGCGAAAGACGGCAGCGCAGAATGCGCCTTATCCACATCTTCCTGTGCAAACTTGACCTCTAGGCGGAGTCGGCTCAACTCCTGCCCGAGTCCGTCCCTCTCGGACATCGCCTCGGTCAGATTATGTTTAAGGTCCTCCAGACAAGCCCTCTAAGCTTCAGCGGCCACGGTCCAGTCGCATCTCTTCAGCCTGCTTTTTAAGCCGCTTAATTTCATGGAGTGCATCAGAATACAGCGTCTGGACGTGCGAGAAGACACGCTCTAAAGTATACACTTTCGCGAGTTGCCTATACTTTCGTCCCAGCAACGGTCGCGTGGCTCATATGAGACATACCCAACATGAGATACTTCAAACCCTTGTCCACACACTCTTCCAACGAATCCTTTTTGGGTTTTTGAGCGTGGTCCATCAGCCAGCTGTGGCGCTTGCTTATATGCTTCCCCTGACTAGGAACTATGCTAGCACCGCCCTTTATGGTCGCTACCGTCCTCAGACTCTCATCCGTGGCTTTTCCCTTGTCAAGAACGACCGACCTTTTATTGCGAGATGGCTCAAGAAGATCTGGGGGCAAGGAGGGAGCGAAGTATCCAAAGGACCTTCCAACAGTTATAGCTGTGGCCTAGAACAAGACGGTGAGCAATGCAGAATACAGGAGACATGGCCGGTACTGCGACCACTTTCAGGTGAGTCAACAGTGGAGTGATCAGATTCCACCACCTCAGGTGAGTCTTCAAAAAATCCCCCTACCGGAACAGCCCCACGTGAATCAGCGCCAGCTGAAGCCGCCATTGCAACTCGCACCAAACGGTCATTGAGCTTCGACTCGCGCATCAATAAGGTTCAACCCGTCGGCAACTCCCGTCAACTGCAAATAATCTTTCTCCAAGCCGGGAACATTAGTCTCTGCCTCGATAGGCCTAGCAAACAAAACATGTGACTTTCTAGACAAGAAGCTTCACTACGGTTTTTCTTCAAACAACTTGTGCACAAACAAACCCTAGCACTTTTGAATCTTCACAATCTTGAGTAGAACAATTCAAGATCAATTTCCCTTAGTGCTCTGATATCAATTGTTGCGACTTATTGCGGAAGCGGGTAGACACCAACAATTGCACACAAGTACCACAAAGATCCAATCAATTAAATAGAGCAACTAGCAATGAAAGTAATTAGAGAAAACCAAGAACCTACCATAAGAGACACAAAGTTTACGTGGTTCGGCGAATTGCGCCTACGTCCACGGTGAGGTGATTCCACTATATTCAAGAACAAGGTACAAGAAGATGACAATTCTCACACAATCTCTCAACAAGAGATGAAACAATTCCAGCAATTATCTTTCTCTATTCTCTGTGCTTCACAGTTTTTCTACATGCAAAAAACAGCTACAGTTCCTAGTATATATAGCGTCTTGTTTCCCGTTCCTGTTCAAAATCTATTTCCTGTTTCCTGAATTTGTTTCCTGTTCAAAAAACAGTTTCTTGTTTCACAAAACAGTTCTATTTCCTGTTTCACAGTTAGCTTCAGGTTATTCATTGCTGAAACCTAACCTTCAAATCTCACTTAATCAAAATTCGAATTTGGCATTTGAGCTTCCCAACTGGAGATGGTTATTGTTATTATCTCAGTTGATAGGTTATGAGTTCCATCATAACATGTCTGGGTGATATGATTTTTTCTTCGCTCGACAAGTAATTTGGTACTTGACTGCATTTAATCCCCCGCCCTTAAAATCCATGCAATACCAACCTCATTGATGCTCTAGACTATATTTTGAAGTAAGTTCACATCTAACCCTTCATACCATGGCATTTATCTTGAGTTTCAGTTTGAGCTGCACCACCCCATGAACTCCACTTTACTCCGCCACTTATGGTGCATGAGTTGGAGGGAATTGTATTTCTGAAATCAAGCACACCTCAAACCAAAGGGGACTCCAGCCTTGGCCTCAAGCTTCCATAACAAGACTTTATTTTATCACCTGTCTCGATAAATTTTGGTTTCACCATCTCATATAGCAAATTCACTCGGCCCCAGCCCACCACTGACCACTGCCCTAATATCCCCACTTAATAGTGAAGCACTTACCTGGAACAACTTGTTGATACCAGCCATAACTAATTCAACTGGAGTATACTAACTAAGCACTGCTGAGCCTGCCGATGATTTGCCATATACTTGGAGATGTCAAGATTTCCATACATGATCTTTTTGCAAGAAGCACAACAAGATGTTGGAAACAAGAATCAATTGACGATTAGATGTTAAAAAGGCTTTATTCAATATCTTTTCATATGACATGTAAAAGATACTGTAATGGTCTTTGTAGGGTGGTGCAAACTTTGGTTTTTGAATGTGAATAATGGTTTTGATAATGAAGGCGTGTGGGTCTTCCATTCAAGGGCGACCATACTATGTTATGGTGCATCATGTAGGATGAGCAGACAATAGGAAGCACAAGCAGAGGACATCAGAGTCTGAATTGTGGTTCACATAGGCACAATTTCAATATTTCTCGAGAGTCTTTTGAAATTTGGAAACTAATACAGAAAACGAGATTTATTTATTTAGTTGTCATAATTATTATTTTGTAAGAGGTTACACTTACACTAGGTCTTTTGTTTTTAGAAAATTACCTAATTTAATATTTTTTATGAGAAGGAAATCTCCTGCCAGTTAGAAGAGCAACCCAAGCTTTTATAGATTAAGAGCAAATAGCCTAGTTGCTTTTGTGCAGCTTGTTTTTTCTGTAGAGATGGCAGCAGATTGGTCCTTGTTGATTGGAGATATTTTGGAGAAGATGGGGGAGAAGTTGAATTTGCATATAGATTTATGATAAACTCCGTTCAGTCTGTGTCAACTGGAGAGACTCTCTCCCACAGAAGACTACAAAGCCCTTGTTTCAGGGGCTCCCTTCGCTGATCCTCCCTCCCAATTATAAACAACAAGGGAAATGTGACAACAAAAGGCCAAACCAATCATCAGAAGCATGCCGGGTTTTTTTGAGTATTTTCGATGCTAATATTTATCATTTAGTGCTACCAAAGGAGGCTGCCACTCAGGTTGATCTATATCTTGTTAATCCACTCTACAATGGTCAGTTGCTGCAACTTCCTCCCATGCCCATTTTCCTAGAGGTATTGGATTATGAACCCAATCCCGAGTAGAGATGGCAGTGGGGCGGATTTTCACGGATATCCGCCCCACTCGCCCCGTTTGGGGCGGATTTGGTTAAGGCTAAATAGATCTCGGGGCGGATATGGATATCCAAACTATATCTGTTTATTATTCAGGGCGGATACGGATTTGGCCGTATCCGCCCCACGGATATCCGTTTATATAAGTATTTTACTAAAATAACCTTAAGCCCTTAACAAAACCCTAACCCTAAACAATTTCTCTCTGCTCTTTCATCTTCTCCACTGAATATCTTCCAACCTCTCCCATAACAAAACCCTAACCCTAACCCCAAAGGCCGCAACAGAACCCTAACCCTAAACCCCAAAAGCCGCAACAGAGCAGATCTTTGATTTGGTTCGATCTTTGCTTTGGTTTCTAATCTTTGGGCAAAATCTCAGTCGAATAGTAAGATTGGACGAAGATTCGCTTAAAAACTTAAAAATGGAGGAGAGGCGTTCATTCTTTCTTTCTGTAGCCAGATCTGAAGAAGCTACAATTATCAGGGAAGCTAACATCCATATGAAGATCGATTTTGCAGGGGTCGAAACAAATAGGTAGATCGTTTTGCTGGGATTAGCCAGATCTGAAACAAATAGGGGGATCGATTTGCATGGATTAGCCAGATCTTAGATCGATTTTGCAGGGATTACTAATTGGGTTTACAACCTAACATGTTTCTTCTTCAATCGATTTTTCTTCTTCACTCGAATTTTGCTTCTTCAATTGATTTTTTATGTATGGGTAACAAATACATACAAATAGGGAGAGAGAAAGAGAGGGGATTGAATCCTGAATTGTCAATCGTATGTGTAAATGGTTAGAGAATTGAAATCAATTTGTATGTATATATGTATGCGTACCTTGTCCTGTTCTAATTCATTCAACATTTTTTTTAATAAATTAAATGGTTAATTGGGGCGGGGCGGATATCCGCCAATCTGTTCGGGGCGGGGATGGTTTTTAACAAAATATATAAAAGGATATTCGGGGCGGATTCAGGGATCCACGATCCCTGACGGGGCGGGGTGGATTTGTCCAAATCTGCTCCAATCCACCCCGTTGCCATCCCTAATCCCGAGTTGATGAGGAGAATATAATTAGGGCTCCCGAGCTTTGGTGGATGTACATACCTGACCATCCCATGCACAACCAGAGAGGTTAATATGAGTACTTGGGGAGTTTAAAATCAATGGGAACTGTTTTCATATGTATGGTTGTGTTATCATGATCTCCATCCTCCAACAACAACTATATTGCTATGGCTATCCATGGTCAATATTCAAGATTGGCTTTTGGTAAACATGGACACAACAGGTGGGCAGGTTTTGGCAATTATAGTAATATTAATGAGTACCCTGGTTTCACGGATATCATATTTATTAGGGGTGGCCATCCCATCCCGTGATCCTGTTCCTGTCCCGATCCCGATCCTGTTCTCGTCCCAATTTTTTGGAGTTTTTTTGGGATTGATCAAACCCATCCCGATCCCGTCCCGATCTAGAGTGGGATGGGATCAGAATGGAGATTTTCAATCCCGTCCATCCCGTCCCGTCTCGAAATTTGGTTAAAGTTAGCACTTATAACTTTGTGGACTAGACAGAAACAAAAACACAAAAATCTATTAGTATTGGTAATTTGGTATCATATCACAATTATCATTCATAATGCAAGGAAATCTTTTAACATTGCTTGAATGCTTGGCTAGCATTTCATATGCAGTTTACTGGCAACTCCTACAAGGTTAACAACCAAAACCACCAAGAATAAACCTTTCCTATAAGCAAATGGAAATCACAGACAATATACAAGTATTCATATATATAACTACTAGAACTTGCATCTATCTCAAATCAATCCCCTGAGTGAAAGGGCAAGTAATATCACAATAACAGTATACAAGCATTCATATATATACACAATTGGAGCTGCCTTTGAACCTGTGTGATAGTTTCTTCAACAGTTAGGAGTGTTTTGATCATTTTGGAACATTTCATCAAAGATTGTGATATGTGCAGATATATTGCAGAAATAAATGATATTCTCACTCTTTTTTAGGATAAAATCATTGCAAAATGACTAAAAAGATTAGAAAATATACGACTAAAAATTAGAGGTCACTTTTTTCATTGAGTTTGATCATTGCATAGAATATACCTTTGCATGTCATTGAAAGAATACCTGCAGCATGCATACTATAAAGCAATAAACACCTCAGGTATGTTTCAACACATAGATAATCATATGTTTTTGTTAATGTATAAATGTATAAGCCATGGTTTAATCTCACATTGACTAAATTAGGATGTTAATGTATAAAATGTACAAGTCATGGTTTAGTCCCAGATTGGCTAAATCATGACTCTATCCCTTGTAAATCCTATAAATAGGACAATTCCCTTTGTATACAAATTACACCATTCAATACAGTATCTACTATTTGTATTGTCTAACTTCCTCTCTTTCAACATGGTATCAGAGCCACTATCTTAGTGGTCCTTGGCCTATCAAGAATTGAGTATGTTATGTGATTGTCACTATTAGTGGATCTTTCACAACAAAAATACTTCTTGTATAGTGTCAAGAGTTGAGTATGCTCTATGATTGCTATTATTAGTGGATCTTTCACATCAGAAAGACTTTTTGCAGTCTTAGGTAGACCTCTTGCGTAGTCTTACGTTAGACCTCGTGTGTAGTCTTAGGTTAAGTATGCTCTGTGATTGCCACTATTAGTGGATCCTTCACATCAGAAAGACTTTTGTGACTACCATACACCTTAAAGTGCATATTTGGCACACATCATTCTCATATCAATTGGTCTACAGAGCGGTAGCACAAGAACAGTTCTTAATTAGACCACGTGATCTCCTGTCACTTGTGCCATAAATCGGCTTCTTGCAAGCGTTACTCTGACCTCCTGATTGTGAACTTTGTACTATCAGATACAAACTTTCAAGATCATCCTTTAGCACCCCATCTATCTATGGAGCATCTTGAGGTCTCACAACTATTACCATCATTATGGAAGGGCTCAACTATACCGTACAGGCTATGTCCAATTTTCTCAAGGGCAGAAAGCTTTGGCGCTATGTCACAGGCCATATCACCAAGCCAAAACAAGACAATGAAGAAGACAACACTAAATACATGGACCGTCTCGAGGAGTGGGATAGCAAAAACCACCAAATCATCACTTGGATTTGCAACACATGTGTACGCTCCATCAGTCTCCAGTTTGGTAGATTCGAGACTGCCAAGTCACTTTGGGACTTTATGGAGAAACGTTACACCACCTCTGATTTGTCTCATCAATACAAACTTCTGGGCACTCTACATCACATGAACAACAACCCAGACAATCCATCAACACTTTTCTATCTGAGATGCACTATGTTTAGGGCCAACTTGCTTCCTCAGAACCCGGGTTACAGGTTCTGAGAATGCCCAAAAGTTTTCTAACTATCGGGATCATCAACACTTGGTTCTCTTCCTCATGGCTCTCACTAAAGACTTTGACCATGTGCGTGCATCTCTCCTACATCGTAGTCTTTTACCTACTTTAGATCAAGCAGTTACTGAACTTCTTCCGGAGGAAACTCATCTTACCCCTCACAAGTCCACCCCTACAGTTACTATCCTGGCCCATCGCAAAACCACCCCTACAGATGTTGTTTTTGCCACTCTCAAATGACCTCAACCAAGCTACAAAGGTCATTCATCTGAATCTTTTACACAATTTTGCAATTACAACAAGAAAGCAAATCACATTCTCTAGGACTGCCGGTTTCGAGTTTGCCAATTCTGCCATAAGAAAACTCCTGGTCGTTTTCAACATGAATGTCTTCAAGATCCTAATAGGCATTCCCAACAATACATGCCTCGTAGTACTCCTCCTAGATCCGCTGCCACTACTGTTGACAATTCATCATCTACTGTTCCTAACGAATCCTTTTCTGCTTCTGATATAGAGCAAATTATCAAACAAGTACTTGCTCATTCTGGTAATCTATCCTCCATTGCTATGTCAGTCACCACAGGTAATTCATTTTGGTTATTTAATTTTGCTTGTTGTAATCACATGACACCTGATTCCACCATCTTTTCCACCAAACGCACCGCTAGCCACATTCCAACCATTCAAACTGCCGATGGCTCTCCCATGAAAGTGAGCCATATTGGAAAATTTTCACATTAAACACTTCTCTTTATGATACTTATTGTATTTCTCAGTTAACTCTCAATCTCTTATCTATTGGTCAGCTATGTGACTTGGGTCTTACTTTTTTTTTTTTTTTTTTTTTTTTTCTGCTTTTGATTGTTGTGTGCAGGATCCCAAGACAGGACAAACTCTTGGGATAGGCCGTAAGGTTGGACGACTCTTTGAGCTAATCAACCTCCATATTCCATCTCGCTTCTCCGTTCAGACAACAACCCCAGTCTCATCCACCCCGTCCATTAGTCTCTGGCATTCTCGCATCGGTCATGCTTCTGTTAGTCGTCTTCAATCCTTAGTAATTAGTGGTCATTTAGGGTCTATTAGTAAAGAGCAATTCGATTTCCTTTCTTGTCAACTTGCAAAACAAACAACATTACCATTTGATAACAGTGAATCTTTTTTTTCTGCACCCTTTGACTTGATTCACTCTGATGTTTGGGGCCCGTCTCCCACTACTACTATGGGAGGCTTTAGATATTTTGTAATTTTTGTCGATGATTACTCTCGTTAACTTAGTTTTTCCTCATGCGCAATCTATCTGAATTGGTCAAAACTCAGTTTTCTTGCAATATCAAAGTGTTTCGTGCTGACAATGCTGCCGAATACACTGATATTGGGGTCCTTAGCTTAATTTCTTCACCAACATGGCTCTCTTCCTTATCATTCTTGTCCATGCACCTCTCAACAAAATGGACGCGCTGAGTGCAAACACTGAGACATTCTCAACATTGGTCGTGCTCTTCTCATATCTGCTTCATGTCTTGAAAATTTTTGGGGCGAAACTGCTCTTACAACCATTTACACCAAGAATCGTGTGCCTTCTCCTATCCTTGGGAATCAATCACTACTTCAGCGTCTTTATAGTCAACTTCCTAACTACAAATGTTGGGATCTTTACTCCAAACGCCTCTGTGTATCCTGCCATGTTGTTTTCTAGGAACATAAAACGTTCTCTTTCATCCCCAAGTTTCACCTATCGCACGCCACTACTCCTCTCCTATTCACTGACACTTCTGCAAGTTTTTTTCCTGACACTCCTGATATGGACTCTTCACCTGAGTCGACATCTCTACCCTCACATCATCTCTCCTCCTCACATGAGCTTTCCACCTTGCCCTCTCCCGAGCTACTTGTCTCTTCTGATGGATCCGCTCTAGGAACTCCTGATCTCCCTCCTCGACGAAGTGATCGGGTAAAAACTCCTGTTCATCTTCGTGATTTTGTTGCTTTTTTTTTCCACTATTCTTTCTCACCATGAACCTCAGTCTTATCGTGAAGCTAGTTTTGACCCTCTTTGGTAGAAAGCAATGACTGATGAACTACAGGCACTCGAAAACACTCACACTTGGGATTTAGTGGACTTGCCAAAAGGCAAGCATGCTATGGGATGCAAATGGGTATACAAAATCAAAACTCACTCTGATGGGTCTATTGATCAGTTCAAGGCTCACCTGGTAACTAAGGGGTATACCTAGGAGTATGGGATTGACTATGAAGAAACCTTTGCTCCTGTTGCCCGTCGCACTTCAGTCTGTAGCTTAATTGCAGTTGCCGCAGTTCGTCGTTGGGGATTATTTCAGATGGATGTGAAAAATGCTTTCCTTAATGGTGATATCACAGAAGAATTTTATATGCGCCCTCCTCCTGGTTCTCATCATCCTCCACATCAATTCTGCAAACTTCATCGAGCTCTCTATGGTCTTAAGCAAACTCATCGGGCTTGGTTTGCCAAATTCAACACCATTGTTGGGGATTTTAGATTCACTTCCAGCTCACATGATTATGCTCTTTTCATTCGCAAATTAGACCTGGGTACTATTATTCTTCTTCTCTATGTAGATGATATGATTATCACTGGTGATGACACATCCGGAATCTCGAATCTCAAGACTTATCTCAGTCAACAAGTAGAGATGAAAGATCTTAGGAAACTTAATTACTTTTTGGGGCTTGAGATCACTTCTAACTCCGAGGGATATTATCTCTCTCAAGCTAAGTATGCTTCTGATCTTATTACTCGTGTGGGACTCACAGATAGTAAGACATGTACCACTCCTCTTGCCCAACTCTAAACTAACTCCTATGGATGGCACAACTATGGACGACCCCACCTTGTTTCGCAAGTTGGTTGTGAGTCTAGTTTATCTTACAGTTACTCACCCTGACATCTCCTATGTTGTCCATATTGTCAGTCAGTTTCTCTCCGTTCCTCGCTCAACTCACTATGCTGCAGTTCTTCGCATTATTAGATACATCAAGGGGACCCTGTTTCATGGTCTTCATTTCTTTGCTCACTCATCACTGGAGCTCCGTGCCTAGTTAGATGCAGCTTGGGCAGGTGACCCCACTGATCGTCAATCTACCACTGGCTATTGCTTCTTCCTTGGTGATTCACTTATTTCTTGGCACAGTAAGAAGCAAACCGTAGTCGCTCGATCCAGCACAGAAGCTAAGTATCGCGCTCTTGCTGATACAACTCAGAAACTTATCTGGCTCTGCTGGTTACTTGAAGACACGAGTGTTACTCATTCTATTGCCACTATCATCAACTGCGATAATCAAAGTGCTATTCAGATTGCTCACAATGATGTCTTCCATAAACGCTCTAAACACATTGAAATTGATTGTCACTTTGTACGTCATCATCTCACTCGTGGCACCATTGGTCTATTATCTGTTTCTTTTGCCGATCAAACTGCAGACATTTTTACTAAAACACCTCCTCCTAGACGCCTTCAAGATTTAGTTTTCAAACTCAAGTTGATCTCCATTTTACCACCTTGAGTTTGAGGGGTGCTGTTAATGTATAAATGTATAAGCCATGATTTAGTCCCACGTTAGCTAAATTAGAATATTAATGTATAAATAGTACAAGTCATGGTTTAGTCCCACATTGGCTAAATCATGACTCTTTCCCTTGTAAATCCTATAAATAGGACACCTCCCCTTGTATACAAATTAGACCATTCAATACAATCTCTCTTCTCTTTGTATTGTCTAACTTTCTCTCTTTCAACAGTTTCAACACAATGTTATTCCCGGGATAAATCACAGTTAGTCCAAAAAGATAATGGAAACATGCCAATGAGCATAAGCAACTCTATAAATGACCCACTGATAGAGAACAAGTATGAAACAAACCACTTGACAAGAATAGCACATGAACATTGCATGTAAACTTATCAGCTAAAGCCCCAACAGGTTGTTGCATGGAGGGTATTACTCTTCTCCCACCTGCCAAAAACCTTTTTGCTTAATGTTGAACACGTTTTGTCCCGTCCAGAATCGGTTTGGGATGGGAAGAGGTCGGGATGAGGTCTATCTCGAACGAATGGGATGGGATAGAGATGAGGTCCATCCCATCCCGTGCCCAACCCTAGTATTTATCAAAGAGAAGTTTTACTTGATTGACGAAGGTAGAGTTGTGTACATGGCTTCACTCTATGATTTGCTTGATTCTTCTTTTACTCCTTCCTCCATTATATTATGAAAAATCACTGGAATACCACCGGCAATACCCATGCCCGCCCCTGTTTGACTGCTTCACTAAGTTGTATTTAGTGGAATCTTTTGATGATGATTTATTGCTGGTCAGTCGGTATTGCGACGACAACATCAATAGAAGAATAATAATAATTAATTTCTACTTATTTAAGTTGATCAATTCATGCCCTGCTTTTGAAGTTGTGGATACTTTAGGTGATTGTGTCATGTTCTTGGGGTTCAACGAGGGTTTGTGCTTGCCATCTAGCTATTTATCTCCTGGACGTACTTATAAAAGGAAATGTATTTATCTAACGGATGCTTACTACGAGGGATATGAAGGAGCTACGATAGTGGGTGCAGACATTAGTGTGTAAGTGTTCGACTGTAATTCCAAGACTATGTGCCCATTACCAGGTTCCAATCACCATCTTGACCTTGTTTGGCCCCCACCAATGTGGTGGCTCATGCCTGACACTGTAAGCCGAGGTGGGAGTACTTATTCCTAGATTACGAAGATAGTTTTATCATGTTAAATGAGTTGTATTATTTTTGTCTATTCTAGTAGGCTCATGAGACCAAATTTACAAGTTACCGTTACTGCCTAAACTAGTTTCTACCTTCAGTTAGTTTTTTCCCCGGCCAATCAATTGGTTTCATCACACTGTTTTGTTTGTGGAGATATTTATTCGTCTTACTAAGTTTCCACTAAGTAATGGTTGGTATTATTCATCCTTATTTATCTTATTATTGGACAAAACTGTTGGAATATTAAACCCACTCCAATTATCCATGGGCCTAAAATTGCCCATGTGCCTATACACGGTAGTACTGTGTGAATTTACGGTGTAGTTGTACGATTGGTACCCACCGATATAGTTGTAGTCTCATGACCCCGCTCTTGCTTTCACTTGATATATGATTGGATTCGCCTTCTCTACAAGTTCGAGCTTTTGGAGAGTTGGCAATTTATCATGGTATCAAAGCATTGGTCTTCGGAGGTCATGGGTTAGAGTCTCGTCCAACGCAATCGCTGCGAGAATTTTCTGTATTTTCCTCGCGCTTGCGCTGAGGGGGAGTGTTGGAATATTAAACCCACTCCAATTATCCATGGGCCTAAAATTTCCCATGTGCTTATACACAAGAGTACCGTGTGAATTTATGGTGTAGTTGTACGATTGGTACCCACCGATATAGTTGTAGTCTCACGACCCCGCTCTTGCTTCCGCTTGATATATGATTGGATTCGCCTTCTTTACAAGTTCGAGCTTTTAGAGAGTTGGCAATTTATCACAGAAGACTCATTAGAAAAAAATAAAAAAAAAGGTTTCTTATGCTATTCACAACCCAGCCAATAGTCGATCACACCATGCAATCTTCTTTTGCTAATGTAGCACAATCAGGTATGCTTGATAAAGTTATTTCGAATAGTACATGGATAATTGATTCAGGTGCATCTGATCATATGACAAATGACCCTAACCTTGTGATAAATCTTAGAGCTTCCTCTCAAAATGCTGTCTCTACTGCGGATGGTACTCCAACTCTGGTTAGTGGAGAAGGTTCCATTGTGTTATCTGATACCCTAACTCTTGAATCCGTCTTAATTGTTCCATCACTAGCTTATAACCTCTTGTTTGTCTGTTAAATTATTCGCACACTTGCATGTATTGTGACGTTCTATCTATCTTTCTGTGTGTTTCAGGACATTCTGACTCGGCAGATTCTTGGTTATGGTGTTAGAAGGGGGAAACTGTACTACTTGGATTTGACAAAGACGGGAGAGAAACGCAAGAATCTTTTGGGGCAAGCTAATCAAAGGAGGTAGTATGGTTATGGCATCGTCGTTTAGGACATCTGTCTTTTCGTTATCTTAAGAAGTTGCAGCCTCATTTGTTTTCAGTTGTTAGTGATTCAGAATTTCATTGTGACATTTGTGAACTGGCCAAGAGCCACCGTATTCCATATTCGCCAAGTATTCATAGATATCCTGTTCCCTTTATGAAAATTCACTCAGATGTTTGGGGTCCTGCAAAAATTCCTTCTTTGTCTGGAGCTCGATATTATGTATCTTTTATTGATGATTGCACTCGGATGACCTGGGTGTCATTACTGAAACGAAAGAGTGAGGTATTTGGAAGGTTTACTGATTTTTACAAAATGGTGGCGACACAGTACCAACAATCCATCAGAGTGTTTCAATCTGACAATGGCCCTATATCTAAATTTTGCCGGTCAAATGGAATCCGTCATCAAACCTCCAATACTGATACTCCTCAACAGAATGGTTTAGCAGAACGTAAGAACAGGCAGTTGTTGGAAGTTGTTCGTGCTTCCCTGTTTGGCATGAATGTACCTCGATCCTATTGGGGTGAAGCAATGAAATCTGCAGTATATATTATCAACCGTACTCCCTTCACGAGTAATTGAGTTCAAGAATCCTCATCAGAAGCTTCATACACTTTTGTCCATCCCATCTATGCCTAATTTGGAGCCCCGAGTGTTTGGGTGCACAACCTATGTCCACATACCAAAGCCACACCGGAGCAAGCTTGATCCCCGTGCGACGAAATGTATTTTTGTGGGTTATGTCGATCTCCAAAAAGGGTACAGGTGTTATGATCCGGTCACTGACAGAATGCATATATCTCTTGATGTCTCATTCCATGAATCTAAGCCATATTAGTCAGGGGGAGTCTCCCAGTCTTCCCTTCAGGGGGAGAGCGATAGTGAAGGGAATCCTCGTTCTATTGATGTCTTTGAAGAATTGGAACACTTGGAGGAACAATTTGAAGTTCCTATAACAGCAGAAACTATTCCTGCAGCAGCAGCAAATGACTTGTCTCGAGAGATAGACACTTCCAATGGGCAGACAATTGACCACTTAGTTCCTAGCGATCAATTCCCTCATGAGACAGAAGATAATGATCAAAATGTATTTGAAACTCACACACACGACATTTCCCCTTCTACATCAGCAACTGAAGATCTCGCCCAGAATGATCCACCTCAGGTATCTTTACCCTCTAATGAGTCTTCTGTGTTAGAAAGTGTTGAACCTAGAAAATCACAAAGGGTTACTAAGGGAGTTCCTAAAAAGCAATATGAACCTGACATCAAAGCCCAAGCTAAATACCCTATAGCTAACTTTATGTCTAACCATAGGATTTCTGAGTCACATGCACTTGTTATTAATCAATTATCTACTGTATCTATTCCTAGTAACGTGCAGGACGCATTGAAGGATCCAAAATGGACAACAACAATGAATGAAGAATTGGAAGCTCTTCAGAAGAATGTCACTTGGGAGGTAGTAGACAAGACTGTTGGAAAGAAGACTGTAGGATGTCGTTGGGTGTTTAATGTGAAGCTTAATGCAGATGGAACTATTGATAGATACAAAGCAAGATTAGTTGCCAAGGGATATACACAACGCCATGAAATTGATTATGAGGAGACTTTCGCACCTGTGGCGAAGATTAATACTATCCAAATTTTACTTTCACTTGCAGCAAATAAAGATTGGCCCTTGCATCAACTTGATGTGAAGAATGCATTTCTCAATGGAAATTTGGAGGAAGAAGTGTACATGGATATGCCTCCAGGCGTGAAGAATAACCCAAGAGACGCTGGTAAGGTGTGTAAATTGAAGAAGTCTTTGTATGGCCTGAAACAGTCTCCAAGAGCTTGGTTCGGAAGATTTCGAAGTCCATGAGAGCTTTTGGGTACAAACAAAACAACTCTGACCATACCTTGTTTATCAAACACAAGAAGGGTAAGATTACAGCTCTAATTGTGTATGTTGATGACATGATCGTTACAGGAGATGATCCGAAAGAAATAAATGATTTGCAAAAGTATCTGTTGAAGGAATTTGAAATGAAGGATCTCGAGCAACTGAAGTATTTTTTGGGTATTGAAGTTGCAAGGTTGAAGAAAGGGATTTCACTTTTACAAAGGAAGTATGTTCTTGATTTGCTCGCTGAAACAAGGATGTTGGACTGCAAACCAATAGAGACACCCATTGAGATGAATCATGGACTTGCTATTCTTCCTGATCAAGTCCCTACTGATAAAGGGAGGTATCAACGTCTTGTAGGAAGGTTAATTTATCTTTCTCATACTAGACCTGACATTGCTTATGTTGTGAGTGTTGTTAGCCAGTTTATGCATTGTCCTAGTGAAGAGCATATGAATGCAGTCTTTCGTATCTTGAAATATCTGAAGATGGCGCCTGGTAAGGGATTATTATTTGAAAAAAATGAATTGGAAGTTGTTGGATACACAGATGCGGATTGGGCTGGTGATAAAACCGATAGATGCTCTACATCAGGTACTTCACTTTTGCTGGTGGGAACCTTGTAACTTGGCGTAGTAAAAAACAGAAAGTTGTTGCTAGATCAAGTGCAGAAGCTGAATTTCGAGGTATGGCACATGGAGTTTGTGAAATGTTGTGGATCCATAATGTCCTGAAGGAATTGGGTTTCAAACTACAAAGGCCTATGGATTTACATTGTGATAATACAGCTGCCATTCAGATTGCACATAATCCAGTTCAGCATGATCGAACAAAGCATGTGGAGGTTGACCGCCATTTTATTAAAGAGAATCTTGACTGGAAAGTTATTCGCTTTCCATTTGTCACCTCAGAGGAGCAATTAGTTGATGTTTTGACTAAAGGGGTATCTCAGAAAGTGTTTGACAGCTCAGTTGACAAGTTGGGCATGATAGACATCTATGCACCAACTTGAAGGGGGAGTATAGAAAGCTGTATATTCTAATTATATATATATTTAGGATATTCTAAATTCATATTTAGGTAACCTAGTTTCTATATTTTGTAAGATTGTTTCTTGTAAGACAAGAAACCCTATTGTATTTATACCCCTATTGGGGATAAATCAAATACACAACAATTGAAGTAATTCTTTCTACAAAAACATGATTGATACTCAGCCACTCACAGAACCTCAAGTCAAGCAAATCACACGTATTGACAGTCTAAACAATTATTGAATGGCTAGTAGCCTCACATAACACTTACCATTGCTAAACAAGTTCAAGCATCCAATGCAGACCACTAGTGAAACATTGACTTACAAAACCATTCCTTAAAGGCTTCGCGATCTAGATGCAATACAGTACTTGGTTGTGGGCCTTTACTTACTCTGCTTCTGGCTGGTCTTCACAATTTATTCGCAGGTAAACAATTGTTTAGGTAAAATCTCAACTTGAGCTATGGGTGTGGATTGGGTGGAAAGGTAATTGACTTCTTGAAAAGCCATGAAAGTCCCATGAATTCCCATTAGTTTGTTGGGAAAAATGGTTTTGCAATATTACATTCCACAAACCCAGGATAATTTTCCAAACAAAAATAGAACAGAAATGATACAGAGAATTTTTAGCTTGGAAAACCCTATAAAGTGAAGGGAAAAACCATGGGACCCGTAGGCAGCTTAAAACCTCCACTATAACAATATTGGTATTACAAACTTCACTTTTAGGTGGATATCACACACAATGCAAAAATATTGTATCTTCAATTTATGTGTAAACCTCATAAATTAACACTCCCTATTTTTCCCTCAAAGACTCTCTATGCGGATTTCTCTTTCTCAGTTTTTCTCTTTGATTCTGGGATGCAGGATGATTTGAAAATAAAGCAAACTTCTTTTATTTATAGAAAGGAGGTGACTATCCAACAAACAAGAAAACACAAGGTCACAATTTTCGACTCCAACGAAAACCATCACTTTCATTATTCGGCGCCCTTCTCCATTTCAAAATTTGCAGGCAAATGCCATTTCCGACATTCAACGAAGAAGAAAAACAAAGGAAGTGTTGCTTTCAATCTAAGTTGGGCGAGACCCCAACAAATCTCCCCCTCACGACCAATTTGGGATTGAAGCCACACCTGCAAGCTTTCTTACAAGCTTCGAACTTCCCTCTGGGTACATCTTTGGTCATCATATCTGCCCCATTGTCATTGGTGTGGATTTCTCAGCTTGCAGTAGTTTATTCTATAACACATCATGAATTTAGTGATACCTCACATCATTGTGTTTGGACCTTGAGTGGAAAATCGGAGTTTTGCCGAGGTGAATTGCGCTCTGACTGTCGCAATAGAAAACATAACTTTCCTGGTTCTGAGCTAATTCTTCTAGGAAATTCTTAATCTACAAGATCTCCTTACAACCTTTAATGATTGCGATGTACTCTACTTCTATGGTGGATAAGGCAACACACTTTTTTAACTGTGATTGCCATGAGATAGTTCCTCTTGCAAAAGTTACTAGGTACTCGGATTTGGATTTTCTCGTATCCACATCTTCAACCATGTCTGCATTTGTATATCCTTCCAATACAAGTTTACCATTCCCAAAACATAAACAATGACTGGATGTACCTCTGAGATACATGAGTATCCACTTGACTGCTGCCCAATGTTCATTTTAGGATTTGACAGGAAATGGCTCACAACTCCAACTGCATAAGCAATGTCTGGTCTAGTGCATACCATGGCGTACATCAGACTGCCAACCGCCGATGCATAAGGCACCTTACTCATTTTTGATTTCTCGTCCTCACTTGAAGGACGTTGTCTCACACTATGCTTGAAGTGGCTTACGAGTGGAGAACTAACTGACTTAGCTTTGCTTAGGTTGAATTTTCAAGAACCTTTTGAAAATTTCATTTTTCAGATAGCCAGATTATGCAATTCTACATTTTACGGGTAACCGTCATGCCAAGAATATGTTTTTCTGGTCCTAAGTCTTTCAATGTAAAGGACTTGTTCAAATCTTTCTTCAACTTGTTCTTGAGAGCTTTTTTGCCTTGTGTTAGCATTACCGAATCATACGTGTGGTTTTCATGCAAGGATTTCATTTCTTCTTACATGTCTTTAACCACTCATCCTTTTGCTGGTTTGTGACTTTTTCTTAGTTTTTTTATTTTCTCATTTCAGTGAGCATCACATACTCGTGAGGAGAATACCCGCGACTAGGTTGTCACCCTCGAGCAGAACTTCTTGGTTCTGGTTGGAGAATACCTGCGACTAGGTTGTCACCCTCGAGCAAAACTTCTTGGTTCTGGTTGGACCTGCTCTAGCAACCTATTCTGGTTCTGAATTGTTGTTAGCGGAGTAACATCATCAGTATCTAGTACCGCTCCCCCGTCACCAGTATTTGTTGGTTACAAGATTGGTCTCAGATCAACTGGAATTTCATCTAGTTGTGTTTCTTATGATTTCTAGAGATCTTCAATTGTTCGATCTTCAAGAAACTCCACATCTCTACTTCTGTAGGTCCTTTTGCTGATAGGATCCCAGAGTCTGTATCCGAACTCTTCATGGGCATAACCCACGAAGATACACTATTTCACTTTTCCATCTAGCTTGGACCTCATATCTTTTGGGATATGAACAAATGCTCTACAACCAAACACTCTTAAGTGCATCTAAGAAACGTTCTTCCCTGTCTCGGGTCTCTTTGGTACTTCGTAGTTCAACAGAACTGATGGAGAAAATTTATTAGATCGACTGATGTCCCCATAGCGTCCCCCAAAAGGAATTTGGTAGTTTTGCATCTGAGAACATAGATATGATTATTTCACAGTTGGTTTTATTCATCCTTTCTGCGACACTGTTGTGTTGAGATGTCCTCAGTATCGATTTTTTGAGCCTATTTCCGGATACTCTTCTAATGGTCCACGATACTCACCACCATTGTCTGCACATACACACTTCAAGTGTCTGCCAGTTTCCCTATCAACTTTTACATGAAACTGCTTGAAAACATCTAGCACTTGATCTTTAGTTTTCAAAGCAAATGCCACACCTTTCTAGAGTGATCATCTATAAAGGTCACAAGATAAAGAACGCCTCTTAGTGACTTGTTACTCATTGAACAAACATCTGTGTGTATCAAATCTAGAACATTCAACCTTCTAGATGGTGGAGAACTATGGAATGTAACTCTGTGTTGTTTCCCATAATACAATCAACACGGGTTTGCGAGGGTGTACTATCATTCTTGGCAAGAGCTCCTTCTTGGCTTGAGCAATTTCTAGCTCATGTGGTCGATCCGCTTATGCCATAGCTCGGTACGAACTTCTTTCCTTGTTTTGTTTACTTCTCTTCTACATAGCTTGACTTTCTGTGAGATAAAGAAAGATATCTTTTTTGCCCATTGCTACCATAAAATTGCATTTGGTGAGCTTCCACTTAACTTCACGAAAGTAATTATTGTGGCCTTCATCGTCAAGTTTTCTCGCGGAGATCAAGTTGCGACGGATATCCAAGACATGTCTTACTTACTTCCAAAGTTACTTGCATCCGATGTTGGTTTCTAAATAGACATTGCCGATGTCGACAATTTTGGATGCATCATTATTTCTCATATTCACATGTTCGAATGCACCTTGAGTGTAAGATGAGAAGAAATCCAATCATGGTGCGAAATGGAAGGAAACACTTGAGTCAATTTCCCAAGTGGAATATTTGGATGCGGGATTGACATAGTCATCATCTCGAATAATGACTGCTTCATTCGTGACAATTGTTCGGGTTTTAGCTTCTTGATTTCAAGATTGCTTTGCATTAAAACCCATTTTGCCACAATATAAACATTTTACTTTCTGTCTTGCCCTAGACTTTCCCCTTGAAGCTTCTATGTTGTGAGGTTTTCTGCTTTTACTTCTCCTCGCTTTTCTTCTCTTTGACAAGCGCTTCGAACTCAAAAGTATATCCCTCATCTTTTTGTCGAGACTCTTCAGACTCAAAAGTATATCCATGGTAAGCTTGCCGTTAGAAGCGAAGTTGCTAACTGACACAACTAGTATGTCCCAACTCTTTGGTAGAAAACTCAACATCAACAATGCTTGCAACTCATCATCTTCATAGAATTGAGTTGATCTACTATGCCTTGGAACTCACTTATGGGTTCCGAGACACTGTTCCCATAATTGTACTTCAAGTTTACAAGTTGTCGCATCAGATTGGCCTTATTTTGTACGGTTGTCCTCGCATACATTTCACCAATTTTTGCCAAAGAACGTAAGCATCATGTTTGTTAGCAAAATTCTTGAAAATGCACTTGTCGATCCATTGTCGGATTTGGGCGGTACACTTCCTATTCAGCACTGTCCATTCTCCACCTGAAAGAGTCGTCGATATGCTATCGGTTGATGTTGTTTCTTCTTTATCGCAGGAGGTGCTCCCTGTCATTGCTTTCTGTGTGGGTATTACAATGGGCTTCCATAGATCATGTTGCCTGTGCTCTTCTCCATTTGGATCGTTGATCAGTAAGTTTCTTCAAACCCGATACTGTGTAACCGATGAACAATATCCGTGTATAGTATTTCATGAATAGTACTCATATGTATGAACAATGTTGTATGAATAACACTGCATAGATAACATACACACACCATATAGTCACCGTGTACGTCCCATATAGATATTGTAGATAGTATCGTATACGTACGTATGCATGAACAATGCTTCATATACACGTATATACTTGTATGGTATACTACGTATACGACCTCCTCCTTCTGGCACCTGAACCTTGACTCTAATACCATTTTGTTGGGAAAAATGGCTTCACAATATTACTTTTTTCACGTACCCATGATAACTTCCCAAACAAAAATAGAACATAAATGACACATAATTTTTAGCGTGGAAAACCCTCTAAAGTGAAGGGAAAAATCACGAGACCCATAGGTCGCTTAAAACCTCTACTATAACAATAATGGTATTGCAAACTTCACCCTTAGGTGGATATCTCACACAAATTGTATCTTCATTTTATGGGTAAACCTCACAAATTGGCATTCCCTATTTTTTCCCAAAGACTCTATATGAGGATTTTTCTTATTTTTCTTTATCTGTTTTCCTCTTCGACTCTGGGATGAAGGATGATTTGAAACTGAAGCAAACCTTCTCTATTTATAGGAGGAGGAGGTGACTATCCAACAAATTGAAAAAACCCAAAGGTCACAATTTTTTACTCCACCGAAAACCATCACTTTCATTATTTGGCGCCCTTTTCCATTTCAATATTTGCGGGCAAATGCCATTTTCGACATTTGGTGGAGAAGAAAAAAAGGAAATGTTTCTTTCAATCTAAATTTGGCGAGACCCCCAACATAGTTTCATACTGCTCGTCAAAGCTGGTGTCTGATTCAGTATCAGTATTTGAGCTTGAGACTGGGGAACTTGCTATATTGCAGGACGATGTCTCGATGATGCCCAGCAGGCAACTGTAACTCAGCATGGGAATTGCAAGAGCACAACCCAAATGATTAGAAGCAACAAGCAGTCACGGTCGAAGCATGGCTCGATATGCTAGCAGTAAGCTTGGCTTCAACAATGAGTAGCTCTAGGTGTACAAGCAAGCAAAGAGCAAATACTCTACAAGTGGGGCCCCGAAAAAGGAAAAATGAAAGCCTAGGATCATGTCATTTGATCGAGCGAGAGTTCTGGCAACTGAGTAAGTTTTAGTTCCGTTCTTGATTATGCCAGTGTTAATTACATATTGAAATGATGTATGTGCTTTCTGTAGAGAGGTTTCTGACTATGCCTATTTCTTCTAAGGACAAAGCAGCTTTAGATAAATTTTGTGACATGCCCCGAGTGCGGGTAGAGGATGTTGTCCAAACTTCTAACATCAAGTGTAGCGAACTGTGGGCCCATTTGCATGTGGGTCCCACTTTTTTCAGAGTTTCGAAGTCGGAGTCCGGAAGGGAGCCCTCTTTGAAGAAAAGGAAACTCCCGAAAGTTAAGATTTCGAGCTCGTCAATGAGGGCATAACTGAATGAAGCACTTTCTATTAATATGTGTTCCAAGAACCCTCGTGCTACCACCATGCCTGCTAGTGAGCATTCAGCCTCTTCAAAGGGATGCCAAGTTGTGGTGCAAGCTCCTGATTCGTCCACTGGAACAGAAGTTGTTGGGTCCGGGGGCCAGATGCTTGAGCAAGGCCCCCTATTTTCCTCCCCGATTTGGAGAAGGAATATCTGCAAATGGTGGGGATTGAAGATGTAACGAAGCTGAGTACTGAGCAGGAGAAAATCTTGAATAACGTGTTGCTGCAGGCGGGCATGGCAACTTCGTCTGATGCGGGTCTGACTCATCCTTTTTCACTAAAGGACTTCAAGTACGACCATTATTTGGATTGTGAGTCTCCCCAATTGGGTGAGAGATCGTCCGATAGTCGCCCTTATGACGAGAAATCTCATCCGTGTCGCCCATATTGTCCTCCATCTCGATCTCGACCCCATATCATGGTGGCGACGGGTCCAAGAGATAACTCACTTCCTTCTTCCCCGTCTACTGCTTCTAAGTCGACTCGTGAGAGAGAGGGGATCATTTAGAGCAAGGGGAAAACGGTGGACGAGAACCCTAATGCAATGAAGACAATGAAGGGCAGTGCTGGAGTGATTTCGGTATCTGAAGACCTCTATTTGGATGCGCGTATTAGTTTGTTTGCTCCGGGTGTAGTAAAGATGAGCAACAAAGCCAGGCACTAGGAGGTTGACATTTTTTATACCTAGAGGAAGCATATCAGTAGGTGGAATGATTGGCTAGCGAACTGTGCTCCGATGCTGACAGGTGATACGCTAGGAGAGTGTATGGACAAGGGGCAAGAATATTTTGATCATGGGATGTCATATCTTAACCAAGTTGTCATCGCTGGGACAGAGGTTGAAGCTTCTAGTGAGAGGGTGTATACCATGGAGTGAGTCTTTGCGAACTTGTAAAAGTCTTACTCTGATGCTCTTCGTGAAATTGGATCACAAAAAAAACTGTTTGAGGAAGGGAAGCCTGCCCAATCGTCTGTTGATCGAGAGGTTTTGAAGACAAGGTCAGAGGCTCAGAGGGTTTGCTTGGAAACGCTTGAGTCCGAGTTGGCTAAGACATTATCCGTGAGGGATAGGTTCGGGGAGAAGTTGAACCTTGTCCGTCGTGACTTACGTTCTGTTCAGGAGGCTGTAGCCAAGGTGCAAGCTGAGTTACAAACGCTAAATTCTAAAAAAGGCCAAAAAGGAATCCGAGTGAGCTACTCGGTGTCAGTAGCTAGAGGCCGATGTTGACTCCAATGCCAAGAGTGTGCGGATAATAGAAGAACAACTCCTTCTGGCGCAACATGAACTAAGTGCCATGAAGGACAACTTGAGTGTCGAGCAGACCAGGACTGATACAATGTCGAGCAAGTTGAAGCAGTTGGGGCAAGGGCTTGTTGAGTCGAAAGTGCATGAGGAAAAAATTTTGAAGACCCATGGCACGTTCGAGTTTAGAAGAGTTTTGCATGGGTGCCTGGAGCTATTGCAGTTGATAAAGAAGGAACATCTCGAATGGGACCTTTCTTGCTATAAAAAGTTGTCTTATGCGGAGTTTGGGAAAACCCTCGACCAATCAGAAGAAGAAGAAGGTGATGAAGACCATGGCATCCAAGTGACAACACGTGCGAACGCATCCTATACCTCCTCTCCTGCCAAATCAAGCTCTGTTGCATCTGAACCTCCTCTCGATGAGGAGTGAACTTTGTACTTTTGACTTATCAATAAGAGATATCATATTAAACAACATCCTGTACTTTTGCATTCTGTGACTTTCCCTGTTAGCTTTTATCTGCTTTGTCTGACCGCACCACTAGCTTTTAGACAAAAGGTTGTGCTGAGTCAGGAAGTCGTATAATTGATCCGCTGATGTGACTTTCATTTTTGAGATCTGCCGATATAATCTTTCATATGCAGGGCAAGCTGTGGATCGGGCTAGCAGTCATCGTTGCTACTATAAGAAATCTGGTCAGACTATGGTCATGCGAGTGCATTTAATCAGACAATGGTCCTTGTGATTTCTAGCCGTTTTTGTCAACTGCTAACGGACTAGGCTATAAGGGAGACCTGAAGTTGTTGTCATCAGTTATAACTAACTAAACTTTTGTCACGTTTGACAATCATTGTCTGTAGTTGGCCAATGATCACTGGCAATCCCTCGTCATCAGGCTGCATGAGCACTGACTAGTCTCCCACTTTCTAACTCTTCGTCATCCGCGCTTGGCAGACTAGGTGTTAGAGCAATAGGGTTCGGCGATCATTGTTTGTAGTTGGCCAATGATCCCTGGCAAGCCATCATCATCAGGCTGACTAGACTCCCACTTTCTAAGCCATCATAATTTGCGCTCGACGGACTAGGATTAGAGCAATAGGGTTCGGCGATCAATGTTTGTAGTTGGCCAATGATCCCTGGCAAGCCATCGTCATCAGGTTGCATGAGCACTGACAAGACTCCCGCTTTCTAAGCCATCGTAATTCGCGCTCGGCAGACTAGGATTAGAGTGGACTAGAAGCTATCATCATTAGTGGCCTACTGACAAAACTTTGGTCGGGTTCGACTATCATAGTCTACGAAAGGACAGTGATACCTGGCAAGCCATCGTAAGCAGACGTCGAGAGCGCTGATTAGACTCTCACTTTCTAAGTCATCGTCATCTGTTATTGGTGGACTAGACTTAGAGCGGACCAGAAGCTATCGTAATCAGTTGTCACTGACTAAGCTTTGGTCAAGTTTGTGACAATTATCCATAATTGGAAAATAGTCCCTGGCAAGCCATCTCGATCAGGCATTAAAGCGCTGACTAGCCCCCACTCTCTAAGCCGTCGTCATCCACTTTTGGCGGACTAGGCGTTAGAGTGGACCAAAATCTATTGTCATTGGTCGAAACTGACTAAGCTTTGGTTAGGTTCGGAGACCATTATATGTAGTTTGACAATGGTCCCTCGCAAGCCATCATGGTCAAGCGTTAGAGTGCTAACTAAGCTCCCACTTTCTAAGCCATTGTCTTAGAGCAGATCAGAGGCCATCGTCATCAGTTGGAATTGATTAAGCTTCAATCGGGTTAGGCCTCCGCTTGGCCTTGGGCTCGTAAGTTTGCTTTTCTTAATTCACCCTGTAGTCTGATACGAATGTCAGTCCAATAGATCTGGTTCTAAAGTCAAATCACATAAAAATTGATCGGACCGAGTTTATCTAGGTTCAACGAAGAACATGCAATGTTGCAGGTACCTTGGATTTATTAATAACACCGTTGTAGGCGTGTTTCACGTTGCATGGGCGCTTGAGGCCTTCGTACTATACTGGGCCAGATCAGGCAAGGTACTTGCTTGGGCCCATTAGTTGGAGGGTCGTGTTGTAAAGATCAGCATGCCAGTTGTACGGCGTAGATTGCGAGACGGTTCAGTGTCGGTTACTTCCCCTAGTTAATGTGGCTATATGCAGTTCCATTAATTTGATGAATGTGATCTCGTGCAGTTGCAATTGGAACTGTCGTTTTGCTATTTCCCGTATGGCATTTAATGCTGACATAACTGTTGATTGACTTTGTTTTGTGAACCGTCGCACCTATATATAGGCTGGAGTTCACCATTTCAAGCATTACCATGAATGCTCTAGAGAATGTTTCTGAAATGCATCACTTCGAAAAATATGTTTTGGGCTCTCCAAAACTAAAGGAAGATCTTCGTTGTTGGAGTCTTTGAATGTTATGACATTTGCAACGATGAATCTTGACAAAACCTACTTTTATGTGATGCCATTTGGTCTAGATGAGCATCCGATTGGTTCCATGGGGCCTTGTAACTTCTTCTTACATTGCGAAAAAGAAGTACGCATTCCTTCTCTGGGGTAGTTTGTCTTCCATCTTCCAATGCTCCGATGGCATCTCTCGTCATTAGATCTCATAGATAACACCCACATCCAACCTTGGGTGCCTTGCTCCTAATGCCTTTACTGGGCTTCACGCGTGATGCCACAGCTGGAAGACTAATAGGCGGAGCCGAGCTTTGACGGTTGTGGCCTGGGGTGATAATTTTGCATTACCCCAGTCATCCTTCGTTCGGGGGACATTCTCATCTGCATTTTGTTTTTGCTTCCTTCTATTACTCTTCACGAGGTAGATTGGCGGAGCAAAGAATTAAGCCTGTACTTGAAGCCTTTTCCAAGTACTTTTGTATCATTTTCGAAACCTTTCTGAAAAATAATTGGCGGAGTGAATTCTTGACGTGCGTTTGAGCAAATAAATACTTGCGTTGGACTTAGATACTTGTGTATAAACTGTTGTACTAGTCAGCAGGGCAAGCTTTGTAATAAGTTTCATTGCAATCAATAAAGTCTGTTTTATTCCTTGAATATGTCTTGTGCAAACAATTCTTCTAAATTGAAAAAGAAAAAAAAACAAACAAAAGGAATCAAAGTAAAAAGAAGTTTGCTTTTAAACAGAAACTAATCTAATCTAGCCCTGAAAGAAACAAACATGTTCCTGTCTCAGACTATGTAGCTTTCTTGGCGGACCTTCAGGTGTCGCCAATGTTGGCGAAGTTATTGTAGAGTGAACTTCGCGTTATCGGGTTGTTCCTCGCTGGTTGTCAGCATTCTGAGGAGGTTTCTGTTTGCTGAAGTATTACTACTTAGCTTTGTGCACAGCTGGATGGTGTTTCCAGTGCTGAATTTTGGCTCGTCAGATAGTTAAGCCCTAGTGCTCGGAGCTTCATTTCTTTTCGCGTGGGGCGCTCATCCCGATGTGTCTGGGCCCGGTGTCCGATGTATCTGTTATGCGGGCCCGGGCTATAATTGCTAGCAATCTAGTGTCTTCAGCGCTGCGTAATGGCAGTCTCTTGCTGAAGGCTGATCTCCACGAATAGTTCCTTGGGCCTGGTTGGCTGTGTACTTGATGCATTGGTGCGGAGTAGAAACTATTGTTTCCATATGGTAAAGCCATGGCCTTTCAAGGATGATGTTGTAGGCTGACAGAACATCGACCACCATGAACTCCTGGACAAGGTACTTCCATAATTGTGGCTCTCCTGCAACTACCATTAAGTTGATCATCCTAATAGGAAAGCATTTCTCTCCGCTGAACCCGACCATAGGATGGTTGACGAGTGTTAAGTCCACCTCCTTGAGTTGCATGTTGCGGGAAGCGTTGAGAAACATGACGTTTCTAAAGCTTACTATGTTCACTAAGGCCCTTTTCACTTCCCATTTTGAAACGAGGACTGAAATGACCAGGATGTTATTGTGAGGAGAATGAACGCCCTGAAGGTCCTAGTCCATGAACGTCGGCGGTGGGATGTGGCTCTGAATACGTGCATACTGCACTTATCTGTCTTCACAGGTGGGTTGCGTCTACATTTTGAGAAGCGTCCTCTTGCACCTGTTTGATTGCTCGCCTTTAGAGCCGACTCTATGAAGCACATATATGATGCCAGGAGTTTATTTCTTTATCTCGTTAACTAACTTTTCCCTTTCCTTTGCCCGATCCTACTTTTGTCCGATCAGGAACTCCTTGAGCTTCCCCTTCTGGACCCAAATACTCTATCTTGTTTCTGTGACTCTTACAGTTCTCAATGTCGTGGTCGCCCTCCTTGTGAAAGGTGTAGTATTTGTTGTTATCACGCCGGGAGGGGTCTCCTTGCTATTTTGCAGGCCACTTTAGCTTTTCCCAATTCTTGATAGAGTTGAGGATGTCGGACAGACTAGAGTTGAGAGGAGTGACGAATTTAGCTTTGACGTAGTTGGAAGCTTTATCTTGCCTTCCACGGCCAGAGTCGGACTTACTATCGTTGTGTTTCCTCTTCCTGTCGGCATCATCCCACTTCTTCCCCTCCTTTTTGCCTTTAGATGCAGAGGGTTTCTTTTCGGACTCCTTCTTCCTTTGGGCGTCCAGCATCTCATCGAGAGTGATGTACATCTGGCCATTTTTTCAGTAAGTCCTACATTTCGGTTGGAGGACTCAGAGTGAGGAAATCATAGAACTAATCTCTCCTTAGACCCGAGGAGAAGGCGGTGACCGCGGTGTCGCTAATGCAGCCGTCGATGATAGTCATCTCATCGTTAAATCATGTATTGTATTCTACTAACATTTCGCTGGGCTTCTTTCCGAGGGTGAGCAGATAATGTGGGTCATTCCTGATTTGCTGGTTGCCAACGAAGTGTGTAAGGAACACTTTTGCTAGTGTCCGGAATGAGCCGATGGACCTCGGAGGGAGGCTGTGGAACCAAGTCAGTGCTGACTTTTTCAAGCTGGTAGGGAATGACGGGCACATTATTGCTTCGGATCCTTCTTTGAGTGTCATTACATGCTGAAAGTGGTGCAAGTGATCGGATGGTCTATTGTCTCGTCATAGAATTCCAGTTTCGGCGGAATGAATTTCTTCGGTAAAGGCTTGTTCATGATATGATTCTGAACGGCGAGACAGTGACGTTGAACAACACATCAGGATTGGTGGCCTGTATCCTGATGGGGTTTTGGGATACCTGTCCATCTGCCCTAGACGCTGGGTTTCTGCATTTGATCCACTGAGAGCTTGTAGGGGGTAGTACGGCTCTCCTAAACGCGTTCTCTTGTGTTTTTCAGGGATGGGGCTATTCCCTGCTCCTGTTTTCCTTCTGCGGGTGGAGGTTTCTGCAGGGTAAGCATCTCCAACGCTCATGCAATCTGTTGCATCTGAGTTGACAATAGATCCACCCTAGGGTTTGCCGCTACTACCACCGGCGCGGGGTTATGATTTTGTTCCTCCCGCGGTGCTGGATTCGTTGGATCTGGCAGTGCTCCCGCAGTATGAGCATTCAAGGGCTCAACGATGTCTAAATTTTTTTGAGATCTCATGGTCACCATATCTCTGTATTGTGAGGCAGGGTGATATCACTGTTTTTTCAAGAAACTTTGTCGTTCCCCACGAATGGCGCCAACTGATGTAGTTGAATCCTGCTCTCCTTGACCTTAACTTGGACCTGCACAGGGAACAACGTGAGCCAAGGACCACCATTTTGGTGGACGATGGCACTCCGATGCTAAAGTTAGACAAGACTCGAGAAAAGCTTAAAGTTGTAATTTGGGTTATGTAGCGTACCTTTCTTCTTCAAGCCCGTGTCTTATAAAATTATTTATAATGCGAGAGTCCTCATTCGGCTAGGCCTTTGGCCGCGTGGTTTATGGAAAGAGATCTTGCTTGAGATCCTTTCCTAGTTGGGAGTCGTCCATGTAGGAGAGTTTCCCTACACGACTTGTGCTCCTAGATCTGTGGGAGAGGTTTCCATTTTAGAGTGTTTTCCATGCAAAGAAGTTTATATGTACAACTTATACTTCGATATATGTTTCCTAGTCATATCCAATGTTTTGCTGGCCTGCTCGCCGTAGGTGATCCTCCAAATACTTGCCTGATTAGGCCTTACGGGTATTGAGCTTTACTGTGTGACTCGTGGGCATAATAGGGTGTTGCAACCGGCTCTTTTGTTTCTGCTGAATTGGGCTTACTATGGTCTGGGCGTTGCCAGATTTGGTGGGCAATTGGGCCCGCTATGCACTGCTGATGAGATCATTGTGACACATGTTCGGTATAGATTAAAGGACGGCTCGGTGTATCATATATATATATATAAATATATATATACACGTATGTATGTATGTATATGTATATGTATATATATATATATATTGTTTTTCTTGTTTGTATATATGTACAAATGGTAGAAAAAAAACAGGTGGAAATGAATAAGTAAATAAACTACTCATTAATGATAAAATATATTTGAGAGTGGTATTTAAATAACGCCATGGATGGGTTTTAATCCTCACACACAGATACATGAATTGAAGAAACAAGTGAAAAGCTAAAATGACAAAGTGAATGGAAAGATGAGGGAGTAAATAAATTACGCAAAGAAAATGAGAAGATCAAACGAGCACAGAAAGAAATTGAAGATCAATCGAAAAAATGTGAGCAAGACTTAGAAAAGTGAGTCTCGTTGAAAGTACAAACAATGATGCAACAACGTCATATTCCTTCATACGAGGTGCATTTTTACTCTACCTTATCTTGTAGTTAATTAGTCCCCATTTTTTGTGTTAAGTCATTAAATGTTAACAATATTTAATCATATTTTTGTAAGATAATGTTGTTATACATTTTGATTTGCATATTAATTTTCTTCTGTACATAAGTATTTACTTATAAAAAAATTCTTTTTGTATGATAAACAACAAACATGAATGTGAGGATTTGGATTTAAAACAATGTCACTTGATGATTCATTTCGTTATTAGATACAATTTTTGTTTGAGTAGGTTTATGAGTTTGAATTATATTTGAGAGATGAGATTTGTGAAATATAAACTTTTGATTTTGATTTTATGACAATGTATGAATTTATAAATTAAGTTTTATATACAAGGTTGAACTTATTATTAATTTGGGTTGATGAATAGAAATGATAATCTTCTATATTACAATTCAGAGTGGTGTTTTACTATTCATGCTGATTGGGTCAAACTAAGGATTGGAAATAAAAGATTGCTAGGATTGAGAGTTGGGAAATGTGTTGAAGGTTGAGGTCAATTTCCTATGATGGCATGTTCATAAATATAAAACATATATAAGAGCAAAGAAAATGAAAAAAGACTGTAAAAAGAATTGGTGGAATGTACATGTGGTGGAGAGATAAAGTATTGTGTTTTTATTTTAAATGAAAATGATCACAACTATCTACTTAGTTGTCAGATTTTGGTGAACTTGGTATTGTTGAAATGCATTTTTAAAGATTTTTCCAACAAAACCAATTATCAATACAAATGCTAAAATTTTAAAAATATAAATTTTATTATTGAAATGTATAATATACATTTCACGCCATTAGTATTTTTCATTTTTTTCAGAGAATGAAATAGGTTTCTCAAGGCATATTCAAACAAAGAAATCAAATTCTAGCAAAATCAATGATCAATACAAGCGCTGCAATTTATATATATATAATTTTTAGCATTTGTATTGATCATTGATTTTATTTGAAAGCTCTTCGAAAATGCATTTCAACAATACCAACTTTACTAAAATTCGACAACTACGTAGATAGTTATGAAAATTGTCATTTTGGGGAAAAAGAAAACACAATGTTTTCTCTCTACTCTACATGTACATTCCACCAATTTTTTCACAGTTTTTCATTTTCTTTGCCCTTATGCTTTTGTTATATTCACAAGTATGCCATTATAGTAAATTAACCTTAACCCTCAACATATTTCCCAACTTTCAATCCGAGATTTTTTTTATCTCAAATTCCTTATAAACTAGGGGTGAGCATTCCATCTTGCGATCCGGATCTTGTCCCAATCCCGTCCCAATTTTTACCGGATTCTTTTGGGTTTGATCAAACTCATCTCAATCCCGTCTTGTCCCGATATAGAGTAGGATGAAATCGAGATGAAGATTTTCAATCCTGTCCATCTCGTCATGTTCTGAACTTATTTTTACTATTTATAATTATTAATTTTAATATTATAATTTTATAACCAAAAGATAATTCAATTTGATATAAAGTTTTGAATTATTACTCCAACACCAAAAAAAATTAAACTGAGAATATCTTTTATTTAAAATGTGTTTTATTGAGCTGTGGACATTTATATTTATGGAAGAAATATCATGACATTTTTCATCAAACCCAAATGAAAAGCATGAAAAATATGATTCCTCATTAATATGCACATAAAGTAGAACCCTCCTCCCAGTTGTCATGCATTATCGAACAGTTGATAAGAGTAAGCGTTTTGGTTAATAATTACATTGTATTGTCAAGGTAGTTTGTTTTTGTCTCATATTACTAAAGTAGGATACCACACTGTTATATATTTAATATTACATATATATTTATTAAATTTTAGTGTTTGTATTGATTATTGCTTTTATTTGAAAGATATTTGAAAATGCATTTCAATAATACCAACTTTACTAAAATTCGATAACTACGTAGATAATTTTCATATTGGGAGAAAATAAAACACAATATTTTCTCTCTCATTTACATGTACATTCCACCAATTTTTCACCATTTTTCATTTTCTTTGCCCTTATACTTGTGTTATATTCATAAACATGCCATTATAGTAAATTAATCTCAACCCTCAACGTATTTTCCAACTTTCAATCCTAACCGTCTTTTATATCTAATTACTTATAATCAGTGAAACATCATCTTGATTAGTAAGATAGACTAGGGTATTCCCCATGGCGTTGGCACTCAACATGCATTTATTTTTGCTAAATATCATATACTGAACACCCCTGCCATCATCATCACTTTCGCCCTTAGCCAGTTTTGAAGTGCAATTCTATTCTAAGGGAAAAATATATATTACAATCTTTAGGGTTAGACTCAATAAAATTTGAACCAGTTGGGAATACAATTTCAAACATCGAGAGTGAGTTCTCCCCCAAACTTTGAATTCGCAAAACACGAAGTTCACGATTTTTTTTTAATGTACATCAAGATGCCTGTCTCATTTCTTCTTCTTGTTATGATCACCCCATTTCAATTATTTGAAAAAAATATTGAAAATACTAACGACATGCAATACATTAGAAGTTTTTAATAATAACAAATGTATATATATATTGAAAAATATTGAAAATACTAACGACATGCAATACATTGAAGAAAAAAAAAAAAAAAAAAAATATATATATATATATATATATATATATATATTAGAGTTTGTATTGATTATTGGTTTCATTGGAATGATCTTTAAAAATGCATTCCAACAATGCCAAGTTTACCAATTCAACAAACAAGTAAATAGTTATAACATTTTAATTTTATGAAAAAAAAAACTCACAAAATTTTCTCTTTCTGCCAGATGTACATTCCACCAACTTTTTTTGCAATTTTTTCATTTTCTTTGCCTTATACTTGTGTTATATTCACAAACATGCCATTATAGAAAATTAATATCAACCCTCAACATATTTCCCCACTTTCTATCCTAGCCATGTTTTATCTCCAATTCCTTATAAACAGTAAAACACAATTTTTATTTGCTACATAAGATTAGTATATTGCTCATTCCTTAAAAACAATTTTGTTTGCGGGGTACATTTCTGGAAACCCTCACGAGACTATAACTCGTCCTCTAGAGGTAATCTAGAGGTTTAAAGCTTTGTTGCACGTTAAGGTAAGTGCAACCGTGATTCCTACGAAAGTGAGTTAGGATTTTATTCTTAATTTTGTTTTGCTCGAGGACTAGCAAAATGTAGGTTTGGGGGTATTTGATATTCACATAATTATTACATAATTTAGCTCCTAACTTATGTTTGTTAGTGTTTCGAATAGTGTATTTGAGTTTAATTATTCTATTTTTGTATTTTTGTAGAATTTGGAATTTAAATGACAAAAGTGCATTAGCGTGGCAAATTTGGAAATTTATAGGCAAATTGACGAAGTGGAGCGGAAGACACTCAAGCCAAAGATTAATAAAGAGAACCAAAGAAAAAAATAAAGGAAAATAGTTTTGAATTTTGGTGGAACAAAGAAGTGATGTGGATGAACATAGCCAAACCCACCTCTCCTATTATTAGAAGAGAATCCAAACAAAAGGGGTGGTTTCCAATTGTATATGGACCCCTTTTATTTCCTTTTTGTTAGTTGGTTTCCATTTGTATTGGGTTTCTAATTGGGCCCAATGAAGGTTTTCTCTTTACCACAAATACAACAACAACAGCCAATTTGGAGAAGGTTTTTGTTTTGGTTTTTAACACAAATAGGACAGCAGCCAATTGGGAGGAGGTGTTTTGTTTTCTTTGGAACACAAGGGACGGCAGCCAATTGGGGAATATGGAGAGTTTGGTTTCTTTTTAAACAAAAAAAATACGCAGCAGCAGGAAAGCAAGTTTAGTTTTGCTCTTGGCCAAAATCGCAAGACAGCAAAGGGGCGAGAACGCGCAAGACGTTGTCCAGAACGCAGCAGCACAGGAGAGAGGACGCAAGACAGCAGGGAGTGGACACGCAGCAGCAACAACAGGGAGTGCGCAGGAACAGGGAGTGTCTCGCTAATCCGCCACGCGCTGCCATGCCGATGAAGCTCCACACCGCTGTTGTTGTCATCACCTTCACCATGTGTCACTAAACTCCACGCAAGGCGAAGAGGTGAACTCGTAGATGTAACGCACTTAATTGGTATTTGATTCATTGTATGCTTTCACGATGAATAATGGTGTTATAATTTTTACTTTTATTTAATATAGGAATTTATGTTATTTTAGTGACAAAGATTTCATCAATTTCTTCGTAGATTATTATTATTCTGGTGGTTGTCTTTTTCTTCTCCATATAAGCTTAGTCACGCTTTTCTTATGTGTGGAATTTTTAAGGATCAATTGATTCCGGTAGGTTAGTTATATGTGATCGTCTTTTATTACATTATTGTCTCTGGATCATCGTAAGTTTAGGATATCACATATGACCAACCTTTATGCTTTCTAGAAAAAGTGAAATCTAAAATCCATTTACATTAGGATATATTAATGCATTAAAGACTATTTTTCCGATTATATTGTTTGGGATGTGAAACACGTAATCGAGTCATCATAGCGAATCAATACTAGTTGGCGCGTGAAATCTAGGAGGGATTCTTGGAACCTTGTGATTTCTCTAAACTTGATTTCTATTAAATTAAATTCAATTTCATATTTTAAATTTGTTAGAATTTCTTAAATTTACTTTCACATAGTTTTTCTTCCTTGACCTTGTTTTGTAGATCGCTTTTCCTCGTGGGATCGACACCCCAATCTTTACTGCAATTGACAGCGTGTACTATTTGGGCTTAATCACATGTCACCGATGTCAACAACTTGGGTGAATAACTCGTCGACACATGATGCCTCTGAATCCTGTTCTAGTGGTTGAAGTTTTGATGTTTGAGGCATCGATTTTATGGGACCGTTTCCACCCTCCCATGGGTATGAATACATCATTCTTATTGTGGATTACGTTTCTAAATGGATAGATGTCATTGCCACTAGGACCAATGATCACAAAATTGTTGTTTTTAATAAAAGAGTTTATTTTTAGTGGATTTGGCACCCCCAAGGGTATCATTAGTGATGGGGTTAAGCATTTTTGTAGCCGCATCTTTGAGCATTTTGTTAAAAAGTATGGGGTTACTCACAAAGTTTCCCTTTCCTACCATCCTCAAACAAGCGGTCAAGTTGAAGTCTCAAATCGTCAAATCAAGAACATCCTCGAAAAGACTATCAGTCCTAATAGGAAAGATTGGTCTTTACACCTTTTGGATGCCTTATGGGCATACCGAACTTCATTCAAAACCCTTTTAGGGATGTCTCCCTATAGATTGGTCTTTGGTAAACCTTGTCACTTTCCTGTCGAACTCCAACATAGAGCTTATTGGGCTACAAAGAGTCTAAATTTTGACCTCGATATGGTTGGTCAACAACGAAAGATTTAGCTTGATGAGCTAGCAGAATTGAGGTATAGTGCTAATGACTTATCCAAGAACTACAAAGATAAAATGAAGTGGATACATGACAAAAACATCATGAAAAAAAGTTCCATCTTGGTTAGAAAGTCCTACTCTACAACTCTCGTCTTCACTTCTTTCTAGGTAAGTTAAAAACTCATTGGTCTGGTCCATTCATTGTTCGTGATGTTAAAGACTACGGTGCCATCACTGTAAAAAATCCTACTAATGGTAGTCTTTTTCAAGTAAATGGACAACGACTGAAGTCATACCATGAACTTCCCACAACGTCAGTGAAAACCGTTTGGTTGATAGATCCTAACTATGAGGATTAGTCACGCTCACATCCTACTCCACTAAGCCGGTTTGGGGATGGTGAATACTACCCCTATTGAGTCCGGCCAATGATATTAAACTTAGCGCTACTGGGAGGCAACCCAATTAGTTTATGCATTAATTCATTCATTAAAAAAAAAGAAAAAAATATTAGCAATACTGCCAATGCCTGTTACATCACCCCCACCAACTCGATCTTTTTCATTGCAGTGACGGATGTTCAACAAGTTACCTGAGGTAGTAAGTTCCAATTTTTATTTCTCACCTTCCATTTTATTTGTTTAACACTGGGGATAGTGTTTTATTTGTTTGGGGGTGGGAAGATTTATCAAAATTCATACCTCATTTGAAAATATTTTTCTAAAAAAAATAAAAATGGTGCGGTATCCTAGCTATGGTGAGATTGGATTACTTGATTCACTACATTTAGGCAAAGAGATGTTGGAAGTTTATTACTAAAGTAAACATTGCATTTGAGCATTCAGGAACAAACCAATTTTTGTGCAATGCCCACAGATGTAGTTTGGAATAGAGAAGTAAGTAACTTCCTGAGAATCTAGAGGAATAATAGTAGAGACTTTAACCTTGTGAGCTATCATACCTTTCATTTATTCAGAAAGTTTTTACACAACTCCGAGTCATATGATGACTTAAATTTTTATTGGATCCCACATTAACTTGTTGTGAAGTCTCATTATCTTCTTTTTGGTTAATCATTGAGGATGACATATTTTTCAAGTTAAGAGAAACATAGGTCTTGTAGTCTATTTGAGACTTATAACCATTACGAAACCTCAGAAGGTCAATTAAACATCTCTTATCCATCTGAACCTTCTCAAAACCATTTTGCTAACCATTCCATCCAATACCAATGTGAGCCTTTGTTTTGGGTTATTAGACATACAAAAATCATTTTCTCATTTATGTTTCTGAAAAGTGTTAGGAAGTTTTATGAAGAAAAGTTGGAGTACAAAGTGAAAATCCAAAATCTAAGGTATTTCAGAAAGAAAAAAAAGGTTGTGAAAAAAAAATGAAAAAAAATCAGAAGAGAAGATTTGAAGAAGGAAACAAATAAAAAAGGGTTGTGAAGAACAAAGGAAAATAAAAGGAAGTGATTGATAAGTTCCCTATTAAGCTACTTGAAGACCCTACATTTTCAGAAACATCTCTTTACATACCATCTACCGCATTCTTCCTCATAAAAAATAAAAATAAAAAGTCAAGCTAGATTCATTTATTTTCTTAGAAAAATCCTAATTAACCCTATGGTAAGAAGTGGAGAGTAGATGAGAAGGCGATATGGTGGGTAACTCGACATTCTTGCAAATGATCAACATTCCTTCCATGAGACTATTATTCTTTTTCATGTTTTTTTATTCTTATGAGCATGTGACAAGTTTGAATTTTTGCATTTACTCTTTTCCTTACATGCAAGAGAGAAAATATTTTACCCAAACTTAGAGTGATCATTTAAGAAAGATTAACTAGTGAGTTTTGAAGTAAAACAACTATTCCAATGATGGATTAGGATGTAAATTACTTTGACACGAAAAGTTGCATTTGTTGGTTATTCACACACACACACACACCTTGTTCCAAATTGCTCACTTGTAATGTGCATTTTAGTAACTAGTTACATATGTTTTTTTGCCTTTTATGTGGTTGAATAACAAAGATATTCTCTGAGAAAAATATGGGACACATCAATTTATTTCTTGAAAAAAAAAATGTTTGTGGGTGTCATCCTGGATAACCCTCAAGAGGCTAAAACTCCTCTTTTAGTGTCATGCTAGAGGTTCAAGGCGTTGTTGCATATTGTAAATGCAATCGAGTCATACCAGTGAAACTGGCATGGATTTCATTGAGAAGTTTAAGAAGAATAAAAATATTTTATTTTGTGTTCATATCTTTCTTTTCGTTGCTCTTTACTAGAGGACCAGCAAAATGTTGTTTGGGGGTGTTGTGATAAGCACCCAAAACATCAATTTTTATACCATAAATTTACAATTTCTAAGTCCAGTTATCCAATAAAAATATTTCATTATAAGTATTTTGTAGAAATTCAAGCACTAATCTCAAATCATACACAAAATGGCACAAAAAGGCTAAATTCAACAACTAAAATGCCCATTGAAAGTTCACATGCATTGATAAAGACTAAAGAATCAAGCCCAAAACTCTTGAAGTCAAGCCCACAAAGCATCAATAACTACCGAAGATTTGGACATCCATATGGCTAACTTTATCATATCAAAAAAAATCTCTACAAGACGTGTTTCCTTAATTCACTCAACCATGTTTCCTCATTTCACTCCAATATATTTCCTTATTTCACTCAACCATGTTTTCCCATTTCACTCAACCATGTTTCCCCATTTCACTCAACCATGTTTCCTCATTTTACTCAAACACATTTCATTGTTTCACTCGACCATGTTTTTTTGTTTTACTTAAACATGTTTCCTTGTTTCACTCATACCTTTTTTTTACCAATAAATACCCCAAACTTGGAGTTCATAAGGGAGAAGTTTTTTTTTTTGGAGAGTTTTTGGCAAAGTTTTAGTTTTAGAGAGTTTTTAAGTAGTTTTTGGTTTTGAAGAGTCTTTGTCTTGAAGATTTTTACTTAATAGAGAAGAAAGTATAGAGAAATGCATGTATTACTTTATTTCCAATATTTTAATTTTCTATTGAAGTAGAAGTATGTTCTTTTTTATTCAAGCATTTCTTGTCTTTCATTTTATCTATTTTTAGCAATTGTTTCTTTTTCTCAACTATCTCCTTTAACTTTTAGTTTACTTTCATCATTCATGGAGAGCTAATCTTCCTTCTCAATGGGAAGAGATTGAGCATCGTGAAGATATAATGATGGCTAGATTTTATTTCATTTTGGAAGTAAAATAGAACAATGAATTGTAAGAAGTACTTTGAAAGAAGGCTTCATTTGTTAAATGGATTATAATTTTGATTCGAAAGAATAAAATTATTTCCATGTCTTTTAGGATTTTTCCAATGAAAAACATAACCAAAATCCAATGATGTTTTAAAAATAAAACAATGGATTTGGTTAAAGTCTGAGGGAAATGAAAAGAGATTTACTTCTTAAATCTCATAGCTCAAGTCATGTAGGTTGAAAAACCATGTGATTTGAGTATTTTGGGAGAAATTGAAATTACATTATACAATATCATTATGTTGCAATGGGGTAATTCTCATACCCTTGAGATTTCTCTATATGTCAATTTTTTTACAAGCTAATTATTTTCTTTTGAAATCATATCATCTCTTAACATTTCACAATCTATTTTGTATTCTTCTCTCTACTTTTTAAATTGAAATTCAAATATTGTCATTTAATCCAAGTGTAGTAGTCAATAACCCCTACTTCCGCTATGCATTGTTGAAGTGTATTGTAGGTTGAAGGAAAAAACTAAAAAGAATAAGCAATAAAAAATATCTTCTTTGAATGATGTCGAAAATCATGCGACAACATTAATGTCAGTTTTTGGCATCAATCAAGTGTGTCCAACAATGAAGATGAGTAAGAATCCCTTATATCCGTACTAAAACTGGCTAAAGGAACCGGAGTAGAATAAATCACAGTGTATAGTGATTCCCAACTGGTAGCCAACCAGGTAAATGGAGAATCAATGCTAAGGACCCTTAGAGGCTGGCTTATTTTGAAAATGCAACTAACATCATGAAGGGATTCAAGAAGGTTTTACTCCGGCGTTGTTCCAGGATAGACAACCAGAGGGCTGATGGTTTGGCTAACATGGCATCATCCACAATAGACAACCGCGACAAACTTATAGAGCTCCAAGAAAAGTCAATTATGGAAGAAGGGGAACTTCACGATGCCTACCTCACAAGTGAAGAACCTGACCGGATGAGTACCATTGTCGGGTGCATTAAATATGAAGTCCTCCCAACAGAAAAATTGGAAGCTCGTAAACTAAAAACCAATGTGGTACGGTATACAATGACAACAACAATAATTGGTCCACTATTAGATGTCTGACTCTCAGTGAAGTAGACTATGTCCTTTGAGATATCCATGAAGGAATTTAGGGGAACCATCCTGGAAGAAGAATGTTGGCCCAAAAAGCCCTTACCGTAGGGTATTATTCTCCCAAGATACAGTAAGAAGCTAAGGACCTAGTTTGAAAATGTGATAAATGTTAGAGTATGCCACGTGCACGCAGATGTCTGCTCAAAACATGGTCCCAATGACCAGCCCATAGCCTTTTGCACAGTGGGGAACGGACATCATAGGCCCACTCCCCCTCTCTGATAAGAAGAAATTCCTCCTAGTAACTTAGGACTGCTACACTAAATGGGTAGTGGTTGAGCCATTGTCCAAATTATGAGAGAATCAAATTGAGAACTTCTTTTGGTTGTCCATCATTTGCAGGTTCAGTATTCTGATAACGTTGGTCAGTGATAATGGGACCCAGTTTGAAGGCAAAAAGGTGAAGAAACTTTGTGCCAATTTGTACATCAGTCAGTGCTACTCAGTGTTGGGACATTCCAAGCCAATGGACAAACATGAGGCATCAACCGAACCATATTAAATGCAACCAAGAAAAAGCTCGAAATAGCTAAAGAACTCTAGGTATCGGAGTTGCCAGGTATCATCTGGGCTTACCGGACCACAAAGAGGGCCCCGACAAGAGAACATCATTTTCCCTCACCTATGGGTCTGAGGCAATGATCCCAGTGGAACATGGAATGCAAACATTAAGAATAAAGGAGTTCAAATTGGAAGATAATGAAGAAGCTCTAAGAGTTGAACTAGAGATTCTCGAAGAAATAAGAGACAAAGCATTCCATCATGATAGTAGTCTACCAATAGAAAATGGTCCAGTAATATAACAAGAAAGTCAAATCTCGAGAGTTCAGAGTTGGAGATTGGGTACTCAGAAAAATCCAATTGAACACGAAAAACCAGGGACAGACAAGCTGAATCTAAATTGGGAAAGGTCCTATAAAGTGACAAAGATCAATAGGCCAAGAACATACTGGTTAGAAAACTTGAGTAGAGAGGGTCTTAAAAGTCCGTGGAATGTGGAACGCTTAAAGTATTATCAATAAAATAGAGATGTTTTATTTAAATGTTTTTTTGTATATCTAACTCTATGAGAACATTCAAAAATGACTTTAAAAAGGGGCCCAGTCCAAATAAGGATTAAGATGGCTTAAAATGACTAAGTCTAGTCGGAGCTTGTGAAGTCTGATTAAGATGACTTTTTATCTTTACTAACAATCCAAGTCCGATTAAGGATTAAGGATTAAGGATTAAAAAGTCTTAAAATGACTACGTCTAGTTAGAGCTTGTGAATTTTGATTAACATGACTTTTCATCCTTCTCAGTAACCTAGTCCGATTAAGGATTAAGATGACCTAAAATGTCCAAGTCTAGTCAGAACTTGAGAGTTCTGATCAAGATGACTTCTACGCAGCCTAGTCCAACTAAGAATTAAGATGGCCTAAAATTTCCCAAGTCTAGTCATACTCAAGAGTTCTGATCAAGCTGACTTCTCAGCAGCCTAGTTCTATTAAGGATTTAGATGACCTAAAATGTCTAAGTCTAGTCAGAACTTAAGAGTTATAATCAAGATGACTTCTACACAGCCTAGTGTGACTAAGGATTAAGATGGCATAAAATGTCCAAGTTTAGTCAGAACTCAATAGTTCTAATCAAGATGACTTCTCAGTAGCCTAGTCTGACTAAGGATTAAGATGACTAAAATGTTTGAGTCTAGTAAGAACATAATAGTTCTAATCAAGATGACTTCCTTGCAGGCTAGTCTGATTATAAGATGGCCTAAATTGTCTAAGTATAGTCAGAACTTAAGAGTTATAATCAATATGACTTCTACATAGCCTAGTCCAACTAAGGATTAAAATGGCCTAAAATGTCTGAGTCTAGTTAGAATTTAATAGTTTAGATCAAGATGACTTCTTTGCAGCCTAGTCTGATTAAGGATTAAGATGGCCTAAATTGTCTAAGTCTAGTCAGAACTTAAGAGTTTTGATTAAAACGACTTACCAACCTACACAACGTAGTTTGAATAGAAACTAAGATGGTCATGAATAATCAAGTTCAACAAGGGCAAAAGTCAAGTCAGAATAGAGACTAAAGACTTAGTTTAATTTTGCATTTGAAAGATTCAAGCAAGTATATAGATATAAATACAAGTATGAAAAAGGAAACATAAACTTTATTAATTAAACAAGTGTTTATATACAATAAGCTTCGTTCCAGGAGAAAGACAAAACTTATCTGGGGCAATAGTACATGTTCAGAAGCAAACAAACCAACCAGGGAAGAATCTGGAACAAGCCTTGAGTCAACAGTAGCAGACTATGAGATATCCGGAGTAACCTTAGGACCATCCAAAGAAAGGAAAAATGAGGGGCTCATTGACCTCCTCAAAGTACCCATAGGACAATGTCTTGTAAGCAGAAATATCCAAGTCATCATGCTCACGCTCTATCATATCAAACAGCCCATGCCTCTTTTTAATAACCCGACTGAATTAGAAAGTCTCTGCAGCCTTAAGGAGCTCATTCTCTTGGGCTTCCCACTGTGCCTTTGAGATGGTTAACTCCTCTTTGGTCTGAGCCAATCATTTTTCACAATCTGCCAGCTTTTGGGCAACCTCATTACCTTTATTCCTCTCAGACTCCAATTATTTCTTTCAAAAGGTCCAACTCCCTGTTAGACAAGATCAGTTGGCCCTCAACCTTCTCACGAACATAGGTATGACAGGCAGCCTTGGTTTGTTTCTCTCCCTGAGCCTTCTCCAATCTAACAGACTCAGATCGAGAACTCTCCAATTCCTCGTGGATTGTCTTGAGTTTGTGCTGAAGAAAGTCCTAGTCCGGCTTCATCTGGTCCAGTGTAGCTTTAAGAGCCATGTCCTTCTCCCTAATTTCGGAGATATCGAACATAGCCTTCTGAGCACACTTCAGCTCATCAAGCATTGTAGTCTTCTCAGCAACTGCCTTGACCAAGCTCTCATTGGCCTCCTTTTGTTGAGCCTCCAAACAAGCCTGGGCAGACTGGACATCTAGCTTCCTTTTCAGAGTATCTACCTCAAAGAAAGCATCCAAGAACTGTAATTGTTTCTCAGCGTACACCCTATCTAAGGCGTAGACTCATTTCCGAGCGACCTCCACATTTGTCTTCGACATTTCAGCAAAGTTCAGGTGGGTCATTCCTTAGTAAAAATATTTGCAAGCAAAGTTATCAGCACAAAACAGAACTTGATTAAGGGTTATTTACCTTTTAGCCCCAATTAATTTAGGTAAAACCTTGTTTGGGTGCCATTACTTTCTTTTGTTTCGTTTAACACCCATTTTGAGTATTGATTGTTACGTCAATGGGTTTTGACTATTAGAAACTATTATATGTTTTGAAATGCCTTAAATACCTTCACGTACGTATCAAGAGTGTGATGGGTACCAAACATGAATTGCTAGAATACTGTGGGTGCCAACTATTTCTTCCTCATCCATCTCTTTCTGTTTTGCAACCGCCAGCTGCCCCTTCCTTTTCCCCTTTCATTATTTCTATTTTACAACATTCAATACAACAATGACATAATATTGCATATCGATGGAATGCCTCTAGCCAGGGAATGATACGGTGATTGTTGTTACTTGTACAAACACGGTTTTTAAAAAACTTTAGATTAAGTAAAACATATTGGAACGGGTAAATACCTCTTAGGAGTTATGTTGGTGCGACCCAAATTGTTGTTACACCTTCCTACATGCATCCACCAAAAGATTGATCAATGATTTGCTCCCTTTGAAGAGATAGAGTTCAATATCTCACTCTCTAATATCTCTCTTCTTTATTCTCCCTATTTCTTTTCTTTTTTTCTTACAACCAAACATAATAGTAGTGAAAATAGGTGAAATTTCGTTTTCATTTCCTTTTGTATTTCATTGTGCATGTTGTTTAAATGGTGAATTCATGGAGCATAAAAAGGCTGAGCATGGGCACACATTAATCGCGAAGAAAAAAATATGAAGAAAAACATTGGTTACCAATGCGTTTGGAAGTTAACTACCTCAAGTAGAAACCATGTGACATGCTATTAATGTTACTTTTATACTAGTTGTCGAATAAATTTGAGCAAGTTTAGAAAACTCTATGGACATGCAAATCTTAGATAATGAAACCAGCTTGACTTACTTGCGTGAATGTGTTAAACGTTCACATTAGTACATTGGAAGCCATTACAACTCGTCAAATACAATGGATAAACAATTGGATATTGATGCATTTGAGTGAAGAATGGGAAGAAGTAAGACACATTTCACCTTGGAACCAAATGGCACAACATCTCACGCCCCAATTTTTAAACAACCTAAATTAATAGATTATCCAAAAATCAAGACATGGCAAGAACAATTTAAATGGTACAGACATGAGGTAATTAATAAAAAAACAACCTTCCTCAAAAAAAATCTTTCTTTCAAAACAAATGTCAACATTTATCATGCCTTAAGCCATCAAAATAATTCATAAGAGTGTGTTATATCTATCAATTCCAATAAAATTCTTTGACTTAGAATACGGAAAGTAATAACTAGGTCCTACATCTTAATACCTAGGAAATAAAAAAATCAAAACTAACGAAAAGTGTCAAGTCCAAAACTATTACCACAGAGCTAAAAGAACCTCCACACTCCAACTAACCCCGGTGAGTCTCTGGGGCTGAGCTCATTAAGAATGCACCCAAATTTGTAAAACAATACAAAATTGAGTCAGTATATCAATACTGGTGTGATCAAACTTACATATCACGGTACAATTAACGATTATATAACATTCCAACAATAAGCATTTCACCTAAGGAAGATATGTAGTTCTCATTCAAAGATCGAATGAGCATTTAGTTTCTTCCCTCGAGGCAATCATACATACATGCCAACAAATAATCCATACAAATTTCCATGTTATGATACTGATAATATTTTTTTATTGCCCTAATTTTTTGCTTTTTATTCACAATTGCATTACCTTCTTTGTGTCGAACACAACTCACCCAAATGTGTCTCCCTTGCCTTCGAAACTACTCGGAGCATACAATATCCCAAGTGGGGTACCACATCGACGAACATGTAATCTCACCCGAAATTCGATCATGGCAAATATACTCTAATCCTTAGGCATACATTCGAACTCACATGGAATAGTTTACCTAGTATGCAAGCAAGTCCGCATACTAAAATCACATACCAAGTATACATGCAAGTCTGTTTACTTAAATCATACTTTTTCATTTTTTTTCACTTTTTTTAAGAGTTATGAAAAATAGCATTACTAATTTAAGAACTAAAACATTGTCTGCATGGTTAAGTGTACAACAACTTTTTAAGTACTTGTCATGCAAACTTTCGACAGAACTCAATTTTATATACAAAATGATGTATGTATAATCACAGGCATGGGCGGACCTACTAAGGGGCGAGGAGCCCCCTCCCCCCCCTTTAAGTTTTAAAATATTTTTAGTATATATACTTTAGTTTAAAAAAAATCGATTATATAAGTGTAGAATACAATATGAAAATTGTTTATGCTAGAATTTAAACATGTCTTTGTTGGTGTAGTAGTTGTAAGTTTATCATTTTCAGTGAAAGACCCGAGTTCGATACTCCTCTACACAAGGTTTTTTCTCAATTTTTCTTTTGTGTGTATACAAAGAAAGTGGTTAATTTTTCTTTTAAAATGTTCTAATTAGGGGTTTTCCCTAATATTTGCTAAACAAGCCCACAATTTCTATTATTTTTTCCACCACATATATATAACCAAATAATAAAATAAATAGCATTTATATTTACAATAATTAGGTGAGTATTACAATATACACACCTCAAAAGAATCTCGTTCCGAGATTCGATAGGATAAGAACTAGGCGAATAATTATGGGTGCATCTGTTTTTATTTTGTCCTCCATCCTCCAATTCCTAGGTAACATCGTTTTCTTTTTCTCTCAAATGAACTTTGACCATGTTTACCTTTTTTCGTCATAAATGTTTCACATCACGATTAATTATCATCACAGCCCAACCGTGTAAGTCAAATCCTTATTAAGTTCAATAGCAGAAGGTTGAATAATCTGAGTAGGATCTTTCACTCATTTCCTCAACAATGAAACAAGAAAGACATCGTGGATCATCAACAAGCTAGGTGATAATGCAAGTTTATAAGCTAAACGACCAACACATCAAATAATCTTGAACAACCCAATGTACCGCGGGCTCAACCTCCCTTTCTTACCAAATCTCATCACACCTCGCATGGGAGATACCTTAAGAAAAGCTAAATCACCAATCGCAAACTCTACAGTCTACACTCCCTCGCTTTTGACCTGCATAACTTTTCTGTCTACTTTGAGCAGTTTTTATCCTTCCCCTAAATAATCTCAATCTCCCCTGCAGTCTCCCTAACAATCTCTGACCCCAACAGTATTGTATCTCCTACCTCTGCCCAACAATTAGGTAATCTACACAACCTACCATACAAAGCTTCAAAGGGTGTCATGCCAATGCTCGAATGATAACTATTATTATACGAGAACTCCACCAATGGTAAATGATCCTCCCAACTACCATCAAAATCCACAATGCAAGCTCGCAACATATCCTCTAAAATCTTATTTACTCGCTCAGTCTGCCCATCGGTCTGTGGATGATACACAGTGCTCATAGCCAAGGTGTGTCATAACACATCGAAAGCTTCCCCAAAATGTCGGTGTAAACAATGGGTTTTTATCTAACACAATGGTCATATGAACACCGTGTAACCTTACCACTTCTCAGATATACATAGTTGCTAATTTGTCGGTATTACGACATGTACCAACTGGGATAAAATGTGCACACTTAGTCAAATAGTCAACAATAATCTAAATTGGCTCATTACCCCTCCTAGATCTACGCAAGCCATCAACAAAATCCATCGAAATGTGATCCCACTTCCACATGGGTATTTCCAAAGGCTACAATAAACTAGAAGGCCTCGGGTGTTCTGCTTTCACTTGATGACAAGTGAAACAGTGAGGGACATATTCCCTAACATCTCGTTTCATACCTTTTCACCAGAAACTTCTTTTCAAATCATGATACATCTTCGTACCCCCTGATGAATAGTAAATTTGGAATGATGAGCCTCATCCATAATCTCATTATTTAATGTTGCAATATCTGGTATACAAAGTCTATCATGAAATCACAATCCTCCATCTATGTCAATTGACCAATCAGTAGGGCAATCGTCCAGCGTATCAACTATCAAATCATTCATTTTGCTTAATAAGAATGGATCGGTGTGTTGCACTGAAATGATCCTGGTAATCAGAGTAGGTTTCATGATCAAACTGCAAACATAGACTCCCCTAGTATGCGAAACAATCAAAACATCATGAGATGCAATGACCTCGAGACTCTTCCACTTTTGCACCATAAAAGCGATCAATACACTATGTTGCCTGCTAAGGGCATCCGCCACCGCATTCCCTTTACCTGGATGGTACAGAATTTCAAAATCATAACTACTGATGAACTCCATCCACCACTGTTGCCTCATGTTCAAGTCTCGTTATGAAAATAAAAAATTTAAGATTTTGCGATCAGTATAAAACTCAAATTTCTCTCCATACAAATAATGTCTCCAATTTAAAGAGAAAACCACTGTTATTAATTCTAAATCATGCATACGGTATCGCCTCTCATGTGGCTTTAATTGCCTAGAAGCATAAGAAACTACTTTCTGATCTTGCATCAAACACAACCCAACCTGTTCTGCCAGCATTTGTGAACATCACTAACTTCTCGCTATGAATGGGAATTATTAAAATTGGAGTTTTGTATTCAATCTTTGCTTCAACTCTTGAAATGCATGCTCACAATCCTTAGTCCAGATAAACTTGACATCCTTGCGGGTCAACCTCGTCAAAGGTGCTTCAATCAATGAAAATTTCTCAATAAACCTCCTGTAACATCCAGCCTACTCTAAGAAATTCCTAATGTCACGGGCATTAGTTGGTTATTTTCATTCTTTAAATGTTGCTACTTTTCAGGATCGACCGATATCCCTTTACTAGAAATCATGTGCCCAAGAAATTTGACCTCTTTCTCCCAAAAGTGGCACTTACTAAATTTAACATACGACTTGTGATCTCTTAAGGTCTGCAACACTATTTTCAAATGCTCTCGATGGTCCTCCATACTTCAGGAATATACCATAATATCATCCATGAAAATAATAACAAACTTATCAAAGTACGGGCGAAAGATATGATTCATCAAATCCATAAAGAAAACAGAAGCATTGGTCAATCCAAAGGGCATGACTGAATATTCATATAAACAATTTCGAGTATGAAATGTTGTCAGGGGTCATCAACACCTATATGATGATACCCAGTCCTCAAATCTAACTGTGAAAATACAACCGCCCCTTTCAACTGATTTAACAAATCATCTATCCGGGGTAGAGGGTACACATTCTTGATGGTCACCTTATTTGTTTTGTATAGTCGACACAGATTCTCAGTGTACCATCTTTCTTCGAAACAAAAAATAGCAGGCACACCCCATGGAAAATTACTTTGTCGAATAAATCTAGGTATACACACCTCAAAAGAATTAACCATATAGTTACATACAAAATATACACAGATAGATAACTAAAGATACATAAAACCGTTCACACCCCAGAGCCATACACGTGTCATGAGGAACTCGAGGAATTACAACCTCAAGCGTCAACTCAACACTGATCTGGCCCAAGCGGTTCTAAGCCCGCCCAACTGCAATCCGCTAGGCGGACCCAAATTTTAACAGCATGCTAGGCCCACATGTCTCACGGTTATCCTCAATACCCGTAAGCCCTCTTCAAGCAAGTATCTCGAGATCAGTTTTTGTCGGGCAACTACAGATGCTCTCTGCTTCCAACTAGGAAGCAAACACCAAAGTATCTTCCACACAGGGAAGCTCCATTATACGGATTGCTCATAAATTGGGAACTATCTCCCGCGTATCTAGGAGCACATAGCTAACGAAAACCTTCCCTCCTACAGAACAACTCCTAATTAGGGAGGGATCTCCACGAAGATCTCCTTCTTAAACTACGCCTACGATGACCTGGTAGAACCAGGACTCCTTGCATTATAAATAAGACATGTGGTTGGTAAACTAAGGTACGCTACAAATTCCATGTTACAACATTACACCTTCCTCAGAGCCCTGTCTAACTTTAGCATCGGAGTGTCATCAGCAACCCCACGGTGGTCTGTGGCTCACGTGCGTTACGTGTGCAGGTTAGCAGGACTAGGTCAAAGCAGGGAACGGAAAAAGACTGCATCAATTTGAAGCTGTCTGTGGGGGCGACATAGTTCTTAACTTTATACTAATCGTCGTCTCCTATCAAAACCCAGAGATGGTGACCACCAAGTCACGCAACAACGAAAAACTAGGAGACGCGTCCAATGCTCAGACAGTCCCTATACCGCCTCATTTAGCAGTTCCTATCGTGCACGGGCAACCAACTCACGCTCTCGTGTCAACGGTAGTAATGATGGACCCCATAATTGATGTGCTGGCATCTCAGATACAATAGACCGCCAAGGTGGTGGAGACTCTTATGTGACAGAATCCACCACCTGCTAACGAATACCAGGAGGAGCATGGACCACCGCCTCCAAAAGATGATAGGGAGCAAGCGTAGGAGAGCCAGGCCCCCGTTAGTTCTCATTGGACTAAGGGAGGCTGCGCAGCAAACGTTGTGCTCACCTCCAGGACAGAGAGGCTCGACCCTTGGAACCTCCTCCGTAAAGGGGCACATGATCTGGACGTACTATATCACCTCTCCATCCCACCATTTGTGGACCGGATAATGAACGAGGCTCCTCCGAGGAAGTTCATTCCCCCGAAGCTCGACTCCTACAGCGGGAGCACCGATCCTTTCGATCTCTGTGCCATTACAAGCATGTAATGACCCTCAAAGAAGGATCTGAGTCAGTCATGTGCAGAACCTTTCCCACCAGTCTAAAAAGCTCTGCGCTGACATGGTTCCACAACCTTCCACCGAAGTCAATCGACTCCCTCAAAACCTAGTTTTGTCGGAAGCTAGCATTTCAGAAAAGGCCCGACTACATACTCTCTCTAAGGCAGAGGTCCGGTGAGACGCTTCAAGAGTATTTCGCGTGCTTTAACAAAGAGTTGACCCTCATTGACTGTTGCAATGACGATACAGCCGTGACAACCTTCACTGCGAGCCTCAGTGAAGGAAAGATTTTCTAGGACTTCACCTTGGAGCCCCCTCTGAACATGGCAGAGCTTATTAAGAGCGTCCAGAGACACATCTCCTTGGAGGAGTCAAGGATGGCTAAAAGGGAAATCGAAGGCAACAATAAACCTTCCTCTCTTAGGGACAAGAAAGAAGGAAAGAGACGCGAGGACGAGGAACGAACCAAAAGGAAGAGCAACGACAACAGGCCAGACCCTGGTCGGCCCAGGCAAGAAAAATCATCCAACTACGTTGGATCCAGAACTGTGACACCCCTAAACGCTAGCCTGTCATACGTACTTAACTCGATGAAAAGCTAGGAGTAACTGAAGTGGCCCCCAAAGACACGTGGAGACCCCTCTAAGCGCGACAACAACGTTTACTGTGCGTACCACAATGAGGCCAGCCACAACACCAACGACTACAAGAGTCCGAGGTATGAAGTTGAGTACTAGATCAACAAAGGCAAACTGAAAGAACTTCTGAAATCTGATAAGCAGTTAGAATAGATAGAGAAAGAGACTCCAAGGATAATCTATGTCCTTCATGGAGTCAGACCGAATGAATACCAGTCGTACAGGTCCTGCAAGCCCAACACAACCCACAGATGAGGACATACGCGTTTGCTATTCAAGAATTCAAAATCCCATTCCCACTTTTACTTTCATGAACAGAGACCTCAATGGAGTTCGAGCGCCGCACAATGATGCCTTGGTCATCTTTGTTTCCATCACAAAGTGGGAAGTGAAGAGAGCTCTGGTTGACACAGGAAGTTCACTTAACATTCTGTTCTACAACGCATTCCGCAACATGGACCTCAAGGAGAAAAACCTGATTTCTTCAGAACACCCGCTGATCAGATTCAGTGGGGAGAAGTGTTTCCCCACTAGAAAGATAAGGTTGGCTATGGTAACAGGAGAGCCACACCTCAGGAAAGTCCTATTTTTAGACTTTCTGGTGGTAGACGCACCGTCATCCTACAATCTCATCCTGGGAAAACCTTGGCTCCACTAGATGGAAATAGTGGTCTCCACCCTTCACCAGTGTCTTAAGTATATTGCTAACCACTCCGAAGGAACAATACGTGGAGACCAACCTGTGGCACGAGGCTGCCACTACGCCTCACTGAAACAGATAGAGTGCTCTCAGATTCAGCTACATCTTGCAGAGCAACCCGAACCAGTGTCAGGCCAGATAACAGCGGAGACATCACTTTCAAGCGGTATAAGAACAACAAGCTCTTCTGCTTAGCGAGGTGAGAAGACCACGGCAGGCAGGAATGCATCCCCCGGTCGCTCCGTCTGCGTGGGGATCTACCCCTTTCCAAAGTTTACTCTTTAGTAACCTGTGGGGATCTACCCCTTTCCAAGGTTTACTCTTTAGTAACCTGTGTGGCGCCTCAGCAATACGCTAAAGAATCTGCGAGAGCAACCCGAATTTACTTCACAGCCAGGATCAATGTCTTTCAGTTAACAGTTAGTTTGCTTTAAGTTGTTTGTTTCCCTTTCCATAGTCAATATTGAGTTTTAGTTCTTAAGAGACTTATGTGATTTTCAATCATTTAAGAAATAAAGAAATAATTACAGAAACTAACTCTATTGATTAATGAAAAGATGTAAAAACAAGCACCTTGAGGCAGATACAAAAGACAACATACTACGAACGCCCTAAGGCGGATACAAAAGACTACATATTGCGAGCAATCCGCAACTGGTAGCAAAAATACGCGAACAGAAGTCGCTTGACCCCTTTTAAAGATAAGGACGAAGTATAAGAGTGGATTTAAAGGACAAAGCAGTTAGATTGCTCAAATCACTCCAGGAAGACGTCCTTATTACAGCGTTGTAGATCTTGCAAAAGGCTGCTAATTTCCTCAAGAGACATCCCACCTTCTATCCAACTTCTTCAAAGGGCTTAGAAAAAGGCAGATGAGGATGGCCACAAGCAGCGACGCAGTCACAGTCTCACAGCGCCATCAAGGGAAACCACTTTTCCCATTTGCGATACCTGGTGTGACTGAGAGATACCACGCCCGAAAACATCGCACATCAACCAACACTTCAATCAGCCATTGGTCAGCAGTGGGATCCGAGCACATGAACACACAAGTGGTACGATGTAACACCAAGGCATCTCCCTTGGTAGAAAATACGTACCACTTCTCAATGGTGTGAGAAGAAATTACAAGACCTCAACGGATCAACTACGTGCCCACCCATATCAGGTGACCACGCATAATAGCAACTATCTCTATGACTGATCAACACAAATGACAGAACATTCGGAGACTCCAAAGACGGAGATTCAACTTCAGCCTTTTGAAGACCCAAAGCATTTTCCTCAGCCTTTAGAAAACCCAAAGCATCTTCTTCAAGCAAGGACATTATAGAAGATAAGCTCTGCAAAAGATAGTGCATACAACGATTGGAAAACGCCATTATATATACATGATGGTTCACCCAGCGGGAACTCAAGCATTAACTGCCAAGCATTGAATATCGTAAGAGAAACTAGAAGACAACGGTTTCCAAGGAAACTGCACAGACCACGTCAATCAATTAATGGTGTTGCATGCAACCCCATCAATTGAGGGGGAGTAACTGATACTCCACCGTCACACAGCCTATGCCGTACACGTGTCACCGCTCAATCTATGCCACACACACAACGCACCGTGCAGGAAACCCTAGCCCTTCCTCCGTGGGCCCATGGGCTCAGCCTATTATTCAAACAACACTCTGTCACATGCTTGGCACGAGCACAAGAAATCCTAGTCAACCCTGACATATAGATCGTACTTACAGATCATTAGATGATATAAGTTAACTTCGTCCACCCCATGCACCATGTAGATGGACTAGGTTCACACGCCACCTAGCAAGCGGAACCTCTTTTCAAACTAGGCAAGCTTAGTCAGCCAAAGCTGATGACAACAACTTCTGGTTCAACCCGACACCTAGTCCGCTTAGCATAGGCATCGACGGTTTAGAAAGTGGGAGTCTAATCAGCGCTATCATGCCTGGTGACAACGACTCGCTAAGGATCATTGCCCCCTTCGCGGTCAATGATCGCTGAACCGAATCAAGAAAGCTTAACTGGTGGCAATGACCTCTGGTTCAACCCGACACCTAGTTTGCCTAGTGCGGGCATAAACGGTTTAGGAAGTGGGAGTCTAATTAGCACTATCATGCCTGGTGATGACGATTCGCCAGGGATCGTTTCCCTCTTTGCTGTCAATGATCGTCGAACCTAATCAGGTAAGCCTAGCTGGTGACGACTAGCAACAAAAGCTTCTAATCAAAATCTGGACTTGTAGCCCTCACTACGAGGGTGTAGATAGTCGAGAAGGTGGGAACCTAGTCAGTCCCAAACTGATTCTGATGGCTCGCCACATGACCACTACTTTTCAGCCTGGCCGCCTAATCACCAAACCTGGACTTGTAGACCGCATTGTGAGGGTGTAGATAGTCTAAAAGGTGGCAGCCTAGTCAGTCTGAACTGATTTTGATGACTCCCCATGGGACCACTGCTTTTATTCGTGGCCGCCAAATCACCAAACCTAGACTTGTAGCCCGCGCTGCGAAGGTGTAAATAGTCTAGAAGGTGGGTGTCCAGCCAGCCACGACCTAATTCTAATTGTTTGCCATGGGACCACTGCTTTTCAGCGTGGTCGCCGAACACTCCCAAATTTTTAGCCGGATGCGCACAGGTGTAGATAATTTGGAAGGTGGGAGCCTAGTCACTCCTCTCGAATTCGTAGCCCCACCGTGCGGGGAGGGTGTAGATGGTTCCAATGGTGGGAGCCTAGTCAGTCCTGAACTGATTCTGACGGCTTTCCACGAGACCACTATTTTTTAGCCTGGTCACTAAACTATTACTTCCCGAATCCGTAGTCCATTTTACTTGGTCATAAACGATTCGGAAGGTGGGAGCCTAGTTAGTTCTGAACTGATTTCGACGGCTTGCCACAAGACCACTGTTTTTCAGCTTAGTCGCTAAAAGTGAATCTAGGTGAGCCAACGTCTTCACTTTCAAACGGATTGACATCCTAATACTAGCAAGGGCCATTCGCGCCGATACAGGGATTGTACGACCAATGCCCAAATAAGAGCTACTTAGGATGCCAACCCGAGCTTACGACACTTGACCCGGCACGAACACTCTGACGCATACATTCGGCCATCACAACTTACTCATAGCAGTAGCTGCAGCCGATCGGTCAGACAAACAAGGTGAGACTCAAGCAGCTTACCTCGGGGACAAGACACAGCTCAGGCAAGTCAACCCCCAGCTAGATTGTCCGCAACATGCCCACTATCGGACATGACAACGCAACAATGACCTTGAGTCGTTCACAATACAAAGCGGTCAAGCTCTCTATCGCGGACAGACCAATCAACATCCTATTGATTTGACCAGCCTATGTCAAAGCAGACGACAAGGCAAAATGAAAAATATGCAATAGAGACAACAAGCACGAAACTGATAAAATTATTTTTATTAACGGTCGAGAAACGAAAAGGGGTACAATCGCACCAAGGTTACACCCTATCAGGAGAAGGTATAGAAACAAAAAAGCTAAGCCTAGTGGAAGATGGAACAGGGATAGTGTCCACACACGCCACGGTCTGGGCATCAAGGCCCACACTGTCTTCCTCATCCGAGGATGTTGAGGTAACAGACTAATCTACATATGACATCTTCTTGTAGCGAGAAAAATCCCACTCCGGGTGTTCCTCCTTCATCAGCGCCAACAGCTCCAGTCGGCCATGTACAACTTAGCGGAACTCACACTTGCCTTGCTCCTGAGGAAGTTCTTTCTCTCGCACCTTCGTGTCAACAAGTTCATGCTCCAGTAGCTTCAACCTTCCAGTCAACGCGTCAACCTGAGACTGCTCTGTGGCTAGACTGCTTTTCATGGCACTAAGTTCATGCCACCCCAATTCAAGCTGGTCTTCGGCCTTCCTCGCTTCTCGAGCATAGAACTCCACATCGAATCCCAACTGTTGCTTCTCAGCAGCCCAGTCGGCTTCCTTCGAAGCACTATCTTCAGTGAAAAACAGTAGTTCAGAACTCGCGCCGTAGCTTCTTGCGCAACCTCGACTTCTCAGCGGAAACTCCTGCCTAAGTTCATCCCTTTCGGACACCGCCTCTATCAGGTTACGCTCAAGGTCATCCAGACGAGCCCTCTGAGCCTCAGCGGTCATGGTTGACCGATCCAATCGCTTCTCTTTGGCCTGCTTATTAATCCGCTCAATTTCATGGAGCGCATCTGAATAAAGCGTCTGCATATGCGAGAAGACACACTCCAAGGTGTATACTCTCTCACAAGCCACCTCAACTTTCATCCCAGCAACAGTCGCATGGCTCAAATGAGACATACCCATCATAAAGATACTTCAAGCCCTTATCTATATACTCTTCTAACGAATGCTCCTCGGGTTTTGGAGCGTGATCCATCAACCAACTATGACACTTACTAATATGCTTCCTTGAAGCATACTCTACATCCACCTCTTGGTGCCAGACCTGTGAACTCAGCCTCACCAAATCCATTGCAAATTGTCTTATCTGTGCGTCCGAATGAAGCTTTCCCTAATCGAGAACTATGTCGACACTGCCCTTCACGATCGCCACCATCCTCAGGCTCTCCTCCATGGCCTTTCCCTTGTCAACAGCAGTAGCCCCTTTTGTGCGAGAAGGCTTAATGGGATCCGAAGGGAGAGAAGGCAGCGAGGTATCCAAAGGACCCTCCAATACCTCTAGCCGAGGCCTAGAGCAAGACGATGAGCAATGCGAACTGCAAGAGACACGACCGGTACTGCGGCCACTATCAGGTGAAACAACTATGGGGTGATCAAACTCTACCACCTTAGGCAAATCCTCACTATAACCTTCTACCGGAGTGGCCCCACGCAAATAAGCACCAGCAGAAGCTACTATCGCAACCCGCACCAGACGGTCATTCAGAGCCTCAACCTGCGCATCACTAAGGTTCGACCTATCTACGACTCCTGCCAATCGCAGGTAATCCTTCTCCAAGCCGGAAACATCAGTCTCTGCCTCGAGGCTTAGCAGACTTGCATTCCCCTTCACCGGAGCGGGTCGTGCCAAAGACGACCCAGTTCTAACGCGAGACCTCTTCCTTACGAAGGAAGCAAGAGTCTCAGATGACTCCTCCGCATCAGACCGAACATGAGCTTTGGCCCCAGTAGCCTTTCTCTTCCTGGAAGGGGCCCGATCTTCCAACTTAATATGCGACTCTCAATACAGAATGGGTGTGACGTGCCAGTTGTCCCACAGCCCACTAGGAATGAAGTTGGAAACCCTTATGACATCGACCACCTTTTTTCGGCTGGATGCAGAACTTCTCCATGGTGTTTTGAAAAAGGACTAGTGGGAAACCTTCCTGTAGAAAAATGCAAGTGATGGTATACTACTAATCTGCAAGGGCCAGGAAGCAGTACTTCTTCCAGAACTTGAAATCATCAGGCAGCTTAACGAAGCAATTCAACAACTTCATCTTACATGCAACATTACTCTTTAGCCGAGGAGAGGTTAGCAATTGAATCACCCGCAGAGTCACGCTAACGTCGGCCTCCTTAGAACTGAGCAGAATCATGAGGATGATCCTATATCCATTGGGCCCCAACAGAGCCGGAGGAATCCCTAAGAAGTCCAAGAACTCCTAGATCGCATTCAGAACCAAAAAATGCACTCCAATTTGAAGCATCTCGCGATGCAAACAGATAAAACCAATCGAAGGTGACATTGGCTTTTAGTAACCCGTCAGGAGATACAACGACAGGTCCTCAGGGACCCCAAACTTTGTACGGATTTCGGCGAGACCAGGTTTGGACAACAACTTGTCTTCAAAAAACTCCAAGTCCTCGGCCAAGGTAGCGTCATAAAGAAGTTTTCTGAGCCATGAAAAAGATGAAAAATCTTTTCTAATCAGAGCGGTGGCTTTGAAAGCAAGGAAAATAGAAGAATCAGACTCTACACAGCGGATGACCTAAATAGAGGTTGACTTCCCGCCTTTTTTCGCTGAACCAACGCGCGTTCAATTAATGCAGTGCGTGGCTCAAGCAACAATTCAGACTCAATCATCATGAGTGGCGCGTCCCTTCAAGAGATGTCTTAGCGAACTGATGTGACAACCCACTAACTAGGGGGAGTAGCTGATGATACATAAAAAGGTCACACCCCGGAGCCGTACACGTGTCATGAGGATCTTAAGGAATTACGGCATCAAGCGTCAGCCCAACACTGACTCGGCCCAAGCAATTATAAGGCTGCCTAACTGCAGTCTGTCAGGCGGACCCGAACTCTCACAACATGCTAGGCCCACATGACTCGCAGCTATCCTCAATACCCGTGAGCCCTCTTCAGGCAAGTATCTCTAGGATCAGCTTCGGACGAGCAACTACAGCTGCTCTCTGCTTCCAACTAGGAAGCAAACACCAGAGTATCTTCCACACAGGGAACCTCCCTTCTACGGATTGCTCTTGGATTGAGAACTATTTTCCGTGTATCTAGGGGCACAGAGCTAACAGGGAACTTCCCTCTTACAACACGACTCCTAATTAGGGAGGGATCTCCACGCAAATCTCCTTCCTAAACTATGCTTACGATGGCCTAGTAGAACTAGAACTCATTGCGCTATAAATAAGACATGAGGTTGGTAAGCTAAGGTACGCTACAAATTCCATGTTACAGCATTACACCTTCCTCAGAGCCTTGTCTGACTGTAACATCGGAGTGACATCGGCTTCCCCATTGTAGTATGTGGCTCACATGTGTTACTTGTGCAGCTCAGCAGGACTAGGTCAAAGCAGAGAACGAAAAAAGACTGCATCAATAACTATTATAAATACAAACATACGAGAGAAATTTCTTACCCCTTCTAAAGTAATTCCTCTAGTTGGACTTTCATCTCATCCAACTGCTTTGGAGCCAATTGGTATGCAGCTTTTGAAATCGGCATTGCCTCGGGCAACAAGTCAATTCAAAATTCGACTTCTCGCTTGGGTGGCAGTCCGAGAATCTCCTAGAATACATCTAAATAATCCTTCACCACTTCGACCATGCTAATATTTTTCTCTGGTATATCGATAGAAATAAAATGCTCGTCATTACTGGGTCCTCACAAGGTTCATAAACATGACTAATTCGTGGCAACCTTTGTGTATCTATCAAAACAGTCCTCGCGGCACAATCTAGAGTAACATGGTTTTTACTCAACCAATCCATCCCAAGAATAATATGAAAAATCTCAAAATTCATAACTATCAAATCTGCAACTAGTATTAGACCATTAAAGAGATCTCAAAATTTCTATATTGTTCAAATATTATGATAGAACCTCCTATGGCTGTCTCAACATATAAAGGTTTGATTAGTGACATGGTTATAAGGTTTTATTTTTCTATCAATTGACAAGAAAAGAATGAGAAGCACCAGAATCAAATAATACTCGTAAGGGAACTCAGTAATGATAGTACCTTCAATATTCTCTTGTCTTTGTAAAATCACAAATGCACGTGTTGGAGCCTATATACCCTGCGAAGCGCCTCGCTCATTGGGACAACCACGAATGAGATGCCCCAACCGATTACATCTATAACATAACCTATCAATGGCAGCCTGACATCTCGGTACTGCAGGTGCTTGAGATTGAGTTTACTGATATGGGCCTTACGGGCCCTAGTTCTGAAAACCTAGTCTTTGTGACTGCTGTCCTTGGTGCATAAAGCCATCTTGTAGTCTGAAACTCAACTCTTCTCTGGGTCCTCTGCTAGAACTTACCTTCAGATTGGAACCTCAGCGAATACTGAAATCTTAATCCTCGCTATTTCTAATCATAAGGTTGTACCTATTTTGCTCTCGGTTCCAAGGTGAATGTGAGTTTCTTGGCGGCTCAACTACCTTGATCTTATCCCTAGCCTCTCGACAAACAGCTTATTGTTCTTCAAATTTGAGAGCTAAGTCTAAAACTATGTCAAAGGGTTCTTTATCAAAGTGTAAAGAGACTTTGATAAATAATGGCGTATGAAATTCCGCAACCAACTGAGATTCACATCTTCATGTACAAACTGTCTATCAAATTTAGACTTAAATGTCTTTCAAGCCATAGTGGTCGTATCCACACTTTCCTCGATAGAATCCCACCAGTATCTGGCATTTCCATCCAAATTATGGGCAGCTAACTCCTGTTTCTACACCTCAGTCATTTGAATCCTATTAAATACCATTTCACATTTTTGAATCCATTTCTCAGCTGAAATAGGTCCAATCTATCCATTGAATATCTTACCACCTAGATTCCCAAACTCCTTATTTCTCCTAGCAAATGGGTCATCATGATTCTCCTAGTGATTGTTTTGAACAACTTGCAAAAGTTGCGTCGTCATAGCTCCCACATCTACCTGAACCATGTTAGGATTCTCCCCTTGAACATTTGAACCACTCGGCCCATTAGAATTATTCTGCCATTACCACCATTCTGCCCATTAGCACCGTTCAATCGAGTTTTCGCCATCACCTTCAAGCAAAAATAAATAGATCATTAATACTCAATAATCCAAATGTTCATAAACCATTACCACAATTTCAAGGATCACCTAGACCTACACTAGATCTAGACTAATCAAATGCTTTGATACCAAAATACTTATCATAACATGAAATTTTGTATGTGATGCAGTCATTTTTCGCTCCCTGCTCTGACCTAGTCTCGCTGACCTGTTTGACCTCCACAAGTAGCACATGTGAGCCACATACCACCGTGGGGTGGCCGATGGCACTCCGACGCTAAAGTCAGACAAGGATATAAGGAAGGTGTATTACTGTAACAAGGAATTTGTAACGTACCTTAGCTTACCAACCTCATGTCTTATTTATAATGCAAGGAGTCTTGGTTTAACCAGGCCATCATAGGCGTAGATTAGGGAGGAGATCTTTGTGGAGATACCTCTCTAATTAGGAGTCGTGTTGTAGGAGGGAAGTTCCTTGTTAGCTCTATGCTCCTAGATACGCGGGAGATAATTCCCAATCCGAGAGCATTTCGTGTAAGGGAGTTTCCCTATATGGAAGATACTCTAGTGTTTGCTTCCTATTTGGAAGCAAATAGCAGTTGTTGTTGCCCATCCGAAGCAGATCCTCGAGATACTTTCCTGAAAAGGGCTTACGGGCATTGAGGATAGTTGTGAGACGTGTGGGCCTAGCATGTTGTGAGAGTCCAGGCCCGCCTGGTGGGTTGAGAACTGCTCAGGCTGGATCCGAACTGGGCTAATGCTTGAGCCTGTAGTTCCTCGAGATCGCCTTGACACGTGTACAACTCTGGGGTATGACCCATATTATTTATCATTAGCTACTCCCCCCGAGTTAGTGGGGTGTTTAGTCGGCCCACTTGAAGCGTCAGTTTTGAGCGGCGCACAATATTTAATGGGTATGCATTTGCTCAAGGAGGGAAAGTTTGGTTTGCCTTCCCTATAAATATTTATTGTTCTGAAGATGAGCCATCCATTGTTTCTTGTGTTATCTTTTCAAATTTGTGATATTTTTTCTTCCATTTGCTGACAATGTCACATTTACTCCCCAAGATCCATTATCCCTTGCCTGTATGAATTTCTTTGATGACAGCCTGGTTGATGAATCTGAGTTGATCAGGTTTCGCAGCTTGTACCGTATCCTTGATGATTTGTTGATTGTTCTTGTGCCTGGAGTGTTAGGTCCCACAATACCTCCTCATGGGTTCATAGGTTTGCAATGAGGTATGTTCGAGTCCATGCTTCAGTTTTTGGTGTCGGATGACGTCTGGCGCTTCTTTACCCATCTTTGTATTCCTCCCGCTCAAATGGCACCGAGTCGGTTTATAATACTGCTAGCGATTCTCCTGAGGGCCCATGACGCTGGCCTTCGTTTGACTGCGTCGGTGATTCATCAGTTGACTGCTGCTCATCTAGATACCAGGGGTATTTATAGCCTGACTTGTCTCTCTAGTCTACGACTGATGGTGGGCAACATCGAATCTTAAGAAAAGCAGTGGTTTTGGGCTTCAGTGGTGGACTACAGTTACTTCAAAATTGGGAGTCGTAGAGTATTTTGGTACTTTCAGTTTGACCTTGGTGAGTTCCTTGGTCGCTGATGCTGCATACCCTTTCACATTTCTTGTGTGATTCTGACGTTGTTTCTTTGTCTCAGGGAATTTTGTTATTCTGCCCCTCAACGAGGAAGATAAGCGGGTAGAAAAGAAGTTTCTTGGGCTTCCTTTGATTTTTGTTGAAGTTGTGATGCCTGGCAATGTCGTATGCAGCGAGCTGCTGCGTTGCTCTTAATTATGGGACTCGCCTAGCGTCTTGTTCCCAATATGAAGAGGTGATTGCTTGTCGTGCAAGGAAGAGAAGTTTAGCCCCGCCCAGCCCTTTTCAGGCTTGCCGAGTTAAAGGTGAACGTGCCTCTTGTTTTTGTATCGAGGAAGAGGCTGGCTTCTGCTATGGTGGCCTCTCCTTGCAGTGTCGGTGTCGAAGTGTCGCACGAGCCTATCTCGATGCACCCTGAGGCCCGTGGGATTGTTCTCGCTTTGGAGAAGGCCTTTGCTGACTTGCGGGTGTCATACTCGGACGCTCTTTATCGTGCGGAGGGTTCCGATACAGTCGTGGGCCACGAAGGTGCGGAGGCCACAACCCTTATTTTTTACTCAGCCATTGAAGGTATGAGGGCTCAGCTGAGGGTTATCGAGTTTGACTTGACGTCAACCCGTGCTGACTTGTGGCGGACCAAAGTTGAACTGAAGCGTCTGCATACTGCTATGGACAAGTGGTCTTCCGAACGAGAGGCTAAAGAAGTTGAGAAAAAGCGGGCGCAAGTGGGATGGGTCTTTGAAAGGCAGTAGCTGGAGGTCGCGGTTGACGAGGGGCTTCGTCGTGCCCTTGAGTCGAAGAAATTGTTGGTGAAAGAGGTTTTGTTGGGCACGGTGGATTTTGATGTGTCGGGCAGGAGGCCGCAAATTTTGTCTAAAGTCATTCGTGGCAGATTGGAGCTTCTAGAACTGATCAGGGGAGAGCACCCTGATATTGAACTTGACTTCGCCCGTTATAGGAGGGCTGCTTTTGGGTTGATCAACAGAGGGGAGGGTTCTGGTGCTGCGAGGCTGACAGACGAAGAAGATGCTTCTCCTTAGATCTGCTGTAATGTTCCTTTATGGTTGGATATTATGTAAACAAGTTTTTCTCTGAATGAAAGTATTGTTTTGCCCTGCATAGTAGTGTCTGATTTTGTTGCTTTGTGGTTCGTAGAGTCGTTGTATGTAATGACTCTTTAGTATTGGCGGACTAGCGCTGACTTTTTATTCCATTCCTTTGGTCGTTGTGACCAGCACGAAACGGGTTAGGTTCTGCCTGGCTAGTTCGGCGATCATTGTCTGCGTGAGAGCAATGATCCCTTGGCGACTCCTCATCATCAGCGGACAAATGCTGACTAGACTCCTACTTCTTCCGCCATCGTGATCCGTGCGAAGCGAATTATGCTTTGGGCACCGAAAGACATCGTTATCAGTCGCGAACTGATTAAGTTTACCTGACAGGTTCGATTGATCATTGTTTGCAATAAGAGCAATGATCCCTTGGTGAGTCATCGTCATCAGCGGACAAGAGCTGACTAGACTCCCACTTCCTCCGCCATCGTGATCCGCACAGTGGATTAGACTTTGGGCACCAATAGCCAACATCATCAGTCGCGAACTGACTAAGCTTACCTGGCAAGTTTGGCGATCATTATCTGCAGTGAGAGTAATGATCTCTTGGTGAGTCGTCATCATCAGCGGACAAACAATGACTAGACTCCCACTTCCTCTGCCGTCATGATCTGTGCGGAGCGAATTAGGCTTTGGGCACCATAAGCCATCGTTATCAGTCGCGAACTGACTAAGTTTACCTGGAAAGTTTGGTCAATCATTGTCTGCAATGAGAACAATGATCTCTAGGCGAGTATTCGTCATCAACGGACAAGCGCTGACTAGACTCCCATTTCCTCCAACATCGTGATCCATGCAGAGGGAATTAGGCTTTGGGCACCAGAAGCCATCATCATAAGTCGCAAACTAACTAAGCTTACCTGGCAAGTTTGTGATCATTGTCTATAGTGAGAGCAATGATCCCTTGGTGAGTCGTCGTCATCAGCGGACAAGTGCTGACAAGACTCCCACTTCCTCCACCATCGTGATCTGCACAGAGCGGATTAGGATTTGGGCACCAAAATCCATCGTCATTAGTCACGGACTGACTAAGCATACCTGGCAAGTTCGGTGATCATTGTCTACTATGAGAGCAATGATCCCTTGGTGAGTCGTCATCATCAGCGGACAAACACTTACTAGACTCCCACTTCTTTCGCCATCATGATTCGCGCAGAGCGGATTAGGCTTTGCGTACTAGAAGCCATCGTCATCAGTCATGAACTGACTAAGCTTACCTGGCAAGTTCGGCTATCATTGTCTACAGTGATAGCAATGATCCCTTATCGAGTCGTCGTCATCAGCGGACAAGTGTTGACTAGACTCCCACTTTCTCTGCCATCGTGATCCGCGTAGAGCGGATTAGGCTGTAAACACTAGAAGCCATCGTCATCAGTTGCGAATTGACTATGCTTACTTGGCAAGTTCGACGATCATTGTCTATAGTGAGAGCAATAATCCCTTGGCAAGTCATCGTCATCAGCGGACAAACACTGACTAGACTCCACTTCCACCACCATCGTGATCCGTGTAGAGCAGATTAGGCTTTGGGCACCAGAAGCCATCATCATCAATCGCGAACTGACTAAGCTTACCTGGCAAGTTTGGCGATCATTGTTTGCAGTGAGAGCAATGATCCCTTGGCGAGTCGTTGTCATCAGCGGAGAAACGATGACTAGACTCCCACTTCCTTCGCCATAATGATCCGCACAGAGGGGATTAGGCTTTGGGCACCAGAAGGCAGAAGCCATCATCATCAGTCACGAACTGACTAAGCTTACCTGGCAAGTTCGGCGATCATTGTCTACAGTGAGAGCAATGATCCCTTGGCGAGTCATCGTCATCAGCGGACAAACGCTGACTAGACTCCCACTTCCTCGACCATCGTGATCCGCACATAGCGGATTAGGCTTTGGGCAGGTGTTAGAGTCTGGTCGTAGCCGGGTCTATCATGAGTTGACACGGACAGACAGCAGTGGGAGTTTTCGTAAAAGCAAAAATATTTTATTGATAATATTTTTTTGAGATGTTATACATTCCATGGTCGTCTTAGCTCATCGCCGTCGGCGTCTTCTAGCCAGTACATCCCAGGTCTATTGACCTTGGCAACTCTATAACGTCCTTCCCAGTTCGGGTTTAGCTTTCCCGCTCCGGCTTCTTTGGTGTTTTGTTGTGTCTTCCTGAGTACCCAATCTCCCACCTTGAATTCACGTGGCTTGACCTTCTTGTTATAATATTGCACCATTTGTTGTTAGTAGGCGGCAATCTTGGTGGAGGCTAGGTCCCATTTTTCTTCGAGGAGGTCTAGTCCCACGTGTAAGGCTTCGTCATTACCATCTGGTCTGAATTATTCCGTCTGAAAGGTTGGCATCTCGAGTTCTATCGAAACCATAGCTTCTGACCCGTATGCCAGGGCGAAGGGTGTTTCCCCGATAGGGATTCTTGTAATCGTTTGATATGCCTAGAGTATTCCTTGTAGCTCTGAAACCCATTTTCTTTTGGTCGCGTCGAGTTTACTTTTGATGGCTTCTAAGATTGTTCGGTTGGTAACTTTCGCTTGGCCGTTGGCCTGGGGGTGTCCTAGTGAGGAGAAGCGATGCTCGACTCCCAAACTTTTGCATAGTTTTATGACCTTGTTACCTTCGAACTGAGTTTTGTTGTCGCTGACCAATACCCTGGGGATGCCGAATCTGCAGACGATAGAAGCCCATATGAATTTTTTGATCTGGACCTGCCCTATTTTGGAAAAGGGCTCAGCCTCGACCCACTTGGTGAAGTAGTCGACGGCTATAAGAAGGAGGTTTTTACCAGTTGATGCCAGAAGTGGTCCGACGATGTCCATTCCCCATTGCGCAAACGGGCAAGGACTAGTCATAAGAGTTAGTGAATGGGCTGGCATATGGGTGTATGTCGCGAACCTCTGACATTTGTCACACTTGCAAACTGTATCTTTGGCGTCCCACTGCATGGTTGGCCAATAGTATCCTAGAGTAAGGGCTTTGTGGGTGAGTGTTCTCCTGCGTGGGTGATTCCCCGCATATGCCACTATGGAGAGTCCTCAAGACTCGGCTAGCCTCCGGGGGTGATAGACATCGGAGTAGTGGTCCTGTGATCAATCTCTTATACAACTTGTCGTTTAGAAGAGTGTACTTTGTTGTTCTGCTTTTAATTCTCCGCGCTTCGACCTTTTCTGTCAGCAAAGCCCCAAACGCTATATATTTTAGAATCGGAGTCGTCTAATCGAGCTGTGTTTTTGTGGCGTAGATATCTCCGTGTTCTTCCTCGTTGAGACTTGATTCCTCTTGATATTCGATGAGGCTGCTAGAGATGTCGTTGGAGGCCAAGGGTTCTTTCGCTTGCTCGTCAGCCCTTCTGTTGTCGTCTCGGTGGCACTGTGTGAGTTGACAACTCTTGAATTTGCCCATTATGCCAAGTACCTTGCCGCGGTAGGCTATCATGCGTGGATCTTTACTGTTGAAATCTCATTTAACCCGGTTGACCACTAGCCTTGAGTCGTTGTACGCTGTTAGGTGATCTATGTCGATTAGGCCTGACTGAAAGGCATCGTATTTAGCCTCGTTGTTTGAAGCGGGGAAAATGAATCTGACTACCTTTTCCAGGGTGAAACTGCTGGGGGAGCAGGGTGTGATACCAATCCCACTTGCATTGTCAGTTGAAGATCCATCGCAGCGTAGAATCCAAGTTTGTTCATCTAATTCTGTGAGTTGGTGATCTGCCTTTGGGTCTTCTCCGGTAGTAAACTCGGCAATTAAATCAGCAAGTGCCTGGGCTTTGATGGTTGTCCTTGAAGCGTAGTTTATGTCAAACTTCCCGAGCGTAGTTTATGTAATACCGAGCGGAGTGGATGCTTGGTAAAGATCGTTATGGAGTGGGCCTGAAAATAGGGCCTCAGTTTCCTAGAGGATATGACTAGCGCCAGAGCTAACTTTTTCCAGGTCTTGGTAGTGTGCCTCTGTTTCTACGAAGGTTTTGCTGGTGTAGTATACTGGCCTATGGGTTCCATGATCGTCTCGTACAAGGGCCAAACTGACGGCTTGTTTAGAAACAGACAAGTACAGTGTTTCGCCTATCGCAGGCTTTGAGAGTAACTCTAGACTCCCCATGTATGCTTTCAGGTTTTGAAAGGCTTGTTCACATTTATTGCTCCACAAAAATCTTTTACTCCCTCTTAGTATCTTGAAGAATGGGAGGCATTTGTCGGATGACTTTGATACAAATCTATTGAGTGCTACCCTCCAAGTCAGGCTCAAAACGTCTCTGATAGTTGATGGTGATTTCATGTCAAGAAGAGCCTGGATTTGTTTTGGATCGGCCTTGATTTCCCTTTTGTTTACTATACAGCCTAGGAACTTCCTGGACTCGACTCCGAACGTGCACTTTTGTAGGTTAAATTTCATTCGGTACTTCCTGAGTTGATCGAATGCTTCGGCGAGATCTTGGACGTGGTCTGGGCTACGAAGGGTTTTGACCATCATGTCATCGATGTATACTTCCATATTTCTATCGATCTGTTGTTTGAACATTCGATTAACCATTCATTGGTAGGTAGCTTCTGCATTCTTCAAGTTGAATGACATTACCCTATAACTGTATTTGATTGGTCTGGAGGGTGCATCAATATTTGATTGTAGCCTGAATAGGCATCCATAAAGTTGAGAAGGTTGTGTCCTGAGGTGGCGTATACGATCTGATCGATGCAAGGGAGTGGGAAACTGTTTTTAGGATAGGCTTTGTTTAGGTTCGTGTAGTCTACACACACTCTCCACTTTCCATTTTTCTTTTTCACGAAAACAGTATTTGCCAACCAGTCGGGATATCGTGCCTCTTTGATCATGTCTGCGTCGAGCAAACGTTGCACTTCCTCGTTTATGATCGCGTTCCTTTCGAGCGCCATATGCCTTTTATTTTGCCTGACAGTTTTCTTAGAGGGGTCTACTTTGAGGCGATGCGAGATTATCGTCGGATCGATTCCTACCATATCTTGCATAGTCCATGCGAAGATGTCCTTGTTTCATCGTAGCAACTCCGTAAGTTGCCCTGCCACCACTTTGTCTAGGCAGGAATCGATTTGAATGGCCCTGTTGTTTCGAGGGTCGTCGAGGTAGACCGTTACGGTTTCTTCTTCCAACTGTTCGACATTGGGCCTTCCCCGAGGGATTACCGGTGCCTCATCACCCAATGCTGGTTGTTCTCCTCTTGGGCTTCGGGTTGAGCGGAGGATAGTCTTAACTGTTGGGCTGGTTACTGGTCGAGATCAGTCAGATGGCAAAGCCGCTATGTATTGGCATTTTCTGGCTAGTAGTCGATCTCCTCTATACGTACTGATCACTCGATCCGTAGGATACTTGAGGCACTGGTGCAGGGTGGAGACCGTCGCCCCCATTTGATGTATCCAGGGTCTTCCTAGAATCATGTTGTACGCCGAAGGCATATCGATCTCAATGAACTCCTTGAAAGAGGGTCTTATGGGTTGGTCGTTCCCCTGCTGTTATCGTCAGTTGTATCTTTCCCAAGGGGAGCTATTTTCCGCCGCTGAAGTCAGTTACTGGACGGTTATCTGATGTCAATGTCGTTTCGTCCAGTTGCATGTTGTGTAGCGTGCGAAGGAACATAACGTTCATTGAGCTCCCGGTATCAATCAGATACCTTCTTACCTCCCAGCCTGCGAGGGAAATTGTTACAACCAGTGCGTCATTATGCGGGCGTTGTATGCCCTGGAGATCATCCTGTGTGAACGTCAGAAGCGCGGATGAGCCTCGCTTTCGCTCATGTTGCGTCAAATGCTCACCACATATAGCTTGAATCCTCATACCGCGTAGAGCCTTTTTCCTGGACCTATTGAATAATTCGGACTCAAAATATGTTCCATGAAGCACATGTAATTTGTTGAGTGGTGACGCCTCGTATCCGGTTCTCGCTGGCTCTTTTCCAAAGGTAAGGGAGTTTTGAGCCTCCTTCGTCGAATCTAACATGTTTGCCGAAGGGTCCACCGCGATTGTTGTCGGCGCAGGGGTGTGAGTTGGATGCCCGTGTGCAATAGGAATTGCTGGGAGATATGGTATAGGGACCGCCCGAGCGTTGGACGTGTTCCCTGGTTCTTCATCGTCGCGTGACCTAGTGGTCATCATTTATCTGGATTTTGGTAGGAGACGACGCTTAGTCTAGAAAAAACTATGTCTTCCCCATGGACGGCGCTAAACTAATGTAGTCATTTTTCGCTCCCTGTTCTGACCTAATCCCGCTGACTTGTTTGACCTGCACAAGTAGTACACATGAGCCCTAGACCACCGTGGGGTGGCCGATGGCACTCCGATGCTAAAGTAAGACAAGGATCCGAAGAAGGTGTAATGTTGTAACAAGGAATTTGTAGCGTACCTTAGCTTACCAACCTCATGTCTTATTTATAGTGCAAGGAGTCCCGGTTTAACCAGGCCATCGTAGGCGTAGAATAGGGAGGAGATCTTTGTGGAGATCCCTCTCTAATTAGGAGTCGTGCTATAGGAGGGAAGTTCCCAGTTAGCTCCGTCCTCCAAGATACGCGAGAGATAGTTCCCAATCCGAGAGCATTCCGTGGAAGGGAGTTTTCCTGTGTGGAAGATACTCTGGTGTTTACTTCCTAGTTGGAAGCAAAAAGTAGTTGTGGTTGCTCGTCTGAAGCAGATCCTCGAGATACTTGCCTGAAAATGGCTTACAAGTATTGAGGATAGTTGTGAGACATGTGGGCCTAGCATGCTGTGAGATTTTGGGTCTGCTGGTGAGCTAAGTTGAGCATGCTGAGAACCGCTCAGACTGGATCCGAATTGGGCTGATGCTTGAGCTCGTAGTTTCTCGAGATTACCATGACACGTGTACGACTCAGGGGTATGACCGTTTTTATGTATCATCGGTATGGATTATTTGTTGTCATGTATGTATGATTGCTTAAGGTGAAATGCTTATTATTTTGCAAAGTTATATAATCGTTAATTGTACCATGATATGTACGTTTGCTCACATCAGTATTGATATATTGACCCAATTTTGTATTTCTTTTACGAATTTGGGTGCGTTCCGAATGAGCACAGTCCCAGATACTCACCAGGGTTAGGTTGAGTGTGGAGGTGCTTTTAGCTTCGTGGCAATAGTTTTGGACTGGACACTTCTCGTTAGTTTTGGTTTTGTTGATTTCGTAGGGGTATTTAGAAGTAGAACCTAGTTATTACTTTCCGTATTCTGAGTCAAAGATTTTTATTGGGATTTATTAGTGTAACACACTCTTATGAATTATTTTGATGGCTTAATGCATGATAAATGTTGTCCTTTATTTTAAAAGAAAGAATTTTTTTAGGGAAGGTTGTTTTTCTATTAATTACCTCATGTCGGTACCGTTTGAATTGTTCCTGTCGTGTCTTGATTTTTGGACAATCTATTAATTTAGGTTGTTTAAAAATTGGGGCATGACACAACACATCTGTTCATTTTGATTATATGAAAACTAGCGACCACAACATGTGCAAAATGTGTTTTTTACTAACCGGTTGGTTACATGTGGGAAGTATTGCATCTGGGTTACATTGATTAGAATCAACTATTAAATTTGCTCTATTCGTACGAGTCTGTTTGTTGACGATTATTGCCAAGTTGATGCTCATCTCAATCACATACAAACAAATGGTCTAGTAAAAAATTTCTTTTCATTTTACATTATCATCTAGTATAAACATAACAAATACCAACTGATGCAGTTGTTTTCCGCTCCGTGCTTTGACCTTGACCTATAAACCTACTGACCTACACAAGGAACGCAATGAGCCACGGTCCACCGTTGTGGTGGCCGATGGCACTCCGATACTAAAGTCAGACATGGACTTGAGGAAGGTGTAATGTTGTAAAAGAGAATTTGTAGCGTACCTTAGCTTACCAACCTCGTGTCTTATTTATAGTGTAGGAGTTCTAGTTTGACCAGACCATCGATGGCGTAGTTTAGGAAAGAGGATCTTCATGGAGATACTTATTTAATTAGGAGTCGTGCTGTGGAGGGAAGTTTCCATGTTAGCCGTGTAGGTAGAAGTCTCCATATGTGATTCGTACTCTGGAGAATGGTCTATAGGTAGAAGTCTCCATGAATAGGATCTTCATGGAGATACTTATTCCAGAGTCCGAGAATCTATAGGTAGAAGTCTCCATATATGATTCGTACTCTGTAATATGCTTCCTTGTTGGAAGCAAAGAGTCGCTATAATTGCCCGTCCGAAATTGATCCTCAAAATACTTACCTTAATAGGGCTTGCGGGTATTGAGGATAGTTGTGAGACCCATAGAGCTAGCAAGCTGTAAGAATTCGGGTCCATTTGGCGAACTTCATTGGGCTGGCTTAGAACCGCTTGGGCCAGATCAGTGTTGAGCTGACGCAGGGCCTATCTTTCCTCAAGATCATCATGACACATGTATGGCACAAATTTGGGGTCGTTTTGGTGTATCATCAGCTACTCCCCTGAGTGAGTGGGGCGTTTAGTCGGTTCATTGACTCTTTAAAAATCAATTGTACCATCATGATGATTGAGTTCGAAGCGTTGTCTCGAGTGGTGCACAACATTAATGGGTACACGACTGCTCAAGGAGGACAAATATGATTTGTCTTCATTATAAATATCTGTCATTTCAAGGAGGTTTTCTCCCACCCTTATCTGAGTAATTTCTTCAAGCAATCGTGTTGTTGTACAGTCTAATTTGTCCTTTTTTTATCAATGGCAGACGATGTTGAACTTTCTTCTAAGGATCTGTTGTCCTTCACTTTCCTCAAACTCTTTAAGGACAGCCGAATTAATCAGGCTTCGAAGCTTGTACCGTATTCCAGTGGATCTGGAAATCGTCCCCACTTTTGAAGATTTTGCTCCAATTACACCCATTAGGGGTATATAAGCTTGCACCAGGGCATGCCTGATTCCCAGTGTCAGATGACGTCTGGCGTTTCTTTCTCACCCTTCGTACGCCTCCGGATCAAATGGTTTCGAGCGGGTTCAAGGTTCTAATTGCGATTCTCCTGAGGGCTCATGATGCCGACCTTCGTTTGACTCCAGCGATAATCCATCAAATGACCATTGCTCAGCTGGATGCTAGGGGCCTTTGCATTCTGAATTGCCCTGCTTCTTTGCGTTTAGTAGCGGATGACACTGATCCTTGGGAGAGGTACTGGTTCCAGGCTTCAGTGAACTCTTCGCACTTCAAGCTTGGGAGTTGTAGAATCCCAAGATACTTTCAGTTCGACCTTCGTAAGTTTCTTAGTTGTTGGCTTATATTTCTAATCCCAGATGTGATGCTAGTTTGATATCATTTTCTTTTTACAATGAAGTTCGCAGTTCCCACTCTCACTAAGAATGAGAGACGGATAGAGAGGGAGTTCATCAACCTCCCATTGACATCCGTCGAGGAGGTCATAATGTCGAGCAATGTTATGCATAGCGGTTTGCTACGGTGTTCTCATGTCGTTCTCGCTGCACCGGGTTCACAAGCTGGAGAGGTCATCAGTCGTCACTTGAGGAAGAGAAGTCTAGCTTTGCCTAGCCCGACCATGGTAGTAGAATTGGAGGTGAGTATGCCTCATGTTGTTGTTTTGAGAAGGAAGTAGTCCTCTGGTCGTTCGGCCTCTGCTCTCGAACTATCGTTTTTTGCTCAGGCATCAACTTCAGAAGGTCGTCGTCTTTTACTAGATGTTGTTACTCCCCTTGTTCACTTAGAAGGAGAAAACATTGATCCTTGCATTGACGTTTCACGTCGTCATGAGTTTGAGGCAGACGTTCGTGTCCTGGAATCACATAGTCCTGTTATGTTGCATCTCGAAGCTCACGAACAAGTCTTTGCATTGGAGAAGGCCTTCGCGGACCTGCGGATGTCGTACTCGAATGCTTTCTACTGAGTGGATTCCTTGACTGGTCAGCTGCAGAATGTCAGTACTGCTGCAACCTTGGGGGTCGTAGAGGCCACAATTTCTACTTTTGAGGCGGAGTTTGCCGGCATAAGATCTCACCTGAGGTTGGCCAAATCAGATTTGGCGTCAACCCGTTCTGAACTGGTACCAACTCAGGCTGAGTTGGAACGCCTGGATGCGACTGTAGACAAATGGTCGTCCGATCTGCAGGCCCAAAATGCTGAAAGGAGGCAGGCAGAGACAGAATGGGCTGTCAAACGTCGGTAGCTGGAGTCCGAGGTCGATGAGAGGCTTCACCACGTTTGCGAAGTAGAACGCTTGCTGTTGGAGGAGCGTTCGCACTATGCTGCCTTATTGGGTGAGGTGGATTTTGACATGTCGCGATGGAAGTCGTTGATCTCATCGGAGGTTATTCAGGGCAGATTACAACTCTTGGAGCTTATCAGATAAGAGCACCCCGGTGTCGACCTTGACTTCACCTATTATAGAAGGGCTGCTTTCGGACCCATCTCTCGAGGGGAAGGTTATGGCTCTGTAAGACAAGCTGCTGAGGATGTTGTTTATCCTTAAAGTAGTTGTAATGTCCTTCCCAAGACAGAAAAACACTTTTTTAATGAAAGTATTGTTTTGTTATTTACTGTCAAATTTTATTTAAATGCTTTGTAGATCGTAGAATTTGTATTACTGGGCAGAGCGCTTGTTTTTGTCAGTCGAGTTGTATAGAAACTGACCGTGTTTTGTTGTTATTGTTTATTGGTGAGCCATTCTGGTTTGCACAATGACCATTTGGCAGGTCATAAGAATATCGAGGAGACACTGGCTTCGTCGATCATCGCCATCTGTGCATAGCGGACTAGGTGTTGAGCACCTGAAGCTGTTGTCATCAGTTGTGGACAGATTGAGTTTACCTGGTAAATTCGGCGATCATTGTCTGTTGGAGATCAATTATCCCTTGGCGAGTTGTTACATCAGGCGTGTGAGCGCTGACTAGACTCCCACTTCCTCGGCCTTCATTGCCCCCGCGCAACTAACTAGGCATTGGGTACCAGAAGCCGTCGTCATCAGTCGCGAACTGACTAGGCTTACCTGGTAAGTTCGGCGATCATTGTTTGTTGGAGAGCAATGATCCCTTGGAGAGTTGTCGTCATCAGGTGTGTGAGCGTTGACTAGACTCCCACTATCTTGGCCATCGTTGTCTGCGCGCAGCGGACTAGGCGTCGGGCACCAGGAGCCGTCATCGTTAGTTGCGAAGTGACTAGGCTTACCTAGTAAGTTTGGCGATTATTGTCTATTGAAGAACAATGATCCCATGGCAAGTTGTCGTCATCAAGCGTGTGAGCGTTGACTAGACTCCCACTTCCTCGGTCATCGTTGCCCGTACGCAGCGGACTAGGCGTTGGGCACCAGAAGTCGTCGTCATCAGTCGCGAACTGACTAGGCTTACCTGGTAAGTTCGGCGATCATTGTCTGTTGGAGAGCAATGATCTCTTGGTGAGTCGTCGTCATTAGGCCTGTTAGCACTGACTAGACTCCCACTTCCTCGGCCTTCGTTGCCCGTGCGTAGCGGACTAGGCGTTGTGCACTAGAAGCCATCGTCATCATTCGCGAACTGACTAGGCTTAACTGGTCAGTTTGGCGATCATTGTCTGTTGAAGAGCAATGATCCATTCGTGAGTCATCGTCATAAGGCGAGTGAATTCTGAATAGACTCCCACTTCCTCGGCCGTTGTGGTTCGCGCACAGCGAACTAGGCGTTAGGCACCAGAAGTCGTCGTCATCAGTCGCAAACTGACTAGGCTTACCTGGTAAGTTCGGCAATCATTGTCAGTTGGAAAGCAATGATCCCATAGCAAGTCATCATCATCAGGCGTGTGAGCACTGACTAGACTCCCACTTCCTCAGCCGTCGTGGTCTGCGCGCAGTGGACTTGGCGATGGGCACCAGAAGTCATCGTCGTCAGTCACAAACTGACTAGGCTTACATGGTAAGTTTGGCGATCATTGTTTGTTGGAGAGCAATGATCCCTTGGCGAGTCGTTATCATCAGGCGTGTGAGCACTGACTAGACTCCCACTTCCTCGGCCATCGTTGCCAGCACGCAGCGAACTAGGCGTTGGGCACTAGAAGTCGTTGTCATAAGTCGCGAACTGATTAGGCTTACCTGGTAAGTTCGGTGATCATTGTCTATTGGAAAGCAATGATCCCTTTGTGAGTCATCGTCATCAGGCGTGTGAGCACTGACTAGACTCCCACTTCCTCGGTCGTCGTTGCCTGCGAGCCGCGGACTAGGCGTTGGGCACCAGAAGCTGTCGTCATCAGTCGCGAACTAACTAGGCTTACCTGGTAAGTTTGGCGATCATTATCTATTGGAGAGCAATGATCCCTTGGCGAGTCATCGCCATCAGGCATGTGAGCACTGACTAGACTCCCACTTCCTCGGTCATCATTTTTCGTGCACAGCGGACAAGGCATTGGGGCTGAAATTCAAGTCTGGTCGCAGCGGGGATTATCGGGGGTCATAACGGACAGTAATGGAAGTTATAGTAAAAGCAAATATTTTTATTTATAATATTTTTTTAGATGTTCTACATTCCATGGTAGTTATAGCCCATTGTCGTCTACGTCTTCCAGCCAATCCGTCCCCGACTCGTTGACCTTAGTTATTTTATAGGGTCCTTCCCAGTTCGGGTTTAGCTTTCCCGCACCAGCTTCTTTGGTGTTTTCCCGAGTACCCAATCTCCAGCCTTGAATTCGCGATGCTTGACCTTTTTGTTTTTGTATTGCACCATTCGTTGCTGGTAGGCAACTATCTTGGTGGAGGCTATACCCTTTTTCATCGAGGGGGTCTAGCCCAATGCGCAAGGCTTTGTCGTTACCGTCTGGTCTAAATTCTTCCGTTCGGAAAGTTGGCACCTCGATTTCTATCGGAACCATAGCTTCTGACCCATATGCCAGGGCGAAAGGTGTCACTTTGATAGAGATTATTTTAGTTGTCTGATATGCCCAGAGTATTCCTGGTAGCTTTGGAACCATTTTCCTTTGGCCACATCAAATTTCGTTTTGATCGCCTCCAGAATTGTTCGGTTGGTAACCTTCGCTTGGTTGTTGGCTTGGGGGTGCCTTAGCGAGGAAAAGTGGTGATTAATATTCAAACTCTTGCATAGTTTTTTAACCTTGATACCTTTGAACTGAGTTCCATTGTCGCTGATCAATACTCTGGGGATGCCAAATATGCAGATGATGGTGGCCCATATAAATTTTTCTATCTGGACTTGCCCTATTTTGGATAGGGGCTCGGATTCGACCCACTTGGTGAAGTAATCGACAACCACAAAAAGGAATCTTTTACCAGTTGATGTTGGGAGTGGTCTGACGATGTCCATTATCCATTGTGCGAATAGCCAGGGACTAGTCATCGGTGTCAGTGGCTGGGCAGGCATATGTGTGTATGGCACTTGCGGACAATACTTTGACATCTTGCTGCATGGTCGGCCAATTATATCCTAGAGTTAAAGCTTTGTAGGTAAGGGTTCTCCCGACCGGATGATTTTCGCATATAACATTATGGATCCTTCCCAATACCTGATTTGCCTCTGAATGTGACAAATATCGAAGCAGTGGCCCTGTTACAGATCTCCTGTACAACTTTTCGTTTAGGAGGGTGTACCTCACTGCTCTATTTTTAAGTCTTCTAGCTTCGACCTTCTCGGTCGGTAAGGTTTCGGTTGCGATGTATTCGAGTATCAGAGTAATATAATTTGGTTGCGCGTCTGCAGTGTAAACATCTCTAGGCTCTTCTTCGTCGAGGCTTGATTGCTCTTGGTATTCAATGAGTCTGTTTGAAACTTCGTCAGAGGCTGAGGCCCTTCTGGCTAGCGTGTCGGTTCTTTTGTTGTCGTCTCGAGGACACTGTATGATTACACCTCTTGAACCCGCCCATTACGCCGAGTACCTTGTCTTCGTAGGCTATCATGTGGGGGTCCTTGCTGTTGAAATCTCATTCGACCTGGTTGACTACTAGCCTTGAGTCGTATGACGTTAGGTGATCTATCCCGATCCCCAAGGCTAGCTTTAGGCCGGATAGGAGAGCTTCGTATTCGGCCTCATTGTTTGAAGCGGGGAAGTCAAATCTGACGACATTCCTGGGTGTTTGAGTCTAAGGTTTGGTAATCTGCCTCTGGCTCTTCTCCATCGGTGAACTCGGCGATGAAGTCTGCTAGCGCCTGGGCTTTGATGGCGGTTCTTGGATCATAGCATATGTCAAACTGCCCGAGCTCTACTGACCATTTCACCATTCTATCGGATAACTCTGGTTATGCAGTACCGAGCGAAGCGGATGCTTGATCAGAACCGTTATAGAGTGGGCCTGAAAATAGGGCCTCAGTTTCTTAGAGGATACGACCAGTGCCAGAGCTAACTTTTCTAGGTCTGGGTAGTGTGCCTCTGCTTCCACGAAGGCTTTGCTGGCGTAATACACTGGTATTTGGGTCCCGCAGTCATTTCATACGAGAGCTGAGCTGACAGCGTGCTTGGAAACAAACAAGTACTAGTAGAGTGTTTCCCTAGTCGCTGGTTTTGAGAGTAGCTCCGAACTCCCCATGTATGCCTTCAAGCTTTGAAAGGCTTGTTCGCACTCCTCATTCCACAAGAACCTTTTGCTTCCCTTCAGGATTTTAAAGAAAGGAAGGCACTTGTCAGATGATTTAGATATAAACATGTTGAGTGCTTCTACCCTCCCAATCAGGCTCTTAATGTCTTTGATGCTAGTAGGGGCTTTCATATCGAGAAGGGCCTGAATCTGGGTCAGCCTCGATCCCTTTCCTGTTTACTATATAACCTAAGAATTTTTCAGACTCAACTCCGAGTTGGTTGAACGCTTCAGTGAGGTCTCTTACGTGGTTGAGGCTGCGGAGGCTCTTGACCATCATATTGTCAATGTAGACCTCAATGTTCCTGCTGATTTTTTATTTAAACATCTGGTTCACCAATAGTTGATAAGTGGCACATGCATTCTTCAAGCCGAACGACATCACCCTATAACAATATATCCCTATTTCAGTTACGAAGGATGTATTTTCTTGATTCGGTGGGTGCATCAATATTTGATTGTAGCCGGACTAGGCGTCCATGAAGCTTAGTAAGCTATGTCTGGTTGTGGTGTCTAAGATCTGATCAATGCAGGGTAGGGGAAATTGTCCTTCGGACAAGCTTTGTTTAGATCTGTGTAGTCCACACACTCCATTTCCCATTTTTTCTTTTTTACAAGAACGATGTTCGTCAGCCAGTCTGGCTATCGTGCTTCCTTAATCATGTCTGCATGAGTAAATGTTGCACCTCCTCGTTTATGATCGCGTTTCTCTCGGGTGCCACGGGCCTCTTCTTCTGCTGCACGATTTTCCTCATGGGGTCCACCTATAGGCGATGGTGATTATTGACGGATCAATTCCCGTCATGTCTCACATGTTTCAGGCAAAGATGTCCTGATTCCGTTGTAGCAGCTTCGTGAGTTACTTCGCCAAGTCTTTGCTCAAGCAGGAACTTGTTTGGATAGCCCTGCTGTTGAGAGGGTTGTCAAGGTAGACCGTGAAGGTTTCTTCCTCTGGTTGGCTAGCATTGAGCTTGCCTCGAGGGCTTACTGGAGCCTCGTCGTCTGGGATAGGTTGTTCATCCCCTGCCTATTAGGTGGGATAGAGAGTCATCTTAGTCACGGGACCAGCCGACAATTGAGAATCGACTGGTGGCAGTGCCGTCATGTACAAAAATCCCTGGCTGTTGCTTGGTTGCCTCTTAGCGTTCCGACCGTTTGGTTTGTCGGATACTTGATGCAATGGTGTAGAGTGGAGACTGCCACTCCCATTTGGTGAGACCCGGGACTGCATCATATGTTGAAGGTGTGTCGATCAATATGAATTCTTGAAACAGGGTTTTTTGAGTTAGCTTTTCCTCTGCTACTACCGCCAGTCGTATATTTCCCACAGGAAGGGCTTTTTGCCCTGAATTCGATCATCGGATGGTTATCGAGGGATCGAGGGTCAATGCTTTCTCCTCTAGTTGCATGTTGTGGAACGTGCAGAGAAATAGGATGTTCAATGAGCTCCCTGTGTCCACCAAGGATCTCCTTACTTCCCAGCTTGCCAGAAAAATCGTTACTATCAGGGCATCATTGTGTGGGAGTTGTATGCCCTTGAGGTCTTCTTTCGTAAACGCTTGAGGCATAGAGCGGTCATGCTTCTGAACATGCGGTGCTAGATGTTCACAGCATATTTCTTGGATTTTCATACCTCGGAGGGCCTTTTTCTTGACCTATTAGATAGGGACTTGGAATGGGCTCCGTGTAGCACGCATATCCTGTCGACTGATTTATCTTCAGGCCCGGCTTCGGTCCTAATTGCCCGCTCCTCTTCTATGGTGATGTAGCCTTGTGTTTTCCTTGCCAAGTTTGCCATATTGGCTGGAGGGTTCAGAGTTAAGAAGTTATAGAACCTACCCTTCCCTAGACCATTGATGAAAGATGAGACGGTCGTCGTGTCGTTGCACATGTTGACGGCGATTAGATCACTACTGAAGCGAGCTAAGTACGCCCTCAATGTCTCGTCAAGCTTTTGTCAACAACAATCTGAGTGTCTTCATTGTCAACAAACTTGACGTATAAAAAGTGATTTTGGATTCGATTCGGGGTCCGTCAGCGTTGCTGCTGTTTCGGGAGCGTTAGCTTGATGCCTGCGTGTCAAGAGCGGTGAAATAGCGCCAGGCTAAGTGTCTGATATTTCCCCTATTCTCCATTGTTGTATGATCGGGTGGTCACCATCTCTTCGTAGCCCGAGGAAAGATGATGCTAGTGAAAAGTTGGGAACTTTGTCGTCCCCACGGATGGCGCCAAACTGATGCAGTCATTTTTTGCTCCCTGCTTTGACCTTGATTTGTAAACCTGCTGACCTGCACAAGTAACACACGTGAGCCATGGACCACCGTTGTGGTGGCCAATGACACTTTGATGCTAAAGTCAGTCAGGGATCCGAGGAAGGTGTAATGCTGTAAATAGGGAATTTGTAGTGTACCATAACTTACCAACCTCGTGTCTTATTTATAGTGTAGGAGTCCTGGTTCGACCAAGCCATCGATGGCATAGTTTAGGGAAGAGGATCTTCATGGAGATCCTTTTCTAATTAGGAGTCATGTTGTTGAAGGAAGTTTCCCTATTTTCCGTGTGCTTCTAGATACATGGTACCGGTCCCTAATATGCTGATGAACCCTCTCTGTAGTTTACCTTATGATGCTAACATACTTGCCATCAATATCGATGTGAAGAGATCTTGGAGCAAAGAGACTAGCCCGAACACTAGAGTGGAAAACCTTGGGGTAAGGAATCAAAGCTTTACCCCCTCTTGCAATATCAGAAGATGGAAAAAACTCAGCTACTCCCTTCCCTTGTTTGTAGCAACAAGAAGAGAAGCCACACAGACAAATTCTGTGGATCAGGATGGAAAAAGGGGATTCGGGCTGCCGATCAATCGTCATTGAGAGTAAGGCCCCAAAACTCTGCCCTTGTTCACCAGCCTTAGCAGTAGGATCTACTGATGGATCATATGTAATGTCCCATAATACAGGCTTTTTTGTTTCATGGTTGGTATATGACTTCAATGCAATCTAGAAGAACATGTTCAACTCAACCGAAGCCTCTTCATCACTCATTTTATTGGGGTCCTCAATCCCAACAAACTACAAATACTCCTTTTCCAGGGAGGTCAGTGGAGCACGAGGAGTAGCCAGAGTAGCACCGGTCTTGGCCTTTTTGGATGAGTGGCATGGAGAAACCAACCCCTCTAAAGCCTTCATTTTCGAAGGGGTGGGTATCTTCACCACCCTGACCTGCTTATTGACTGGTTTTGGAGCTCGGCTCTTGGCTCCTGAAGACGGGCCTTTAGGAACAGTTAGAGTCTACTCCGAACCACCGACCTTAGCAGAATACAAGCCACTTCGCCTGATACTCTCCAGATGCAGGACATCTAGATAATCCTCACTAGTAACTTGAGAAACTGGGCCCTCACCTGCTCCTCTCGAGAGGTGAAAGTAGGAGGAGATAAGTTCCCCTGTTATACAAATAATGACAAACCAGTCAGCAGTTCAAAGTATATGAAAAGCTAAAAGGAAGAAAGACAGTTAAACTTACTCGTTTTCCTAAAGGTGTTGGGGATGGTCTGACCCTCAAACGTGAAGTGCCCAAAACTCATAGAAGTGAATAAGCAGTACTTATGCCAGTTCTTAAAGTCATCTGGGAGTTCCTCCAAACAGGCGGGCTTCCTCAAGGCACAAATCCCATTGGGATTCATCCTAAGGGAAGTCAACGAGTGGAAAATATTTGTTAACAAATGGAGTCCAGACTCATTCACCCTAATCAGGGTCGCAATTAGGGTCCTCCACTCATTTTGCTGGAGTTGGGTTGAAGGAATGTCATGGTACATCAAGAAACACCAGATGGAATAAGGAACCAGGAAGCAAAGACCAACCCCAAACATGACATTGTAAAGGTAGATAAAATCTTTCCTCAGCCGAGTGGGAAAGTCATCTGCCCTGGAGCGATGAGTCCAAGATCAACAAGGATCTAGTATTGACGAAGTTTAGGCAAGTCCTCGTCAGTTATTAATGACTCCTTAAAAAGTCAAGGCAGGATATCAATCGATCATCGGGAAGAAATCTTATCAAACATGATTAAAAAAGATGGAAGTTTGTTCTAGATTCGGGTTGAAAGTTTGAACACAAAATATAGTAGAAAGCTCTGGAAATTTTGGGGATGGAAAGAGGCCAAATTCCTCAAAATCAGACTTTTTATAGGCTTGGTGTGTGGAAGAAGCAGTCATCCAATGGTCGCGTTAGCATTAGATGTTATGCAGAACCCTAAGAACCACCTAAAAGGCCATCATGGTGTTGCACAGACCTACACATGGCGAGTTAGTAGCCCCACTTGTGGACCCACTTAACTCGGGGGAGTAATTGATGAGACATCAAACAATCATCCAATCGTAGTCGGACACGTGGCATAAACCAACCTAATAGAAGATAGCCCGGATGGTATAGGCCCAAATCAAGTCCAGTTAGGCCTAATTCAGCCTATAAGTTAGGAGATCAAGCCTAGATTATACAAGCCGATTATGGTAGGAATCATGGAGCTTGACCCAAGACAAGAAGGCCAAAATACAGAGCCTCGGGCAAGAATAAGTCCAAGGCCCATTTAGATCATTCCTAGTCCGACTAAGATAAGGACAATGAGCCCTAAAGGGAAACAGATACCAAAAAAGATCAAGTCTTGGAAGGGTAAGAATCCTGCAAGGACATAACTTAATAGAGGTGAACCCGAATAAGATTCTCTCCCTTTATGGCACAATCAAAGGTAGAGTCAAGGAAAGAGATAAATTTTGTCACTATATAAGGCGGACGTGAGGAAGAAGTAAGGTATGCAACCCTAATTTACAAACCTAATTCCACCCTATTGTTCAAAGCCTGACTTTATCATCAGAGTTCCTTTGGCCTCCCACAATTGCTCATCTGTTAACTCATGATGTATCTCATGCTCATTTCATATGCGATTGGGTATTTGAGATTCCCAGCAGACAAAAGTAAAAATATAAATTTTTAGAAATATTTATTTCAAACAAATTTAAAAAAAAAAAATACTTATTTCAGACAAATTTTTTAAAAATATTTATTTCAAACAAAATTTAGAGGGGAAAAAATGATCCACCCACGCGTTTCCTTAGCTTGACTTATATGCAAATATAACCACCTCCTCGTCTTCCCTGCCTTTTCACAACTACTAACCGCCCCACACTTCCCCTTTTTCTCTACCAACACACGATAAATCCTCTCTCACAACTGCCTCCCCTCATTTCCCTTATTTGCTCTACAACCGCTAGCCAACCACTGCCTTTCTTCACCCCCTCCTTATTTGTTTTACATTAGCACACATTTGTTTTCCCCCGTTCGTCTTCTCAAAATACACCACTGCCAACCCCCATAATTTTTTCATTTTAATTTATCCACTTCCACCATTTGTATCAATTGAACCCACCACCATCATCATTTCTAACAAATCATTGTTTCGTCACCAACCATCGCCAAGCCATCATTTTGAGCTCATAAAATCACAACTTCCATGCCGCCATCATCAAGCCACCACATCATCCCACCAATTAAGGCACAATTGGGGAAATGGTACAATAGAATTTAATCACAACCGCTGAATCCATTTTACGAGATTTTGATTTTAAGGTTCATTTAGGATGTTAGTTTTTCAATGTTTTATCCTCTGTTTGTGAAGGGGTATCATTGTCAATTGATTGATCAAGGCATGTTAAATGGGTTGGCTATGCCATTTTGGCACAAAACTTATATATTTTCCCTTTTCACAAACCTAATAAACCCTAAAGTCAAAATAACCCTTATAACCATACCTAAAATAGTATGGAACATAACTGTTGAGTTAAAAATTCTTTTGGTTGCTAGATCCTACATTGGCATTGTGTATCACTCATTGTTCGCTAGATCCAAAATTGGCATTGAAAATTATTTAGAATTAGGATCATAATACGAAATGTGGACTAAACATCAATATACTCGTTTTTTAGCACTCAAATAATGCCTAGTTCTCGTTCACTTCACTCAACAACGACCACACAAATGTCTTTTTGTGTTTGCCTATTCTCATCTTGAAACTTGGCATCACAATTCCATGTGTATGGTCGTGATTGTAACCATTGCATGAAAATGCGTTCATGAAACTTTCCATGATTCGAATCATCGACACCCTTGTCGAAACAATTTGGCTGCATACAAGAGTGAGCAACTAGCCTGTGCATCAAGTTATACACGCATTTTGTTTTCTTTTAAAAAAATGTTTTTTTTAGTTTCACACTCATTAGTTTATAATCATTAGAGTTTGGCCCTCATTTTAAAAACTGATTGAGTCTGACCTTCGTTTTCTGGTGGAACTGTTAAGTCCACGTCATTGACCGGACAAAATTAATTTTCGGAAGTTTTTGCCCTTACCTTGGTTAAACGAAAATCACAAAACAGAACAAACCATTTTTCCTCCTTGCAGCAGCCTGCTGCGACCGTGATTACCTTGTAGAATAATATACAGTGATACACAAAGTTTCGTTTTTCTCCCAAATTTGCTCACTCACTGCGTGTTGGTCTTCTCACCAATCAAAGCTCTTTTTCTCACTCTCTCTTCTGTGCTATTTGATCTATCACCTTTACTGCTCTGTGTTCAACTCTCAGTTGGTCTTCATCAAGTCTTTGTTCAAGTTCTTGTTGTAATGGTGGATTTGTGTGAAAAAGTGAGTGATCATGAATTTTCATATTGGGCTCTTTTTTTTTTTTTCTTCTTCTGTTTACATCATTGTTACTTTCCCATTTGATTGATTCATTTGGGTTTGAAGAGTAAACTTACATTTGATCATTTTTGTTTTCAGGGATCAGAAGAGAAAAAGAAGACATGTTGTGATTGCCAAACCTCCAAATTCACGAATGGGGTACTAATTTTGATCTAGGTGTTTTTTTTTAATTTTTAATGTTGCAGCCTTTATGTAATACTTGTGGGTTCAAATGCAGAAAGAAGAGGCGTGCACTAATTGGAATCAACAAAGGAGGTTCAGAGAAGAAATCAACGATAGAGAAGTAGTTACCAATAGACAAGAGATCATTAATAGAGAAGAAAAGTAGACTCGACCATTCAGATAATAAGATCAACAACCACAAGTAGGACAACAAACTCAGTGTGTCATTCAAATTGAGATTACTGACTTTGGGAAGATAGGTAATGTTGCGAAAATATAACTTGGAGAAACAAATGATGAATTAGGAAAGGAAGAACAAGCAGTTGTACTATTGATGGGATGGCTTTGTCTTGTGGGTTTGTTTATGGGTGAAATAAGTAATGAAAGGGTTGAAAAAGTGAAGTTGATGGTGAGGAGTAGAATACAAAGGGAATTATGATTTTTTTGGTTAATTTTGTTATCAAAGGAAGCATAAGTTATGTTGAATTCTCTCAGTTTTTGTTCCATTTTTTTTTTTTTATCTAATCTATAGGACCTACTTGCATTTCCCAAAGTGTTAATAAAATATGAACTTGGGTTTGTGATTGTGACGGTGTAAGGACGTGGGATCTTGCTTTTATCTCAGGAGTTTGCTTTCTTTCAATTTTTGAATAATTAGTATTTAATACTCCTCTTCCCCATTAGTTCTTTTGGGTTTAACTATAGTTTAACCCAAGGTAAGGGTAAAAATGTTCGAAAAATAATTTTGACAAGTCAATGACATGGACTCAATGGTTCCCTCAGAAAATGAGGGTTAAACTCAAATATTTTTCAAAATGAGGGCCAAACTCTAATACGTATAAATTAATATGGGTCAAACTAAAAATAACTCTAAAAAAATAAATAGAATTTGAAAAAGCGCTTTGAAGCAAAGATTGTGATTTCATTTTTCGAGGTAATTTCGATACGTTGATTTTAAGAAATATTTGGTTGTGTATAGAAAATACGTAAAAATTTCAATTGTAATTTAAAATTATCAATATAAATTAAGCATTTTAAACTTTTACATATTACATAAATAGTATCACAAGACTCGTAACATTATACAAAGTACATATTGCATACGAATGACTTATATAACATAATTTTAGTACTAAATCAAGGTACGAAAATTGAGATTAACCTTACGAAAAAATAAATATTTCAGATTTCGAAAGAAATTTTGATAACTCAAATCATTGGAATATTTGATGAAATTTGGGACATTTTTTGAGAAATCACATTCCTTGATTTGGAGTACCTCACAGCTCAACCTTATCAGCACTGCCATTGCTTGTGAGAAATTAGTAGACCCTCCCTCAACGAAGCAGGAAGACGGAGAATCTGCCAGTTACACTTATCAGATTCCGAAAGACAGAGCAAGCGCCAACACATCGCTTTGAAACGCCATGGATATGTCTCCTATCAACAAAACCATGGCTTCCAAATCCTACGAAAGGATTGCAGAAATCTGCGACGAACTCATGCTTCAGGTTCTATCTCTCTCTATCTCTAACACTCTTTGCTTTGTTTCTAGGGTTTTATGGAACTACTAGGGGTTTCACACCATCTCTTCCAATTCGATCTATCGATCAGGTTGCATCACAGGGCATTGCGTTTCAAGAGGAGTGGCCGTACGCCATTCATCTTCTAGGGCACATCTACGCCAACGACATGTTAGTATTTCTATCTTCGATATTGGATTTCTAGGGTTTATGAGTTGATGATTTGTGCAGTTTGGGGGTTTTGATTCTTTGTGATGGTTTTGCAGTAACAGTGCTAGGTTTTTATGGAAAAAGATACCCTTGGAGATCAAAGAGGCTAATGCGGAGGTGGCGGCAGCATGGAAAATAGGCCAGCAGCTGTGGTTGCGTGACTATGCTGGGGTTTACGAGGCCGTTCGCGGGTTTGATTGGAGTCCTGAGGCTCAACCTATTGTTAATGCTTTCTCGGGTAAGCGTGTTTGATAGACTTGTATGTGTTTTTTTTTATTAGCTGTGTGATTGTTAGTATGGCATGGAAAGTCATATTAATTTCCAGATGAATGGGTTGAAAATTTATCATTGATAAATTAATCAACAATGAATGATCTCAGGAGATAACTTGTGTTTAGTTTGACAAATTGTTTTATACATAAGTGTTTATGAAGGGTCTTAACTCGCACAGATAAGGTGCATCATGAATGCTCACTCTCGCATGAACCAAATCAGTGAGGTGAAAAACGAATCTAATATACATTTTTGTATCTTTCATAAAAGATGTTTCGTGAGAATGAAAATGAAAAATAAGCTAGTGGACTCACTTAGGGTGAAGGGAAATGGTAATTTCAATCAAAGGTATTCAGTCATAGAAATTAGTTTTCTTCTAAAGAAAATGCAAAGTTGTATATATAAAAAAAAGGTCTAGTGTATTTTTCATGAAAATTTATCATGCATGGAACAAGAAATCATGCCAAGTTATGCTTGGGTGCTATGCTAAAGTGAATCACATTGACTGTACTTCCCATAAGGTAGATTCATGTTTACCTTTATATTTGTCCACATTTTCTGATGTAACAACATACTTTTTCTTCATAAACCTTAGTAGTTTCATATCCATGCTTCTTAGTTTTTTGTGAGAATCTTAATTCCTCCAATGAGATTGGCTTGAGATTGATACATCATACATGTCCATCATGTGTGAAATTGAATCGAAAACCTTGTCGCTTCAAAGAAGCTCACTCCATGATGCTTTCCTTATCAAAATTTCAAAATGGTTGTTACAATGGATATTTACTCAAAACCTTCCCCACATGGTAATATTTGAATTTGACATATCTTCATCAACACCCTATTTCCTTTTTCTGTGTATTTATTGTTTTTCACAATTGTAGGCATGTTTATATAAAGGAAGTATACTATTGCCCCCGCTAAATTCTACATTGCTTGTTCATCAATCTTTGGAATAATTCCATCTTCAACACATTCCCATTATAAACTTTTAGCTCCTTTGTAGTTCGTTTAAAGTAAGTGCTGGTTTGGAGACAATGAGGGTTTTGATGTAAGTTTTAGTTTGGATTTTTTCATATGATCCAAATTGATCTCAGTCAGACAAAAAAAGTTAAGGGAAAACAATAAAAGTGAAACAAACAAAAGATAAGTGAATTTTTTTTTAATTTATTTTTAACTTCAGTCTTTTATTTAATTTAGTGAGAAATTGCCTTATTTTAACTTATGACATTAATTTGTATGTTTATACGTTGAAGTTAAGCGAAAACAATAAAAGAGAAACAAACAAAAAATAAGGGATTTATTTTCTTACTTTATTTTTAATGCTAGCTGTTTTTGCTTTCAATCTTTTATTTTGTTTTGTTAGAATTTGCCTTATTTTAACTTATGAAATTAGTTTGATGTTGATACGTTGATATTAAATGATTATCTACTTAAACATGTGTTAATCTCCATTAATTTTTTTTTGTAATACATGTTACTTAGAGGGTCTAGAAAAAAATAATTGGAGATAAATTGGTTGATCAATTTCGATTAGTTCTGCTATGATTTGGCAACAGTTCGGGTCGTATTGGGGTCTTACCGGGTTTGTCGGGTTGGCAGGTCACATATATAGGACACAAACACAATTTAACTAGTTTCAACACAAAACTTGTTTCGACCCGACTTGAAATGACATGAAACGACTTGTTAACTCGAAATCACCTATTGAACCCGACACAAACTGATAGGAAACATGTTTGACACGTCAAACTTGTTTGACCCGAAAGTTAACATGTCAAACTGGTTGACACAGGTCAGGCGGGTCCAATGTTTTAAAAATTGTTTTTCGGTATTGAAGCGATTGGGTTTTTCTCAATGCGAAGCAGTGCATTGATGCGTAACAAGACGTAACAAGGTGTACGCCTCGACTTTTCAGAAAAAGAAAAAGAAATGAAAAAGAGAAAAAATCATAAAAAAATAAAAAAAATTATGAAACAATCAGCAATGAAAGAGATAACATGAACCGATTATAAAAGTATTTGAGGTATTAAAGAATAAGAAAATCATCATGCGCATTATAGCCAACATTCAACTTGTATGCACTGAAGCGATTTTTGCCCGCTTCGCATCAATCGCCTTTTTAAAATAGTGGGCGGGTCAACTCGAAATAACACGAAAGTAAAATCACTCGAACCTGTTTATATCGAGATGGTTTCGTGTCGTATTTTCGTGTTCGGGCCAAATAGCCAGGTCTAAGATAAACTCATTATGTTTGATAAAACGGATAGCCTTCTGAAATGCAATGAAGTTTGAGAGCTACTAGATGATGATTTGTTTATTTTTGTATGACTTTGGAGTATGGATACTATAAAGAATAGAGTGCAATAGAATTATCTTTCGTAAAATTGTGATGAAAAAATCAACCATGATCTACTATTCATGTTTCAGCCTTGACCAAAAGGGAAAATGATTTGTGAAGCAATTGAAATTCTCTAGAAACTTCATAACAAGCCAAATGATTTGATGATTGCACGTTTTCAAACTATTGAGATATTAAAAATTATGGATATAAGGAGGGGGAATGATGTTTGGTCACTGTTTTAAAAGGCGATCGATGCGAAGCGGCCAAAAAGTGCATACTAATTGAATGTTGATTATATTGTTTGTTCTTATTCTTTAACGCCTCAACTACTTTTATGATTGGTTTCATGTTATCTCGTGTTGATAACTATTTCATAATTTTTTTTTAATTTTGTTTATGATTTTTTAACATTTTTTCATCATATTTTTCCTGAAAAGTTAAGGTGTATGCCTTGTTACGTTTCACTGCGCCGCTTTGCATAAAAAAGCCTGATCGCTTCAGTATTGTAAAATGCTTTTTAAAAAAATGGTGTAGGGTTTAGGAAGCACAAACTCAAACACGACATGGACACTGACATTGACACAAGGAATCTAAAAAAAGTAGGCATAGACACTGCAACAATAACATTAGATATATATTATTATGTTAAAATGCATGTAAGAACAATTGTCCAAAACCATATTAAAATAGCGCTATAAAGGTTAAATACAAAACATTCAAATAATTCACATAATTCAATTTTATAACTCATGGCATAAGTCGAAATCTTCGTATATTGACATTAATACTATAGTGACATTAATGTTAAATTCTTCAAAACACAAAATCTTCATTATTCCAATTACATAATCTACTAGTCTTACATAGTATTTTAAAATTCTAGTCTTGCATAGTCTTTTAAAATTGAAACTTGCTTATTTGCACAAATTTTCTAAATCTAAAATAAATGCTTTCAAATAAGAGTGTCCAGTTAATGTCCAGGGAGTGTCTGACCTGGTCAAACATTCTAGACACTTTGACCAAGTGTCTGAAACGTGTCTGAGGAACGTTCGAGGAGTGTCAGTGTCCGATAATGTTCAACTCAGACATTTTGGATTTTTTTTTTTACAGTGTCCGTGCTTTAGAGTGTAGGTTAATCGGAAAAAGGTGGAAGAAACCGATAAATGTTTTTATATTTTGTTATGTTAACCAATATGAATGATTTATCCAAAATGTATAATTTCAGTTTATCAATGTACCATGGGAAGGTAGAATTCTCATAGCTAACAATCAAGTTAAAAATCTCCTTTTGGTTTTATTCAATTATTGACCATGTCAGTCATAGTTGTCAACAATGTTACTGAATCGTGAATTGTATAGTAAATCGATTGGTATAAGATTTCGATTTAATCGTAAATCTATGCAGTTAAAACGGATAACGGACCCCTAACAGTCCAAGAGCGGTATAGGTTATAACGGGATATAACGGAGTAGTTTTTAAAATATATTTTTGATACTCCCACAAAGTATTAATGTATTATAGAGTCAAAAAAGTAAATCATGTTCATAGCATTAAATTCAAAAATAAAAAAAATTAATGAAAACACCTTCCCTTCGTATGAGAGTGAGATCACAGAGAGTGCGATCGACTCTTTGTCTTCTTCCCTTTTACTCTCGTTCTCTGTCAAACGACGAGGTCTGATTCTCTGTCGATTGGTGACGGCTAACGCAAGTCCTTTTTTCTATGAGTCTAGGGTTCACGCTCGATTAAGAATGAAATGGGTGATTTTTTTAATGTATTAGAACAAAACGTTAAAAACGGGGTTATTAAAAAAAAACGTTAATCTCAATAACAATCATATAACTCTATTATATCAGAGCTGAGATACCATAACGTGATAATGTCATAACGTAACGGTTCACCCCCGTTAAGAGTTATATCGGCGTTATAACGCCGTTTTAACTGCACAGTCGTAAATCGAATCGTAAATCGTAAGATTCATAATATTATAAATATATGTATTTAAATTAATAAATATCCATACTTATTTCGAGGATTTTAGTTATTATTTTATTTTATTTATACGAACTTGAAGATTGAATGTTTTTTACATTTTCTAATTGTGAATCATACTTAATATGTATTTGAAATTGAGTATAATAAATGAAATTTAATGAGTACTTTCTTTTATTGGGCCAGCAATAAGAAAATGCTTATTTGGGCCCAAAATCTTTAAACACATCCAAGTCCAAAGTATTATACACATTCAAATGGACAGAAATTGTGTGCTTTATTTTGCACAGATAGATAGAGAGAGGCAGATGGGAAAACCAAGAAAGTAAGTCAAAGAGAGAGGGAGAGTTGTTTTCTCAAGGTATGGTGTGTTTGATAAGACTCATAATCAATAATCTCCTCATCTTCTTCTTCCCCTTTTATCTCCTCATCTTCTTCTTCCCCTTCTTCTCTGAAATAGTGAAACAAGTGTACGGATCAGACAGACACAAACAAGCTGATTCTGATTCTGGGACAGACAAACAAGCTGATTCTTCTTCTTCTTGGAACAGAATCAACTTGTTTGTGGGATAGACAAAAACAAGCTGATACTGATTCTGAAATGATTCTTTTTCTTGGAACACAAACCCAAACAAGCTGATTCTGATCCTGAAACGAGCTGCAACAAAGACACAAACAAAAACAAATAAATTAGGTTTTGGGTTTTCGAATTTTGATTTTGATTCTCAATAATAAAATCGCACGATTCTGTTGTGAATTGCGATTCTGCGATACAACACTTCAATCGCATGCGATTTTGAACGATTTAGCTGCGAAGAGTGAGATACGAGGATTTTGGTGATTTATCTATATGAGAGCTTTTATTGGTTATTCTTTTTAAAAGCACTCTTAAAGAAGATGAAGTGGTGTTTTGTAAAGTTAAAGGGGAGTAGATAATGGATAAGAGAAGGGTCAAAGTTGGAAAAAGCAAAAAAATGAATTTATTTTTAAAATAAAAAATGGGCCCGACCGGTTCATCCAGTAAATCGGTATGTACTGGTCACTGGTCAGTACACTCCGGTTCATGCAAAACCGGTAAATCACACTGATTGGAATCTGGTATGGTATATACCGTCCGGTACACCAATATTTGACAACTATCATATCAGTCATGAAGGGTTTTAGCTAGGGCTTCACTTATTTACCTTTTCTCTACAGTTTGAATTAAGACATAAGACAGACGATAACCCAATACAGATTGCCATATAGTTGCATTTTGAAGTACTTTCTAGAGTGAACCACCTACCAAGAATATGGGACAAGGAGGGTCAATCGATCTGTATCAACAAGTCAACTCTAAGGACGAATCTCCAAACCGGAGGTCTGAGTGTTTGTTTAGGCACACAGCCCAAGAGATCCCAGGCCTTAATCCTGATCAGACGGTGCCCAACACGATGACACTACTTCTGAGACCCTACAGATTAGAGAGCCTCTTAATATTATCTTGCTACCAGATTAAGAGACAGTTCATGCCTTTATGGATTCTCGATAGATGCACCCTTCTTTAGGTGCAAACCTATGCAGATTGGAATTCTTGGACAGTAGATGTTATACAATATTATTTGATTGGCTTAAATAGCAGATGTGAGCTTACATCAATACATGCAGAACAGAAATACCACTGGGTCTGAGTCCTTAGGCATACTAGAGAAAATTAAAAAAAAAAAAATTACTGATCTAATCAACAGATATTGATCTGTTTTAGTGTCGTTACTTGTTGGACTTTCGAGCTTGTCAAGTCGAAGAGAACTTTGCAATCTACTGAAAACATGTGAGATTTTGATAAGAAGGATGAAAGAAGCTTGTGCTTTCCATGGTAAAACTCTTTATGAGCGTATCTAATCCCAAGGTTAATTACCTGCTTCTTTTTTTTAGCCTTTTGTTTTATGGATACTCTGGAGGTGAAAGAATAGTCTTCTTCTTATTGGAGGGTGGGGGGCAGTGTTCTTAAAATCGCTAGGCGCTGGGCAGGCGGCGAGCAAGTGCCTAGCGCCCAGGGGCCTAGGCGCCGCCTAGGCGGTCTTAGATTTGGTATTATAAATTTAATAATTTACAAAAGTTAAGCATAATACCTTATCAATTACATCCAATTTAATGCTAATATACATATGCAAAATTTAAAAACATGAAAAATTAACAATCATGAACAAAATTTATTAAAACTCAAATGACTGAAGTTGGTCATGATGGGTACTTTATATAAAATTGAATTTGTGGACAAATATCCAAACCTACTCTTTTATTTTTCTTCAAATTGCATGAATAACCTCAGTCATGTTTGATAAAATCTACATTAGTAAAATTGGTACCGGTAGATTCTTTGAGAATTCCATTAAGTAATCATCATTTGCTACATTTAGACATATACTGAATAAAAAATAATTAAATAGTTTATTTCTAAAAAAGAGGAAAGAAAAATAAAATAAGAACACAATCAGCCTTATTAAAAAATAAAAATAAAAAAAAATAAAAAAATAAAAATCGCCCAGACCGCCTAGAGCCCGCCTAGGCCGCCCAGACCGCCCAGACTGCCCGCCTAGGCCGCCCAGACTGCCCGCCTAGGCCGCCCAGCCATTAATCTGGGTGGTTTTCCACCTTCTAGCGCCTAGGCCGATTTTTAGAACACTGGTGGAGGGGATGATTGGTTTTAGTTAAAGCAACTCTTCCCAACTGGCTAGTAATTCTCTCATATAAATTTCCTTTAGATGATATGAATATGGGGATTTAGACTTCACATGTGAGGTTGTAAAGGGTTGTGTTGACAACAATTCAACTGGCTAAGACACAGTGGCATGATTTATTTGAAAAAAAAATTTCCTTTTTGGTTAAAGGCTGTCAGGTTAAGGAAGAGGAGGTTAATGTTTGAAGGAACGTGTTGTTGCTAAGTGCAGGATTTGATAAATTTGTTATTTTTTGAGATTGGACTTGATCTCTATGGATGTGACTTTGGGAAATCAATCGTGCATATTGCAACTTCAACAAAAGCATTGGCTTTAGAGTGCATAGCAGTAAAGCTAGATTTGAAGATATGATGGTTGCGGTTGCTTTAGAGTGCATAGGCTTCTATGCAACATCGGAATGGAAATATGAGTTCTCTGACTTCTTGCATCAATGCATTGCTTATTTTTGGGACTTAAGTTAAAGATCGAAGTTGTGATAGTGATAAAGAAATCGAATGCCTCACATCGTCTTGGTATCCCTTGACTACTTTGAATCAAGGCTTTTGAACGCATAGGTATTGCAGTGGACAATAGACGCGAGTAAGCCTTTTAGCAGTCTATAAGTAAAGAAAATAGACACAATTTCTAATGCTACTTAGAGTTAACCTAAGGATGTGTTTCATCATCATCAAAGCCCATTTTCGATATTTTCGGGGTCGGCTACATGAATTTTGGTTCTCCAAGCATTGCGGTCTTCCCACATATCCTCGCCTAATCTAAGTTCAATGATGTCTTCATTCACCGCCTTCGTCCAAGTTTTCAACGGTCATCCCCTCTGTCTACACCCTTCATTAACTTGCCAATCTAGACATTTTCTAATTAGCGTCGTGTTTGGTTTCTTCCGCACGTGACCAAACCAAGTTAAATGCCTTTCTTTAATTTTGTCCTCTATTGGCGCTACACCTAAGTGTCTCCTAATTCTTTCATTCCTAATTTTATCCTTATGAGTTTTACCACATATCCACCTTAACATACGCATTTCTGCTACTGCCATTATATGCTTATATTGTCCCGTAGTAGCCCAACATTCTGAACTGTATAGCATGGCTGGTCGAACAATTGTCTTATAGCATTTCCCTTTTAGCCTTGCAGGCATCCTTCTATCGCATGATACTCCTGACGTCATTCTCCATTTCAGCCAACCAGCTTTAATTCTATGGTCTACATCTTCTCCAATAGCCCCATTCTTTTGAATTATAGATCTTAGATATCGAAAAGTCTCACACTCTGGACCTCCACACCTTCGATCTCAATTGCATTACTCCCTCGTGATTCACAACCAAAGTCGCACACTAGATACTCTGTCTTCGAACGACTAATTCTAAAACCCTTACTCTCTAAAGCCTCCCGCCACCTATCTAATTTCTAACCTAAATCTTCACTAGTCTCATCAATTAAGACTATCATCTGCAAATAACATGCACCAAGGTACATCTTTTTGCAGATGTCTCGTCAATTCATCCATGACCAAAACAAAGAGATATGGACTTTAGGCTGACCCTTGATGTAGTCTTACTGACACTGGAAATTCATTGGACATCCCACCCACTGAGTGAACACTTGTTACACCCCCCTCATACATATCCTTAATGTATCGACATAACATGGAGACACTTTCTTCCTTTCAAACACCCACCAAATTAACTCCCTGGGGTCCCTATCGTATGCTTTCTCCAGATTAATAAAAACCATATACAAACTCTTACATTTTTCTTGATATTTTTCTATAATTTGCGTAAGCAGGAAGATGGCCTACGTAGTAGACCTACCCGGCATAAATCCAAATTGATTTTCCAAAATCGTGGTTAAACTCGTAAGTCTTCGTTCTATAATCCTGTCCCAAAGTTTCATCGTATGACTCATAAGCTTTATCCTTTTATAGTTCGAGCAATTCTGAATATCCCATTTGTTCTTATAAATTGGTACCACAATGCTATGCCTCCACGAATTTGGCATTTTTCTAGTTTCCAAAATCCTATTAAAGAGCTTAGTTAGCCATTGAATCCCAGCTTCTCCCAGACATTTTCACGCTTCAATTGGTATATCATCCGATCCAACTGCTTTCCCCGTCTTTATTCTTTTTAAAGCTTCACTCACTTCTGTGGCACTAACTCTGCGATGGAACACGCGATGTCTCCCTTCTTGTGAAACATACCCCTCCGAGTTTAACTCCTCTACATGTGTTCCATTAAGTAGGTTCAAAAGTAATCATTCCATCTATCTAAAATAGCTTTATCCTGCATTAAAACACTTCCATCCTCATGCTTAACACACTTAACTTAACCTAAGGTTGTGTTTGACTGAAACAAATGTCTTCCATGGAATTAGGGCCATTTCCCTTCCTTGGGTTTCCTTAGTCTTCTACAGAAATATTGAATTCCATTGTTTGATTGTCACAACTTACTTGGGAGAATCTTCAATTATGTTATGCTCACTATCAATTACAACAGATTATGCAAAAAATCTATCATCAATAACAAAACATAGCTATACCATCATCAGCCTCATCTAAAAAAAGCAAATGAATCAATACTAACCAAAAAAGTCATTCAAATACTAACCATCTATCCAATTAACCCATTACTAACAAACACTACCAAAAAAGTCATTCAAATCATTCACCCAATATCAAAAATTCTCTGTTTGGTTGTTTACAGCCTACAACGCCCCATATAACCACAAATTAAATACTGAGAGACAGAAGAAATACTTAGAAGGAAGTGGAGAACGAGTGAGATGAGAGAAGGGAGATAGGGTTGGAGATGAACCTAGTTTACTTGAAGACGAGAGGTAACAATCAGTGAAGAGAGTTTTTGGACGTGCATGTGATTTCTTGGAAGACATTTTTTTTTTTTGGGGGGGAGGGGGAGGGGGGGGGGGGGGAGGGGCATGTGATTTCTTGGAAGACGATTTTTTGGACGCCTAAATATCAGGTTTTGGAGAAAAGTCAGTCACGTGAGAAAACAATTTTGAGGGAATAAAATTGTAATAGAACACTTTAATTTAGCATGTTTCCACTGGAAATATGCCAATTCTGTGGAAAACATTAAAATCAAACACATTGTAAATGATACATACAAATCAAACTTAAAACTTGCGAGTTCAGTTGGGGGTGGGTACGTGACGGGATGGACCTCGTCTCATCCCAAACGGGATCAGGACAGAACGGGATGAACACCTACTAAATAGTCATACATTAAAAATAACAAAATAGCTTCATCTCACATTACTCACACAACAATAATGTCAAATTTATATACATATAACTTTCATCATAAATAATAATAGATATTAAATAAATAAATATTAAACTTTATTTGAAAGTCATATTTAATTTCAACACATCATAAACTTTAATTTAGAAGAGTATTTTGATTAAAATTAATAATAATCAATATTAAACAAATAAATTTGGGACGGGATGGGATAAGCGAGATTGAAAATCTTCATCCCGATCCTATCCCATTCTAGATCGGGACGGGATGGGATCGAGATAAATTTGATCAATCCCAAAAGGACCCAAAAAAATCGAGACGAGATGAGATCGGGACGGGTTCGGGACCGCGGGATGGGATGCCCACCCCTAAGTTTAGTAATATAATCATTAAATTTGAATTGAGAAGCCAAGTAATCAGGAAGCACATAAAACTTGTCGCACCCGTATCTGACACGTATCCGACATCAACCTTGCTCGAGACACGTACATGTGATCAACATGTCGGCAACTGTCACACACATCGTCAATGTGGTCAATACGCCTTTGATACACTCGGAACTCAGTCAAGAAACCCTTAAGACTTGACAACCACCTAATTTGCAGATTGTTAATCCATCTCAAGGGAAATACTGTTTCAATTGCGACAAAGAAGACAATGAAAAATTATTGAAGCATAGAATACTTCTATGCTACTTAATCTTTGCTGCTTCTTTCCTCTACCTTTTCTACATTGTTATTTTTTTCTTGCAACAAAGTTATCTTTTTTATTATTTTTATACTTTTTTATGTTCTTAAGATGAAGGCACTTTGTGTTTCATTTTCATCTTCCTAGTCTTGTTCTTTATCATTTAAATTCTTTCTTTATGAGATCATTGCTCATGTTAGTATAACTTATTCAAAGAAAATGTAAGTCCTCATTTTGTATAGTTGTCGAGGTGACGCATCGTGTCTGTGCATCCTTGTAAATAATAGTGTAGATTCATATATCAAACCCATAACATAAACATGGTGTTAGGAAACTATAATCCAAAAAATTCAAACATCTAATTCTATTCTTTATCAAATTCATCATCTTCTTGTGGGGCATCAATTGCAAAACACGTATTGAAGCGTACACATAGGCATGAAAAGGTGTGTTTTGACAATTTTGGTCGCCTCAGCACGCATGTTTACGTGAATTTGTTACCACACTGAGATACATTTTGATGCAAACAAGTCAAAATGTTTTTTAAAACCTTGCTCTGAATAAAGACACATGGTTGGACTGCAAATAACAATCTTTTGTCCAAACCCTTTTATCTTGAAATTTAGCATCCAACACATTCAAATTTGATTAATTACATTAGTCCTTTTTGTCCAAGATTGCCTTCAATAAAATTCTCAATTTTGTCCAGGTCCCCCCATTCGGATGACATTTATAGTTATTAGGGATGTGATGGCTGGATGAAGGAGATGCTTGGAGAAAGCAGTGAGGAACATAGAGAATCATTAATATGAAGGGTTCATTGTTATATTTGGTTGGTTTGGTCAGTGGTTGAAAAAGACCGCCATTTGAATAATTTGTGATGAGTTGGGGTTTCCCTATTTATGATGCTTGTGCAGCTATGGTTCCCTCCCGTCATTCCCTGAACCCTTTAATCCCCTTTTCATATTTTCTTACCCCGTTGAGCAATAGACATTTAGTTGCAATCTTGGTTGATTCTTGAGAAAGGGACCAGATGCAATTCTGAAAGTGGAGTGAAACTCTGAAAGAGAAAATTCGTAACATTTAACTTGTATAATAACACAAGCACATGTGCTGGTGTTGGACATGAGTTGTGTTAGACATGTCGAGTAGACCAAACAGTAGTATTATATTTTTTTTCCAATGACAAACTTCATTTGTTAGTTTCTATTTCTGATGCACCGACTCTCCAAAAAACCTCTGAATCATGCGTCAAATACTTGTCGGACACGGATTCACGCGCAACACGTATTGGATACGTGGTCAACGGTCAAAATTCGTTGACTGACTTGGACACGGTCCGGAGACGATGAAAGATCGATGGACAAAGATCGATCGACAGATCGATGGACAGAGATCGATGGACAGATCAATGGACATCGATCGATCTGTCGAGAGGGAGAGATCGATCGAGAAAGGGGGAGATATGTCGAGAGGGATCAATCGAGAGGGGGAGAGATCGATTTCGACAGAGAAGGAGGGAGAGATCTTACCTTCTTTCGTTTTTTTTTCCTGCGATTTCTCCTTTTGTGGTGCCGAGAATGGCTGGTTCGATTCAGAGATGTGTGTGGCTGAATGGTGGAGTGATCTAGAGATTTTTTTGTTATTGAGAAAGTCATGGAGGAGATCTGTTGAGTTGGGAGGAAGACCTTGCTGTTGTGAAATGAAGGAAAAAAGATAAACTATATGGGAGTGGAATAATTAAATAAATGAGACAGAGATTATCCAAACTAAAGTCTGATTTTGGAAGAATTTTTGTTTTGCCCATTGGGCCTTTTGCTCCTTGTGTCACTCTCCAATAAAATCATGACACATGGAATAACTCTACCAGGTAGTTATGCAGTTTTTGCTCATTTTATTTGCATGTAAGCATTCGAAGCCATGTATATGTTAAAAAAATATATTAAAAAAATAAGTTTGACCGTGTCGCCGAGTCCTATTTTTTTGAAAATTGCCGAGTCGCCGTGTCGTATCCGTGTCCGACACGACACGCGTGTCCGAGTCCGTGCATCATAGGTTTCTATTAATACTGTTACTTGCATATTTATCATTTTTCCATAATATACTTATAACAACACTGAAGACCTGGGGCTTTTAAAAGACACGTGAAAATCTTGATGAGCATGGGGTGTCGGGTGTCCATTGGGGTATTCAATCATGTGTTCATGTGTCGAAGTGTCCAAAAATATGGATACAAGACTTTTGTTTTCCTTGTTCATTTGCTAACAAACTGACCACACAATTGGAAACTCCAGCAGACACCAATGCTGACATCAACTTTTTCACACTTAATCTAGAGGTTCTTTTTCTTTCTCATGAAAATATAATACTATTTAAGTAGGATCTATTACTAAAAAATGTGATGAAATAAAATAAAGTTTATAACTAGAAAATAGCGTAATGTAGAAGAGTCATCTTTTTGGTTTTTTCACTCAATGCCCCTGACTACCTGAACAATCAAATCATTTTATCACTAGATCATAAGCACACATATAGCATTTCTAATATCTTTTTTGAAAATTTATAATACGTCCTATTGATCATTTTTTAACCTTGCACATTATAATTCAGTTTTTTAAATATTTTTTAGTTACTTCTTTTTTATTTTTTACTTTGCAACTTCTATTATTCCCCAAACAGGATCTGCTATTCTCTTACGAAATCCCTGCCTTAGTAGCATCAGTAACTAACTCGTTCAAAAACTTTGGCTTGAATTTGGTCTTAATTTTGGATCTTACACGATGCAGCAGTTGTCACAGATTATGACACTGTAGGATCCCAAACACATTTGCTGTATCTTCATCTTCCTCTCCACTTGGTTGGGGTAATTTGAACTAATTCTCTCGCTTATGCAGGTAGTTTGATCTTTTCTGTAATAGAACAAGTCTTGTGTGATTTCTTGGAAGATGATTTTTTTTTTTGGGGGGGGGGGGGGGGGGGGGGGGGGGGTGAGGGGCACGAATTTTTGGACTCCTAAATATCAGGTTTTGGAGAAAAGTCAGTCACGTGAGAAAACAATTTTGACGGAATAGAATTGTAATAGAACACTTGAATTTAGCATGTTTCCACTGGAAATATGCCACAAACATGCTAATTCTGTGGAAAGCATTAAAATCAAACACATTGTAAATGATACATACAAATCAAACTTAAAACTTGCGAGTTCAGTTGGGGGTGGGTACGTGACGGGATGAACCTCGTCTCATCCCAAACGGGATCAGGACAGAACGGGATGAACACCTACTAAATAGTCATCCATTAAAAATAACAAAATAGCTTCATCTCACATTACTCACACAACAATAATGTCAAATTTATATACATATAACTTTCATCATAAATAATAATAGATATTAAATAAATAAATATTAAACTTTATTTGAAAGTCATATTTAATTTCAACACATCATAAACTTTAATTTAGAAGAGTATTTTGATTAAAATTAATAATAATCAATATTAAACAAATAAATTTGGGACGGGATGGGATAAGCGAGATTGAAAATCTTCATCCCGATCCTATCCCATTCTAGATCGGGACGGGATGGGATCGAGATAAATTTGATCAATCCCAAAAGGACCCAAAAAAATCGAGACGAGATGAGATCGGGACGGGTTCGGGACCGCGGGATGGGATGCCCACCCCTAAGTTTAGTAATATAATCATTAAATTTGAATTGAGAAGCCAAGTAATCAGGAAGCACATAAAACTTGTCGCACCCGTATCTGACACGTATCCGACATCAACCTTGCTCGAGACATGTACATGTGGTCAACATGTCGGCAACTGTCACACACATCGTCAATGTGGTCAATACGCCTTTGATACACTCGGAACTCAGTCAAGAAACCCTTAAGACTTGACAACCACCTAATTTGCAGATTGTTAATCCATCTTAAGGGAAATACTGTTTCAATTGCGACAAAGAAGACAATGAAAAATTATTGAAGCATAGAATACTTCTATACTACTTAATCTTTGCTGCTTCTTTCCTCTACCTTTTCTACATTGTTTTTTTTTTCTTGCAACAAAGTTATCTTTTTTTATTATTTTTATACTTTTTTATGTTCTTAAGATGAAGGCACTTTGTGCTTCATTTTCATCTTCCTAGTCTTGTTCTTTATCATTTAAATTCTTTCTTTATGAGATCATTGCTCATGTTAGTATAACTTATTCAAAGAAAATGTAAGTCCTCATTTTGTATAGTTGTCGAGGCGACGCATCGTGTCCGTGCATCCTTGCAAATAATAGTGTAGATTCATATATCAAACCCATAACATAAACATGGTGTCAGGAAACTATAATCCAAAAAATTCAAACATCTAATTCTATTCTTTATCAAATTCATCATCTTCTTGTGGGGCATTAATTGCAAAACACGTATTGAAGCGTACACATAGGCATGAAAAGGCGTGTTTTGACAATTTTGGTCGCCTCAACACGCATGTGTACGTGAATTTGTTACCACACTGAGATACATTTTGATGCAAACAAGTCAAAATGTTTTTTAAAACCTTGCTCTGAATAAAGACGCATGGTTGGACTGCAAATAACAATCTTTTGTCCAAACCCTTTTATCTTGAAATTTAGCATCCAACACACATTCAAATTTGATTAATTACATTAGTCCTTTTTGTCCAAGATTGCCCTCAATAAAATTCTCAATTTTGTCCAGGTCCCCCCCTTCGGATGACATTTATAGTTATTAGGGATGTGGTGGCTGGATGAAAGAGATGCTTGGAGAAAGCAGTGAGGAACATAGAGAATCATTAATATGAAGGGTTCATTGTTATATTTGGTTGGTTTGGTCAGTGGTTGAAAAAGACCGCCATTTGAATAATTTGTGATGAGTTGGGGTTTCCCTATTTATGATGCTTGTGCAGCTATGGTTCCCTCCCGTCATTCCCTGAACCCTTTAATCCCCTTTTCATATTTTCTCACCCCGTTGAGCAATAGACATTTAGTTGCAATCTTGGTTGATTCTTGAGAAAGGGACCAGATGCAATTCTTAAAGTGGAGTGAAACTCTGAAAGAGAAAATTCGTAACATTTAACTTGTATAATAACACAAGCACATGTGCTGGTGTTGGACATGAGTTGTGTTAGACATGTCGAGTAGACCAAACAGTAGTATTATATTCTTTTTCCAATGACAAACTTCATTTGTTAGTTTCTATTTCTGATGCACCGACTCTCCGAAAAACCTCCGAATCACGCGTCAAATACGTGTCGGACACGGATTCAAGCGCAACACGTATTGGATCCGTGGTCAACGGTCAAAATTCGTTGACTGACTTGGACACGGTCCGGAGACGTTGAAAGATCGATGGACAAAGATCGATCGACAGATCGATGGATAGAGATCGATGGACAGATCAATGGACATCGATCGATCAATCGATCTGTCGAGAGTGATAGATCGATCGATCTGTCGAGAGAGAGAGATCGATCGATTGAGAAAAGGGGAGATCTGTCGAGAGGGATCAATCGAGAGAGGGGGAGAGATCGATTTCGACAGAGAGGGAGGGAGAGATCTTACCTTCTTTCGTTTTTTTTTTCCTGCGATTTCTCCTTTTGTGGTGCCGAGAATGGCTGGTTCGATTCAGAGATGTGTGTGGCTGAATGGTGGAGTGATCTAGAGATTTTTTTGTTATTGAGAAAGTCATGGAGGAGATCTGTTGAGTTAGGATGAAGACCTTGCTGTTGTGAAATGAAGGAAAGAAGATAAACTATATGGAAGTGGAATAATTAAATAAATGAGACATAGAGATTATCCAAACTAAAGTCTGATTTTGGAAGAATCTGATTTTGGAAGAATTTTTGTTTTGCCCATTGGGCCTTTTGCTCCTTGTGTCACTCTCCAATAAAATCATGACACATGGAATAACTCTACCAGGTAGTTATGCAGTTTTTGCTCCTTTTATTTGCATGTAAGCATTCGAAGCCATGTATATGTTAAAAAAATATATTAAAAAAATAAGTTTGACCGTGTCGCCGAATCCTATTTTTTTGAAAATTGCCGAGTCGCCGTGTCGTATCCGTGTCCGACACGACACGCGTGTCCGAGTCCGTGCATCATAGGTTTCTATTAATACTGTTACTTGCATATTTATCATTTTTCCATAATATACTTATAACAACACTGAAGACCTGGGGCTTTTAAAAGACACGTGAAAATCTTGATGAGCATGGGGTGTCGGGTGTCCATTGGGGTATTCAATCATGTGTTCATGTGTCGAAGTGTCCAAAAATATGGATACAAGACTTTTGTTTTCCTTGTTCATTTGCTAACAAACTGACCACACAATTGGAAACTCCAGCAGACACCAATGCTGACATCAACTTTTTCACACTTAATCTAGAGGTTCTTTTTCTTTCTCATGAAATTATAATACTATTTAAGTAGGATCTATTACTGAAAAATGTGATGAAATAAAATGAAGTTTATAACTAGAAAATGTGGTCTTTTGTGGTAGTTGTTAAAATTAGGTTTATTCTATTAATTCTTCTGTACTGCTTGAGTTATTAATCAACTCTGTGCAAAACCTCAGTTGGGCAATATTGTTATAACTGCTATCGAAGATGTTTATTTTGTGAGCAATTTTGATGACCAAGGATTACTTTTAATTTGTATTACCATGAACCTAGTAAAACATTATCATAATGAAACCATAAAAAAAAACCTAGTAAAACACTATCTCCATGCATTATATAATTCATCCTACAACTCTTCCTGATTCTTTGATTTGGTTGAAAAATCTTCATCTCAGTGACACTTATTCTGTATTTTTGTGCTGTAAATCTTGCAGAGTTATACACCAAGAAAATGTTCCAGCTACTGCTTTCTGCCTATTCCACAATCAGCATTGGAGACACAGCGCTCTTCCTGGGAATGAATGACGAAGATGCCACCAAATGTAAGTACTCATACCTCTCAGCGGTATTTTCAGTTTAAGTATGGTGGTGCTACACTGATGACAAAATGAACCAAAAGGCTATTGTGGACACCGTAGCCACATTATGAGCTATTTGGTAGATCTTTCTTTTTATTTAAGAGAAAATTGTATCTATTTGTGATCCATTTATAATTCATACCCAGTCTATGGCCCAGGAAGTCGTCTATAATCAAGATTTGTATGCCTAAAGTCTAAATTTCCTAATTTTCAAATGAGGTTACACTTTGCACTGAAATTAATTCCTAGCGTACCTTCTGTTATAAATATCATGTTTTCAGTATGTTTTGTTTGATGCTAAAACAAAAAGAATCAACTACCTCCATTTGATTTGGTTCTGTTTTGTTGGGATTTCGTAAATTTTTCTATATTTACTCATTGCACTAAATCCTTGATACACTTGTATCTCAAGTCTCAACCCAAGGGACACGAAGGTATCACACCTTTAACATACTTAAAATTGATAAAAAAAATTCAAATATGTTGTTGGCCACCGGAAAAAGTAGCGGTTTAGAACGAAAGAGGATGGAAATAAAAGATCAACTAGCTTGTTGGCCATACCTGACTGTGGCTATAAGAAATGGCTCACCGTCGTTGATAAAAAAACCCCTACTGAACCTTAGAAAAATCTTTGTTAACAACAATACCCATGGCCACACCTTTTTTTCGTTTGCTTTTTCCTATGGCAACCATACAAGGATCTGCAAAGAGAGATTAGAGACCTGCAAATTAGGGGTGGGCATGGGACTGGATGGACGTCATGACTCGTCCCTATCCCATCCCATTCATTCGGGACCGGGACGGGATCAGGACGAGATAGACCTCATCCCGACTTCGTCATCCCAAATGGGTTTGGGGTGGGATGAGCAGTCTTCCATAAAAATTTCATTATGCATTGCTCACACACTAATAATAACTAATTTATGTTCATATAACTTTCATTATAACAATATAAAATGTCATATTAAATTCCATCTCACATTACTCCTAATTGTATCTTGTATGAATGATATATGTTTTCAAGTTGTCTTAATATAAGTTAAAAAACGAAAAATATTGCTCATTGACCAAATTTCCAACTACATAACTCGTAGTGCAAAAGTAAACCAAACCATCATTTACCTTTATTTTCAACAAAAATAATTGTCTTATAACCAATCTAAAATGTGAAAAAACATAAATTTTCATGGATTCTATTTGATTTAAAATATTCAAACTAAAGTTTCTATCTAATAAAGAATACCAAATCAAGCAAGTTTTCAAACAATACATTTTTTGATTTAATTTCAATACATCATAAACTTTCTTTTAGAAGAGTAGTTTGATTAAAATTAATAATAATAAATATTAAATAAGTTTGGAATGGGACGTGATGGGCGGGATTGAAAATCTTCATCTCGATCCCATCCCACTCCAGATCGGGACGGTACAGGATCAAAATCCCAAAAAGACCCGGAAAAAATCGAGACGAAATGGGATAGGACCGAGACGAGATTGGGATTGGGATCGAGATCACGGGATGGGATGCCCACCCCTATTGTGAACCTTCCCAGCTTACAAAAAAGTTCATGAAAATCAACCCCCCGTTCCAAATACATGCAACATCTATTACATCTGTCAAGATCCTTCCAAAAACCACCTCTCCTTTGAAATTAGAATATATTTAGCCTTCCAAATCATCTGTACAGTGGTGTAAGGAGAAGATCCTTGAGACTTTGTCCTTTGGAGAATGCTTTACACTTCCAAGAGCAAAATAACTCCAAATATGACAGGGCATCACCCAACGAAAATGGTTCTGTACTTCTATTTTGTTTTATTTTGCAATGCCTATAGAAAGAGAAAGAGATGGAACTGGTGGAGTGCTTGAGGAAAAGATGGGCGGGTGATGCAGGAGGATCAGAGTTAGATGATGTTGAGCTGTCAGATAGCACTTTATTAGCACTAAGATGTCTTGAATTAACAGATCAACACAAGGATGGCAAGAAATCATGATTTTATTTCTAATTTGGCAGTTTTGGGTGCGTTTTAGTATTTTGGCTAGGAGTATCAGAATCGTGCAAACGACCCAAATTCGGAAAGCTCTTTTCAACGCGCACGTCGTGGTCAACTAGTTACGCTCGTTGCACATCTTTTTGAGGCCAAATTTCACCATTTTTCCTTCTGAATCCAGAAATTTAGTAGTTTATTTCCCTTTATAGTAATATTTCAATTATTGTTTAGGAAGTGATTCTGAACCCAATTTGGGCCAAATTTATGGCAGTTTATTTCTTTTATTACGTATTTTGTTTTAGCATGATTATTGGGGTTTTGCTAATTTTGGTAAAATTCTAATAATCACGAGCTTTAGCTATAAAATCTGGCTTGTCGGCTGATTTTAGAGATACATTTGATTTGAGTAATTTGATTAAACATTAGAGCTATTCTCTTGTGTTCTTCCCTGTCAATTATCTGTTGCTATTAGCCTACAGAATAATCGCTATTCTGCCCGGCGTCAGTTGGTATCAGAGCTTCAACATCTATTTGGGGTGAGATTTTATCAGTTTCTATGGCTGGTGGTCGTGGTCGTGGTCGTCGCGGGCAGGTTCCGAACGAGGAAGCCCCTTACCGTGATCGTAGCGTTCAGGATGTGATGATTGAGGATTTACAGAGGCAAGTTGCAGAGCTAACCCAACATCTTAACGGCGCAGGATTTTGGTAATCGTGAGATGGAAGATCACGATTCTGATTCTAGTTTCGAAAACCCGTATTACAATCGTGCTCGATTCTGGGAGCGCCGTGGTCGGGAGGATCGTCATGGAAATCTCGGTTTCAAGGTAGATCTACCCGAGTTTTCTGGGACGTTACAGGCCGAAGGATTCGTGGATTGGTTGAATGAAGTAGAGCATATTTTTTATTATAAGGAAGTTCCAGATCATGTCAAAGTGAAATTGGTTGCCATCAAACTCAAAAGCAGAGCATCTGCGTGGTGGGAGCAGTTGAAGCGATCACGCGACAAGCAGAGCCAGGCCAGGCCAAAATCACTGATTGGGAAAATATGAAGAAGATGAATGGTCACTTCCTTCCTTTCGGCTACACTCAAACTTTATTTCAATGACTTCATTCATTAAAGCAAGGCACGAGATCAGTTGATGATTACACGGAGGAGTTCTATCAATTGGTAGCCCGTAATGACTTATCTGAGACGGAAGAGCAGATGGTGGCACGATATTTGGGGGGATTACGATATTTGGATGATATGTTAGATCAGCTGTCCGGATCTAAGGTTTTCTTCAAAATTGACCTTAAAAGCGGATACCACCAGATCAGAATAAGGCCTGGAGATGAGTGGAAGACAGCGTTTAAGACGCATCATGGGTTGTATGAGTGGATGGTCATGCCTTTCGGTCTGTCAAATGCGCCCAGTACATTTATGAGATTTATGCATCAGGTTTTACGGCCTTTCATGGGGAAATTCATTATAGTTTACTTCGACGACATCCTCATTTATAGTCCGACATGGGCGTCACATTTTGATCACCTTCGTGCTGTTTTTGATAAGTTGAGGACGGAGCGTCTGTTCGTCAATCAGAAGAAGTGTTCTTTCTTCACTACTTCTGTTACTTTTCTTGGTTTTGTTGTGTCTACTGATGGTGTTCATGCAGATCAGTCGAAAATAGATGCGGTCTTGGAGTGGCCCAAACCAAAGACCTTACACGATGTCAGAAGTTCCCATTGATTGGTGTCCTTCTACCGTCGGTTCATTAGAAACTTCAACACTCTGATTGCTCCTATCACAGAGTGCCTCAAGAGACGTGATTTCCAGTGGTCCGAGGAGGCGGAGTACAGTTTTCAACTGGTCAAGTAGAAGATGACAGAAGCACCAGTTTTGGCACTTCCTGATTTTGAAAAGGTGTTTGAGGTAAATTGTGATGCATCTGGGATTGCCATTGGTGGTGTTCTGAGTCAGGAAGGGCGCCCAATAGCATTTTTCAATGAGAAGCTATTAGGATCAAAGAAGAATTATTCCACCTATGATCTGGAGTTTTATGCCATAGTCTAGTCCCTGAAACATTGACGTCACTACCTAGTACAAAGGGAGTTTATTCTTGTCACTGATCATGAGGCCCTAAAGTACATCAATGGGCAACACAAGCTGAGTCGACGACATGCCAAGTAGGTGGCGTACTTGCAGGAGTTCATGTTTGCGCTGAGGCACCTAGCAGGGAGTCTGAACCGTGTCGCAGATACACTGAGCCGTCGTACGTTACTCCTCACCACCATGAGCACTAGAGTTGCAAGATTTGAAGTTTTCTCCGATATGTATGCTGCAGATCCTTGATTCGGAAGGATAATTCAGGAGGTAACTGATGGTCAACGACATGACTTTATTTTGCATAATGGTTATCTGTTTCGTGGATTACAGTTGTGCATTCCAGATTGTTCACTAAGGCAGCAGATTATTCGTGAACTTCATAATAAGGGTCACTTTGGGCGAGATAAGACGTTGGCCTTGATCTCTTCTTCCTATTATTGGCCCAAATTGACCAGTGATGTGGCTCATTATGTGGAGCATTGTTATGTGTGTCAGCTGTCCAAAGGAGTTCTCACTAATGCGGGTCTATACACACCTTTACCTGTACCTGAGGCCCCTTGGTTTGATGTCAGTATGGACTTTGTGTTGGGCTTACCCTGTATTCAACGGGCTGATAGGCCTCCTATCAAGTTCACATATACAAGGAGAAAGCGTGGGTGAATGCAAGTTGTTCGAAGTGACAGTGGGTTAGTTACAAGGGCTGTTAAGTGCTATATGCAAGTCGGTGCTGTTACAAGGGCTGTTAAGTACTATATGCAAGTGGGTATTGTTAAGTGCTATATGTAAATGGGTGTAATAACTGTTGCAGGGTGTAAGTGTTCTGTTTGATACATTGTATGAGAGTTGCTCTGTTAGACATGTCTATAAATAAGAAGGGTAACAGGAGAAACAAATTCATGTATTGATTTGTAATAGTTTGTACAATTGAGCATTTTGCTCTCTGGAGATTGGACATCTCGAATTGTCATATTCTGTAAATACTATCTTTCTTCTTGTTTTTATCGAATCTGTCTTGTTTTCAGTGGCAACTCCACCCTATTTCTTTGCATCCTCTGATCACTATTGCTGATTCTACAAGAGACATTCCCAGAAAACAGGTTAGATCCTATCAATTTGGTATCAGAGCATCCCGATTCCTGGGTGTAATGGCTGGAAAAGGTGCTGGTGCTAATGCAAGAATGGAGATTATAGAAGAAACGATGGCAAATATGCAAGGGAAACTAGATTCGTTGGACGAGGGTTTTCAAGAAGTGAAACAGATGGTAGAACAAATGATGAAGATGCAAAAAGAAACTCAGAAAACAACTTCTCCAACTGTGAGAGATCAGATTCCTCCAATTAATATTGAGACACAAAGTCTAAATGGTGGGATGGGTGGTTCTTCTTCACAAGGATATCAAACTGATCGAAAACCTAGAAGATTGGAGATGCCACTTTTTAATGGAACCTACCCAGATGGCTGGATCATGAAGGCCGAAATATTCTTTTCTTTCCAAAGATACAACAAAGAAAGAATTGAAGCAGCAGTAATGTCATTTGAGGCAGATGCACTCCTATGGTATCAATGGGAGAGTAAAAGAAGACTTATCTTGTTTTGGGAGGAATTGAAAGGGTTATTGCTCAAGCAATTTAGGGCAAACCAAGAGGGATCTTTGTGTGAGCAATTCCTTGCTCTTCGACAAGAAGGGTCAGTGGCGGAGTATCGCAGGAGATTTGTGGTATTGGCTGCTCCTTTGGACACCATGGCGGAAGAGGTTTACTTGAGCAAATTCATCAATGGCTTAAAGCCCTCTATTCGGGTGGAAGTGAGGATGTTGGAACCGGGTCATTTGGGTTGGGCAATGGAAATAGCCCAACGGGTGGAAGAAAATCAGGCTTTGACTGGGCTTCAAAAAGTGGGTTTTAAAAACAACTCAGCTTGGGCCTGGGGAGGAAACAAAATGCATGAAAATGGCCCATTAGAGCATCCTTCAAACTCGACATCCAGAGACTTCAATCAGTTTCTCAAGAATTCTTACAACCATCGCCCAACTATCACACACAGAGAGAGTGATAGGGTTCCTTTCCAGAGAGGAGAAATTAGGAGACTCACTGATGCCGAGTATCAAGCCAAGAGGGAGAAGGGTCTTTGTTTCAAATGGGATGAAAAATATTCTCCGGGTCATCGTTGTAAAAGGAAGGAGGTTAGTATACTCATCACACAGGAGGAAGGAGAGATGGAGGAAGAAGAGATTCAGAAGGTGGAGGAACAGAAAGAGTTGGAGGTAGCCGAAATCAGTCAAGTCGTTGAGGTGTCTTTGAGTTTAGTGGTGGGTTTAACATCACCAAGACGATGAAAATAAAGAGGGAAATTGCAAACCAAGCCGTAGTGGTTCTGATAGACAGTGGAGAGACACACAATTTCATCTCTCGAAAAGGTGGTGGAACATGTAGGGCTACCCATTACGGCCACAGGAAGTTATGGTGTGATCATGGGGTCTGGCGATTCGGTACAAGGGAGTGGAGTTTGTCGTAGGGTAAAATTAATGTTGCAAGGGATTGAAATCATGGAGGAATTCCTGCCGTTAGTGCTTGGCAGTTCTGATGTCATCTTGGGAATACAATGGTTGGAGACTTTGGGGACCATCTCAGTAAACTGGAAGGAACAAAGTTTGCGGTTTCAAGTTGGGTCTGAATTTTTTTTTTCTCAAAGGTGATCCTTCTTTAGGGAGGAGTTTAGTATCAGTAAAGTCCATGTTACACATGATCAAACAAGAAGGGCAAGGATACTTAGTCGAATTTGGGGATATGTCAGTACCAGTGGGGACGGCGTCGGCGACACCGAAGGTTTTGTCTGAAGTTCTAACAAGGTTTGAAGGGGTTTTTCAATTGCCATCCGGATTGCCTCCAAAAAGAGGGTATGAACATGCTATTGTTATGTGTGAAGGCTCCAGCCTAGTTAATGTGCGACCCTACCGCTACCCTCAGTTTCAAAAGAATGAGAAGCTGGTATCTGAGATGCTTCATGCAGGGATTATACGCCATAGTGTAAGTCCTTTTTCTAGCCCAGTACTTTTGGTTAAGAAGAAGGATGGCGGGTGGCGTTTCTGTGTTGATTATCGCGCATTGAATAAACATACAGTACCCGATCGGTTTCCCATTCCTATCATCGACGAACTATTAGACGAGCTTCATGGAGTTGACATTTTCTCCAAACTGGATCTTAAGTCCGGCTATCACCAGATTCGACTTCAAGAGGGCGATGAGGAGAAAACGGCTTTTCGTACTCACGAGGGGCATTACGAATTTCTAGTGATGCCTTTTAGCCTTACAAACGCGCCGGCTACGTTCCAGGCATTAATGAACTCCATCTTCAGGCCTCATTTGCGGAAGTTCGTGCTGGTATTCTTTGACGACATATTGGTGTATAGTAAGGGGGTTGAAAATCATATAGAGCATTTGGAAGAGGTTTTGAAATTATTACAAAAGAATCAATTGTATGCTAACAAGCAGAAGTGTGAGTTCGGGTGCGCTGAGTTGTGTTACTAGGGGCATATTATTTCGGCAAAAGGCGTGGCCATGGACCAGTCGAAGATTCAAGTGATGTTAGATTGGCCTCGACCTAAGAATCTTACCGAGTTACGTGGTTTTCTGGGTCTCACAGGATATTACCGGAAGTTTGTAAAAGGGTATAGTCAGGTAGCATGGCCATTGATAGCTCAGTTGAAGAAGGATGGGTTCGATTGGCAAAAAAAGGAAGAGGACGCTTTTCACAATATGAAACAAATTATGACTCAGGCTCCGGTGCTCGCAATGCCTGATTTTTCTCAAGAATTTGTAGTAGAAACTGACGGTTCTGGTTATGCGGTGGGGGCGGTATTGATGCAAGCTCAGAGGCCAGTGGCTTTCTTCAGTCAAGTGCTTGGTTCAAGAGCTAGGCTTAAACCCATTTATGAGAAGGAGTTGATGGCCATTGTTTTGGCAATTACAAAGTGGCGGGCTTACTTGTTAGGAAGGAAATTCATCGTCCGTACTGACCAGAAAAGTTTGAAATTCTTATTGGAGCAGAGAGTGATTGGCTTAGAGTATCAGAAGTGGGTCAGTAAATGTCAGTAAATTGTTGGGATATAAGTTTGAGATTCAATATCGATCGGGAGCATCAAATGCTGCGGCTGATGCCTTATCACGCATCCCCCCTTCACCATCTTGTTCCCATATGACCTTACCTACGTGGCAAGACTGGTCTGTTCTACGGTCAGAGATAGTGGCTGATGTTGAAATAGAACAGTTGAAACAACGGGTCTTACAAGGTTCAAGCCTGCCGGGTTATGCAATTGTTCAGGACATGTTATATTTAAAAAACAGGTTAGTGATTTCCCGCTCCTCTTCTCTCATTCCATTCTCTTCCGATAATTTCATGGTTCCAAAATAGGAGGGCATTCTGGGGAAACGAAGACATACCACAGAATAGCTAGAGAACTCTACTGGGTTGGTATGAAGTCGGATATTAAGAAGATGGTAAGCGAATGTGAGGTGTGCCAACGCAACAAATCAATGGTTGTTTCCCCGGCGGGATTGCTCCATCCCATTCCCCTACCAGTTCAGGTCTGGGATGAGGTCACAATGGATTTTGTAGAGGGTTTGCCACGTTCGGAAGCGTTCGACACTATTTTGGTGGTGGTTGATCGCTTAAGTAAGTATGCGCACTTTTCTGGGTTGAAACATCCCTTCACGGCTGAGGGTGTAGCTGCAATATTTTCTAAAGATATTGTTCGGTTGCATGGATTTCCCAGTTCAATTATTTCAGATAGGGATAAAAAATTTCTCAGTAAATTCTGGCCTGAGTTGTTCCGTTTGCAAGGAACCACTTTGAAGCACAGTACGACTTATCACCCTCAAATCGATGGCCAGTCTAAAGTGCTCAACCGGTGCCTCGAAACGTATCTCAGATGCTTCATTTTTGAAAAACCTAGGCAATGGTATAGGTGGTTAGCATGGGCTGAATACTGGTATAACACGTCAGTGCATTCGGCGACTGGTTACACTCCGTTTAAGGTTTTGTATGGCAGAGATCCACCACCACTGCTGAGATATACGGTTGGCTCCTCTGTTGTATCTTCTGTGGAGCACCTACTGATGGCAAGGGACAGTATATTGGAGACCCTCAAATCTCATTTATTAAGGGCACAACAGCGTATGAAGTTTCAAGCTGATAAGTCAAGGCGTGACGAGTCTTTTGAAGTCGGCGATCAAGTATTTTTGAAACTAAGGCCTTATCGTCAGAAATCTTTGGTGTGTCGTGCCAATCAAAAGTTATCAGCTAGATTTTATGGACCTTATAAGGTTTTAGCTCAGGTGGGGACAGTAGCTTATCGGTTGAAACTTCCAGTCACTTCACGGATTCATCTTGTGTTTCATGCTTCCCAACTAAGGCGAGCAAAAGGGACACATTTCCAGGTTCTGCCTTTACCTCCACAGCTTAGTTATGATGGGGAATTACCGGTTCAACCTGAATCCTTGTTGGATGTCCGTCATAGAGCGAAGGGGATACCAAGTGCTTTGGAGGTTTTGATCAAGTGGGAAGGTTTACCGGCTTATGAAGCTACTTGGGAGGATTTCGAATTATTACAGCAACAATTTCCTTCTTTTCACTTTGAGGACAAAGTGCGTCGTTGGGGCGGGGGCAGTGATAGGCCTCCTATCAAGTTCACATATACAAGGAGAAAGCGTGGGTGAATGCAGGTTGTTTGAAGTTACAGTGGGTTAGTTACAAGGGCTGTTAAGTGCTATATGCAAGTGGGTGCTGTTACAAGGGCTGTTTTGGTTGTGGTTGACAGGTTTTCCAAGATTGCCCATTTTGTAGCTTGCAGAAAAACAATGGATGTTGCCCGGATCGCCCATCTTTATTTCAGGTAGATTGTGCGTTTACATGGTGTTTCCCGATCCATTACTTCAGATCGTGACACCAAGTTCATAAGTCATTTCTGGTGGAGTTTATGGGAGAAATTGGGGACGAACTTGAATTTTAGCAGCGCCTACCACCCTCAGACGGATGGACAGACCAAGGTGGTAAACTGCAATTTGGGGAACCTTTAGAGGAGTTTGGCAGACACTAAACCAAAACAGTGGGATTTGGCGTTACCTCAGGCAGAATTTTCCTATAACAGGTCGAAGAAGAGAACCACAGGAATGAGCCCATTTGAGATTGTCTATGGCCAGAATCCATCCGGGGTGCTCGACTTCGCCCCTATTCCACGTGTGGGTCGTTTGAGTCCCAAGGCAGATGCGATGGCAGAACATCTTCGGGGTATCCATGAGCAGGTGAAGCTAGCCATTCGCGAGAGTAATTCCAAGTACAAGGTTCAAGCCGACAGTCACCGTTGTCAGGTACGTTTTGATGTTGGTGATTTTGTTTGGGCAGTATTAACCCGTGATCATTTTCCTGTTGAATAGTATAATAAGCTTAAGGAGCGGAAGATTGGACCTGTGAGATCTTGCAGAAGATCAATGATAATGCCTACAGACTGCGCCTCCCCAGTCATTTGAGGCCTTCTGATGTTTTTAATGTAAAGCACCCGAGTCCTTGTTTTGTAGATCTTGATGATGCTATTGTGAACTCGAGGACGAGTTCTTTCCAACCCGAGGCGACTGATACAGGAGGATCCGAGTCGGATGATATTGAGCTGTCAGATAGCACGTTATTAGCACTAAGATATCTTGAATTAGCAGATCAGCGCAAGATGGCATGAAATCATGATTCTATTTCTAATTTGGCAGTTTTGGGTGCGTTTTATTATTTTGGCCATAACTTTTGCTACGAGTATCAGAATCGCGCAAACGACCCGAATTCGGAAAGTTCTTTTCAACACGCACGTCGTGGTCAACAAGCTACGCTCGTTGCACATCTTTTCAAGGCTAAATTCCACCGTTTTCCCTTTTGAATCCACAAATTTAGTTGTTTATTTCCCTTTATAGTAATATTTCAATTATTGTTTAGTAAGTGATTCTGAACCCAATTTGGGCCAGATTTCTGGCAGTTTATTTCTTTATTACCTATTTTGTTTTAGCATGATTATTGGGGTTTTGCTAATTTTTGTAAAATTCTAATAATGAGTTTTAGCTATAAAGCCCGGCTTGTGGGTTGATTTTAGGAATACCTTTGATTTGAGTAATTTGATTAAACATTAGAGCTATTTCTCTGTGTTTTGGGCTATCATCTTGTGATCTTCCCTATCAATTATCTGTAGCTATTAGCCTGCAGAATAATCGCTATTCTGCCCGGCGTCAACGGGGGTAATTTGTTTTATCATTGATGAACTGTCTACTGGTAAAGGTAGGGATGAGGAAGGAGGTCCTGGTTAGTCAATGTTCTTTAAGTTTTCAATTTCGTGTTTGGAGGTTGGGTAGTTTATGGTGATTGTTATCCTTCTTTTCTCATGTTTGCTTTGGGTTTTCTTTATTTGTCTGAGGATCCCAATGCTTTGGGGCTTCCATTATTCTTGGTTTTGCACCTCCATTGTACGGCGTTTCTCTTGGTTCGATGGATTCTCTCTCTTAAAAAAATGGAGATATATACAGTTGCAATGAGGGAAGGATGGAAAGCTGGAAAGAGAGACAAGGAGCAGAAGTGAAGGTTGTACAGTAGAAGGAAAAGTAGGAGAAGCAATGCTGTAAGAAAGGGAAAGATTGGAAACCTATTTACCGGGGAGAGTTTTACAATCGAACTTGCGGAAGAAAGGAGAAACATGGTTTTAAAAAGAGAGGAGGAAATCCATGGTCTTGAGTCTTGATAGTATGCAAAAGCACCAGTTTCAAGTAAAGGGTACGGCATGCTTGGAGCATAAGTTGAGGAACTTTTATTTATTCAGAATTTTAACGTTTTATACATGCGAGTAGGGATTTTATGGATCCTAGACTCATGATATGCCATGGTAGGTTCCAAGCTGCCACAGAGCTCAGGAACTTGGTGAAGTTTGTCTCCAATTTGTTTATTTTCAACACCAAATAAAGATTTGTTTTTATGCCCTTTTTGTTAGACGTGTATGATGCAACATAACACAGTTACTTGAAACATGATACTTGAAATTTAAGGAGGGCAATCAAAGACTCGTACTTCTCATATTTGTTACTCCTAGTTGTCTATATTATCAAATTGACTGGAAGATGATAATCTTTTATTTTGTTTTAGTAATGATCCTCTATTATCTTATTTTAGCAGAATGCAAAATGGTAATTTTTGGGATACAGAAAATGAGTTTCACAAAGAATAGTAGTTATCGTTAACATTATTAAATCATTATGCTTGATGCTCCTGCAACTCTATTTTTACAAGATTGTTTTATTTTGTTTTCCTTTGCTTGAGCTGATGAGATTGTCATGCAGATGTAGTACAGCAAGGTTGGACTGTGGATGTTGCTTCCGGAATGCTGACCGTAAAGAAGCAACCTGTTGTGACTGAGCAGAAACTGGACCCCAGTAAACTACAACGTTTGACTGAATACGTCTTTCACCTTGAGCACTGATCGAGATTTTAGTAGTCATCAGTTTTTTAGGCCATAGTTTTGAACATATGGTGTAAAGATAGAAAAACATTTGTGGGTCAGAAAGCTTTTGATATTAGATACTGGATCTAGCACCAATATCATCACATTTCCTTGGGCTGAAATAGAATGCAATCCATACATTTTTGTATTTCTCCCATGTGTTTTACCTATAGTATGTTATGAAATTTCTTAATTATAAAGTATGTTGGAAAAATTGCTGGACTGACATTCTTTTAGACAGCAAAATTAGGTGTAAATGGTATTGAGATTGTGTCACACAATCTGATTAGAAACAATTTTCATCATTTTGATTTTGGTGAGTGTGCTTCTGGCTCACCATTTTGCACTTGAAGGCTGTGTTTTTGTTGCAAGGGTTAAACATAAATGACAGATGTGCAGTTTAGGAACGGAAACTATGGACATCTTTACAAATCAACTGCAATCTTGATTTTTCTTAAAACAGAGAGTTATGTTTGTAAAGCTTCAAAAGTTTTATTATGTGTATTTTTATTGCAATTACCACGAAAAATTATGGTATTTTTTTTTTTCATAAATATATGATGAAAGTTACTCTACTTTTTTTTCCTTTTTATTTTGGGGATGGGATTGGGTGAGAACTAGTGTGCCAATGGATTTTGACCATTGAATTGATGAACCAACGATACATAAATTCACCAACGGTGTATCAGTTGAGTTGGTAGAGGTGTGGCGGATGAAACCACACATTACGGATTTTAACTCGGCTAGCGGCATGGGGTGGGTAGGGTTTAGGGTAAAAAAAATGGTACACAAATCTGGTGAGTTGTAAAGGTTTCTCACACATCACAACTCCAAGATTTTCTCCACTAAGACAAATTCTCCCAATTTCCTATTTTTTCTCCATTTCTCATATCATGTTAATTTTCTTTCTTTCCTTTTTTTTTCTCTCTCCCTTCTTTGGTCGTCCTTCTTCCCTTTTTTCTCGGGTTATTTATCTTTTAGCTCCCATTAATTCAGGTGAAACCCTACTTGGGTGCCATTGATTATTTTAATTCAGTCTAACTCCCATTTTGGCCCTTGACCGTTAAGTAAACTCAGTTGACTAGCAGAAAACATTATTTTTTTTGAAAGTCCTCCTTTACCCCTCACCATCACGTGCTTACTTCACTATTTTCCTCTTTTTCCTATTATCCCAACGAATCCTTACTGGTTTACTTACAATCTATTAAGTTGAGAGAGAAAACCACAATCTATTAAAGAGGGAGACTGCGATCAAGCTGAAGAACATCAAAGCATGGGCGGTGCTGGTGTTGGTGGAAAGATAAGTAAATGTTGTATTTTGTGTATTTAACTTCGATGTTGGTTGAATTATGCGAAAATCAGTTTGGGGAAGATGGGTACCAAATGGGAATTTTAGAAATTATGTGGACGATGACATTCTATGCACAGAATAACAACAACGATCAAACTAACCCTACAAATAAGCAAATTCTAGGGTTCAAATATTAACAACTAACCCTAAAAAAAAATTTATTTCAAATAAACTAAAAATGAAAGTAAACATGATATTATGGTAATGACAACAAAAAAAAAATACTCATGCAAGCTCATCACAAGTTGAGAGTGTACATTGAGTGGAGTGAGTCGTTCTTCGTCTTGAAAATGCTCATCTTCTTCATTGACATCTATAAATGGACTGCAATGCCGACTATCAACTTCAACATTATCATCTTGAAGCCTACCAACCTCACTTTCACTGAACTCATCCATTTTTATATACAAACTTCACCAAAACTCTAACTAAGGAAGATGAACAGGGAGACAAGACAACAAGACGCGCAAGAGATGGTGAGAAGCCGATGTTGGGAAGGAGGAAAAGACCATGAATGAAAGACAACTTTGATGGAAAATGAAGGAGGGTGGAAGACGTGTTTCCTCGCGAGAGAGAAAACAAAAGAAGCAGTAAAGAGGGGAGGGGGAAGATGAAGACGAGTAAGAGAGGGAAATGAAGCCTAAAGACGATGGCTGGTGGTCCAGATTTCGGCGAGATTGGAAAGAGAAGATGGTGGGAGAGTGGTCGGTTCGTGTAATTCGGGGAGGAGGAGTCTCTGGATTTGGTAGAAAAGAAGAAAACCATTTTTTATTATATACTAGTGGTGTCATTCAGTAGAATCAGAAAAGAAAAAAAATGAAGTGATGGTGGTTTCCATCGTGGTGGTGTTATTTAGCAGGGACCTTTCTCATGTCATCTTAATTTCTTTCTTTCATTTTCTTTCTCTCCCTCTCTTCGGTCCTCCCTCTTCCATTTTCTCTATTTCTTTATAAACAACATGAGCAAAACCCAACCTGATGAAGAAAATAAATTGCTAAAACAATTGAAGAAAGTTTTGAAACTTTTTTCTATCAAACTGTCAAAAATAAATATTCAATCATCAACATCGATGCTCTTCTTATGTTTTAAAGCTAAAAGAAAGGAAACATGAGAAATATATACTTCTGACTTGAGAACGATTGAAATCTTCTTTTGTCATTGGTGTTGGGAATTTTTCTTTTCCTTCAATTGTCTGTTTTTCTTTTGTCAGGAAAAAAAATCTTCATATCTCTCTTGTTTTTTCTTTTTCTATTAGCGTTTTCATCATTGCTGATCTTAAACAGAGCTAAAGTAAAAAATAGTAATAGTAGGGAAAAAATGTGGTTCAAACTTAAGCTTTAAAAACAATTGAAATCCTTCTATCTCTCGTGTTTTTATTTATTTATTTATTTTTAAAATTTTTATTTTTAGAGTTTTCATATTGCAGGGTAAAAAGAGAAGGAAGAAAGTGTTAAGGCGTTAGGGAGTGGATTATCTCCTTATAAACCTTAGTGACGACTCCTCCTTACTTGATGTGAGACTATTTAAGCCAACACTATCCCAACAATCTCCATCTTTGAGGCGAATCGTCATACATCCTACAATCCATCTATTCCCGACGTTGTTGGCTCCACCTAGTGGCAACCACCACACTGACTCTACCTCATTGCTATTAGGGAGTGAACCATCTTCTTATAAACCTTAGTGAAGACTCCTCCTTACTTGATGTGAGACTATTTAAGCCAACACTATCCCAACAGAGAGTGGGTGCATCGTTGCAGAGCGAGAATGGAGAAAGTCATGATCAGGGTTTAAAAAAAATAGAAAATATGAGAAGAGAAATGGAGAAAAAAGTAGGAAAGTAGGAGAATTTAGAGAAAATATAGGAGTTGTGATCCGTGAGCATAACAATGGAGAGGTAAATAAAAAAAATCCCTAATTGGCAATTAGTCAGGGATAATTAAGTCAAAATATAAACATGTAATTAAGACAACCCATTCTGACCAAACTAGAACACTCAACTTCACCTAATAACAAAACACAAGGGGTATAGGGAGTCATCAAATTAAGTTTTGAAAAGTATGAGGATGACAATAATAATAGAATGTCAGAGTTTGTTCAATGCCGTTCCACGTCCCCCACCGTGCCCATATCGCCTGTTCACACTTCCATGATGCTAATAGTTTACAAAGCACACACTGTTCAAACTTAAGAGCTAGCTAGCTCGTAACATCGATTTCTACTTGGTTTACTTTGATTGTATGAAATTAGAAATTTTATGTTTGGATCTAAACATTTTGTCGTAATTACAAGAGTGAAATACTTTGATGGCTTAAATATGACTGCAGTAATCATGGGCACTAAATTCTATCAGCAGGGGGTTTTGTTCCTCATGTCAACATCATCACTCTGATGATGGGCAAATCAAACAATTGGGAGGCTGAAAAGCGTGCGACACTCAGAACCAATCTGACAGTCATAACCAGTCCTCTGTGCGCACTTCCATAACCAAGCATCATTGTAACTAATCTATGTTAATTGATAACTTTAAACTTCGAACTAGACATATTTTAGCTCTATCTAATTTATAATCTGTAATTTAGTTTCCTATATATTGAAGCACTGCTAAAACGTAGAGAATTGTGACAGATCTGTATTAATAATCCAAAAGTCTTGAAGTAGTAAAAACCACTTGCAAATTCTTGGTCTATCTGCAGGCATATCCAGCCAAACTTGTACTGCCATTTCTATAATTTGCTGAAAACCAGAGGCTAATGTAAAAATCGACGTTTCATCCCAGTAGATAAGTGTGGATCCGGGGACTCTCTCCAAAGGTCTACTTCTTTTGTTAGACAATCCGTGTTAAGTGTTTACCAGTTGATCAACTGAAAGTTGGAAAAAAATCATTGGGAACAATTGATTAATACTAGATCAATTGATCTATAGTAGTATATATACACTCAACATGTAACTCATCATCATATAGATCTTGAACTCGTCTCTCACAGACATGGTGTTTTGTTCAAAGGCACTACTGGTTATTATCTTCATCTTTGCCAGTATAGCTTTCATAGGTATGTACGCATACGAGTGTGCTGTAACTATATCTGAATCCACCGAATAACTAAATGCATGCATAGGGATGTTCTGATCTCCAGTAACAGGCCCTAAACAGAGCAGCACCAACCAGTCCTTTAAAAGATAGAAATTTTCATGTGGTGCACAGATTATACGTAGGGATGATCTTATGATTAGATTTCTTCTGTTGTGCTAATGGATTTATAATAACATGAACTTCGTTTTGTTTTGTGAAAAGATCAAGTTGTAGCTGCAGAGATACCAGCTGGTGAATCGGAAATTGGGGAATGGATGGTTGACTCAGTTGAGGACAGCATCAACACCCTCACCCAAAAGCAACGCTAAAAAACGGCTGGGGACTCCACCCCCACCCTCACCTGCAATTATGTAATCTCAAAAACCTTAAATGGATGTTTATTCGAGTATCGATAACATAAATTCAATATTTACATATACTAGTTTACTAGACATGCCGTTGGCACGGCCATACACTTTCCATATAGTGTGTACCCCTGTCGTTGACACGGGTACAATGTCATGTTGAAGGCATGACATCTTAGTCCTAAAGTCGTACCTTTGGCACTCTCCAAATATGTCACTAAATTATCAAATATGAAAACAAATTATGGATTACCAAAACATTGATTAATTATACATTTTTCATTTTCATCGGCCTATATTATAATTTATTTATACGCATCATCATTATAGTAGACTACTTCACATTCTCTTTACTGGGGCTTAACTCTTTATAAGGGAAAATGGTTGCATTCCTGGAAAACCAAAGTCTTACACTATTTAGACACGTCAGGATGTCAACAGTGTGAATTGTCAATTGTTGTAATTTGTAAATAAGCGGAAGTAAGGGGCATCTCGAATTAACATAACTTTGACACATTATTGGAGAATTAAAATGCCATAGACCATGTTTACTAATCTGGTAAGATGTTGGATTGGGTCTTGAGTTAGCCTAAAAAATATTTTGTCAAATGATAATTTAATGGGTTTTCATTGAAGTAGGCTCGATGAACATATACTTGGATATGAGAGTGACACGTAGAAGCATAAAACTAGATATTGGATTGGCTTGGAGTTTTTGAAATATAGGGGGCATTTTAGGAACTTCAAAAATTGGATATACCGTAGAAGATGGAAGGGGCATTTTCAAGACTTGGTCAATGGAGAGGGTCAATTTTGTAATTTGGAGAATGAGGGGGCCTTTTTGTAATTTGGTGAATGGTAAAGGCATTTTTCAAATTTTGCAAATGGGATAGGGAGGAGCATTTTCGAGATTCAGCGAATGAGAATGGGTGCTTTCATAATTTTCTGAACACGAACACACTGACACCGACTTATTCCATTCTAGAGATAGTACACTCGTTAATTTGAAGTGAATTATTTATGAGTGATTCTAGACAGTGAGGAAACGAGCGAGGGGAGGGAGCCGTTCACCCCGCTCGAGATGCGCACGCTAAAAGTCAACGCACGCATCCCGAGTGGGGTGAACGGCTCCCACCCCGCCACCTCACTTCCCTCGCTCGTTTCCTCGACATTTAGAATTTCTCATTATTTATTTCAATTTCCTTTTGTATAGATATGATGAACAACCTGGGAGACTAAATTTATACTCAATTCAATGCACAAATTCTAGGTTAAATTTGTCAAAATATCAATATTGGAAAATTCAGCCTATTCCAGTTGGCAATTTAATTTATTTTCAGATATTGATACAAAAAAATAGGGCAAAAATGCAAATTGTAGTTTTTGTCTTAGGTAGGCACGGCACCGCCCACAGCTTTCATAAAAAAAAATCCGGAAAGGGTCAGTGAGCACCAACCCAAGAATCAAAGTTAGCCGAAAAACATCTCCAGTTGAAAAGAAAGACCCATTGGGCTTAGAGAGAACTTTTGCTCAAAATATATATCATTACTATATATGCATCCCCACTCTCGTAGTCGTACGTACATACAACTTTTTGTACATCATGAGTTGTTCTTGAAGCCAATAATATTGATATTCTTCTTTGCAAGACGGTTATCTTCCATAGGTATATACAAATCCAGATCTAAATCTGAATCTTTTTTATTTTTTAATTTTTTATGTTTGTTACATTTCTGCTTCTATTGTGTTAAAATTACCAATTATAACTTTGAAGTATTGCATTCTTGTTGTTTAGCAGAAGGTTGCATGTGCAGAGAAATTAGGTGAATCGGAGGTGACATATTATACAGTTATCACTAATCGGAAACTATGGACGAGATTTCATCGTGACTTGCAATGGGATGGATTGTCAATGGCGCAGTTGAGAGCAGTGAAACAACCACTACCACCATCGCCACAAGGCAATACCAAAAAGCAGTTGATGACTCCACCACCTCCATTTATAGAGATGTAATCATGCATGCAATCATTTTTGCAAGGGGATACTCGCAGGTAGCTAGGTGTTAGACATCATGAAATCATAATCAGCACAAAATGAAACTTAAATATATACGCATTCGTAGTTGCATCAACTTATATATATATATATATATATGTGTGTTCATTACTTTAGGCGAGCTGAGCCTTTGTGACGGTTTCCTTGTCATATAGATGTCCTGACTATTGAGTCATTGGCTGGGTATTACTTCATTTCACGTGCACACAACGTGTTGATGAGTTCTGACCAAAGTTTCACACAAGGGTGTTCAAAGAGACCATTGGTAACAGTAACAACACCGCATGTTAAAATTAAATGCACCGCATAAAATCAATTCTCTTTGGGCATATTTTAAGTCGAGCCACTGGTCTGATTAGGCCTGGCAAAAAATCACGCTTTTTACACAACAAATGTGCTATCCATCCCATTGTCATATCCCCTGGTCATGATTGTATGTGATACACTTTGGTCACATTAGGCCTTTTTCACTTGCTCACATTATGACGTATAAAATGAATGAGGCTAGGGAATCGGATTTTGCAACCATGTTTTGTAATCAGGATCTGGTTTCCTAGCATTTTTGGTACAAAATATACTTGACGCATTTTTTTCTAGCACGCTATACATTTGAAATTGCCTCCAAGCAGGGTTTTTATAGGATCTTAAAACCCATAAAGATGCTGCAATCTGGGTCTGAACCCATGACCTAGTGGTACCATCCGCCAAGCTCTAACCGTTGAGCTGTCATACCATTGGCAATGTAACAGAATAGATAAAAATATTCATCCACTTGTTTTCCAAAAATACTAGGAAATCATGTTTTTGCAACCAGATTTTGTACCCATGGTGATGTGGCGTGATCTTGAAAGAATTATGAAATCTCCAAAGTGTTTATGTGTATCTCGAGATTATAAAAAACCTCCTCTAACGATGCCACTGTTGGAGAACAATCAGAACAATGTATAAATTTATTTGAAATAAATAATATAACAATACAAATACTATTTGCGTTATAAATTGATTACAATGAAATCAAATAAAATAAATAATTTTACTAACTTGTATTGCAGATAGAGGCTTGCGAAATCACTATCTAGAATTGGCAGAGTTGGTACGTCTTGATTTGTAGATAGAGGCTAGTGGATACGCTATGTCCTATAGACAAAATTCGCTCATACTCGGTGTTGTAGTTCTTTAGGCGTCTGACTACTAGGATTCAACTATCTAATGCCAACACCATAGCACAAAGGTGTTGGCTCTGGCGAATTTACCGAATACGATCTTTCTCAGAAGTGAAGAAGAATGAATAACTCTAGAAAATTAATGTGTTTGAAGAGCTTGCTTTTCTCTTCAATATATAGAGAACAAAAGGGTGTGTTGATTTCTCTTCAAGTGCAAAAGACACATATTTTCTCTTTAATGTTGGTTATTTGCTATACAAGCTCCAACAATACCCCACATTTATATAGTAAATATATAAAATTGTCTTCTGGAGAGAAACTTAGACATAATATGTATCGGAAGAGGTGTCTTTTGGACTTGAACCTTTCTTAGTGAATACTTATCGGATTTACCGGTGACGCAGTGTGTATAGGAGACATTGAACTGTTCACCGTGTTTATTAAATCAAGACAATGAGCATCACACATATTATATCTTCACATTTTTCAATTCATACGGTTGTGTTCATTTTGGTCTTGAACAAATCTCGGATTCATGAGAGCTTTAGAGAACTCAGCCATATCATTCTCATAAACGCGACCCCACATTTACTCCCATATAGGTGACACTTAGATTATTAATACCCTGTTGTAGTCATCTCATATCTCAAGAGATTAGTGTCATTAAGAATAAATAAATATTCACCATGACCATCACATGTAGTATACATTTCTTATCATAGGAATGAGTAAGTGTGTACACTCTATTCTTTGAGTATCACCTAACTAGTTTGCCTTTTTGAACCTAGGCATTGGAATTCCATTTGGCTAGGTAATTAGGTTTTTGCCAGGTATACTCCTCATTGGATTGGATTTAAGCCCATTCCCCTTGATAATTTTAACACTTGCTCTTTTGGTATACCCTTTGTAAGTTGATCCGCAATATTCTTTTTTGACTCACATAGTCAATTGAAATGATCCCAGTTTTGAGCAATTATTTTATTGTGTTATGCTGTCGTCTTATGTGCTTAGACTTTCCATTGTAAATGTCATTTTTTGCTCGCGCAATGGCTGCCATGCAGTCACAGTGAATACATATAGCAGTCACAGGTTGAGGCCATAACGGAATATCTTTTAAAAAATTTCTCACCCAATCTGCTTCTTCAGCAGTCTGATCTAAGGCTATAAATTCATAATGCATTGTGGAACGTGCTATACACATTTGTTTTTGTGATTTCCACGACACTGCTGCCCCATCAAGTGTAAATACATATCCACTTGTGGATTTAGCAGTTTTACCGGATATCAAATCAGCATTCGTATATCCTTCCAAAACTAGAGGATATTTTGTATAATGTAATCTATAGTTGATTGTGAACTTCAAGTATCGCAATACTCTGACCAAAGCTATCCAATGGTACTTGGATGGTTTGATAGTATATCTAGCCAATCCATTTACTGAGTAAGCAATATCCGGTCTAGTACAATTTGTAATGTATTGTAGTGTCCCAATGATATGCGAGTATTCCAATTGAGAGACACTTTCTCCCTTATTCTTCTTGAAATGACAATTTGGGTCATAAGGTGTTTTAGCTGGATTGCTATCAAAATGACCAAATTTTTGCAAAATTGTTTCCACATAATGTGATTGGGTAAGTATGTAGCCATCATTATTTCTTAGAATTCTTATTCCCAAAATTACATCAGTTTTACCCATATCTTTCATATCAAAACTCGAGTTTAATAATTTCTTAGTTGAGTTTATGATATCCAAGTTTGGTCCCATGATGAACATGTCATCAACATACAAGCATACAATGACAATAAAACCATTGTCAAATTGTTTGATGTAAACACATTTATCACATCTATTGATCCGAAATCTTTGTGATATCATTGTATGATCAAACTTTTCATGCCATTGTTTAGGTGTTTGTTTAAGTCCATAAAGAGATTTTACAAGCTTACAAACCTTTTTCTCTTGACCTTTTACCACAAAACCTTCGGGCTGTTCCATATAGATTTCTTCATCTAATTCACCATTTAAAATTGTTGTTTTTACATCCATTTGGTGTATCTCCAAATTGTAAACAGAAACAATTGCAATTAGCATCCTAATGGATGTAATTCTAGTCACTGGTGAGTAAGTGTCAATGAAATCTAGCCCTTATTTTTTTACAATATCCTTTGGCTACTAGATGAGCCTTATATTTTTCTATTATACCATCAGGCTTTAACTTTATTTTAAAAATCCATTTGTAACCAATTGTCTTACAACCTGGAGGTAAATCTACTAATTCCCACATATGATTTTGTAAGATAGAATCAATTTCACTATTTATTGCTTCTTTCCAATAAATAGATTCAGGAGAGGTGATAGTTGCTTTGTAGGTTTGTGGTTCACCCTCAATAAGAAACGTTAAAAAGTCAGGTCTAAAATATTTAGCAATCTTGACTTTTTTTCCCTCTCCTTGGCTCTATTTGTTGTTCTTGGACAACCAGTGTAGATTCATTCGGTTCCAAGTCTTTATCTTGAACACCAGATGATGAAGCGTCATTAGCATGATTAAAATCATGTGTTTTTCTTTTATTTCCAGTAAGCCTATCATTGTAAGGAAATATATTCTCAAAAAATTGAGCATCAATGGACTCAATGATAGTATTTGTATGAATATCTAAAATTCCCGATTTAATGACTAGAAATCGGTATGCTACACTATTATTGGCATATCTAATAAACACACAGTCAACCGTTTTAGGTCCAAGTTTAACCCTTTTTGAAAGTGGTACTTGAACCTTTGCTAGACATCCCCACACTTTCAGTATTTTATAGGTTGGTTGTCTTTTGTTCCATTTTTCATATGGAGTTTGATCACTTTTCTTTGGAATGATTCTATTCAAGATGGTGTTTGCAGTAAGTAAGGCTTTCACCCCACATTTTTAATGACAACCCAGAACTTTTTAACATGGAAATAATCATGTTTTTCCGAGTTCTGTTTTTACGCTCTGCAACCCCATTCTGTTGGGGAATGTAAGGTGCAGTCGCTTGATAAATAATTCCACGTGAAGCACAAAATTCTATAAAGGCATTGGAGTCATATTCTCCTCCTCTATCTGATCTTAGAATTTTGATTTTCTTGTTTAATTGATTTTCGACTTCAGCCTTATATGTTTTGAACATATTCAAAGCCTCATCTTTGGTATGTAGTAGATAAACATAACAATACTTATTGTAATCATCTATGAAAGTAATGTAATAATTCTTTCCTCTACGAGTTGGGTTTGATTTGAAATCACCCAAATCTGTATGTATTAATCCTAACAATTCATTTGATTTTTCCATTACAGACTTATAAGATTTACTAACAAATTTTGATTTTACACAAGTTTCACATTTATGTAAATTGTCAATTGTACATTTAGGTAGTAAGCCAAGATTAACCATTCTACGTAAAGATCTAAAATTAACATGTCCCAATCTAGCATGCTATAATGTAGAAGACTCAAGCAAATAAGTAGAATTATTATTTATATTATTACTAACATCCAAAAATAATACATTGAGTTTAAAAAGCCCTTCAGTCAAGTAGCCTTTCCCAACAAATGTTCCTCCTTTAGTGAGAACGAACTTGTCAGATTCAAATACAAGTTTAAAGCCTTTTTGGCTTAGAACGAGACCAGACACATGATTTTTAGTAATTTGAGGAACATGAAATACATCCATCAGGGTAAGGTCTTTGCTAGATGTAAATTTCAGGACCACTTTCCCTTTGCCAGCAACACTTGCAGTAGATGCATTGCCCATGAACAACTTTTCTTCACCATTGATAGGAATGTAGGTGACAAACATAATTCGGTTTCCACATACGTGTCTTGTTGCACTAGTGTCAACCCACCAATCCTTACTATCTGTCACCATATTGACTTCAGAAACAACACCAACAAAGTCTTTAGCAATATTGGCTTGGGTTTTATTGTTTGTTGTAGGATTCTCCTTTTTGTGGCGACAGTCTTGTGCCTTGTGTCCAAGTTTTCCACATACCCAACATGCACCTTTAATTTGTTTGAAATTCTTCCCATTTGGAGCAAGTGCATGTGAGTGTGGACGTTTTCCATCATACTTGTTTTTCTTTTTCTGAATTTTGTACTTAGGCTTGGACTTGTTTTCATCCTCAACAACATTGGCTTTGGTGTCGAACTCAGAAGTATTCATTCCCTCACTCTATCAGTGATCTTCTTGAACCATTAATTTGATAACCAAATCCTCCATTGTCATATCAATCTTCTTATGTTTGAGATGAATTTTAAAATCGTTCCAAGATGAAGGCAATTTCTCAATGACAGCCATGACTGCAAATTGGTGTGGCAATTCCATTCCCTCTGAAGCAAGCTCTAGGTTCATAATATGGAGTTCCTCCACTTGGTTCACAACAGTCTTCGAGTCTATCATTTGGTACTTTAAAAATTTTCCAATGATAAACTTCTTTGAACCAACATCTTCAATTTTATATTTATTCTCCAGGGAATCCCAAAGTTCTTTTGTTGTTTTGTATGATCTATACACATCATACAACGTATCATCAAGACTGTTTAGGATATAGTTCCTACATAAAAACTCACTATGTTTCCATGCATCAATTGCATTAAACTGATCTGTGGAAATATCATCTCCTTCAGTGACAGGAACATCTTCATTGACAATATGAGCAAGGTTCAAGGTTGTTAGATAGAACAACATCTTCTGTTGCCAGCGTTTGAAATCCATACCCTTGAACTTGTCTGGTTTCTCAACATGGGTTTGACGTCATTAACTGATTGTTCCATACTTCTGTCTATAGATTGTTGGAGAACAATCAGAACAATGTATAAATTTATTTGAAATAAATAATATAACAATATAAATATTATTTCCATTATAAATTGATTACAACGAAATCAAATAAAATAAATAATTTTACTAACTTGTATTGCAGATAGAGGCTTACGAAATCACTATCTTGAATTGGCGAAGTTGGTACGTCTTGATTTGTAGATAGAGGCTAGTGGATACGCTATGCCATATAGACCGAATTCACCCTTAATCGGTGCTGTAGTTCATTAAGCGACTGACTACCAGAATTCAACTATCTAATACCAACACCGTAGCACAAAGGTGTTGGCTCTGGCGAATTTACCGAATGCGATCTCTCTCAGAAGTGAAGAAGAATGAATAACTCTAAAAAATTAATGTGTTTGAAGAACTTGTTTTTCTCTTCAATATATAGAGAACAAAAGGGTGTGTTGATCAGACACATCATTTCTTAAATCAAAAGACACATTTTTTCTCTTCAAGTGCAAAAGACACATCTTTTCTCTTTAATGTTGGTTATTTGCTGTACAAACTCCAACAATCACATCATCCTGGTTACAAAACCTAGTCCGCTAGCCTCACTCCTTGTTTTCAATGTTGCAAACACCCACAACAACATGACAGAATGTGAAGTCTACTACCGTGATCTCTGCTTTGCCCAGGTAGAAAGTTACTAAATTAGGTACTTCTGTTTTAGATGCATTGACTGAGATAATCATGCTTGTCAAATGTTTCTCTGAAACCACTACAAAAAAATGATGATTCAGCAACGGCTAAAAACCGTTGCTAATTGTCAAAAAACCGTCGCTACAATGATTTAGCCACGGCACAACTACCGTCGCAATACCGTGGCTAATTTAATCGTCGCTATTTGAATCAGCAACGGTAAACTATCCCATCGCTAATTAGCCACGGCAAAAAAACCGTGGCTAACTCAAAAACTTCCGTTGCTAAAGCTGTTGAAAATTTCGCCGAAGACTGTCGCTAATTGTAAAATAGCGACGGTTTTTTTGCCGTGGCTATTTAGCGACGGTTTTTTGCCGTCGCTAAATTGCAAATCTAATTGACAAAAGAACCACGGTATTTGCCGTGGTTATTTAGGGACAACTTTGTTGCAAATCATATTAACAAATGAAATTTAAGAATTATAAATTACAAATTATAATTCTTTTTTTATAATGAAATTAGCTATTAATGATTGTCCATTCTGAAAATTAATATCAACTACCAGAACTAAACTTAATTGATAAAAATTTAAAAAAAAATTACACAGTCTTTAGAATATCATACAAAAATTACAAAGAATCCATACAAAAATGAAAAAACCACAAAAAAAAATTCGATCTATAGAATATCGGAGATCAAAGATCTCAAAGATCTGAGATTTCAGATCTCAGATCTCCGAGAGAGAGGCGGCGGAGGAAGGGAGGGGAGAGAGAGGCGGCCGGGATCGGTGTCGAGGAAGCGACAGACTTCTCCTCTATGGGTTTCTTCTCTGGAGGTTGAGAGAAAAATTTTTTTTGAGAGAAATTTTTTGTTTAAGTTGGTTTGTAGAGAAAATTTAAATTTATATAGAGAGAGGTAATTGAAGGGGATTGGTTGTGTTAGTTTCACGCGGATCGTGACGTGGTTAGGTTTAGTGCGTTGGATTGAGCTAAAGTTTTTGGGTGTTATTGACGGTTGAGATGAGGTTTCACGCGGATCGGTGATTTTTTTTTTTAAAACAATTAGCAACGGTTTGGTGCCGTCGCTAATAAAAAAATATAAAACTTAGCCACGGTTTGTCGCCGTAGCTAATTTTTTTTTTCAAAAAACTAATTAGCAACGGTTTTTTGCCGTAGCTAAATTCTTTAGTACATAAATTTTTTTCAAAAAAACAATTAGCGACAGTTTTTTGCCTTCGCTAATATAAAAATAATGTAATTTTTTAAAAAACAATTAGCGACGGTTTTTTGCCTTCGCTAATATAAAAATAATGTTATTTTTTAAATCAATTAGCGACGGTTGTTTACCGTCGCTAATATAAAAATAATGTTAATTTAAAAAAAAATTAATTAGCGTGTAGCAAATAATTCATATAAATTTGTATTTAAAAATTAATTAATGACATACTTACCGGGTACCCAACTTTTCTTCAGACATCTTTTTTTTTCCAGAACTTTTATGGGCATGGCTTGAATCCGAGTAGCAAAGTTACGATGAGCACCTGTTACTATATTGTGAACGAATCCTCCACAGCTCCCATACCACAAACTCAATCGAGACATGTTTAGGTGGTATCGAAACATTCTGAGGACTTCTTCAGACTTCAATGTCAAAGGCTGTATCTCTAAGCTTCTTTCAACCAAAGTTTCACTTGCTCTCCCCTCCTTATTTCACTCATTTGCATCTGTATTTTTATTTTTCTTTCTTTCTTTCTTCAGCTTGAAGTTTGGATTGCAATGAAGGATTGTCCTAGTCTTAATGAGGAGACAATGCAGTCTGGGAAACTTGCCAATGAACCCATGTGATGTATCTGTCCTTTTCCAAGAGCAACCACTGATAATACCAATGAGTGAATGACTCTGTTCAAGAAATCTTGACTGGTTTAACATACATAGATCATCTCAATTATTATAAGGTTGAAAGTTGATTGAGTGGGGAGTCGGAAGGTGTGCCCATGACTGACCAAGACTAAACTAAAACCAAGCTAGACTTGCCTCGAGATCAAATTTCGAGTTAAGAGGTTGGTTCAGGCTAGGCAATTACCATAAAGCAGACATTGAAATGCACTAAAGAGTAGGGCTGGGCAAGTACGGGTAACCGGCCCAAAAGCTAAAAACCAAAAACCGGCCCGAAAAATTCGGGCCCGTGTTTATGAGACCCGAAACAGGACCGAGTTGACCGGGTAACCGAGGTCCCGGTTAACCGATTTACTGGTCGGTTTCGGGCCGGTCTCAGTCCTAAGAGCAAAAAACATACTTCATTCATCATACGTACAAAAATTATATCAAAAAATTACAAAAAAAACCATACAACAAATTACAAAAAAAATCTCTGATCTGATATCTGGAAGAAGAAAGCGGATATGAAGAATCTCTGATCTCAATCTCAATCTGAGATTCGAAAGATGAAGGCGGATCTGATCTCAACTCTGATCTCTGATCTTCGACTTCAACCTTTCGTCTGTGTGCGATAGGGAGAGATCGTGATCTTCGACTTCGACTCGTCGTCTGTAAGGTGGATCAAGATATGATCTGATCTGAGATCAGATCTAATCAAGATCTGAGATCTGATCATATATTCTTCTTCGATCTGATCTGATCAAGATCATATCTTCTTCTTCGATCTTGATCTTGATCAAGATATGATCATATCTTCTTCTTCGATCTGATGTTCTTCGATCTGATCAAGATATGATCTGATCTTATTCAATCTGATCAAAGATCTGATCTGATCTGTTCTTCAGACATTTCTTCTGTAAACTAAAGAAGAGAATGCGATCAGGGAAAAAACCATCGGATGTGATCAGGGAGAGAACCATTGGATCAGTGAGACATTTCTTCTGTAAACTCTCACAACAGATCAGATCGAAAGCTCTGGCTCTGGCTCAGACGGTTGGCTGTGATGGCGAGGAAGACGATGGGGACGATAGCAACTATTGGGCTGCGATGTCGTTGGGGTATGTGAGGATGGGTGAGTGGGTAAACAGTCTGTGAATGGTTGACGAAGGAGAAGGAGATGATGATGATGGTTTGTGATTGGGTTTGGTTCAAAAAACCAATTAGCAACGATTTTTTGCCGTCGCTAATAAAAAAAATCTTAAACTTAGCCACGGTAAATTGTCGTAGCTAAATTCTTTAGTGTTTAATTTTTTTTATAAAACCAACTAGCCACGGCGTTTTGCCGTCGCTAATAAGAAAAATCTTAGACTTAGCCACGGTAAATTGCCGTAGCTAAATTCTTTAGTGTTTAATTTTTTTTATATAAAACCAATTAACCACGGCTTTTTGCCGTCGCTAATAAAAAAAATGTTAAACTTAGCCACGGTAAATCGCCGTAGCTAAATTCTTTAGTGTTTAATTTTTTTTTATAAAACCAATTAGCCGCGGCTTTTTGCCGTCGCTAATAAAAAAAATCTTAAACTTAGCCACGGTAAATTGCCGCAACTAAATTCTTTAGTGTTTTATTTTTTATTTTATAAAACCAATTAGCCACGGCTTTTTGCCGTCGCTAATAAAAAAATCTTAAACTTAGCCACGGTAAATCGCCGTAGCTAAATTCTTTAGTGTTAAATTTTTTTTTTATAAAACCAATTAGCCACGACTTTTTGTCATCGCTAATAAAAAAAATCTTAAACTTAGCCACGGTAAATTGCCGTAGCTAAATTCTTTAGTGTTTAATTTTTTTTTAAAACCAATTAGCCACGGCTTTTTGCCGTCGCTAATTAAAAAAAATCTTAAACTTAGCCACGGTAAATTGTCGTAGCTAAATTCTTTAGTGTTTTATTTGTAAATCTTAGCGACGGCTAAATTGCCGTCCCTAATACAAGAATTAAAGACAGTTTTAAGTCGTCGCTAAATATTTTGCGACTGATTTTTATAATTATGGGTTGAAACAGTATCGAAAGCAATTAGCGACCGTCGCTAATCGTATAATTAGCGACGGTATCAGAAAACCGTCGCTAGTTTCCGTGGCTATTAAAGCTTTTTTTTTAGTGAACAAATTAGGTCCTCAAGTGAGATGGAGCCTCCAGGACATTTATGTTTTAACATCTTAATACGCAATGGTTGCAGCTTTGTCATTATACATTATTTTGTTCCTTAAAAACTTTTACGCATCAAAAATTAAGAAAAGAAATGAACAAATGGTAAGTGTCACACACTACAAAAAAAATTGACATCAGCAACGGCTAAAATCCGTTGCAAATTGACCCAAAACCGTAGCTAAAACGAAACAGCGACGGCACACCAACCGTCGCCATCCCGTAGCAACTATTATCGTCGCTATTTGAATCAGCGACGACAGAATAGCCGTGGCTAATTGGCGACCGCTACACACCGTCACTAATTTGAAAAGTGTCATCGCTAATTTCCAAATTCAAATACATATTAGCGACGGCCAGATTACCGTTGCTAGCAAGTGACAGTTTCATGCCGTCGCTAAGTCCCGAATAGAAATACCCATTAGCGACGGCCAGATTATCGTGGCTAGTTAGTGATGGCTTCGTGCCGTCGCTAAGTACCGAATAGAAATGCTGATCAGCGTGGCTAGTTAGTGACGGCTTCGTGCCGTCGCTAAGTCCCGAATAGAAATCCCCATTAGCGACGGGCAGATTGCCGTGGCTAACAAAATAAAATTGAAAAATGATTTTTTTATAATTAAATTATATTAATTTTAAAATTTGGCATATACTTTTTTTTGTCATTATATTAATTTTAAGATTTGGAAAATTATAAACATCTTAAACCTGAACAAAATTAAATTAATTTTCATATACTCAATAAATTGTCCATCACAAAAAAATACAATCCCAAATACTGTCAACCTCAAATTGAGATATAACTCACTTAAACTTAAATAACTACATAAAACAAAATTTTGATCGTCTATGGGACATAAACAAAATTTTTACATACAGTAATTGCACACAGTAATTGCTTTAAGATCTGCATCAGCTTGGTCTTCCGACGTGGCTATTATCAGTTCACCAACATCACCAGAACTGCATTAAAATCACAATTTGCACAATCATCAGAGTAAATAAATAATGTCAACCGAAATGCTTTGTTATGTATTTATTAAAATAATAATAATAATAATAATAAATACAATAATTTGTATGTCTATTTGACAACTTCTAGTCACACACAACGTAAAGTAGTGCTACCATGCACATGCACCATTAGAAAAAAAAAATTCAGGAGTAAGAGCTCTAAAAGTTACATGAATTGGTGAACTAAATTGATGAAGGATGTGAAGCACTGGAGTACATGTTTTGCATTTCATTTACCTTGAGAGAGAATGGCGTCAAGTGGGCGTTATTAAGATGCTTCATCGCGTCTGTCTTGTCGCCACCTCCTTGTTCAAAAGCACCATTGCTTCTCAATTGTTCGTCAAATGACTAGAATAAGAGTTGGATTGCATGGTAAGTTTACAATTTCACAATCAAATATAATGAGCAAAACCGAATAATAGGTTACAAATATCGTACCATGAGCTTAATGCCACGATTATTATTCCTCCAGTCAGGCTCCAACGACAATAGCAGAGATCTTTGATCATATCCTTCACGAGCTTCTCCATCCTTGGTCACTGAATTTCCCAAACTCAAGTCAAGATTGTGGTTTGGATCAATTCCTGTACATTGTTACTCCCAGACTATTAGTAGGTGGTAATCTAATTCATAACTGGTTGAGGTTTATCATTTTGTAATTTTTAGTTTCTATTACATGGATTAAGAATCTATGCTCAAAGGAGGTAAATATTTTATCCTATCAACAGAAAAATAGGAGTTTCTTAATGTAGTAACAACATCTATGTTCAATGCCACTATTCTCATTGAATCCTGCATATCCCACCTGGCCACGTGGTTATATTATTTTTCAAGCATGGAGCACGCAAACGGAAATTAAAGCTATACCTTCACAAGCAGCATAACCATCTCCATGATACTGAACATCGTTGACGAGGGGACACTTACAGACTCTGCCCCTGAAAGTGTCCTACACAAAGTAAAATAATCTATAAATTAGTGTCAATTGAGAATGGAATAAGACCATAAACCATACAGAAAGGTTCCATCAAAGGATACCCAACATGATCTCCATAGAATACCTTGCAAGCTGTTATATTATATTTTGTATCAATCCAACATCCACCATTCCTATCAAGGCACTCGTTGGTCTCAAGATCTATACAAGTAGAAAAAAACAACAGAATGTTAATTTGAAAAAAACATGTCAAGAGCTTCAGTGACCAGATACATCTGGAACAGAACTTGGCACCAACCTCCACTCAAACAAACCGGAGGATCAGTTGTCTCCTTAAAGCCTGCACATATAGCCTTCAGTACGGAAGTTCTCTCAAGTTTTCCTTCAGAAAATGTGAAAGAATGGTGTTAATCATACTGATGACATCACAACAGAATTCATTCTCAATATAACAACCAAGGGCCTTGGCAAGTAGAATGTGTTGATGAATGATAATTTGAAAGATGAGTATAACCGTATAAGTAGCACAACATTATTAATGAACATGCAAAGAAGAACTGTATAACAGCATCCTGTAGAAAACTACCAACTATGAATCCGTAAGATATTAGCTGATATTGGTACGAAAACCATCCGAGTAACAAAATCAGGACAAGAAAATTATGACAAAGAACCATTTTTTCAGATAATGGTCAAACACCATCTTGGTGCACCCAGATAATAAACATGCTCATAATAATTCAAACTAGAAGAGTGATGCATATAAACCTCGATACTGGACATTATTAATAATACCCGCATTTAGCCAAAAGCCAAAAAATGAAACAATCTTTGAATCAACTGTCCTGAAAAGAAATAACAAAAAGCTAAGAACAAACAAGGACTTGAGCAAAAACAGAGTGTACCCAAGGCTGAATAAGCAACCAGCGTACACACACAATAACCGCATCCACGCAGCCGCAGAATCTCAAAAACCGCAACCACGCAGCAAGTCAGGCCGCAGCACTCAGCACTCAGCCAGAACACAGCATCACAGCAGCAGTCCATGTCATCGCAGCTTCGGACCGCAGTAAACGCAGCACCCATCCAAACAGAGAACAGTCTGTTTTGCGACAGACTGCCCAGTCCAGTGCGCACCCACCGTACTGCTGCTCGTCCCCCTAATTGCAATCCTGTTTTACAGTTCCCTGCAGTCCCAAAAATAGAGATATTCCCAGTCCCAGCAGATGGTGATTCTCGCATTTCGCTCAATCCTGCAAGCCAACGAAGCATCCTGACACGAAAAAAGAAATGCTGGTCGAAACACCAAAACGCCCGCAGGCTCGCCCCAGCAGACTTCCTTAACTTTACGCGCAGCATTGTGTAGATCAGATATACACATAAAGGCTGCCTCTACTCTTCCCCGTGGCGAAGATACGCCGTTTGTAATCTATCTAGCACAATCAAGCCTGCTATAGAGTAGTGCCAAAACCAACATATGAATTAGACTCGTAAGCTTGAGTAACTCATGAGATGTCAACATTTATATTTACGCAGAAAAGAGTGAAATGAAAAATGAGAAGATGAAACAGTAGGAAAGGAAGATTAATAGTAAAACAGCATTCAAGGGGAAGAAGAAACGTACTGTGACGGAACAAGTGGACTATAGACAATACCCGGTTCAACAATCTCTCCAAGAACTAATATGCCCCCTCCACCATCTTTTCCTTTCAAGCAATGAGAAAACACTCTTGGAGCCCCAAACCCAATTATCCCATCAACTGCTCTATCCGGTTTTGTCAAATCCCCCGACTGATAATTACTACACCTGTTTCAAACACAACAAGGAACACTTCAAGTTTTGTTAGAAAGAAAAATTCAAAATGGCATTACTCAAATTTAGACATGGTAATAAAAACCAACCCAAAAATGACGGGAGCTGAAGAATTCGCGATATTAGCTTCCCCAAGAATTGAGTTAAAAAATAGCATATCCGACACAAAATATCCTGCAGTCCCACTGCCATCTCCATATTGAAAGGAGTAAGCACAGTGAGAATCCTGAGAGCACCCAGCCTCAGAAGTTTGAATTGCCGTAGCACAAGCGTCATGCGAAAAAGAAATCACATAAGCTGATCTCGAGCTGCCCGGGTAAAAAAACTCGAGCTGGATCTGTTTCGACAAAAAGAAATGTAATCTGAAGAATTACTTAATATTACAAGTTTCATTCATTGTTGTACAAACTTGACTACCAAAAATAACATAAACTGAATGAGGAAAAGAAAAGGGAACTTTACCCCAAGTCCACTGGATTTGGGGTAGCCACTGCAGGAGGTGCAAGACACCCACAAGATGTCACTTCCTGTATCAATCTGCACATAGTATTCTTTTGGAGGAGAGCCTAATTGAATTCTTGTGAAGTACAGCCTGAAGTTAAACCAATATTCCAAGTACATAATTAAAGCAATGAACTTGAAATCTCATAAAGATAATCTTATTTAATCAAAACACACCCATTAATCCAAAACTAACAAAGACAAAAAAAAAAAAAAACTCCGTAAAATTAGGACCCTAAATTATCAGATAACAAAGCAGACACAAAATTAGGACCCTAATGAATAGCCATAGACTAGCATGTAAAGTACAATAAAACCCAATTTTTATACCCGACATTGAAGGGATCAGCTGAACCATCCACGGGCAAATCCCTATAAAGAATAACCAACTCCACAAAATTATAGGAGAACTACACATAAAAGACTTCAATAAAAAAAAAAACAAATTGATAGCAGCCTACATGGAATAAGAAGCGCGATTGATACAAGGGAGGGATGAACATACTCTGATGAAAGGAATTGCTGGAATCAAGCTCTAATGAGATCAAGACCCTGCCTAACTCTGCGTAAATTACGAGAAAGGCTCCCCGGCTTTCTGACTGTTACGAGAAAGGCTCCCCTCCATGCAGCCGGTTGGTAGCTCCCATGACAATAACATGAGCTTGTGATTTCAGTCCATCCATGACTTAACACCAATTGACTTAAAGAGCTGGGGGTGTCTACGAGGGAGCTCCACTAGCTCCCTGATCTGAGCCATCTGCTTTCTCACGTTCATTTACCTGTGCATTCAGCAAATTGTTACTACTTTTCCAAGCAACCTTTTACAAGCATACAAATAGCATTCAAGCAGCATTCAGCATACATTTGAGCAATTGAAGCATACGATTCAGCATTAAGCATTCAGCATACATTTCAGCATTCAGCATACATTTCATCACTTTAGCTTTCAAGCAGCATTCAGCATTCAAATTAGCTACGGTTAAAGTTTAATTATTCATGTATTTAGGTGCGTATGGTTAAAGTTTAATTACTCACCCCGCTTGGCTGCGTCGCGGATCCCATGCTGTGTTGGATGTTTGACATGAATGCTCTAAATGCCTCCATATCATTGGTCAACGTGTCTACCTTCTGATTGGTTGTCTCCATATTTGCTGTCGTTGTCTCCAGCTTTGCTTCAGTGGCTGCTAGCTTCTCCTTCGTAGCTACGAGCTCTTGTGCAGTTGCATCATGAGCTGCAACCAGCTGTTGCTTAGTAAGCTCATGTGATTCCACTAGTTCACGTACTTTGGCATTAGCTTCATCCCCCACTGCATTGCGGAGCATTTTTCGAGTGACGCCAACCCCATACATTTTGGCCCTCCCATGTCCACCCCCCCCCCCCCCATCACATCTGTAAACGCCTCCTCCCTATTCATTCCCTCTCGGCTATCTGTTGGCTGTGTTAGTTGTTCCATTTGCTCCTGCATCAAAACATATGCGCATACCCATAAACCATAAATGATCAAATACAGTTTATGATGGTTAACAACATTTGAACAACACATTAACTAGGTACATTCATATAATTCTATAGAATATAACGTACATATCTCCTTGCTGCTTCAGGCTGAGGGAATAATCCATCAGATAATGTGTAAGTTGCTTTGAACATTTGCATACGATCTGGTTCTTGTCCATTTGGGTTTTTTTCTCTCTGGAATAATACAAATTACATTAAAAGAATATACATAAGCTAGTACATCTTCATGCATTAAGGGGTAATATATGAGCGGCATGGCACATAACATACATTATATATAGAAATCATTGGGAAAACAAATTGCTACCTCTTCCTCCCATTTACGTGCAAATGACATGGTTCCACATCGATGAATCATCTTCAATCGGGCGCGATTTGATTTATTTTTTGCACTGACTTTCTGCATACAAACACAATTTCACAGTTACAATTCCTTTCAATCATATGAACTATCGTACTAGTTAAACTACAGTACTTAACATATACACCTTAAAATTTTCGCTCCTCCAGTACTGTACAAGCATCCGCCACTAAGCCTTATCCACCCCATCATCAGTGTGCTCATATTGTTGCTCAAGTGGTCGATCATACCTATGATATGCCCTGAACAAATTGTGTTTCCATTGTTTCCAACAATAGCAAGCTTTAGTTTGGACCCATCTCTGTCAAATTTTATAATAAAGTTTTTTTTTAGTATAATATAATCACATGACGATATATAAAAACACAAATTATCAAATTTGAAACAAAATCACTCGTCAAGATAGACAAAGACCTTAGTTTTGTCCGTACAGTTTTCGAATGAGAACTTTGCCTGTGACAAAAATGTAGGATTCCAATAATTATCAAGCTACGATAAGTAATATAGAAATACGATTTGGGAAAATGTGCTATGTCGTATATTATTAAACTTGCAAGACTATTACCGATATTAGCTTCCAAATAGTTTCCTTCACATCTGGTGAAATCTTCGGCCATTTGCAAGGTGAAAGAGGCACCTTACTTCCATCCCGTGCGATTATACCAATTTCAGTGGATACTTTTGCCGCTGTCTTGCCGATAGGCTGTCCAAAGGCATTGCATTTGACCACCATCAATTCTGTATGGTTTGGGCCATCATATTGATGCGTACCCCTGCGTTTCTTATATCGTTGTACTGCAATTCCAATAGCACCAAAGTGAAATAAGCTATATCTCATGAATATTACAAAAAAATTCGATTTCCTCAAACTATGTCATATCTGGGAAAAAAAATTTTACACTTGCGATAAGTCAGCAAACATTACCTATACGAACAGCTTCATCCCTATGCCTTGTAGATAGGCATCCATCCGCACTCCTCTCTAGTTGTTGTTCAATTTCATTCATATCATGGTCAGCAAGGTCTTGTTGATCTTCAGATAGTGGCTATCCCTCTCCAGCAATAGAGGGAGTAATAGTCTCAGGGACTACACTATCTGTTTGAGATAGTTGAGACACATGCTGTGACCTTTCCTGACTTGATATAGCTTGTGAAGTAGAAGCGTGCTGTGAAAAGGTTGCTCTTCGAGAATGCAACCGTCCTCTTTGAGTTAGACGCCTCATCTCTAGATTTTTTTAACCTGTTATAACATTCAAGATTGCACATATTCATGCATAGAAAAAAATATAAGTTCAGAAAGCAACATCAAATTTATCACAGCCATAGAGCCAAATAGATTGAACCACATATATTAAACCATTGAATAAAATATAAGTACCAATCATATACTGTGCATATTGTAAAATAGCATTAAAGTTGAGATGCAGAACATGTGGTCATACTTTAAAATATGATTGACAACTTCATACTTTACTCTATGAACTTAGAAGACCCAACTTGCTAACACTCTATTACAACATCTTCATCACCATCCATATTATCAAACCTTCTAACAGGGCAAGTTGTTATTAGAGAACACCTTAGTTTCATGACAAGTTTGCCTTGTCATGCAAGCTCCTTTTTATTATTTAGAATGCCCTAGTATGAAAAAAAATGCAAGAAAAGCAGGGCACTAACATATTCAACAAAAGCAGTGCACTAACATGGTCAAAACAAAACCAATCTAAGCAAGCATTTCACTATTGGTTGATACACTTAAAATACATCAAAAGTGTGGACGGTCAATGATTCATTTTCATTTTTGTACCATTAACATAATACCCCAAGTAAATGAATCTAGGACAAGGAAAATTTTGATAAAGCAAAGTTTGGGGCCCCACAGTCCCCAGCGGGGCGGGGATGTATTTGTTTAAATCCGCCCCGTTGTCATCCTTACTTAGAAAGGACACTCTAATCTTCACATTCTAATCAAGTCAGACACAAAATTTTTATGTCAGACACAACATTTTTAAGAGTTGTACAGTTTCACAAATAGCAAGTCCCATTTTGTTTATAGTTGAAAAATGTCCGAGCATTTTTTCGTTTCGAGTTGCAACTAACATTTTCAGACCAAATAAACATTAGAACTCCCTAAAATTTTAGGAGTGGCTCACAAATCTGATTGGTGTTGGAGGGCCATTTAGAAGGATAAACTTTGGTGAAGAAAAACAAAAAGTCGATTACGCCTTGAGTTCATGAATGTAAAAAAAAAAATTTGAGTCTGTGCGTCTGTGAGTCTTTGAGTTCATGAATGTACAAAAAGCCTTTTACATTTCAAAACAATATACAAAAATTTGCATCTTTAGACTAAATTTGCAAAACAATATAAACCTAAGTTAGGGATTTGATTTTTACTCACCTTGAACCCTTAATAGAGCACAAAAACACCAAATTTACAGGTGATGCAGCGCGGGTTCTTCCTATCAGACCTTCTTCCTCTCAAAATCGAGGGTTCTTCCTTTCAAAATAGGGTTCTTCCTCTCACACCTTCTTCCTCTCACAGCTTCTTCCTCTGAAAATCGCGCGTCTTCCTCGCAGAGCTTCTTCCTCTGAAAATACCGTCACGAGGGATGTGAAATCTTCGTCCTCTCAAAAGCGCTCTTCCAAACCTTCTTCCTCTCAAACTAGGGTTTCCTCTCACTGATTCTTCCTCTCACTGGTTCGTCCTCTCAAAGCAATTCCTCTAAAAATAGGGTTTTCTCTCACTGATTCTTCCTCTCATTGTTTCCTCTCACTGGTTCCTCACAAAATGCGAGATTCTCACTGATTCTCAATTTTATTCGCGCCGAATGGTTTATATTTTTTATCGATTAGGGACAGCACGAACCGTAGCTAAGCAAATTTAATTTCTAAAGCTTAGCGACGGCAAACGGGCCGTCGCTACCTATTTTATATATATATTTTTACGAACTTTAGCTACGGTACACCACCGTCGCTAATGAAATTTAACTTCTAAAGCTTAGCGACGGCCCCTGTGCCGTCGCTATATGTTTATATATATATATTTTTACAAACTTTAGCTACGGTACACCACCGTCGCTAATGAAATTTAACTTCTAAAACTTAGCGACGGTCCCTTTGCCGTCGCTACATGTTTTTATATATATTGTTTTACAAACGTTAGCTACGGTACACCACCGTCGCTAATGAAATTTCTTTGAATTTCTTTGATATGATCTTATCTTATCTTATCTGATCTTCTTTGAATTTCTTTGATCTCATCTTCTTTGATCTAATCTTCTTTGATCTTATATTCTTTCATCTGATCTGATCTTCTTTTATCTCATCTTCTTTTATCTGATCTTCTTTGATCTAATCTTCTTTGATCTGATCTGATCTGATCTTCTTTTATCTTCTTTGATCTCATCTTCTTTGATCTAATCTACTTTGATCTGATCTGATCTTCTTTGATCTTTTTTTATCTTCTTTGATCTGATCTTCTTTGATCTTATTTGATCTTCTTTGATCTGATCTGATCTTTTTTTATCTGATCTTCTTTGATCTGATCTCCTTTGATATGATCTGATCTTCTTTGATCTCATCTTCTTTGATCTAATCTTCTTTAATCTTATATTCTTCATCTGATCTAATCTTCTTTGATCTTATATTCTTTCATCTGATCTGATCTTCTTTTATCTCATCTTCTTTGATCTGATCTTCTTTGATCTAATCTTCTTTGATCTGATCTGATCTTCTTTTATCTTCTTTGATCTCATCTTCTTTGATCTGATATGATCTTCTTTGATATTCTTTGATCTGATCTTCTTTGATCTTTTTTGATCTTCTTTGATCTGAACTTCTTTGATCTTATTAGATATTCTTTGATCTAATCTGATCTTCTTTGATCTTCTTTGATCTGATCTGATCTCCTTTGATATGATCTCATCTTCTTTGATCTCATCTTCTTTGATCTAATCTTCTTTGATCTTATATTCTTCATCTGATCTGATCTTCTTTTATCTCATCTGATCTGATCTCCAAACCGGGCTGGACGAAAATGTGTTATTGGTGATTTTATCCAGTTTATAAATATATAGCGATTTTACTTTATATAATTTTAAAAAAAAAATTCACATTTAGCTACGGTATTTTGACCGTGGCTAACAAAAAAATTTGTAAACATTAGCTACGGCCCTAGTGTCGTCGCTATATTGTTTTCTTATAATTTTTTTTTAAAAAAATCACATTAGCTACGGTATTTTGACCGTGGCTAACAAAAAAATTTGTAAACATTAGCTACGGCTTTAGTGCCGGCGCTATATTGTTTTCTTATAATTTTTTTTTTAAAAAGAAATCACATTAGCTACGGTATTTGGACCGTGGCTAACAAAAAAAATTTGTAAACATTAGCTACGGTCCTAGTGCCGTCGCTATATTGTTTTCTTATAATTTTTTTTAAAAAAAAATCACATTAGCTACGGTATTTTGACCGTGGCTAACAAAAAAATATGTAAACATTAGCTACGGCCCTAGTGCCGTCTCTATATTGTTTTCTTATAATTTTTTTTTAGAAAGAAATATCATTAGCTACGGTATTTGGACCGTGGCTAACAAAAAAAATTTGTAAACATTAGCTACGGTCCTAGTGCCGTCGCTATATTGTTTTCTTATAATTTAAAAAAAAAAAATCACATTAGCTACGGTATTTTGACCGTGGCTAACAATAAAATATGTAAACATTAGCTACGGCCCTAGTGCCGTCGCTATATTGTTTTCTTATAATTTTTTTTTAAAAAGAAATCACATTAGCTACGGTATTTGGACCGTGGCTAACAAAAAAAATTTGTAAACATTAGCTACGGCCCTTGTGCCGTCGCTATATTGTTTTCTTATAAATTTTTTTTTAAAAATCACATTAGCTACGGTATTTGGACCGTGGCTAACAAAAAATTTGTAAACATTAGCAACGGTCCCAGTGCCGTCGCTATATTGTTTTCTTATAATTTTTTTTAAAAAAAAATCACATTAGCTACGGTATTTTAACCGTGGCTAACAAAAAAAATTTGTAAACATTAGCTACGGCGCCACTGCCGTCGCTAATTCTCGTATTAGCGACAGTTTTAATCCGTCGCAAAACGGTTAGCGACGGTGATTTTAATTTATGTACCGAAACCGTAGCAGAAACTATAGCGACGGTTGTATGCCGTCGCAAAGCGTTTAAATAGTGACGGTTTTAAAAAACCGTCGCTAATTTCCGTAGCTAATAATGCTTTTTTTTGTAGTGACAGCAGCAATTGCAATAGAATATGCAAAGAGCAAAAAGGGAGACCTTGTATTCCATGGCTATATTGAAGCAAGCTAGATAGACTTTAGAATATCACGTACATGCTAAAATCAGTGTGGAACTCGTAGGTTATTATATTTGTTTAGTTTCTTATACTTGTTGTTTTGTAATGAATAATTTTCTTGCAGCTAACATTATTCAGGTTACTTGCCACAAATATATGAAGCTTTTATGACCATCATCAGATCATCCTCAGCTTTTGCTTCCACCATTGTTTGATTCATCTGGAAATACCATTTGGAGGACAAAACTAGCATGTAGCTAATAACAAAAAGGTTGAATTGACATGAAAATAATTCTTTTTTTACCAGTTAACTATACTTTTCTACAGTAGGAAAGAAACAAATTACAATTGTATTAACTATTTATGTAAATTGAGGCGTGCAATGATGATAACTATACATGAAGATGATATTTAAACAATTGAAATCAAATATTAAAACAAAAATGTCTTCATCAGAAACATGATATGTGATCCCATTCCAAAGAACTGAGATTGACATCTAGATATGATTTAACCTCAGCATTCAGGTCTTGCACGAAGGAAAAATCCACCTGTATGTCATCGTCTGGAATAGGTGTGCCCATCAAGAAGGTGGACTGATCCTCCTCCTCCCTCATCCAGTACCCATTCAACCACTGATTGAAGTCTAATTCATCGACAACATTACCTTTAGCAGCCTTCATCAGCTAGCAATAGTGGTCTCACAAAGGGCTTCCTGTTCCTCAGGCACTGTGACTGGGGCATCTCTAACAACTCCTCCGTTATCCATCCTCGGTTCTTCTTCTTGGAATTCTACTAAAGGATGATGATGTGAAGATGTAGTATCCCACTTAAAGTCTGAGACAGTCCTGTGGTTGTGGTTGTGGTTGTGGTTGTGGTTCCATGAAGATCCAGTAATCTACTTGGGCGTTCTCCTCATTGGTGTTTTCTTTTAAAAGGTCATCAGTATCAACCCATTCTTGCTCTTCTTGGAACTGCATGAGAGGAGCATTATGATCATGTGAACAAGAAGAGAGTACTAGTATTAGAATGTACACCTTGGATAGCAATTTAGTTTCAAGATTGTTGGTGAGTCTTTGTAAGGCGTTGCAGATATGTTGGAGTTGATGCAAATTATGAGTGGGAGATTGTTCAAGATTGTCCCACCAAAACCCAATAGTGGGAGAAGGAGAAGGTGGTGGAGGAACTGTTCCATTGCAGTAGTGGTGGAGCAGGGACCCATATGGGTTTCCACCAGGAGAGAAGGCAATAATGGCGATATGAGCACCAGTGAAAAGACAATAATGAGCAGCCTTCTTGAACGCACCCTGATGCTTCTTCTCGACCTTCTCCATGGGAATTTTACGCTTTCCCATTGCACTAGAGGTGCCTTCTTGAACCCTTAATCTTGAGTGAGCAAAGCAACACAACAATGAATAGCACACAACACAAGAGAAGAAAGGATTACTTATATACTGGTTTCTACTTTCTATTCATCCTCGCTGTTTCCTAGTAGAGAAAGAAACCAACAACCAATTTCAAATTTTAATTTTTTTTACCGTTAGGGGTCCGTCTCAGATCTGAAGAGGTCATCTGTGGTCTGTCTTAGTTTTTTTTACCATTAGGGGTCTGTCTCAGATCTAGAACCAACGAAATAAAGTCCAACCAGAGACACCTCAGTTTTTTGGGCTTTTTTTAACCAAGTGTCGAGCCCAATTGATCCACCCCTAGTTTTTTTCTTTTGTTAAAAGCCTATGGCAAATAGATTAATAATAGCGATTACAATAATGTTGTCCTGCTGTAGTAGCTAAATTATGAGCCTCAAAGTTAAGGTCTCTGCTTATAAATTTACAAATCTAGGAACTATGAGAATTAAAAAGACGTTTAATATTACCAATAAGAGGACGCCACATCCAGCACATGGTCGTCTCAGTCTAAGGTTTGTCTTCTTGCAAAATGGAGGAGCGTCCCAGAATCTCCCAAAAGAAGTCATGTTTTCCAAAAAGGGTCTGAATTAACAAAAGAGCCGCCTCTGTTGCGTGGCATTATGCCATAGTGTTGTTAAACACTTTCCCTGAGATTGGACAAGCAATGCGAGCCAAGACTGTGCCACGAACATTCATTGTCATCACGTTGATCGCTCCTTGTTTAGAGGAGTAAAAAAAAACTTGCATCATAAGTAACAATAACTGTATCAGGGTCCAAAACAGAGGGAATGGGTCTCTGCAGAACATGAGTGGAGTTAAGCCTATGGTGTCTAGCTGACCGGATCTGGGCTTGGATCAATTCAATTTTGGTGGTTACTACCTCGGAAAGGGGACCAAAGGTAGCATTGGGCTCATCCTGGGAGATGGCGGAACGAGATCAAACATCTGTGGTGGTTGTTTCCAGAATATGATGAATGGATATGATCCTATTATCTGTCATCTCAAACTGGAGGTCCAAGTGATCAAATGTGGGAGTACCATTGGTAAACCATTATTTGTGCCAGGGGTTCCAGGTGCGGTGGAATGTGGATAGGAACATTTGGGTGCAGAATTTCGTTCTGTGGAAAATGCATTTGTTGCAAATCTGTCAAATTGTTTGGATAATAGCCGTGAATTGAAAAAACATTTCCTCTTTAGCCCTAGGATGATCTTTAGTTGTATCCCACATGAAGGTGAAAAACATGGGGATTGCTAAAATTATCATTAAGCCAATCATTCGAAAGAGGAAAAAGTTGTCATAATTGATTAATGATATGGCATAGAAAGAAAATGTGAGTAGCATCCTCTATGTGGTTGTGGCAGAAGATGCAGTGGTCTTCAATAGGTGTATGCAGTCTGACCAGATTTGTCCTGGTAGGAAGAATGTTTTGACTGATTTTCCAAAACAAGAACAAAACACAAAGGAGAGGGGGCTTTGATGCTCCTCAAGTCTCTGAGTTGTTTGGCGCTAGTGGGTTTGAAGTGGAGTTTTCAAGTTGTTCTTTAGTGAAAACTTGGGTTGTATTTTTTATTGAAAAAATATCCTTTTTTGTCAAACAACCAAATCAGGGAAAATGGAATTGATCAATCCCATGTTCCACTGGATGTTCTGGTAAGAAGAGGAAAGCTACAAGTCATTAATGGTGGCAGGAAGATTATTAGGTGTTAGGGGTGCAGACCTGTATTCAGTAAACAAGAAGCCAGGCTTGACCCAACAGTCATTCCAGAGGTCAATGTGATTACCGGACAAAACCTGCCAGATAAGGTGTCACTTCATTTTAAGAAGAGTTGTGAGATTACCACTCCAAGCAAAATAGACGATGGTAAGAGCTTTGACAAGTTGAAAAATGCTCTTTGTGTTGAAATAAAGAACTTTGATTTGAAAAACCCAAGAATTGTTGGGTGATGAAATGGTTTGCCACACGTTTTTTCCATCAAGGCAAGAGTTTTATTACTAGCTGAAGGAATGTTTAGTCCTCCGAAATGACGAGGCTGCTAAATTCAGTCCCAAGTGCACATGTGTTTGGGTTGGCTATCCACAACACCATTCGACCATAAATTGCAAGCAAGTTGATCAAGTTTGGTGGTAATAGCACATGGGAGGAGGATTGTTTGCATAGCGTAAACTAAAATCAAATTAAAAACCGCTTTGATCATAACAGCTCTACCAGCCTGGGAGAGAACTTTGGATTTTCAGCTCAAGATTTTAGCATTGACTTTATCAATCAAGAACTGAAAGTCATTTGCTTTCTTTTTAGATAGAAGCATAAGAGATCCAAGGTATTTATCCTTGGGGTTATACAGTTTGGATCTCAGGATTATGTTAATCATTTTAGAGTGTTTTGAATGGACATTAGAATTGTAGAAGACTAACGATTTGTCGTAATTTATTTCTTGATCAGAGGCAGGTCAGTAGTAATGGAGAATGTATTTTACTGAATGAGCTTCAGCTAAAAAGGCATGACTAAAGAGCATAAGATCATCAACATAAAGCAAGTGGTTGATAGAGGAGGAACACATCTTGACTTTGATACCTTTGATAAGGCCATCATGTTCTTCTCGAGCGAGAAGTTGGGATAGGGCTTCTGCCATCAGAATAAAGAGGTAGGGAGAAAGAGGGTCCCCTTGTCTGATGCCCCTAATAGGTTTGATGGTAGGTTGAGGAGATCCATTAAGCAAGACTTGCTGGAAGAAGGTGGATATACATTGTTCGATCATTTGAATCCATCCTGCAGCAAAGCCTAATTGTTCAAGAATTTGGAGCATAAAAGACCATTCTACCCTATCACACGCTTTGGCCATGTCAATCTTAATGGCCATCCAATTTTTTTTTTCCATCAGTGTTTCATTTGAAAGAAGGTTTCATGTGCCAAGCTGACATTGTCCTCAATAGAGCGACCTTGGAGGAAAACTCTTTGGTTAGGGAATATGATGTTATCCAAAAGGGGCTTCAAAGAATTTGCCAAATTTTTTGAAATGACCTTATAGATGACATTGCATAGCCCGAAGGGTCGAAATTTATCAGGAGTGATAGGATTAGAGACCTTAAGGACCATGGCTATTAAAGTCTCATTGAATTTCAGATCTAAACGCCAGGTTGTAAAAAAAGATTAACCACCTCAATCACATCATACTTACTATTTCCCAATAGTTTTGGAAAAATAAAGCATGGAAGCCATCAGGCCCAGGGGCTTTGTAACTACCCATACCAAGATAATGGCTTGGATTTCCTTTTCACTTGAGATAGTGAGAAGAGTCTCATTGTATTCCACTGAAATGGAAAGTTCAAAAAGAGAAATAATCTCAGGGCAAGTGCTGAGATTAGAGGTTTGGAAGATATCTTCAAAATAGTTGTTAAGAATTTGGGCTACAAAAGCTTCGTTGGAGTGCCACTTGTTGGAGCCATCCTTGAGATGAAGAATAAGATTTTTTTTTTCTTACGGAGCATGGAAGAAAGAATTTAGTGTTCTTATCTTCTTCAACAAGCTAGGAAGAATCTGATTTATTACGCCAGAAAAGTTCTTCTCTCAAATAAAGTTCGGAGAGTTAGTCTTTCATAATAGAGATGGCTATGACATTATTCTCAGAAGGTGTATCATTTTGTAGTTTGTCCAAGGCCACTTGAGTGTCCGAAATTAAAAGTTGAATATTTCGTAATTCTTTTTTGTTCCATTTAGTGAGACAATAGCTAAGTTTCTTGGTTTTCAAATGGAAATTGTGAGAGGGAGGTGATAGTGGTGGGGGCATTGGGGGTCCCTAGCCCACATGTGAAAAAACTTAAAAGGTTTAGGACCCCTATTGGCTTTAGAGACAAGTTGGAGTGAGATAGCTTTGTGGTCTGAAAACAATGTGAATGGTTCGAGCAATAGCCGAAGGGAAGCAATCCATCCAGTTAGTAGACACGAGAATGCGGTCAAGTTTAGCTTTAATCCCATTCTTATCCTTACATTCCAAGTAAATTGGAAACCATTAAGAGGAAAGTCTATGGGATTGTTTATTATCAATGAATGTACAAAGATGCTTAAAGTTTGAGAGAGTATGCTTGTTGCCCCCCTAGTAAGATAGTGTTTGGGTCTCCGATGAAAAGACCTGGTAGAGTTTGGAGATCATATATTTGAGACAAACTATTCCAAAAGTGAACCCGAAGGGAGGGGTTCGGTTCCCCATACACAGAAATTGCAGACCAAGTAGATTGAGCAAAGTAGTTATCAATAGTGCAATTACAATAATATTTGCAAGAAGAAATGATAGTGAGATGAATACTTTCTTTCCATAAAAGAGTGAGACCACCCGATTGTCCGTTAGCTGGTACTGAGACTCCATGCTTGAAGCAAAGTCTCCGGAAAATGCGGTCCATCTTAGCAGAGGTAGTTTTGATTTCAGAAAGGAAGATAATATCAGGATTGGATTTGCGAGAGAGGGCCTTTAGATTTTGGATCGCACAAGGAGACCTAATGCCCCTTGCGTTCTAGGATATGATCATGGATACTTTGGTGACCCTTTGCTGGTGGTTGCCAAATCCTTATTAGGTGGAGTGATATCTGTGGTGGAGTGAATGGAGGAATCATCTAAACCAACCAATTGAACAACCGCTGTGGAGTCACAGTGATGGACATTCGTACCTGACATGCTCTGTATACCCCAGGACGTAGAGGATATGGTCCAGGTGAGAGCCTAATATGGTTTACTCTGAATGGACAAGGCTGTATGTCATTTCTTTATTCCATAACTCAAATCTAGAACATGGCTTCTGTATGTGTGACCAATCCTCGGATCAAAAAGCAAATGGGTCAGCTTGCATTTCCCCAATCTAATGGCTTCATCCCTATTGTTGTTATCTCTATGTCTGGTTATAACCACATTTTGATGTCTCTTAGCAGGGGATAAAAGTAGAGTCTATGGGTACATTTAGAGTATGGTCAATGGAGAATTGTTGCAGGTTACCAGTAACTGTTTTTTACATACCACTTTGTCTAGTTCTGTGATCATAGCAGGCTTCATTGTATTATGTGTGTCAATCTGAGCTGACTGTCTCCGATGATGGTAGCATAGCTCCTAAAGGAGCTTGTTGATCTATAGGATGCATAAGGCACCGTGGGTCCTCATTTTGTAGAGGTGCAGTATATTTTGATTTGCATTGTCCTCGTAGGGTGCCAATTGAGCTAATTGGGGTGTTGACTGTTGGCATGGAGTGTGAACTAAATTTGGTGGCAGGAGGGGCAAAAATTCAGGACTAGATGTGATAGGGAGGTGGAAATGAAAATTGGGATTGGGATGTAAGTAATTGAGCAGTTGGTCCAGGTTAGGGTTCATGGTATCTAGCAATGATGTATATAATTCTTGAGGGTGTGTGGAAATGGGAGTAGGGTTAATGATAATTGGGTTGGGGGCTGTATCGGAAGTGGCGCCATTGGATTGATTTGAGGAAGTTGGATTGATTGTTGGTTTGCAAATAAAATGTAGTTAGGGAGAAGATGACTAGGGTGTACTGATTGAAACCATGGGTAGCTATATCATATGATAATAAGGTTTGGACGGCGTTAAAACTAGAAAGAGTGATGTTTTCTGTTATAACCGTTGTTGTGACAGATCTAGGAATTGTGGTGAAAATTGTCATTATGCCGGTCGTTAAGACGTCTGTTATTCCCGCCGTTACACCATTTGATAAAATGTCCATTATTTTTAATGGCGACGTTGTTATCTCTATGGGTGATAAAAACATAGTTGAAGCAGCTGAGTGAGGAGTTGTTGAATCACTCAAGTCCAAGGAAGGACGATGAGAGGTGGATCGCAAATCTCACTGGTGAGAGAGGGTGTTTGGGTAGTGAGTGTATCGGGGAAACCCATTCCGGCCAAAGCTTGGTTGCGCACCCATCTTGGGCTCATGTTTGTGGCGGATTCGAAAGTATCTGTTGAAGGGGAGTGAGAATGCTACTTCTCCATGGTCGGCGGTTAGATTCTGGAGAGAGTTGGTAGCGCTAGTAAACAAGGGGCACGCGTTGCTGAAAGTGTGTTAGACAAGGCCACAACAAAAACAAAAATTAGGGGGAGGTGTGGAGGTTTCTAGCCATTTGTAGCCATTGAACAAGGGAGAGGTGTGGAGGTTTCTAGCCACACCTTGAATTGGATGAAGGGGATGGAAACATCTTCCAGTCATGCAAGATCCACTTCCATAAGGTTGCCAATGCAGGTTGCCATTTTGCACGTCCTCCAGGGTAATTTTTTGTGAAGGGAATTCATGAAAGCATCTAGTATTCAGAGTTTGCCTCATTTTGGTATCGCTCCTGCGGCCCGCACCGAAACAGTGTTTTACCCCTAGATGTATGAATTCAACAGGGCACAATTGAGAAATTGATCGTGTGATATTGTTCCACCCAAGGTTTGATCGACACTAGCCAACCAAAAAGGACCCAAGGGCTGGAATTCATGGTTTTCTCCATGTCATCTTGGTGAGTAAACTGGATTAAATAGTATGTACTTGTTGTATCTTGCCTTCAATCAAGCAATTCCATATGAAAGGGGTGAGATAGTTCCATTGGCTAGCCATTCGGTGTGCAAACACTTCCTTGCAAAGTTTTTGATGGTGGAATTACTTGGGTACCGCTGAAGCTCCCTACTATCATTGTCAACCTCATTATGAGTTTCAAAGCTAGGCGCTAGAAGGGTGAGATTGTTAGCCAATTGTTGTTCCAGGTTATGGATCAGAGTTTCATCGTGGATGGATGAAGCCTGCTTGGGGAAATGGGGTCTTGGGTTTATGGAGGATGTCGGTTCAGTAGTGGGGTGTTATGAAATAGTTGAAGGGGATTCAAGTGAATGGGTGTGCGAACAGGGGGGTTGGGATGCATGGTTTGGTTGGGTAAGAGGGTTGGTATAGGTGAATGGTTTCGGCCATAGGTGTCCATGAGTAGAGCTTTGTAACAATGGTGAGCTTGAAAAAGTATGTAAATGTACCAGACTTTGAGGGGGAGATGGTGATGGTGTGATTGATGGTTCGAATGGGGGAGTTGATATACTGAGATTTGGTTAATGAATTTGTTGGTGGTGGGTGTAGAGTTGGATTGATTACTCATTTTATGAGATGGAGCGATTTGATGGTCACTGATGGGTATCAGATGGCTATTTAAGAGGAGGAATGATGAATGTGGAGAGTGGTCAACGACTAATTAAGGTGGTGAGGATGGAGACACACTTCACCCGAGACCTGCACAAGACAAAGAAAAACAGTAAGCAATCAAAAGGGCAACATTGATTGCTCTCTGGAGACAAGAAAAAAGGTAATGGAAGTGGGTGCTTGCTGCAACAAGGTAATGGAAAGAAAGAAGTATGGGTTGGAACAGAAGAGGAAAAGGTAGTTGAGAAAAAGTTTGAGTTCAATGGAAATTGAAACATAGAAAAACTCATTCCAATCTTACAAAGTTACTTAATCCACCCCTAGTTGATATTTCTATTTTCTTCATTTCCTCTCTATTTTAAACCCTTGCATTTTAAAATCAATGAATTTATTAAAACTGATTATAAAATCTCTACTTACAAGGGTACTATGGGAAAATAATTTAGCTATCAAAAAAATTCAACATAAAAAGTCTATTCGGTTGCACGAAAAATAGAAATATAAATTGAAACCGTTTCCGTGAATTTGATTTCGAGGCTTTCCCCCATGGACTTGGATTCCCATGAGTAGTGAGAAAATAGTCTTACAAAGAATCGATTTTCAATCAATTAATAGACAACTAAACAACGAAAATCTACATAATAAGAAAAAATGGATTCTATTTCCCAAAGAAAAGTGCTAACCAAATATACCCAAAGATTTGGAGAGTAATTTCCACCAATATAAGTATCCATTTCAATCATTTACATATTTTCAATCTATTCGTTTCACTAAGAAACAAATACACGTTTTCTATTTTTTCTCACACAATCAGAGAAAAATATATTAGGCTCCACAATTTCTCCCTAGAACACTCAAGAAACAATTATTATATATTAAATCATTTTTAATATATAGTGAAGATGTGGCCTATTTGGTATGATAAAATCATTTTCTGTAACTTATACCCCAATGACCTTGAAAACAATTGTTATATATTAATTAGTAGTCGTGAAATAATATCAAACAAAATATAGTTTATTATTCCATATATCATGTTAAGCCCGCTTCCAAACTCATGCATTCTTATTGTGACAAATTATGTCACACTCTTTTGTGTGATATTCTATGCACTGTTTAGGCATTTTTTTCAATATGTTTTCATTTTTTATTTATTGTAATATGGTTTTCTTATACAGAGAATGAGAACAATATCTCTCTGTGTTAGTTTTCTTTTTTAGAATTTAGACGAACGGAGGGAACCAACGAACCAAACCAACGAGAGATATCTCAGTTTTTAGGGTTTTTCTTTTAACCAAGTGCCCAAGTCCAATTCATCCACCCCTAATTGTTATTTCTATTTTCTTCCTTTCCTCTCTATTTTAAACCCGACCACTTACATTATAATGCCCATTTTCTTCATTCTCCCAACTAAGGCTGGCAATTGTATATCCAAATTTCAAGAATCGGATCCTGATCTGGATCTCAAAATTCAATCTCGTAATGGTTTTGACCGGTTCCGGATTGGAGTCCCCTCCTAATCGGATATATTGCTAGCATATTAATGTTTAAAATTCTACTATAAAAAAATTGTTTGAGTTGAATGATAAAGATACGATACAATAATACCTTAAGAAAACAAATAAAATCATGTAATATACAAATGTAACCAACAATTTTTTTGTAATTGACTTATCTAAAATCTCAATAGGATTTAAATTATACTCACATAATCTAACTAATTTAAGTGTATGATTTTAAGATTTTTTTAAATTAAAATGAAAAATAATAGTTTCGAAACCTTTGATAAGATTATCTTTCTCAGGATTTCAATTCAAATATATTTTTACATGATTTTACAATCAGAATGTGGAAAAAACATTACTTGAAATGATGAAATGATTGAACCCAATAGAAAAGGCCATGAGAGGAAGAACATTGTAGGCGTTGGCAAGCTTAGCAAGAGCTCTCTGAGTGAGTGAGTCAGTAAAGGTGAAGAAAATGAATTGTGCAGTTTGATTTGACAAAAAAAATATGAACCGGGGATGACATAGTTCCATCCTGATTCAAACCTGTCTAGAGCCAACTGGTTCTACCAAAAAAATATCTTGTATCCCAGACCGTTTCGTCCCATTTCACTAGATTGAGACCGAAACAAGCCTAGTCCCGGACCATTGTAGACTGTGCAACCCCTAATTCTATCCCAGAACCATCGGTTCGGATCGGATCAAATCCATCTTACCAGAAAGTTTGCTTTGGGTTTTCCAAAGGCTGAGGAAAGATTTCCTCCACTGGAGTCTTTATAAGACTTGTTGTTGTGCGGTGCCGCCTGATCTGGTTGGGTACTGGATTAATCTATGAGATCTTGTAATATCTTCTTACATTGCAAAGAAGAGTTACAGACTTCCTCTCGTGGGTCAGGTCTATCTTCCATCCTTCGATGCTCAAGGACTCTCTCATCCGTTTACTGTTGTCGGGGGCTGGTCCTTACAGCTAGTTTATGGTTGATGGGAGCGTTGGAGGTTGTGACTCTCATCCTTGGGGTGGTACCTCTGCCTCACCTCAGGCAATACACGCTTGATATGCGTTTCCATTTGGCAGCATTGTAAGACCTTGACGATTTCGTTGCTCTGGGACGTTAAGTCAGGTTTCTATCACTTACTTCTGTTTCTTTTCATGAGGTAAACTAGCGGAGTAAGGCACTGGGGGAGTGCTCGCAGCCCTCATCGTGTACTTTGTTTGCCACATCCGAATCGTCTTCTGGGGTGATTCGATGGAGCAATTAATTGAGGTGGAATAGCAAATCAGAGTCTCTACCCTTGTCTCAGTGGATAAATGCTTACGTCGGACTTAGATACATGTAGTATACAAACTGATGTACTAGTTGGTTAGCAAGCTTTGTAATAACTTTCATTGCAATCAATAAAATCTGTTTTATTTACTGGAATGTGTCTTGTACAAACAACTCTTCTACACTGAAATGAAAAACAGAAAACAAGAAACGAAATCAAAGCAACAAATAATTTAACTCCGAGCGAAAACTAAGCTAATCCGACCTTGAAGGAGATGCAAATGGTCTTGGCTCAGATTGTGTGGTCCCTCTAGCGAATTTTTTAAAGCTAACGAAGTTAATGAATAGTGGACTTCATTCTGGCAGGCAATTCCTTCCTAATTAACAGCCCTTGGAATTGGTGCCCGTTTGCTGAAGTATTGTTACTTAGCTCTTTGTGAGTTTGGATTGCCTCGCTAACCTTGACTTCCAGATCTCTGCATAGCTGCTCCTTGGTTATTTGGGCTCCTCCGCCCTCAAAGAGTAATTCAACTCTTTTATCTGGCCCGATGCTTGACATGTTGGTTATGTGGGCCCGAGCTGTAACTAGCAACAGTTCAACTGTTTCAGGGCTGCATAATGACAGTTTCTTGCTGTTGGTTGATCTTCTCGGATAGTCCCTTGATCATGGTTGTCTGTATATTTTATGCATTGGTGCAGGGTGGATACCATTGCTTCCATATGATGTAGTCAGGGCCTTCCCAGAATGATGTTGTAGGTGGACGATCGTCAACTACCATGAACTCTTGGACTAGGTACTTCCTTAGTTGTAGCTCTCCTGCCATCACCATCAGATTGATCTTCCCAATGGGAAAGCATTTCTTGCCGCTAAATCTGACCATAGGGTGGCTGGCGGGCGTTAGGTTTTTATTATGTAGCTGCATGATGCGGAATGCATTGAGAAACATGACATTTAATGAGCTTCCAGTGTCCACCAAAGCTCTCTCTACCTCCCACTTAGCGATAAGGACGGAGATGACCAGTGCGTCATTGTGAGAAGAATGTACCCCCTAGAGATCCCTCACTGTTAACGCATTGATGGGATTGGGATGTGAATTCGCACGTGCTGCACTTGTCGGTATTCATACTGTGATTGTGTCTGCATCTCGGTCAGTGTCCTCTTGCGGAACCTGTTTGATTGCTTTCTCTTAGGATCGACCCCATGGAGGACATAGATGATGCCAGGAACTTCCTTTTCGATCTCCTTGACAACGTCTGCTTTTTTCTTTGCTCGGCCATGTCTCATGTCCATGCATAGGGACTCCTTGAGTTTGCCTTTCCTTATCTAGTACTCGACGTCTTCTCTAAGGTATCTGCAATCCTCAGTATCATGTTTGCCTTCCTTGTGGTAGGCGCAGTATTTGTTGTTGTTGCTCCTAGCAGGGTCTCCTCACTGCTTAAGCGGCCACTTCAGCTCTTCCAATCCTTGATGGAATCAAGGATGTCGAACAGACTGGTGTTGAGAGGGCTGACAGACCGTAATTCGACGTAATTTGAGGCCTTGTCTTGCCTAGGGTGACCTGAGTCGGTCTTGATGTCCGTGCACTTCCTCTTGTTACTGCCATCGTCTTCTTTCTTCTTCCCCTCTTTCCTATCCTTCAGGACAGATGGTTTATTCTCTGACTCCACCTCTCTCTTGGCAACCAACATTTCGTCCAAAGTTATGTATCTCTGGGCATCTCTGAGCAAGTCTGTCATATTAGTTGGGGGTCAAGGTGAGGAAGTCATAGAGCTTGACTCTTCTCAGACCCCAAGTGAAAGTCGTGACGGCGGTGTCATCACTACAACCGTCGATGAGGGTCAGCTCATCAGTAAAACGAGTGACATACTCCCTCAACGGCTCGTTCTATTTTTCCTTTAGGGTCAACAAATAATGCGGCCCCCTCCTGAGCCGTTGGCTGCCCATGAAGCATGTAAGAAACTCCAATTCCAACATCCGAAATGAATCAATGGATTTCGGAGGAAGACTGTGGGACTACGTCAGTGCTGACGTCTTCAGGCTTGCAGGGAATGATCGACACATTATTGCATCGAACCCTTCTTTGAGCGCCTTAATGTGCTGGAAGTGGAGTAAATGATCGGTCGGGTCTCATATCCCATCGTAAAACTCCAACTTCGGTGGGGTGTATTTCTTGGGCAGCAGTTCGTCCATGATATGGTCCATGAACGGAGGGACCATGAGACTAAACAACACATCTGGGTTTGTGGCCCGGTTGCGGAGAGGGTTGTGCGAGACATGCCTATCAACTCTGGGTGTCGTGTCTCTATTGGTCGTGCCTCTGTCTCTTGTTCATTGAGAAGTTGTTGGGCTCGCTTGGCTCTCCTGAACATGTTCTCTAGAACTTTCTATGGAACGAGCCCTTCGCTACTCATGGTATCCGTTTGCAGGTAAAGGATTTCGCTGTTTGATTTCGTTAAGTATATCAACCTTCCAACGAGCCTATGGTACGTTGCTAGATTTGGTAGTAAATCTCCATCATCCTGTGTGAGCACCAAGTTTTGATCCATAGGATAACGTGAAGGCTTTGCTCCAAGATATCTTGTGTCCTCCAATATTTCAAAGTCATATTTTCGTTGAGATAAAGTAATTTCTTTGGATGACCTCGCGACTTCAATGCCAAGGAAATATTTCAATTTTCTTAAATCTTTGAGCTTGAACTTTGCAGCTAGAAATTGCTTTGTTTCTTCAATGTATTGGAAATCATTACCTTCCAATATTACATCATCCACATATACGAGAATTGCAGTAAAGTTGTTACCCTCAGTGTTCTAAAAATCAGCCTAGGCGTTAGAAAAACGCCCAGATTAATGGCTGAGCGGATTGTGGGCAGTCTAGGCGGGTCTGGGCGGTCTAGGCGGGGTCTGGGCAGCCTAGGGGGGTCTGGTAAGCCTAGGCGGTCTGGGTGAGTTTTTTTTAATAAGGCTGATTGTGTTCTTATTTAATTTTTCTTTCCTCTTTTTTGGAAATAAACAATTTAATTATTTTTTATTCAGTATATGTCTAAATGTAGCAAAGGATGATTACTTAATGATATTCTCAAAGGATCTGTCAGTACCAATTTAAGTAATGTAGATTTTATCAAACATGACTGAGGTTATTCATGCAATTGGAAGAAAAATAAAAGAGTAAGTTTGGATATTGTCCACAAATTCAACTTTGTATAAAGTGTCCATCATGACCAACTTCAGTCATTTGAGTTTTAATAAATTTTGTTCATGATTGTTAATTTTTCATGTTTTTAAATTTTGCATATGTATCTTGGCATTAAATTGGATGTAATTGATAAGGTATTATGCTTAAATTTTGTATATTATTAAAGTTATAATACAAAACCTAAGGCCGCCTAGGCGCTAGGCACCTGCTCGTCGCCCGCCCACTGCCTAGCGCTTTTTAGAACACTGGTTACCCTTGGATCGGACAAATAATGAGTAACCAGCCTTAGACTGATTGTAACCTACTGATATGAGAGCAAAGGATAACTTAAGGAACTATTGTCTTGAGGCTTGTTTGAGACCATATAAGGACTTGTTCAACTTGCATACTCGAGTCTCCCCCTTTCGGCCGAATCTAAGAGGGAGACTCATGTACACATCCTCAAAATGATCACCATAAGGAAAAACATTGTTGACATCAAGTTGACATAAATGCCGACCCTGTGTGGCTGCAAGAGCAAGGAGAAAACGAACAATAGTCAATTTAGCAAACAGAAGCAAAGGCATCTTTGTAATCAAACCTTCAACTTGATTGCATCCTTTAGCCACAAGACGGGTTTTGTAGCGCTCAACACTACCGTCTGGATTAAGTTTGATCTTATAGACCCATTTACAACCAACAGGATGCTTGCCAGGAGGAAGAGGATGTGAAGTCCAAGTGTTATTAGTTTCTAGAGCATCAATTTCACTTCTCATGGCTTGACACCACTTTGGATCCTGCATAAAACTGGTGGGTTCTTTGACTAAATAAGGAGAAGTGGTGTAAGCCTTGTGAATGGTGGATAAATGGTCATAGGAAAGAAAATCAGAAATGGGGTAAATAATACCTGTAGAAGGCCCGACGTTCGAAATAGATGAGTGGGACGATCGGGAAGGCAATCGAGCATCAAGATGATATTGTTGAAAATAAGATGGTTCACGGGTGGCACAAGTGGAGGTGCGAGGTGGGAGAAAAGGGTCTTCTAAGGGTGGAGCAAGGGCAGGGGCGGCCGCTTGGGGTTGGGGTTCCCAATTTTCCGACCGATCGGTGACGAAGGTGTTAGATTGGGCGACCGGTCGGTGGGAGTGGTTCGACCGGTCAGAGAAAATCACCATTGGGAAGTGTCAGACCGGTCAGTGAGGTGATTATGCATTTTGTCAAAAAAATAAGGAAAAGTCTCCTCATGAAAAATGATGTCACGAGAAACAATGACCTTTGTGTGGGTGAGATCATAGACTTTGTATCCTTTTTGCCCATGAGGGTTTCCAAGAAAGACACATTGACTATAATGAGCATCAAATTTGTTAGAACGTTGGGCATGTGTGGAAGCGAAACATAGACAACCAAAGACTCAAATATGAAAGTAGGTGGGTGCATGTTTGCTATAGAGAAGTTCAAAAGGCGTTTTGCCTTTAAGAACAGAGGATGGTGTGCAATTAATGAAATAGGCAACGGTGAGAATTGTTTCTCCCCAAAAATGTTTAGGGAGATGTGCTTGAAACAAAATAGCACGAGCGACATTCAAAAGATGTCTATATTTGTGTTTCGCCACCCCATTTTGTTGGGGCATAGAGACACGAAAAATTTGATGGGTAATGGCTTTTAAAACATAAAAATCAATGAGGAAAAATTCAAGTCCATTATCACTGTAAATGGTTTGAATTTTGGAAGAAAATTGGTTTTTGACATAATTAATTAATGAAATTAAGAGTGTGCGTGTGTCAAACTTGTGTTTAATGAGATAAATCCAAGTACATCGTGTATAATCATCAACAATGGTGAGAAAATAACGTGTTCCAAAAAAGGAAGAAACGTGATATCCTCCCCAAATGTCAACATGTAATAAGGAAAATGAGCAGTACTCGAAATACGAGATAAAGGAAATTTATTTCTAGTTTGTTTGGCCAAAGGACAAATAACACATTTATTGGAAACACAAGTATTAGCATCGCGAAAAGAGACAGGAAGGAGATGGAGAGTTTTGTCCGAAAGGTGACCTAGGCGATTGTGCCATAACACAGGGTTGTTGTCTTGAGTGATGTGACAACAATAATCACAAGTGAGATGAGAACAATAGTCAACAGCAGTATGACCTACCCTGTCACATGTTCCACACTTGACGTTGGGATTAAAAGGCTTTCGGGGTCCTCCCGACTTGTCAATGTCGCGTGCACCTTTGGGATCAATATTCCTCATGGTAAAAGTTGCAGCATAGGTATGATGGGTTTGGCAGCAGAGATCCCTTGTTGGCGTTCGTGACGAAGCACAAGGGAGTAAACCTTGTTGAGTGGAGGAAGATGATCCATCAACAAAATTTGACCCCTAACAGAATTGTAGACATCGGTTAGCCCCATCAAGAACTTGATTGAGTGTTGAGTGTGGACATATGCAAGAACGGTGTTCATGGTGTCGCTAGTGTCTTAAGCAAAACCAACCATGGCATCCAATTCGTCCCAGAAAGCCTTCAATTTAATAAAGTAGGCACTCGCATTCATCGGCTTTTGAGTGCATCCATGGATTTCAGATTCAATATGATAGATCTGCATGTAATTAGTTTGTGCATACCTTTTTTTCAAATCAGCCCATACATTATAAGCCAATTCACAATACATGGCACTTGCCTGCAGGTCAGGTGAGAAGGCATTAATGAGCCACGATTTCACCAAGCTATTGCAACGATCCCATTGTAGTAGTTCATCATTTTTGGATTTGTGGTCGGGTTTTTTGATAGATCCATCAACAAAGCCCAATTTTTATTTTTATTTTGCTTTGAGAGCCATGGTCATCGCTCGACTCCATATGTTGTAATTGGTGGGAGTAATCGGCTGTAAAACAAGAGCCACTCCAGGTTGATCGGAGTGGTGAAGAAAGTATGGGTGATGAGGATTGTTGTATGGTGAGGTGGTAGTGTTGGAACCATTGTTTGTATTATCACCCATGGTGGCGGCGGTTATGTAGTGTACTGGTGGATTTGACTGAACTCTGGGGTGTTAATAGCTAGATCTTTTTAAATCAAGTGGCTCTCACTGAACCTTGGGTGCTAATAGCCTGCTGGTAATAACCTTGTGGGGTGGTAATAACCTTGGGGTGCTAATAACATTGTGAGGTGGTACTAATAGCCCGGTCTTTCAAACAGGTCTTCTTCACGTGGTCTTCAATTCAATTGCATCACAATTGCATGCAAGATCAGTTGCATAAGAAGAAAAAAAATCCACGCACGTAAAATGCCAATTAAGTGACCCGCTACTAGTAACTTCAATGACAATGGATTGAATGAAAACCTGAATTGTACATCAAGATTCCTGATATTACCCCTTTATACAGATCATTTACCAAAAAAAAAAAAAATTCTTCTTCACGAGGTCTTCCTCCCTGCTGCTGCTGTGTTCAAATGCTGCGAGAGAGAAAGAAAATGAGTGAAGTTGGATTCACCGGAGACGGATCAAATTTTTTTTTTAAACAGGTCTTAAAAAAAACAATTGCAGCAAGAAGAAGAATCGCAGAGCAGCAGATGAATCGCAACATTTCGTCCTTGATAAGAACTCGTTTAGGATTTGAGTTTCAAGTCATGATGGAGGGACGGTTGTGGCGCATGTGGAGGTGATGATTGCCCCTGTCTATGTGTGATCTGCTCCCAAATCACTATTGTGAAGTTGATTGTGTTGGGTTGTAGTTGAAAATAGGAAGGGGACAATAGTCGTTGAGAGAAACAATGTTTGGCGATGAGAGAGAGGTCAGGTTGCGATCGTCTCTACTGTGGTTGAGTTGATTGACAGTTGTATGTACGTGAGGGAAGAAGAGGTTGGATGGATACACCGATATGCCGCCAAAGAAAGTGGCTTTGATACCAAAGAACTAGGGTTTAGTTCACCAAAGAAAATGGCTCTAATACCATGAAAAGAAAATATTCGTAGAATTGTATTGAGTTGTTATTGTAATTCCTTGACTGTATACAAGCTTATATAAGCTAATTCTAACCTAACCTTGTGGAAACAGGAAACCTAAGACTTCTTATTCTATTCTGACTTTTCTAACATATTCTATATTAACTTTCCTATTCTGTAATATATGTAGACTTTCTTTCTTTAACAGGTGGTGTTGTGCTTCTGGATTTAATTAACATAACTACTGAGTTAATGAGTCAGCATCTAGTCTACTTGTAATTACTCTCTAGCCATTTTTCTTAAACGTCGTTTCATTCAGATTCATCAAACATTACTTTTTGCACTCACTCTTCCTTCCTTCTTTAACACAAGCAATACTACTAGAGACAGCAAATCGTACTACTTACTTGAAACTTGAGATAAGTAACATCTTCAATAGCAGTTGAATGAACGATTGCAAGTTGCAAAAAAAAGCAGTCAGAAGATTGACCTGGCCGCGCAACCTAGCTCTTATTTCTTTTTCATTAATGCATCAACATGCTTATTAATGTATGTATTCAGTAACCTTTTACTCAGTAGCTAGCTTGTACATTTTCATTCAATTTGGATTCATTTGAGATACATATATAGAAAAGCTAGTTGGAATATACTTTCAAAATTTAAACTACCAAGTGTTTCTTGAGAGAAAAATGGAGTTGAGTGATGAATATCATGTGGAGGCATGTCAAGTGTAAAAATGAATGTTGGTTGCATCATCATCATCATCATCATCAAAGCCCATTCTCGATATTTTTGGGGTCGGCTACATGGATTTTGGTTCTCCAAGCAATGCGGTCTTCCCACATATCCTCGCCTAATCCATGCTCAATGATATCTTCATTCACCGCCTTCATCCAAGTTTTCAACGGTCGTCCCTTCCGTCTACACCCTCCATTAATTTGCCAATCTAGACATTTTCTAATTGGCGTCGTGCTTGGTCTCCTTCGCACATGACAAAACCAAGTTAAACGTCTTTATCTAATTTTGTTCTCTATGGGCGCTACACCTAAGTATCTCCTAATTCTTTCATTTCTAATTTTATCCTTATGAGTTTTACCACACATCCACCTTAACATACGCATTTCTGCTACTGCCATCCTATGCGTATGTTGTCCCGTAGTAGCCCAACATTCTGAACCGTATAGCATGGCTGGTCGAACAATTGTCTTATAGCATTTCCCTTTTAGCCTTGCAGGCATCCTTCTATCGCATAATACTCTTGATGTCATTCTCCATTTCAACCAACCAACTTTAATCCTATGGTCTACATCTTCTCCAATAACCCCATTCTTTTGAATTATAGATCCTAGATATCAAAAAGCCTCACACTTTGGGACCTCTACACCTTCGATCTCAATTGCATTACTTCTCCCCCATGGTTCACAACCAAAGTTGCACACTAGATACTCCATCTTCAAACGACTAATTCTAAAACCTTTACTCTCTAAAGCCGCCCGCCACCTATCTAATTTCTGACCTAAACCTGCACTAGTCTCATCAATTAAGACAATATCATCCGCAAATAACATGCACCAAGGTACATCTTCTTGCAGATGTCTCGTCAACTCATCCATGACCAAAGCAAAGAGATATGGACTTAACGCCGACCCTTGATGTAGTCCTACTGACACTGGAAATTCACTGAACATCCCACCTACTGCGCGAACACTTGTTACAGCCCCTTCATACATATCCTTAATGATATCGACATAACATTGAGACACTTTCTTCCTTTCAAGCACCCACCAAATTAACTCCCAGGGGACCCTATCATATGCTTTCTCAAGATCAATAAAAACCTTATGCAAACTCTTATGTACCTCTCGATATTTTTCTATAGTTTGCCTAAGCAGGAAGATGGCCTCCGTAGTAGACCTACCCGGCATAAATCCAAATTGATTCTCCAAAACCGTGGTTAAACTCCTAAGTCTTCGTTTTATAACCCTCTCCCAAAGTTTCATCGTATGACTCATAAGCTTTATCCCTCTATAGTTCGAGCAATTCTGGATATCCCCTTTGTTCTTATAAATTGGTACCACAATGCTATGCCTCAATGAATCTGGCATTTTTCTAGTTTCCAAAATCCTATTAAAGAGCTTAGTTAGCCATTGAATCCCAACTTCTCCCAGACATTTCCATGCTTCAATTGGTATATCATCCGGTCCAACGGCCTTCCATGTCTTCATTTTTTTAAAGCTTCTCTCACTTCTATGGCACTAACTCTGCGATGGAATACGCGATCTCTCCCTTCCTTTGAAGCATACCCCTCCAAGTTTAACTCCCCTACATGTGGTCCATTGAGTAGGTTCCAAAAGTAATCATTCCATCTATCTAAAATAGCTTTATCCTGCATTAAAACTCTTCCATCCTCATGCTTAACACACTTAACATGACTCAAGTCCCTAGTTTTTCGTTCTCTACCTTTAGCTATTTTGAAAATATCATTCTCCCCTTCCTTTGTACCTAGCCTATTATAAAGATCATCATATGCTCTCTTCTTAGCTTCCCCTACTGCTTTACTACTCAACTTCTTAGCTTCCCCTACTGCTTTACTACTCAACTTCTTAGCTTGCTTATAAAAATCATAAGACTCTAGGCATCAATCTTTTTGCCACTCCTTAAAGCATTTTTTCTTTTCCACAATGGTTTGTTGCACATCAACGTTCCACCACCATGTCTCCTTACCATATAAACCTCCTCTTTTGGCCTCTCCTAACACTTTCTTCGCACATCTTCTTATTCGGTTTGCCAAATGTTCAAAGAGATCCGCGCTACTAGTCCTATCCTTTGGTTCGAGATTCTCCCAACCCTCTGAAACTAACTGGCCACCCAAAATCTTCTTTCTAAATTTTTGGCACACATCTCCTTGTAAGGCCCACCACTTAGTTCTCGGTCTAACCTATTCTATAGCAATATGACCCCTACTCTTAAGACAAAAATCGAGAACTAACAGCCTATGTTGGTTTGTCAGACACTCCTCTGGTATAACCTTACAATTTTAACACCTACCTAAATTGTGTCTCCTAACAAGAAAATAATCAATTTGACTTCTATTGCGCCCACTCGCAAAGGTCACCAATCGATCTTCCCTCTTCTTATAAAAAGTATTTACGATCCCAAAATCCTGAGCTAAAACAAAATCTATAATAGAAATCCCTGTAGTGTTTCGATCCCCAAATCCTTGACCTCCATGTACCCTCTCATACCCAACTCTATCCTTACCGACATGGCCATTCAAATCCCCGCCTAGGAAAATCCTATCGGAAGAGGGAATTCCAAGAACTAACTCCTCTAAAGAGTCCCAAAAATCCTTCTTAGTCTCCTCGTCCAAACCCACTTGGGGTGCATACGCACTAATAACATGCACTATCTCTAGTTCTAAAGCTAATTTAATAGTTATGATTTTATCCCCAAACCTCCTAACGTCGACTACTGCATCCTTAAAAATTTTATCTACCATTATTCCCACCCCGTTCCTAGTTCCATCTTTACCAGAATAGAAGAGTTTGAACCCTCCTCCTAAATCTTTAGCCTTGTTCCCCTTCCATTTTGTCTCTTGAAGGCAAACTATGTTTACTTTCCTCCTACGCAGGGCATCCACTAATTCTATTGTCTTACCCGTCAAGGTTCCTATGTTCCAAGAGGCTAATCTAATCATTCTATCTCTAGCTCTAACCTGGACTAGCTTTTTTACTCGCCCCCGTCCAGAATGGTGCGAGAACCCTTGCCTATTTAACACTACAGCCAGGCGCCGCTGCAGCGCGCCTTGCTCATTTGTCACTACACCCGAGCGTAGGTGCAGCGCGTCGCTTATAGCCGGGGACGCCCTATCCTTCTGCATTAATCTTTTTGAACCAAATTCAATGAAGCTTAATTAAGAAATATAGCGGGGGACGCCCTATCCTTATGCATTTGAAGAAATATGTCAAAGCATGAAGCTTAATTAAGAAGCATGTGGAGGAAAATTGAATGTTGCACAAGGCATGCAAAGTGGATTAATTAATGATAAGGTTGCCATGCGAAGTAGTAATTAGTTAAAGACTGGGTTATGAAAGATATGAATATAGGGGACAATTATAAGGAGGAAATAGAGTACCAAAGGCATTGGAAGAGGCATGCAGTTTTTAAGCTTGAGTTATGTTTCAGGATGGGTGGAGGTTCACTCTTAGGGTTTGACTTCAATAGTTAATCTGAGAGTCGTTCCATCCAAGGAGGTGGAGCTTCATCAAGGTATCCAAAGAATTCGACAGGTAGAGCTCAGTTTCCCGCCTCACTACTATATATACCTAACAACGTGGAACCTTCCAATCAACCTCACTGTAATTAATCTAGGCATTGCATATATTGTAGCTCATCATCAATTCTAACATATTTGATGATGTATGTGAGGTAGCTAGATTCTATCTTTATTGAGATATTTTGTGATGTGAGGCGGATTCTAATTTTACGTAATGCAACTTGGAAAAACAATCCTTGAAGAGGTGATCTGATTTACATGAGAATGAGAGCAGGCTAATCTCCAACCAGAAGAGCAAAGAAATCAAGCGCATAAAGTACAACGGAGCATGTGCTGGGGTTAATTTTGGACACTGCAGTGTGCCTTACCCTCAAAATATATATGTTCTTATAGCATTTTTAAGGGTAAAAGTTAAAATGGGGGATCAACAATCCCTCATTAAACCAAAAGCTAAATTTGGGGATTCCTTATTTTTTCATCACTCCAACAACATTCCCTATTTTAACTTTTTCATCATTATTTAAATATATTTTTCACTTTTTAATCATTGTTTTGATTTTTGTTTTTGTTTTCAATTTGGAAAATTAAAAGAGGGAATATTTTAATATCCTTTAGGATTGAAGGATGGTATGGATGCCCCCAAATATAGGGGGAAGGTGGAAGTAAAGTTAAAATAGAGGAAGTTTTAGAGGTTTCCTTGGAGCATGGATCTTCCCACGTGAGCCCCCTAAATTAGCTTTTTTGGATATTTTATGGGATCTCGTGGGGATGTTCTTAATCAATTTGTTGCATAGTTGAATGTGTCCTAGATGTTAAACACTGGAAAATTGAGATGATTGATGCATAATCCTCTCGGAAGATGGGATAATAATGCATATTGTCAAGTGTGAACCATAGGTATTTTGAGCCATGCCATCACAGCACAGGTAAAGTAAAAGAAGATCCTTTGTGGTTTTGCCAAGCACATGTAGTGGATGAGCCTGTTTCTGTTTCGTTAGTGATGTGATTATCTACGGTGGCAAATATGGTCCTTTTCATGGTTATCTCTTTCAGGTGATGCTCATTCTTCTTTTCAACTGGCTGACACAAAAAGGCCTTTGCTAAATAACACCACCATTTTCGCTGAAGGACACCACCAACCTTTTTTTTAATGTGCTGAAGCCATTATAAACCATCTCTCGCTCACTGTTCATCTTCTATTTTCTCCCTCTCTTTTCCATCAAGAACAACACTGCCATCTTGCCCCGCCAGCCGCACCAACTTGCCACCGCCAGCACCACCACCTCGCCTCGCACCTCTATTTTTTTTCTCCCCTCTTCATTTTTTCTTTTCTTCCTCTTCTCTTTTTATCTCTTTCCCTCTTCCTATTCTAATCTCTTCCTCTTCTCTTCTCCTATTTTCCTCTTATTTTTCTCTCTATTCAACTGAACAACCCCCCAGTTTTGTTGATGAACATCGCCACACTACTGTTCATCCTTTTTTTTCTTTGATGTGTTGAAGGACACGACCACTATTCATCTTCTTCTCCATCGTTCTCTTTTCTCTTCATTTCTTTGTACATCAACAGACAACGGAGTAGCAGCACCCCCCCCCCCCCCCCGCCACCGCCAGCTTCCACTATTTTCTTCTCTTCTCAAAACAGCCTAACACTCACTCATTCAAAACATTAAAACATGGTACTATCCATAACTTTTGGTCAACTTATACGCTTGATTGAGACCGATTCTCAAGCTCATCAAAACACAAAAAATATAATACTCTGAGTTATCTAATGAACATAATTTGAATCACTTGAAAATGTTTTGAAATGAGCAAGTTATGTCATTTTGCTAAAATCACTCAAATTTGTCTCGCAAATAACCAATCGCAGGTTCCTATGCAAGTTTGGACATCCGACTCGCAACATGTTTTGCGAATTGAAGCCTTAGGCTCGCAGGATCCATTGCGATTGGTGTGTTTTTTTCAATTTGTAGCGGCTTGTGCGAGCCCAAGCCTTCCATTCATGGGATATGTTGTGAATGGGAAGTCCAAAATCGCAGAGTCACCTGCAATTGGTTCTTTACTGGATAATTTTGGGTGATTGTCGTAAAATGACCATAATTTTCTCAATTCAAAACATTTTCAAGCGATTCAAATTTTGTTCATTAGATAACTCAGAATACTACATTTTTCATGTGATGAGCTTGAGAATCAATCTAAATTGAGCGTATGAATTGGCCAAAAGTCAGGGACAATACATTGTTTTCTTTGTTGGACAGTTTTGAGTAATTATCGTAAAATGGCTATAACTTGCTTATTTCAACACATTTTCAACTTATTAAAATTTTATTTATTAGATAACTCAGAGTACTACATATTTCGTGTTTTGATGAGCTTGAGAATCGATCTCAATTGAGCGTATCAATTGGCCAAAAGTCATGGACAGTACCCTTTTTTTTGCTGGACAATTTTGAGTGATTGTCGTAAGATGACTATAACTTGCTCATTTCAAAACATTTTCAACTGATTCAAATTGTATTATAAGATAACTAAAAGTACTACATTTTTCATGTTTTGATGAGATTGAGAATAAGTATCACTCGAGTGTATAAGTTGGCCGAAAGTCAGTGACAAAGTCTGAATGGGCCAATCACAGCTGCACATGCGAGTGGGAGAACCCCAATCGTAGTGGCTCATGCGAATATGGGAATCGCATTCGCATGTGTTGCTGCAAATGGGGTTCTCTCACTCGCATGTGTCGCTGCAATTGGCCAATTTTCTGTCATTTGTAGTGTTTCCTTCATTATTTTTTTGCTGCAATTGTACGTTTCATATTGTTGGTAATCCTTCCTCATTTTTCTATTGATTTTGTTTCTACTGCGTTTGTTGTTTGTTAATTTATAATAATTTGTTGTGAAGAAAATTAAATAAAAAGAAATAAGATAGAAGAAAAAGAAAAAACACATAAGAGAAAAAATAAAAAAATAAAAAATAAAGAAAAGAATCAGGGGGTTAGGAGGGACGTCTGGCGGCGACCAAGTGAGGCTGGCAGTAAAGGGGAGAGGTGGTGCATACGACGGTGGTGGTGGCGATGTTTGATGGAGAAGAAAGGGAGAGTGGGGAAAAAAAGGAAGAGGAAGATAGGAGAACAATAAGAAGAGATGAGAAGAAGAGGTTAGGCCGACGGGCGCGGGGTAGTGGTGGTGCTTGATGGAGAAGAGAGGGAGAGAGGAGAAGAAGAAGGAAAAAAAAAAGAATAAGAAGAAAATATAAGGAAAAAAAACTGGGAAGATGAAGAGGGAGGTCATCAAGGGCGGGGGTGGTGGTGGTGTTTGATGGAGAATAGAGGTTAGGGTTTTTTGTGTTTATATTAGTGATATCCTTCAGTAGGTGGTGGTGTCCTTCATAAAGGTAGTGATGTCCTTCAGAAAGTAGGGAGTTTGTGGTGTCCTTCAATGGAAATGGTGGTGTTATTTAGTCACGGCAAAAAATAAATGGTTTCCTCACTTCATTGTGTGTCGGTGTAGGTGTGGGTGGCTTGATACCTAGATTGACCAACATAATAAAAACATCAATCCTAAAGCAAATTTTTTGGAGGTAAAATTTCACAAAGAAATTTCATTTAGAAGAAACAACACGCTGGACATGTCTTTGGAATTTGAAAGGAACGTAAACATCAACATTGTCTGATCAACACATACACAAATTGTGACCTTGTAGCTAATGAGTGATTTGTAATGAGTATGAAAGGTCCAACATGATAAAAAAAAATTAATAAATTGGGTCGTTGACCCTTTTTATTTATTTATTAATCAATGTCCGAAGGCTACATGACTGACCCTATAGGGTTAACCAAACCAAGTCCGAAGGCTACAATATTGTTGTCACTTAATATCCTCGTCGCCTCCATCTCTTATAGAGACTTGCTTTCGCTCCGGTCCATCGCCTCCACCTTGCATGAAGACTCGTTTTCGCTCCGGTCTAGTCCATCTAAGGAGTTGCATTCAATACCCGAAGATTTATCAACGGTGGAGCAAATGGACTCCTAATAATCAGGCAAAAACTCACAAAATTCTAACTGATGAGTCTCGAACCCGCAACCTCTCACAAAGAGAGTGGATGTCCGACCAACTAAACTACAATTGGTGGACAAAGGTCCAACATGATAAGCTAGAATCTTTCTAGTAATTAGTTTTCAATTGGTTGGAGGTGTTTGATCATCAGTTGGAAACTCTTTCTCAACCAATGCATGTGTATTGCGATGCTCTTAAACTTATATTTTCTGAAACATCAAATGATTATTTACTTTGGGAAGAAGAATTGCAGACATGATCCATAGGAGTGTTCTTTTCATCTACAAGGATCACAACCCTCCCTCCCATGTCCACTGATGTACAAGTGTGTTGCTTGGGTATCTTATCTTTTCATATTTGTTCTCTTTACAATAATCAATACTTGGAAATGAAGGCATGCAATACAGCATGAGAAGCATCAGCTTCTAGAACACAACGCCGACCAATCAACCTGGCCATCTAAGAAATCAGGAAGGAAAACAAGGAATATACCAGAGAAATCATAGTGGATATCAGACGGATCGATTACTAAGCTGACATGATCAAACTGACTATAACTTCACTTGTCATAGAAAGATGATTTTCTGACAAGTTCAAGCAAATCCAATTACCAACTACTATTTGGAAATGGAGTTATTAATGTCCCTTGCACTACCTGTTATCCTGCTATCAGATAGACTACTACAACCATTGATTACTTGAAGAGAAATGTGAATCAACCATAGATTAATCCAGGTAGCATTGGGTGGCCCATTATTTTTGGGAGGCACCTTCTCATGCGAAAATTTTCAGTGTCATGAGCAAGAGACAACAGCTGATAGCATTGACTTTCAAACACTGATTCTAGACTAATTAATTATGTCTTATATTTTTAGGGCCATCTACTCTTTAAGTTATCAGTTAGATCTGCTTGACTGGCTTAAAGGATGGAATTGTGAGTTTGAACCTCTTCTATACAGCGAAGCAGTCCAGCAAAGCTACTCCAAACCACTGGGAAGGTTTACAAGGGCGCTTACGATTGATCATTTCCCTCGCACACATTCAGTTCATCAACACATTGGCAGTGGAAATAGTGGATCAATGGCCAGGTCACACGTGCTTGAGGAATTTGCTACGGTGAAATAGATAGTAAAACAGAACAAAAGTGATTTATATATACTCCTAACTTGAGCATTAATTGCTTTTGGATTGTGCAATTCACTCTTAAAGTGATTGGCAATGAGAGAACGATCTTAGGGTGTGTTTGGTTGCATGAAATTCTAAGATGGGATTTGAAATCCTATGTCATGGCATCCTATGCTATGTACTTGGCCAACTTTGATGTTTGGTTGTTCATGGGAATGGGATTCCAATTCCTACAGTAAGTATTTGATTGCATAAAACTAATCATGAGAATCTTTTTTTTTAATTATGGAGATCCAACAATTCCCCCAACCAATTCTACTTTGCAAAATCCGAGAACCACTTCAAGGACCCACAATGTGTTTTTATTGTAGATTTTTTTTCTTTTTTTCATTAGATAATTCTTTTGGATGGTACTATTCTATAATATACAGTTCGGTTCAGCTATTAATTTTGAGTAACCAAAATTTCGATCATGTTATCGGTAATAAAAATATAAACTAGCATTCTCAATAAGACAACATGTCAAGGCAACTCATCAATTGAAAAAGTCATTTTGCCATGCGTATATGCATAACCCAAAGACTTGCCACAATGTTAAAGGTTGGGGACGAGTCCTTCATTTTAGTACTCCTTACGCGTAATGATTTAGGTGTCGAAATGTGCATAATTCCCGCAAATGCTACAAAATATAATCAAAGAATCCCCAATATTACACTACTCTGACATAATCAACACTATCTTGGCAAATATGTGCTTTAAAAACACTGAGAAACCAGTATAAAACAGTGCCATATAGTTCTCCTAATAGCCAAAAACAGATGGAATATATGCATTAAGGTGTGTCATCACCATGGTAATGTACAAACATCTATGCTCTTTTAGATGTTAACCAACTTCTCAAGAACATAACAACATGTTTATAGATGTCAACCAGCTTCCCATCTATTATAGTCATAGCAAGAATCTCTGATGTGATAAAAGGTCAGAGCATAGTACTCAAATAGACCTTCATAGAGCTTGAATTTGACCTCCATAGCCATAGTACTCAAATAGACCTTCATCTATCCGTAAATAAGTGGGGTTATACAAATTATAAAACAACACAAAATACAAGTGAAAATAGTACCATTATCACCATTGATTACAAGAAGTAACATCAGACTAGTTTTGAAGATAATATATGTTATGAATGAGTAACTAACATGCTACTATATAAGCAATTTCTGAGATCTAAGAACATCACAATGATTTTAATATATCCAAACAAAAGTGAAGGATCTAGACCATGAGAAGTACGACAATGAATCTCAACTTTAACATACTCTCAAGTCTCAAAAAGAAAATAATACAATGGTGGAACAATGGACCATATGGTGCTATTTCTTCTTATGAATTGAGTTATTATTTCTTCTTATGAATTAAGTCAAATAAGTAGATTACCGCATTCGAATCATTTCAGATTGAGACATGGTTGATACATTGTCATTTTTCATATTCATTCAATCAAATCCTGAATCAATGGAGACATATAGCCATCACTATTTCCTTTCAAATTTTGGCTTAGACTACATCCAAATCCTTCAGATTCAGACATGGTTGATTTGTTGAATTAGACTCTAAGGTGTGTAACCTAATGGAATCAAATTTATGAAAACAAACATAATCTCTAGTTTAACATCAGTGCAAAACCTAATAACCTCTACATAGCATTGTCTGCGTTATGTCTAGACAGCACCCCACTTAAGGACTCACTGGATGCAAACTAAAATCTCCAGAAGCAAATTACTAAAGTACATATTCAAATATTATGATTTTATTGTTGTGTCCTAAACATTACCATCTGATGCATATCAATTTACCACTCCCTAGACATGAAGTTGCAACTTACTAAATTACCAAAACAAAAACTAACAGATGTTGCCAATTTTTAAACTTAAAGCTACTCTGTAGTATATGCACTGAGCACCATGGATCAATATATTTTTTCTGCACAAAAGAATTCTCCAAAGCAAAAACTAATTATATGAAATGACAAATCTAAAGTTGTTGGCATAATTCTCTTCACTACATTGTATTTATCATAGTTTTTTTTTTACTTTTCCTTCGCTTTCTTTTTTTTCAATAGAAACTTTTCCTACTTTTTTTCATTAAAAACCTGCATTCTCATCACCAATTCTTCAACAAAGTAATAGAAAAGAAGGAAAGGGTTCAAACTATAAATAGAATCTCAGGGTACTTTCTTTATTCATTAGTCAGAGTTTCTAGATTGGTAACATGCTTGACTGTCACAAATTTCTTAAAGTATAACCTATAGATCTTCACATGATAATATACTGATATTGTGATACATGCCTTTCCATGAAGTATTAGACACAAAAAACTACTTTTGCCAACTAGCTCTTTCAAAACCAAGGGAAACAGATAACTTTAGTGAGTTCTTATACATGGATAAACATGACACTATACTTACATTGTTTTTTCTTCATGTATCCATTCACATAAAAAGATTAAGGGCATAACCAAGAGGAATCAACTATGTCACTGACCAGTGATTGGCTTCAACTGTTGAGGCTACCCATCTATCAAATTCAGCTGCCTTCTGAGTTTGACAATATGACTTTGCACCTATCACAGCCAAAAACACAAAGAATAAAGAAAAATTAATACAATATTGTGGCTGGTTTCTCAATATAGTAGCATATCCCTCTATCAAACTTTAGCATACACAAAAGAAACAAATTATGAAACATTTTTGCTAATTAATAAAATGAAATATTACTGTTGCTCATTATATTCAGCCACTAAAGATTTTCATCATACAGTAGCTAAATATACAGTATCTTCAATGTGGTGGATGTTATCTACAAAAATACCAACTCAACATAAGTATTATTGTTCCCTTTTCAAATATTTAGGCTGCAAGAGTTTGTTTTAGTAATGGGTATTTTTTCTTTTCATGTATATACATTTTCACTTGATAACATTGATAATCATCAATTTTTTTGCTTTGTAAATTGCGCTAAAACTACAAACAAGACCATGCTTTGTGTGAGTGGGGGTGTCTAATATTGATCCAATTAGATCCCCAAACCAACAAAGATTGCAATGATGGGCATTACTGAAACAATCCAATAGTGCCCGTTTCGAAATTAATTGAATAAAAGTTGGAAACTTTACTTCTACTATATCAAGGTTGGAACTTTTTAAGACTAATTCATCATGTAATCTACCAATCTCGACCTAATTTACAGTAATGAAACAGAAAGTTAGAGGAGATGGAGAAATCTTTCTACCCGCTTAGTGAAGAAGACAAGTAGAGGTTCTATGATCGCTTGGCGAAGAAGACCAGATTGGAATCAAGCCCTAAGTAGTAGCAGAGCTTCCCTTTGAATACTCTTGGAATTTAACTAGTAGAGATCGAGAAATATGTGGAGGAGAGAGCTTCTAATGGAGATCTGTGGAGAGAACTTCGAATGGAGAGAGATTCGAATAGAAATCTGAGGAAAGAGTTTCAAATGGAGATAGCCATATCTCAGGATGGGGAGAGCTTTGAATGGAATCTAAGGATAGAGCTTCGAATGGAGAGAGCTAGATCTGAGGATGCAAAAAATATGGTTTCAAAGAAAGAGAAAGAGGTCTAGGGTTTGGTTTGGCAATGAAGAGCAGAACGCGAGAGAGAAGAGACGCTTGAGAATGTGACCCGTGAATTGTTTTCTCGATAAAGGTAAGGCGTCGAATTCCCATCAAAGGTGGGAATCTATTGCACATGCTGGCATCTCATGCCTATGAACAAAAACCTAAACAAACACCTCAAATCCTATTCCAATTCCCATGGAATGGGTGCAACCAAACACACCCTTAGAATCAGCAAAAATGGAGCAACAAAAAATTAGGGCACTAATGGATATATAGGTCGAAATTTGTCTTACAATCATCTCAAATGGCACTCTGCAAGTGTGAGGGTGTCAAGCGTAGGATCATGCCCGGTTTGGTATGAGTTGTGTGCTTTGGAGATTCACATTTGCAAAGGTGAAACATCATTGCACTCCACAAAATCCCGAAAGACTGTTTATTGAACAAACAACTTATTCACCCAAAAGATAGTACTTTTTGTGATTCTCAAAATAAACCTTAAAAAATTCAAAAACGATGGATTGCATGAAACAAATCTATTAAATCACCGACCCAAAAAAAAAAAAAAATGGACCTTGTACATGGACAAGAAAAGGGTTATGCCTACCGTCAAAATTAGGGTTGAACAAAAACTACCAAACCGATTAAATCGACCGAACCAATTAGTTCAATTTAAATTCCGTTCGGTTCGATTTCGATTTTAAAAAATTCAAAACCGAAGTGGTCGGTTCGGTTTTCGATTTCTATGTGAATTTTAACCGACCAAATATATATAATAAATAATATATATTTTATATTAAAATAATATAATATGTTTAAAATAGTCGGTCGGTTCGGTTTTATTTCAGTTTTGGTTCGATTTTAGTCGGTTCGGTTCGGTTACGATTTGCATAAATTAGAATCGGTTCAGTTTTGGATCGGTTTTGTTAATGGTCGGTTCGGTTTCAATTAAAAATTTTAAAAACCGACCAAAGTCGGTTCGATTTTCAACCCTAGTCAAAATAAAACAACAACACTAGAATCATCACAGGTTGAGCAAGTCAGCAACTTAACTCCTATAGATTATATAGAGACATCAACCCAGAGGCTGGGAAACTAAGCAAAACTCGAGGAAACAATGTCAAAAGATGCTAAAATTTTAACACATTGTTTTTAATGTTAATCCTTAATCTTTCGTGCTCAAACCAATTAACAAACAATATAGTAGCATCCTTGCTGTAAAGGATAACTTAGCACGTCCTAAATGGACTGTTGCATTGCTTCTCACTTGAATGATAGCTCTTGATGCCTATGTTAATTTACCATATGGCAACAATTTTATACTAATACTGAATTATTATTTTATTTTTTTTTAAAAGGTCAAATGGCACCATCGCCCCTGCCAGATTTTCAATCGACAGGTTTTAAATTTTAATCACTCCAACCAATATACAATGCATGCATGCCAGCTTCTAATAGAGCTCCAAACAGCTAGCAAATTGGTTATAAAGAGGGGTCATACCCACCCAATACAGCATTGTTTCCACCTTTGGTAGGGTACGCAAATGAAAGACTGGTTCAGCATTTCAACCTCGTACCTGCAAAAGACTACTTAGCATAAGCACCAAGTTCATGTTGCACTTTTCAATCTGCATGTGTCAATAGAAGATCTTACGGCTTGAAACGCCAAAATTTTCAACAACCACTACAGTACAAATGATCAATATTACAAATCAGGATGGTATTTGAGGTTAGAGATAAAAGACAGCTGAGATTTATCCAAATATAAAAATCTAATGAATCACATAAAACTTAAAGCACTAAGAGTGCATGGGTTCGATTCTCATATCCAACACTTTGATATTTATTTATCTTGATATTTAAAGTAGACTAAATTTTATTTATCATGTTAAACTTTTTATCGTGCCAGCGGCACAGGGAATACCCTAGTATATATATAATTGAAGTCTTGTTGCATAAAAAAAGAAGAATAGCATTCAGATGGTATAGTGGAAACTGATCGAATGGTACTGCAAGAAAACAAGACAAAAAATGGCAGAAAACCCACAATTCAGACGCCAAAAAACTTCTCTAGAGCTCTCTTGCTTACATCCGCACTTTTGTATTCTCAAATACCTGAGATCATGCCAAACAGGATGCAATTGTCAGTGATACAAAAGGCAATCATCACTGAATCTGAACAAATCACTCTGACTTATTGCGTAACATTTAATTATTTAAGAAACAAAGAGGCGGATAAAGATACCAAATATACTCTCATATGAATGATGATGAGAGGGATTTCCATCCAGAGAAAAGCACTCCAGCCTTCTTCAACACAAATCCTGTTATGAACTGCAAATTGACAAATAAACTTGAGAGATGGAGGGGGGAGCTCTTAGCATAAAGCAGATTGTGGATTCTTTCACATTCAAGATTCAAGAACATAAGCCAATCCTAACTGCAAACCATCTCGAGATCCGTAAAGCAAACTGAAGTTACATTAGTCAACTTAAGGTATAAGTACTTAGTTGATAAACCATTATGTTTCACTCACACGTAAATATGTAGACGATGACTGCAATAAATCAATGATGGCATAACGTGTGCTGTGAGCTACAAGATTTCTATGATGAGTTGCCTATTGTAGAGAAACTTGAATTTGTGTATAGCATAGATACTTCCTATGCGTTCTTAAGGGAAATGATACTTCTATTTGGCTTGAGATACAGCGTAAGCTTTTTCTAGCAGGCAAGGATACCCTCTGTTTGGTATTAACAAGGGAGCACGAGATCTTGGTACTATCATACACTAAGAATAAGTACAAGAATGGTTTAGGGAACTTTTTTTTTAAATTCTTCAATGGGTGGATGAGAATGATATTCCTTATTGCCTCTTCGTTTTTTGTTTCTCTTTGCTTTTACGTCATCCGTCTTTGTTGAAAGACAATCATCATCCTGAAGCAGCCTTAAGTCAAAATCAAAATAAAATATATAATACATTATAATATGTCTATAATCCAAACAAGAGACATTAATCAGCATAGCAAGGTCATACTTTTTTGGCACCCTACAAGAACAAACTTATGGAGCCTACATGGGGGACAAGTCAAGATCTTAACTGTAATTAGTATATAATTTCCTAACAGGTCATGCCACAACCCAGCCAAAGCTTATGCCAACATTCCTAACCTTATCAAGGGTACCAAAATACCTAACAACCAATGTTGCTCAAAGTGAGTGCTGTAGCAGTTGTCTTGTTCACAAAAATCAGTCCTTAAGAATCGTCACCATGTGCCTCATGAGTGCCTATCACTTTTAACGTTGTATATATCCCAGGTTCTGACACATGATAGTTCAAGTCTTTTAAACAGTAAAAGATGCCTCTGCAGAATCACAGAAATTTAAATTGACTTCCTTGACTCTTGACATTGGCAGTATCTACATCTCCAGGGAGGGAAGCCAATCTTGAATACAGTCTTGCCAAAGATCTAAGCCACCATACTCGTTAGTCTGGTCTTTGGAGGTCGTTTGGGTAACCCTCAAAGAGGTTCCTTTATATAAGACCGTAGCGTGTTGCACTGGTCAAATGCAATGATACTAAACTAAGCTGGTATGAATTTCCCGTATTCTGCCTGCCTGTGTGTTTTGCCAATCAAAACAACAAACAAGAGATGGGAACTCAACATTAATACCATGAAAGAACTTCAGGCATACAAAATGCCAAAATAGTGAAAAAGCCATATGCCAATCAAATCTAGTTTCAAAATTAGACATTGAGTAGTCACATGAGGTAGATAGGAATACCTGATAGAATTATGTGACAGAACATGTGCACCTTTTATCAAATCTCTAGAATTTGCAGTCGGATTAAAAATAAAGGGGTTGAGCCAATTACAACAACTAAAACAGATTACCAACCGCAACCAATTGATTCACTTATCTGATAAAAAATTGTAAGGTCAAACCAAGATTAAAGCATTTCTTTTGTTTACAGTTTATCTTCAGTCCATTCTTCATAAGTTTTCTTCCTTCCAAATATATTTTCTCAGTCCATTCTTCAAAAGTTTTCTTCCTTCCAAATACATTTTCTTATGTGGAAAGTACTATTTCACTTTGACTACAACCAAGATAACTTGGAGGCATGGTCAAGCAAATGATCATGGCCCCTGTTCTTGAACATTGATCTAAAAGTTCTAGTTTTATGTTGACATCTAATGATTGACTTTTTCAGCTTAAATTTTCTAGTTTGAAATATCTCTCCCCTCTAATTGTTTACTAAACGATTAGTTACCCAACAGACATGGACTTGCCTCGTTATAAGTCACAAGTCATGGTGGAGGTGTGGAGCAAATATTAACTTCTGGCCGGTCTAGTATTCAACTGTGGAAGACTTCAAGAGTGTCCATCAGAATCATTGGTGCCATGATTCAAAACATCCCTCATACTAAACTATCAAATTTTCAACTTGTATAACAGCTCCAACTTAGTATTAGTAATCTGAACAATATTGGATCAGTTGGAACACAATACATACAATCATAAGCATAGAATTAAGGAATCATAACCTAGGAAAAATTTGAACCATTTCAATACCACAAAGAGCACATCTCTACCTACTAACACTATACCAGCCTTAAAAAAAAAACACCATACCAAATCATAACCAGAGATAAATTTGAACCATTTTGTCAGAGCCTACTAACACTATACCAGCCTAAGCAACTTGCAAAGGATAGACTTGCAAAGGAATAGCAATGCAACATCAGGATAGACTTTTCGAAAGAAAAATCTATATACCATTGAAAGAAGAAAACCCAAATTCAGCTGCAACAGAAAGATGCAACTTTACTAAAGAAAAATGGCAGATATTATACAGTAAATAAACAAGGTGGATAACAACATAATGGAACAGATATCTCCACTCCAAATCTTTTTTCTTTACAAATATATGGTGGTAGATACATGAAAGCTACCTGCTAATTCTTTTTTTATTGTTGACGGAAACTTCTTCTCCTTTTTTTTTTTTTTTTTTTTGTCTTCATCTTCTTCCCAATGGGTTGCGTCCATAGTGCCAAAATTGTACAATGATGCCCACTGGGGATGGACCAACAACTAAAATTACTCAGAATGGTTAGGCCTGTTCAGTGAATCAAGACCCTCAGTTCGGCTGCGCAAGATCCTATGGAACACTTCCCTTATTTGTTTCTCCAAAGGATCAAGTCCCTCCTTAAGTGCTTCAGAAACCTGTGCCAACTCCTCCACTCCCTGCTTAACCTCCGCATCCCTTTCCTCGGCCAATGGGAATTGGGCAGAATCAGCTAATTCAGCCATATGTCGCGCATATTTCTCAATCTGATGAATCTCCTTGAGCAATCCAGTTGCATTTTTCCTATCCCTCTTTTTCGATTCCTCAACAATCTTTTCATGAAGGGATAAAAGAGGCGCAGCCCAGACGAATTGCCTGGGCACCGAGAAATGCATCTGCAGACCCCTATCTTGACAAGGGATGGCTGCAACAAGTGTCCACATCACAAAACAAAGCACAGAACTCATTGTAAATACAGCAACTGCAAGGCCATTGGTAGCAGTGATCTCATTCGCCCTCGGTGGATTCAAATTATTGGATATTGCCTGAAGCTGCTTGGCCGCAGACCAAGAACGAGACACGCTCCAGGAAAGGGATCGAAAATGACCACCTCCTCCTTGACCATGTTGCTTATGATGATCCTTCCCGGCTGTAGTGCTCCTGGCCCCGAAGGAGCGATTCCGCTGGGCGGCAACCATGGAACCACCGGACTCTTTCTCATCCAACATGGCAATTGTCAAATCCGTCAAGGCCTTCTTGGCCCTTCGAAACTGACCCTCTCCGAGAGCCCTAGAATTGTGTCTGGAATCCAAGGCAGCGAGAACAATCTCCAAATACTTATGCCATTGGCGAAGCAACTCAATCCCATCTCTAATGGCATTGCAAACATCCAAAGCCTTAACACTCCTCTCATAAAAGTCGGTAATCATTCGATCCATGGGAGGCCTGGAAAGGTTCCCTTTGTTGTTGAACAAGATTGCCCTGAATTCCTCGAGAGAACATATAAAAACATCGAGGAGGCGTCGGATCCAGGCGATTGAAAGCATGTTCTCTGGCGGACCAGTGGAGAGTGAGTTGAATCGGTCGGCCACTTGTTTCTGAAACCATTCGAGCTCGGCCTCTTGTGCCGGTGGGTCCGGATGGTTGTTCCCGTCCATGTGAACCTGATCTCGCCTTATACTCAGAATGGATCGACCCAATGAGGAGAAGGACGCAGAGGATGAGTAATCCGTCGCAGGCATCGTTACATGAGATCGAACAAGTTTTTTTTTTTTTTTTTTTTTTTTTTATTATTATTATTCAAAGAGATCGATCTAGGGCATGCATAAAGGTGCCAACTTTGGATGAAATGGCGAAACCCCTTTTGAAGGGAGAGCGATTCGATTGGGTGTTGAAATTGAAAAGCTTTTTGTTTTGGGGGATTGATCAAGGAAGGAGGCAGAGAGAAAGAGATGAGGAGGATTGGATTGGATTAGATTGGATGTTAAGGGGGGTGTAATGGAAACCCTAGAAGAGGGGCCTGGAGCTTTAAGAGGGGGATTGTGCACCGCGTGCTGTGTCTGTCTGTCTGTCTCTGAGTAAAAGGAGGGGAGGGAGTGGACCCAGGCAGGCGCCAATTCTACACCCCACAAATTATACGCCCCCACTCAATTACCCAATTCTCTATTTTCGGGAGGGATTATTTGTTTGTTTACATAAATCAAACCTAAATTTTGTCATGTGGAAGAAACAACAAATTAAATTTTTTCCATTTTTCTTTGTGTACAATATTGTGAATTTGCAGCTAGATAAGTGCGTAAACTTAGGGGTGGGCACGGGACGGGATGGGACGAGATATACCCATCTCTATCCCATCTCGTTCATACGGGATCGGGACGGGACGGGATCAGCATGCTGCATATGACTGCTGCGAAGAGTATCATCATATAAGAGCGTAACTTTCTTATAATTAGATATAGAGCGTGAAAAATAACTTTCTTAAACCTATAAGCAAATTGCAGGAATCTGGAAATAGTTATGGATAACACCTAAGCAGTGAAATACCCACCAATATAGAGACGACCCCATGTAAAACCCAAGGTCTCGTAAACCAGATCAGCTCTTGAATATACGTTCTCTGACACTACAAGATAACTCCTATTGCCCGAGGGGGAGTAGCATATTACCTAACAGGCTTTAGTCTTAAACCAAATTAATAATGGATAAAAAAGACATGTCTGAATATGTCTCTCAAGATGCTTATAACATTGTATACGTAACGAGCACGTGATTGATTGCAAACCTCCCTCAAGTGCTAATCTAGTTGGGATGTTTGGGAGAGTTCAATTTGCTTTTGTTTTCATCTGTTTTATCCTTGAAACTTCAGATAAACCCAGATATGATAGTCTCAAGAGACACTCATATATAGTCTTAATCGATATTACATAATATATAAAACTCAAAATAAAATAAATGAAATTCAAATGCAATCTTGAACATCAAAAGATGAAGATCTCATAAAGGATTCAAATGCAAACACCATGAGTTTCTGTCAGTCATCTTTAAGTTTATATGAATAAAAATAAATAAATAAAATATATTAATAATAAATATTAAAAAATTAGCTCGGGACGGGACGGGATTGAAAATCTTCATCCCATCCCATCCCATTCTAGATCGGGACGGGACGGGATCGGGATGAAATTATTCAATCCCATTAAGACCCGAAAAAATCGAGACGAGACGGGATCGGGATCGCGGGATGGGATGCCCACCCCTACGTAAACTACCACAAACAAACAAGCGTGTTGGAGAATGTGTTGGTTTTAATTATTTTTATTTCATTTTATAACCCTTTTGTGTGCGTGTAAAAGGTTTTTTTCTTTTTTTTGTTGGTAGGTGTGATAATTGTAGCAAGGAAAGTGAATAAATGATAAGTGATCACGGATGAATAATAATAATAAGTAATACAAAGTTATTAGGTAATGTTGAGATGTGAAAGAGATGATATTTGATAAAGAAGATGTTGGAGCCAAAAAGGGAAAGAATCTGTGGTTTTATGATGGACGGCGGAAGCGCACACCAGGCCACACATAGTGTATACACGAATTGAACATGTTGTTAGTTACGGTTTACTAAACGATCTGGGTCAGGTACCTACCAATGCCAATGGACTGACTCAGTCTCTGTATCGGGGCATGGTGCGGGTTTACTTTTTTAAAACCCACCCACCTACCCGAAATGTATGATACCATGTTTAACAGAGAATGTCTGTTGGTGTCTGATTTATTTTACAACAGCAGGTGACGTGCAATCAAAGAAAGTCAAGGCTAATAAGTAGAGAATACGGCTTCAGTGGTGTTGTGAGAAGGACTTGACTTGGTAATGGTAATGGTAATGGTAATGGTAATGGTAATAGGTAGCACGTACATGGGCTAGGACTTGGTCACGAAAATCTCCAAAATCGATTTGAGAGAGAAAGATATTATCAAAAAATAAAAGAGTGAGAGAGAGACAAGAAAGGGCGTTGACGCGCTTGTCGAGGTTATCCATCCAGAAGATTAGGATCGGAATTGAATTAAAAATGGATAAAAATAGTTGTTGAATTTTCCCCTACCTAGCTTTAGCTATAATTATGAAGATTCTAGAACAACTATAAAACTATTTGAGTGAGTAGATGAGTGGGTTCACATGAGCTAGGTCGTCCGTTGGTTTTCCTTTTCAGACATTGACACAAGTCCAACAACAACAAAAATAGATGACATAACTGACAAAGCTATAGTCTCCTTTTCTCATCTGATATCTTTGATTATCATGCATCCAAATCTCTCATCCTAGATGGCTGAAACTACAAAATAAGGTTAAGATTGTCAAAAATTATATGTTTGGTAACCGAAGGTAATTCGATGCTTAAGTCAATTAACTATGGGCAAGTAATGTGATTTCTTGAAATATGTCGAAATATTTCCTATTTTGAAGTTACCGAAATCTCTTTCAAAATCCAAAATATATCGAAATTTTCGTGAGAAAAAAACTAAATATTTTAATCTATGTATATTTTAATATGTTATAATGTTATTTTAGAATCAAAAGTTTGTTATGTTAGTGATTCTTATTTAATATGTAGTTTTTATGACACTTTTGAGTCATGTGAGACTTTTTATGTAGTATTTAAAAGTTTAAATGCATAACTCATATTGTTAAATTCGAAATCACAACCGAAATTTTTACGTTTATTCTATACAAAAAGAAATATTTCTTAAAATCAAGGGACCGAAATTAACTCAAAAAACAAAATCAAAATCCTTGACTATGGGAAATAATGAATTTGGACAAAGTATCGTTGTAATATGTTTGCATACCTCTATCGTGGATTTCTCTTTTACCTTATATAATGTGCGTAATTAACTCTCTGCGTGACTTAAGCATGTAGGACGCGATGAGGGGAGATGTTCTCACAACGGTCTCTTCCTTCATTGAGATACATCCTTGGGGAGTAATTCCCGTCACGACTTGTCTCATTCGTAATGTCTATTTTCTATAAGGGAAGATATTTGTTGAGCCTAGGGCTTGGGCCTTTGACTTTGTTCATGGTCTATTATCAAAGCTCATAATCAGTCAGACGCAACATAGATTCTCCTACTTGAACCTCCATTTTTATTCGGCAAGCCATGTTTCACACCACCAAATTCCACTTTATTTCCCACACCACCATTATGAGAAGAAAAAAAAAACGCTATACTCAAAGACTTTATATTTTCCCGCATCTCTCCCTACACTCCTCTCCCTCTCTGCTCCACTCATACTTTCGCCTCTTTTTTCTCTCCCTCCATCAACATCAAATACCTCGCCCCCTCCGACGCCCCTTCCAGCCCTTCTTCTTCTCTGCTTTTTGTGTTCTCAAAAAAAAAAGTCCAGAATCTGTAAACATTCATTCATGGTCTTGTCTCCAAAATACTCCCCATGCAAAACATTCATTCATATTTTACAAGCATCAAATCATTGAACAATCCAACACATGAAAACAAGTCCAGACCAGTAAATCAATTGAATACAAACAAAAAGCCATTCTCTTCTATGTCAGTTTCTATAAACCTAGGCCTCATTAGGACGTGAATCAATACACAGGCCTCGCCACAGCTGGCCAATCTGACCACGCCACGCCACATCATCTTCTCCTTGTGTCTTTTTTTCTGTTTTATTTTTTCTTCTTCATCGCCCCTTGCAAAGGACTCCTCGAAGATGGGTTCCCTACTCGCAGAGGCCTCTGCGAGGGTAAAACAATTTGGCCCTCGCACTGGCTCATGCGAATGGAGAACCATCACTCGCATAGGTTTCGGCGAGGATGGGTCTTCCATTCGCAGGAGGTTGTGCGAGGGCCAAATTTTTTTTGCCCTTGTAAAGGCCTCTGCGAAGATGGGTTCCATCTTTGTTGAAGCCTTTGCGAGGATTACTGAGAAAAAAAAACACAAAATAAGAAGATTCTGGCGGAGAGAGTCCGGCCATGAGAGAGGCAAGAATTGTGACGATTTATTGTAGTCTGGCAATGACGAAGAGATGGGGGCCGAAGGTTGGGACGGAGGTGGTAGAGCTGCTGCTGTTGAGTTGGAAGACTTGATTGACTCTTCAATATTGAATAACTTTTGCAAAAATATGGATTTGGGTGAAATTGGTACAACTTCCACATATGCATTGGTTTAAAAATTAAACAAATGCCAACACAACAACCATTCGTGTTTGACAAACAAAACAATTTGCAAAAGGGGGGATTTCCATTGGATGAAATGGGGAAATTAAAACCAATGACAAAAACTATAAAACATAAATCTTGACACAACCCATTGTTACAAGAATGAAGAAATAAGGGGTTTTGTACCCATAAGGAAGATTCTCAATATAGGTGAGGAGCATCTTGAGCTTGCTACCACTTTCGGAAGTCAAACCCACATGCATCTCAACATCCCTAACGACAACAACTTGCATTAAGAAGAAGAAGAAGGCGAGGTTGGGAGGGACGTCCAGCTGGGTCGAATCTCCCTCTCAGGTTGCTTATCTGTTTCTCCCCCTTCCCCTATTTTTCTTGGTTGAACAAGGCCGAGGCGACAACTTTGCTCCCCTTATTATCAAAGCCTCACAACTCTCAATGGTCTTAAATCTCCTTTTTCCACACCCCTTCTCTCCCCTTTGCAAGTAAGAACTTGATTTGACAGACTCTGCCCCCACTCAAGCACGCCAATGTTGCTGCTATTTTGGATCACGAAAATTCTAAATGTCGAGGAAGTGGGCGAGGAAAACAGCGAAGGAGGGAAGGGACCGTTCATCCCCCTCGGGATGCGCACATTGACTTTTCTTGCATGCATCCCAAGGGGGATGAACGATCCCCTCCCTCCCTCTCTCCCTCCCTCGCTGTTTTCCTCGCTCGTTTCCTCGCCATGTAGAATCACTCTTTGGATCAACAAGAGATGGTTTGCTTGAGCATGCCTTTGTGTCTCATGTCCTGACAACAAGAGATGGCAAGGTTGTGTGATAAAGGGAAGATGAAGGAGAAGTTGTGGGGAGGAGAGAGGAGAGGAAATGAAAAGAGATGGAGTGTTTGAGTAGAGAAGAAGAAAATGAATATTTGGAGGCATTGAATGAATCTTTGGGAAAGTGGGTTGGTCTTTGAGGAAAGTGAATGAATGCCTGGGGAAGTGAAACAGTGGGAGGAAGTTAAAAAAAGTACTTGTGTTGGGGTTTTTTATTTTTTATTTTTTATAATTGTGGTGTGGGAAATAAAGTGGAATTTGGTGGTGTGGGACAACATATTTGGTGGTGTCAAACAGGGCTTGCCTTTTTATTACCACTATAGTCTCATATTCTCTTAGCCACATCTAATATCTTTGATTATGATGCATCCAAATTTCTCATCCTAGATAGTTGAAACTACAAAACAAGGTTAGATTGTCAAAGATCACCTGTTTGGTGGTCGAATGCACTCTGATGCTTAAGTTAGTTAACTGTGGGAAAGAATGAATTTGGATAGAGTATCGTTGTGTTATGTTTGCATACCTCTATCGTGGATTTCTCTTTTACCATATATAATGTGTGTAATTAACTCTCTGCGTGATTTAAGCATGTAGGGCACGATGAGGGGAGACGTTTTTCACAACAGTCTCCCCCTTCATTGAGATATGTCCTTGGGGAATGATTCCCATCACGACTTGTCTCATTCATAATGTCTCTCTTCTATAAGGGAAAAGATCTGTTGGGCCTGGGGCTTGGGCCTTTGACTTTGTTCATGGTCTATTATTAAAAACCTTTTTGGGCTTTACTGGTCGTGCTTGCCTCTTTGGGCTTCTAGGACCGGATTTGTTATCTGTGTTGAAATTGAAGTGTTTGTTCCTCGTGATGGATAATTTTTGCCACGTATACGATCGTGATTAGAGGACTATTTGATGTGTCATCAGATTATATTTTCAAACACATCTTATGACCATTTGCACCCTATAAACATGGAAATTTATAACTCTTCCATCGAAATCACGCTGGCACTCTATCTTATGGCAATCAATCTCATCAATTTCCCATTTCCATTGTTGCTCGTGATGAACACTACGAGTTACGGAATAGCTATTGAAAGTTGAAACTACCTGCAAATCAACAATAATTTAAGTGTATAGGGATATATGTAGTTATGTTTTTACGCATATTAGTGGTATAAACGTTTTGTTGTATGTGTACTTCATGCACGATTTTTTTATATAAACTTTATTCATGATTGTAACTTTTGCGAGAAATAAATTTTAGTAAAAAACATATCAACTATACTATCTAATTTTGTTAGAGATATCGGCACATTAGGGACAATAAGTTTTTTTTACTAACCAAATAGGACCCCCTTAGTTTTCATTTTTCATTGTAAATTAAGGACACTACATACACATGACTAAATGAATATTATATCATATGAACTTCGCCTGAGCTACAATTTTGACAAAATTGTAAAAACCAACATCAGAAATTTGTCAAAGTTTCAAGTTATTTCGACATGTATGTTATGACATACGCACTAAATTGTGAAAGTGAATTTATTATATTATAATCACGAAGCGAACGAGGGCCACTTTGGGCATGACCCAGACTAGCCAACGTACATTGTTTGGAGGGTCTCAAACACCCACAAATACATTTATCAAGATATTTAATGGCGAAAACCTAAACATGTATTTCGAGGAATTGTGTTGAAACATGTTAAATTTTCGGCACATTGTTTCTAGTGTTAATCCGTAATTTTTTTAAAATTTTTTCATCTCAAAAGAATTAAAAACGATTTTTATAATTTAGTAGCGTTCTTAATTTACGAAGAAAACTAAGGGGTTCTTCTGGATCGGTAAAACTCATGTTTTTGTCCCTAAACTACCAATGCCCCTTTTTTATATGTAGCATAATGCATATAATAGCTATTAAACACGGTTATATAGTTGTCTACCAGCACTAAAAGCCAATGCCCCTTTTTAAAAGCAAGGAAGTTTGTGTCTGGAGTAATCACTATTTGTTCAATAACTGGGTTGGACACCATGACTCGACCCAAAATTCATTAGGCCTAAATTATGACTCTAGAACTTTTACACTTATATTCAAGACAACCAAAAGCATTTTTAAACCCCGAGATGACACGATGTTGCTTAGTTATAGGTTTAGAATTTAGGATAAGGAAGTCAGTAGTTATAACAACCTCAAGTCTATAAATAGAACTCAAAGACAATGTACAAACTAGAAATACATTTTTCAATAAAAGAATTCAATTCAAACAACTTTTGTCTTTTTTCATTTTTTTTTTTTATAAATTTGTCAACTACATTCCTACAATTTACTTTCAAGGTTTGTTTTTCAATTCATTTAGTTTTCTTCACTTGGCATTATTACAATTTATGCAATTTATGCAATTTACTTTCAATGCATTTTACTTCATTTTCGCAATTTCTTCATTATCTTGCTTAGTGAAAAGTCTTCTTAATTGAGGCATATAACGAATTACCTGATCTAAGAAGTCAAATTCCTTTTGAGATTTATTAGTTTGCTACAAAGTTCAGTTTAGGATGACAACTATTGGAGGAAATGTTTCAAACATAATTTTTCAAACAATAGCAAGGTCTGATAAGCGACTTAATTAAAAAAGCAACTCAATACATCAAAAGGTTTAAGATGGCAATAGACATATGTGAGGTTCTTGCTAAAAGAACATAAATTTATAAAATTAGCCCAAAATTGCTTAAATTAAAAGCTAAGGAAAATGTTTTATGGTGTATAATTTGGAGACTTCATAGAAATGTTGCTCAAGTATCTAGCTTAAAGCCTATTGGAACAAGAACAGCAGATAAGTGTCTCTTCCACCAAAACATATCATAAAGATCCAAATTTATATATATATATATATATATCGTTGAAATAGTAGATCGAGAACCTATTGTATTCTTTAGTAAAGGAAAAATGCTAATATTGAAGTTTATATAAGAAAGCAAATGGGACATACTAAAAGTTATTTATTTGATATCTCTAGAATAGATCTAATATTTAAAAATTTATTGAAAGGAAAAAGTTTTAACCCTTGGTCTCATTCTCTTCTATTTTCAGGGACAAATATCAAGATCGTTGAAGAAGGAGAAACTCGAGTTTCCACATATTGCAGTGGGAATTGACAAACCATGTTTTCTAACCGTCAATGCACTTTCAATTCTTGCAATTTACTTTCAATGCACTTTACATTTCTTCGCAGTTTTTTCATTATCTTGCACTATAAAAAATCCTTTTAATTGAGGATTATAACTCATTGCCTACTATGAGAACTCAAATTTCTTTAGGGGTTTTGTTTAAGTGCCTGGCACACCTTTGAGAATATGTTTGGATTGTGATCAATCACACCTAAAAAGCTTTTATTTTTGGAGAATTAGAATTACAAGTTTGGAAAGTTTCCAAAAATGTTTGGAGATAGTAAGGAACACGAGAGAGGGAAAGTGAGAGGAACTTTTAAAAATGGTGTATTCTGACAATTTTAATCTAAAACGTTTTTTTTTAATTAAGAAAAATGTGGGTATTTTATGAAAACCAAAATATTTAATAGCTAGATTTTCCAAAATCCGAACATAAATAAAAGGTTGATTAACTTCCCCCCTCCCCCCGATATTATGACCATATTAGCTTTTAATCCCCAAACTTGTCCAACATATACTTTATACCCCAATTTCATTAAACGATTAATAGTAACTTTGAACGCTTGTGTGAAAATACCTCACTACATATCCCCTATTTCCAAAGGAAAATTTCCGATTGTCGATTCAAACGAATCAAATTAGACAAACCCCTTCAAATTGCCTCAAGATAATTAGTTGAGTTGAGATCATGATATACATTCCGATAAAAAAAAAAAGTTAATGGCCCAAAAAATTTTAAAGAGTTAAAAAATGTCTAATACATATCTTGAAGAACATTCTACAGGGTCAGTAAGTTTTAAATTACACAATCTCAATGGTTAAACAACGACCTCGGTAAAAAAAAAATTCAATTTTTTTTTTGTGAACGGAAATTACATGTAGTTGACTGTTGTTGACACAACCCATCCAAATATTTGTATCAAAATTTCATTTTATGTGTTGGCTTGTAATACTTGGAAACGCGCGAGGAAACGGGCGAGGGAGGCATGTCTAATTTATGATTAACCGAAAAGCTCTCAATTCTCAATTTTTCTCTCTTCTCCTTTCCCACTCTCGACAACAACAACCATAATTTCTCTCTCACCCGCCATACTGTCTTCGTTGCTCTCCTGGCCTTTTTATTTTCTTTATATCTTCCCTCTCTATTTTTCTCATCAATTGCAGGCTGCAATAACAGCAACAATAGCAATTGTTGCTGGCTACCCCGCCCTGCCATCCTTCCCCCCTTTTTTATTTTTTGCTCTTGCAGAGGTTGGAGCGATTTCAAAAAAATTTCGGGTCTCGTAGACCTGCTATGAGACCCAAATTTTGGAGAAAAATGAGAGAATAAAAGGAAGAGCTTTGAGCAGGCAAAGAGGGATAGGCATCAACAACGAGGGTAGCGGCTAAGTGAGACAGGGCATCGTGCATCCAATCTAGTTGCATTATAGCTTTGTAAATCCTTCGCTCTTCTCTGCCAATTGACGACACTCCTTCTCTAATCAATCATCCGTGTAGGCGGGAACATGGAGTGATATTTCCTCCATGTAATGCTCCACAAATGACCCCATAATAGAGTTTTAATCGGTGTCGATTCATCTTGAACTCTTCTGAAACTCTTAACCTATATAGCACCAATGGGAAAAACATTAGTAACGGTGAAAGGACCAATCTATATAGAACATAACTTACCCAGAAAAAGTCTAAGACGTGATTGGAAAAGCAAGACTTTAAGTCCAACAACAAAGGTCTTTCCATAGATATCCGATCATGAAAAGCTTTGGTTTTCTCCATGCAGATTCTTGCACTCTCACATGCTTCATTTTGAATCTCTTTGAACTAATTCAGCTGCAATTTCCTATGAAGGCCGGCATCAACAATATCCATACCGAAAGTCTTTATAGCCCAATGCACCTTATGTTCTAGCTCAAATGGTAGACATGGTACTCGTAAACAATCTGAAAAGGAGACATCCCTATAGGTGTCTTGTATGTCGTTTTATATGTCCACAAAGCATCATCAAGCCATATGCTATAGTATTTGCGATTTATCATCACTATCTTCTCAAGGATTCCATTGATTTATCATTTGAAACTTTTGCGCGTCCACTTGTTTGAGGACGATAAGGTGTCGAATCCTTATGTATAACATTGTACTTCTTAAGCAAATTGAATTCTACGGTTGCAAAAGTGTGAACCACCATCATTTATAATCGTTCACGGCATTCCAAATCTTGCAAAAAACGTTAGAACGAATAAGCTTTACAACAACCTTTGAATCATCACTTTGGGTGGTTTTTGCTTCCACCTACTTTGAAATATAATCGATGGAAAACAATATATAAATGAAACCATTAGAAGAATGGAATGGACCCATGAAATCAATGCCCCATAAGAATGACAATATGTCAGTATCAAATTAAATTCAAAATCAGGCACACAGTGTCTACCCAATTGATATACACATTACTTTCACAAGTAGGGATCATCCCATACAAATTGTCTTGCCACTTTCTTGAGCTTATCATTCTGAGCTTGAGTCTAGGTGTCTGGAATCTATTTGGACACAAGGTAATTCACAATATTAGTGTACCATGATTCACTTACCTCAACCGAAAGTAGTTGTTTACCGAAAAGTTCTCTAGAATCGGCAAGGACTCCTCATCGCGCACTAAGCGGTTCAAGCGGTTGAGAACCATGTTTTCCCTCCCTTTCTAATCCTTGATCTCAACATCAGACTCTTGAAGAAGAAGCGTCCAACCTATAAGTCTCATTTTCGCCTATTTCTTCGTAAGCAAGTACTTTAAAATTGCTTGATTAAAGAAAATAATAAATTTAGTTCTAATCACATAAGACCGAAACTTCTCTAAATAAATACAACAGCCAAAAATTCTTTTTCGGTTGTGGAATAATTCAATTGAGCATCATTCAAAGTCCGGGAGGCATAGTAGATGACGTGGAGATGTTTGTCACTTCATTGGCTGATAATTGCTCGTAAGACATAATCCTATGTATCACACATCAAATGGAATACTCCAATCCAATGGTATAATGATAAGTGCCGATACCAAGAACTCCTTAAGCTTATAAAACGCCTTCTGACAATCCTCATTGAACTCAAACGACACATCCTTTTGTAGAAGTTGGCATAGAGGTCCAATAATCTTGAAAAAGTCATTGATAAATCACCAATAAAATCCTGCATGTCTAAGAAAAGAATTAACCTATCCCACCAATGTAGGAGAGGGTAAGTAAGACACAAGATTCATTTTAGCCTTTTCAACTTCAATACCCCTAGTTGAAACTACATGGCCTAAAACAATACCATGATTAACCACAAAGTGACATTTTCCCCAATTTAATACAAGGTTAACATCAATATCAATGCATAGCTTCAAAATTAAGGCAAGATTACCCAGACAATGGTTACAATAATCACCAAAAACTCTAAAGTCATCATAAATACCTCAATGATTTTTTCAACAAAATCAGAAAAGATACTTATCATGCACCTCTGGAAGGTATCCAAGGCATTACACAAACCGAAAGACATTCTTTTATATGCGAAAGTGTTGAATAGACAAGTGAAAGTTGTTTTCTCTTGACCCCCTAGGGCTGTGGCAATTGATTATTATCCCGAATAACTACAAAAAAACAATTAAAAAAAAACATGATCGACTAACCTTTCAAGCAATGATCAATGAAGGGAAGAGGAAAGTGATTTTTCCTGTAGTTGCATTCAACTTCCTATAATCAATACAAACCTGCCACTCAGTTTGCACTAGTGTGGGAACCAACTATTTTTCCACGTTTTTAACCAAAGTTATGCAAGACTTCTTCGGCACTACTTGCACTGGTGAAACCCGTTGTCTATCTAAAATGGGGTAGATCATGCCACAATCAAGGAACTTAATAATTTCTTTCTTCACAACTGCCATCATAGGAGAGTTGGGACGACGCTGAACGTCTCTAATGGGTTTTGCCCCCTTCTCAAGAAGTATATGATGCATACAAGTTGTAGGGCTAATACCCTTGGTGACAGCCAAGGTCCACTCGATTGTAGTCTTGTACTCCTTCAGAATACGAACAACTTCTCCTCCTCCAATGCCGTGAGTGATGAAGATATGATGACAGACAATGTCTCATCATCTCCCAAATAAACATACTTCAAGTGATCCAGTAACGGTTTAAGCTCAAGTATAGGTTTTTGAATCACAGAAGGAAATTTTTTATTAGTAAACGAAGAAATAGAAATTGGGAAAGTCAATTTATTATCAAGCCATGGAGAACAGTCCAAGGCTGCCATGATGTCAATGATATCCTCCTTCATGCTATAAACTGAGAGTTTCTTTGTGCCACAAGGAACTTCATTTATCTCATATGCGACAACAGTAGTGATGGTGGTCTCAATTTCATCCTCATTCATAACATATGAGAATCTCAAGGCTAACATGTCAATCATGTCAATAGAGAAACAAAAATAATCATCAATATGATACCCATGGCTTCAAATATGTTGAAGCCAATCACATCATCGTCAACCTCCATGTTCAATGCTCTCTCATACACATCAATCTTTGTCCTTTTCATTTTCATCAATGGATGACCTAAAAGAAAAGGCAAAGGTGTTGTAAGTGCCGAATCATCCAGCTAATTAAATAATAACACCATCATTTTTAAGCTCACTTAGATTCATAGAGCGGTAGACAGAGTATGACATAACATTAACGAAAGCACATACACCTAACATCGCATGTTCAAATTAGGTATTATACACAAGTGAAATGAAACTACTTGAATCCTTATACTTAGGTGGCAATTTCCTTTGAAACACCACAAAAATGTTCTCACTCACCTTTACCAATCGTCAATCTAGAATTCGTATTTTTGTGGTACAAAGCTTCTTCAGAAATGTTGCATACTTTTGCACTTGCTTAATAATATCAAAAAGTGGAATGTTAACATGTATTTTCTGGAAAGTTTTCAAGATTGCCTTCTCATGTTCATCTTTCTTAAACTTGAGAAAATGCCAAAAATGATCATAAAACCCAAATTTGAAATACTCACCTTCTTACCTTAGGGTTATGGTGTTTCAACTGGGAAGGACTGTTTGAATTTGACCTTGGTTGGCTCTGCTCCTCCAACTCAGCCATTAGCTCTACTTCCATGTTTCGATTTTGTTTGGGGGTTGTCAGCTCACTCTCAATTCGCCTACCATTCCTCAGTGTAATGGATTTTGCAATTTCAAACCCTCCTTTCGGATTTAGAGTGGTAGAACTAGGAAATTTTCCTTGCTCACAAATTTGTCCCATAAATTCAACTATTTATCCCATCTGTAGCTTCAAATCCGCTATGTCCTTCGCTTGGTTTTGTTGACCCTAAACCAAATAAGCATGGGAAATAGTAAATGATTTAAGAATCTCATCACATTAGGAGACGTACCTAAACCTTTTTGAAGTGGTTCTTACATCCTCTGGAAGAAACTAGGGGGTGGCTGAGTAAAGGCTTGTTGCTAAGGTTGTTTAGAATTCCTCCATTTAAAGTTTGGATGATTTTTCCAACCTTCATTATAAGTGCTAGAAAATGGTTATTTCTATGGTGATTTTGCTATTGAAAACTTACAACATTAACACCCTCCAATCGTTGTTCCAAGTCAGCTGAGGACATTGACCAGATGCATGTCCTGTCCTGACATAGAGCACACACCACAAACTTGTGCAACTCCTTGCACTTTCGATTTTTCATAACCCTGACACGCAACGATGTAATTTGAGCAATTTGAGCCTTACTTACTTAATGGACTTGGTGTGAAGTGTCTCCAATTTCTTCATATTGTCGGGCATTTAAGGCTCGGTTTACAATCAAAATCTTCACTGCAGCTGAGGTTTTATCAACTACAGCTTCTCCAGCTGCTGCATCGAACATCTGTCGTTCAGGAGGAAGCAATCCTTCATAGAAGTGTTGATCAGAAGCTCTTGCTTCATGTGGTGTTGTGGACATAATGCTATGAGAGTTTTGAAACACTCATTGTATGCTAGGTATGATTCTTCTGGACTCTACTAAATACCACTGATTTTCTTCCTTAATAGGATGATTCTTGAAGTTGGGAAGAATTTATCCAGAAACACCTTTTTGATGCTATGCCAGGAGTTTACAGTTTTGAAAGGTAATTCATAAGGGCAATGAGAAAAGGGAAAGACTTTCAGCTTCAGGATGTTCCCATCCACAGTGGTCGGTGTCATACTAGAGCAAACAACCTCGAATTCCTTGAGATGTTTGTTTGAATCCTCCATATAAAGGCCATGGTATTTCGAAATATGGAGAAACATGTTGGATTTTAGCTCGAAAGACTATGGTTTGCCCTAAGCTATTGTCGGATATTGAATGCAAAAGCGAGTGACATTGTCCAAGGTTGATGCTAAAAATTCCTAGATATAACTGTTGTCTGCCATGTCGAGCTCCTCTCGTTCAAAATCAGAGCTAGACATTTGGGATCATTTTGTTTCTCTCTTTAGTCTCTTAAAGGTTCTTTCAGCCTCTGAATTGAACTCTAATAAGTTCTCACCATATTTCCTAATGTGCGTGAGCTAGTACCTGAGATTCTGACAAAAGAAAGAAAAATATTAGTAAATAAAAATTAATGAAATAAAACAAGAAAACTAAAAAAAGAATTAGCAATTTTGTCAATTCCTGACAATGGTGCCAAAATTGATGTATTATATTACTAGCACACAACTTAAAACCCTGCTATTGTAGTCGTATAAAGAATAAGTAGGAATCATTTTAAAATGGGGATTAAACGGCTTGCTAACTAATGTTAAGGGGTAAAGAGAAGACAACTAATTACTAAATAAACAAGGAAATAGTGGTGGTTAGATTTTTTTTGATTTTATACTAAGAAAAGAAATTAGCTAAGGGTTCTATCTCCACACACCAAACATATGCTCATGAATTAATCTCCAACAATTTTTGTTACAATATTGTGAATGACAATGTTCAAGATTAATCGTGATCGCACTAATTAACCTTATTATTTTCCCAAATTTGTTGAATTAAACTCTCATCATTTTCAAACTAGTATCCTCGTGTTATTCTAATCATGAATCGCAAGTTAGATAAACAATCAGAGATCATTAAGTTCTATGAAAAATTTGAACATTGACTAAACAATTACAAGTATGATCCACATTTTGTTCTTAACCTAGATTTGGCTTAACATACCAACGTCTATTGATAGTTGCTACATACGGATATAAGATCATAACTATTAGGTGAAATTCTCTTATATTCTAGAATCAAATCGGAGCATGTTTACTAAGTTGACTACCTTAACGAGCATACAAAGAAAAATTATCCATTAAACCGTTAAGCAAAACACATCCATTAAATAGTGAAGAAAAAACTTAATGTAATCAATCCATAAGGCACCTGTTTGGGGCTTCAAATACGCCCCTAGCTAAAAAGGGAATTAGCTAGACATATTCATCATGTTTGAATCGCAAAGCATAATAAAATATGATACTAGAAATAGGAAAAAAAAAAGAAAAAAAAAAGGATAAGAGATGGAACATTGGCAACCACGGCCTCTAATTGTTGTTTTTGTCGCTAAAAACTGTTGTTGTTTTTGTTTGTATCACCAGAAGCTGCTATTGTTTCTGTGTCTGTTGTGTGTGTATTGCGAGCTTTCTCTAGCAGCCGGGGTTTTCTTTTATTTTTATATTCTCCCTAGGTTTCCCCATTCCATTAGGAGTTTGTTTGGTTGCATGGAATCTTATGCCATGGGAATGCATGAGGGGACCTTCATGGGACTTCCCTTCCCACCATTGATCACAAAATCTAAGGGTGGATGTGGAGTAATACATCAATTTAGCCTTAAATGTTGGGGTCTTCTCATGGATTCCCATGACATAGGATTCCATCCAGCCAAACACACTCTAGAAGTCTTTGTGGATCTTGTTTCTTCTAAGATTGGCAGTTTTAATTAAGTCTAACAAAACAGCCAAATGCATTTCCCAAATCGTGGATACTTCCTTGTTCCACAAGTTCAATTTGCATCCTTTTAGCTTTTTTTTTGGAATTTTGCTCCTAGCAGCCTACAAAGACACAAAACAATAGTTATTACTAACAATAACAAATACCAACTAAAAAAATATAGAGAAATAAGGTAATAAAGTCGCATAAATGTGCTCGACTAGTGGGATATCACTCAGAATATATCGATCATGATCAAGGGCCCAACCACGTTCATCTTCATCAATCATGTTGCTCAAAATGATGCAAGTGAGTATGATTCCGTGCATCTGCCTCTAATTCTAAGTTCTCGCGAGTTGACGATTAATGGTCCATCGTACTTGCAACATCCAAAATGTCATTTCAACATCTATCCAAACACTTTCATGGACCTTAGCAAACAATTTATCTTTCTCATTGATAGGACTTCAAAATGTTTGCATTATAGTAGCCAACCTTGAATAGAAACCATCATTAAGAAAAACACATATTATAATCAGGTCTATTAATATTGAAATATGCGGGAGAAGCCTCACCTTTTATAAGTTGATCGAAAACGGTTGACCAATAATGGGTGTTGATATCATTATTTGAACCCTGGCATGCCAAATAGATCCATAGATCACGAGATACAACGACCTCAAGTACTACAGATGAATGTTGTTTATAGTTCTGATATGCTTTTACAAGCAGTTGAACAATTCTTCTATTTCTAATGCATGCAAGCGATGCTTCCTAACATTTACAAGAAGAAGAGGAAATTTCCCAAGATCAAGGTTCCAAGCCCATTCAAGGAGGGAAAAAATAGATGAAGCACTTCCTTCTCATGTACATCTGAAGAGGTCTCGTGTTTTGCCTAGATCTGTCTGCAAGCGTTTTTCTTCATCCGAAGGACGTGATGCTATCAGACTAGTTCCAGATGAGATTGTTGTTTCTGAGGTGCGTGATGCTCAGGCCGTGGCCCCTATCTCCTTTCCTGACTTCAAGAGGGAGTATCGGCAAATGGTGGGCGTAGAGGATGTAACCAAACTTAGCACCAAGCAAACAAAATTTCTGAATAAAATGCTTCTGCTAGAGGTGGGAACGGGACGGGATGGTCTCCATCCCGCTTGTTCGAGTTCGGGACGGGACAAGATAGACCTCATCCCGACCTCGTTCCATCCCAAACGGGTTCGAGACGGGATGGGAAAGGACGGGATGGGACAGGACGGGACGGGATAAGACAGGACGGGGCTGGATGAGCATGTACTAAATTTTGGATTGAAAATTTAACATGCAAAATTTAAAATTTTGGATTTACCAAATACACAACTCTAAGAACAACTATATATCTTTAAGCCATTGATTATTATTTCCCATTTCATTAGCTTTTACTCCTTTTTTTTAAGAACCACTATTAAAGATAGCCATTTTTTTGTATATTGCGAACGAAAATGATCAATGGGTTTATCATTTAAAAGCTACGAGGAGCACACATTGTTGTTCTCAAGAGTTAGGAAGAGGAAAAAAAGAAGGGAGAAGGTTTATGATAGATTCATTATCTAGGTGAGTCACATGAAAGCTTGTGAGAATAAAATAGCTATGTCAATAAATAAAACAACAAATAAAATAGTCATGTCAACTAGTTTCATACTACATAGCTCATTTTAAATTTAAAAAAAATCTATTTGGGACAGGGCGGGATGGGCGGCATTGAAAATATTCATCCTTATCCCATCCCACTCTAGATCGGGATGGGATTGATCAACCCCATTAGGACCCAAAAAAAATTGGGATGGGATGCCCACCCCTAGCTTCTGCAGGCCGTCATGGAAGCTTCGTCTGGTTGTCCCTTTCAATAAAGGACTTCAAGCTCCGTCTTTCTCTAGATCATGAACCCGTTGAAGAGTCATCCGATCGTTGATGCCACGGTGAAGGGTTCATTTCTCGTCACCCGTCCTGTGCTCCATTTCGTTCTCATCTTCATATTGAATTAATGACGGGTCAAAAGAATAACTCACTTCCCTCTTCTCCATCAACTGATTTCGAATCGGTGCGTGAAAAGAACCGATTGTTGTGGGCAAAGGGAAGGATGTTTATGAGGGCCCTGATGCAGTGAAGACGACCAAGGGAGGTGCTGGGGTGATTCCAGTTCTGAATGATCTTCATCCAGATGCTCAAATCAGTCTGTTTGCTCCAAACGTAGTAAGGATAAACAACCATGCTTGACATCAGAAGGTTGAAATCTCTTATGCTTCAAGGAAGCATATTAGCAAGTGGAATGACTGACTGGCAAACCGTGCTCCGAAGCCAGTAGGAGAGACGCTAGGGAAGTGTATGGATAAAGGGCAGAAACATCTCATGCTAGGGATGTCATACCTGAATCAAGTGGCCACAGCTGAAACTGAAGTTGAAGCCGCTCGTGAGAGAGTGTATACTTTAAAGGGAATCTTAGAAAACTTGTAGAAGTCATACTCTGATGCTCTCTATGGGATTGAGTCATTGAGGAAGCAACTAAAAGCTTTCTTAGATACTGGAGCGGAGTCCTGGTCCATTAGGTTGGAGGCTCAAAAGGTTCGCTTGGAGGCGCTTGAGTCTGACTTGGTGGGGGCAGCGTTTGCGAGGGATCAGATTGAGAATGAATTGAACCTTGTCCATCATGACTTGTAGCTTACCCGTGAGACTGTGGCTGGAGTGTAGGCTGAACTGCAAGCTCTGCATGTTCAGGGGATCAAGGAGCCCGAATGGATTGTTCGATGTCAGCAGTTGGAAGCCTTGATTTTAATGCCAAGAGTATGCGGACCACGGAAGAGCAGTTTCTTCTACTGCAGAATGAGCTGAATATCATTAATGATAAGCTAAGTGCCAAACAGTCCATGACTGACTTGCTGTCGGGTAAATTGGAGCGACCGGAGCAAGAGCTCACTGAATCAAGAGGGCGTGAGGCGAAGCTTCTCAAGTCCCAAGGCACGTTTGAGTTCAACAAAGTCGTGCATGGAAGGCTGAGCAGTTGCATCTGATGAAGGAGGAGCATTTCGACTGGGATCTCTCCTATTATAAAGAGATTGCATGTGCAAAGTTTGGAGTGGCTTCCAATTTGTCTAAAGAAAAAGGCGGCCCTGATGTGGGGGATCGAGAGGCAACAGTTACAGATGTGTCTTCTGCTTCTTCCCCTGCTAAGTTTATTTTTGTTGTATTTGACTCTCCTCCTAATGAGGGGCGAATCTTGTATTTTCTTTTCGGTTTGCAAATAAATGGTACTTTGCACATGTTTGTTTTCCTTTATTTTTTTCTGCTAGCTTTTACATGCTTTGTCGTATTTCGACATTAATTATCAGACGAGAGGCTCTGCTAGGCTAGGAAGCTTTAAGATTGATCCGATGTTGAGAGTTTTGACTTCTTGTGCTTTAATAGTTTGTGCAATTCTGGTCAGACTCCTCTTTAGAGATCGAAGAGTGTAATACACCCTCTGTTTGGCGGCTTGGTTGTCTATTGAACCAACAGTTGTGATTATTGTTATAAGTGAATTAGTCAGACTATGGTCCCAGCGTCACCATTGTGGATGATTGGACAGTAGTCCTTGCGAGTCGTCTAGGTCGGGTTTCCAGAACTCTGACCGAACTTTTGACTTGTCTTTACTTGTTATTCGTAGAATAAGCCTATTGGACAGGTGTGCAATTATCGCCAGTTATAACTGACTAAATCGGGGTCAGATTTCGGCATCATGGTGGTCCCTGGCAAGCCATCTTGATCAGACGTTGAGGGAACTGACTAGACTCCTACCTTCCAACCCATCTTGATCCGTTTGTGGCAGGCTAGGAATTGGAATGAGCCAAAAGTTATCATCGTCAATCATTCTGACTAAACTTTGGCGGGGTTCGACGATCATCGTCTGTAGTTGGCCAATGATCTCTGGCAAGCCGTCTTCACCAGGCTACATGAGCACTGACTAAGCTCTCACTTTCTAGGCTATCATAATCCGTGTGTAGTGAACTAGGCTTCGAGCAGACCAAAGCCATCGTCATCAGCGGCCACTGACTAAGCTTTAGTCAGGGTTCGATAATCATTGTCTATCCATCTTAATCATGAGTCGAGAGCGCTGACTAGACTCCCACTTTTTAAGCTGTCGAAATCCATTATTTGCGGACTAGGCTTCGAGCAGACCAAAAGCCATCTTCGCCGATCTTCACGAACTAAGCTTTGGTCAGGTTCGATCACTATTGCCCGTGTTTGGACATTGATCCCTGGCAAGTTGTCTCGATCAGGCATCAGAGCACTGACTAAGCTACCACTCTCTAAACCGTTGACACCTGTTTAATTTAACATACTGGGCGTTAGAGTGCACCAGAGCTATCGTCATAGGTCAAAACAGACTAAGCTTTGGTTTGGTTCAGCGACCGTTATCTATAGTTGGACAGTGGTCCCTGGAAAACCATCGTAATAAGGTATTACGAACATTGACTAAGCTCCCACTTTCTAACCCATTGTCGTCTGCTTTTAGCAGGCTAGGTGTTAGAGCAAACCAGAAGCTATTGTAATCAGTCGGAGCTGACTAAGCTTTGGTCAGAATAAGATTTTGAGCGTGTAAGTATGAATTGGGTGTCCTGACTTATTTGGCTCGCCTGGCGGTTTGAATCTAGTGTTGATCGACTGATCGGACTAATAATAGATTAAGTTTCTTTAATGAACAACAACGAAATAATAGTGGAGCTGATGCCTTGGATTTAATGATAATACTCTTTGGCGTGCTCCTTATTCTGTGGGCACTTAGGGCCATTGCTATTTATTCCTTTGCGTGTGCTGAGTTGGATCTAGCATGGCATAAGCTTGGGTCCATTAGTAAAGGGGTCCAATTAGAAAGAACAATGTGGATCAATGTGCCAGAGGTACGACACATTCTGCGAGACAGTTCAGTATCGATTATTCCCCGAGTTAATGGGGCTACTTGCAGGGTCATTAATTTGAAAGATGTGGACTTGTCCAGTTGCGATTGGAACCGTCATTTTCTCGTACGACATTTAATGTTGAAGTAATTGCTTGTTGACGCTGCTTCATAAACCATTTCGCCTATATAAATAATGGCTATTGTTGCAGTCGTTTTCCGTTCCCTGCTTTGACCTTGACCTGCAAACATGCTGGCCTGCACAAGGAACACATGTGAGCCACGGACCACTGTTGTGGTGGCTGATGGCACTCCTATGCTAAAGTCAGACAAGGATCTGAGGAAGGTGTAATGCTATAAAAAGGGAATTTGTAGCGAACCTTAGCTTACCAACCTCATATCTTATTTATAGTATTGGAGTCCTAGTTCAACCAGGCCATCGATATTGTAATTTAGGGAAGAAGATTTGCGTGGAGATCCTTATCTAATTAGGAGTCGTGCTATGGAGGGAAGTTTCCCTATTAGCCATGTGCTCCTAGATATGCGGGAGATAGTTCCCGTTCCGAGAGTATTCTATAGGTAGAAGTCTCCATATGTGGTACGTACTTTGGAATTTGCATCCTAGTTGGAAGCAAAGAGCTGTTGTAATTGCCTGTCCGAAGCTAATTCTCCAGATACTTGCCTTAGCAAGGCTTACGGGTATTGAGGATAGCTGTGAGACCCGTGGGCTTAGCAGACTGTGAGAATTCGAGTCCTTTTGGTGGACTGCATTGGGCGGGCTTAGAACCGCTTGGGCCGGATCAGTGTTGGGCTGACACTAGAGCTTGTTATTCCTTGAGATCATCATGACACGTGTACGATGCAGAGTTGGGACCGTTTTGGTGTATCATCAGCTACTCCCTTCGAGTTAGTGGACCATCACATCGGTTCGCTAAGTCACTTCTTGAAAAGATACGCGGCTAATGATGATTGAGTCTGAATTGTTGCTTGAGTCGCGCGCTTCATTAATTGAATGTTTGTCGGTTCAGTGGAGAAGATTTGGGAATCCCATCTCTATTTAGGTCATCCTTTGTGTGGAGATTAACTCTTCTATTTTCTTGCTTTTACAGATCTTGCTCTGTTCATCTTCTGATTGAAAAGATTGTTCATCTACTTCATGGCTCTTCAAAACCATCTTGATGACGCAACTTTGGCCAAGGGCCTTGAGTTTTTCTAAGACGGGTTGCTTTCTGAATCGGCCTTGCTGAAATCTGGATGAAGTTCGGGTCCCTGAGGATCTGCCATTATATGCACTAAAGGATTATCAAACGCCAATGTTGCTGCCGGCGGGGTTCATCTGCTTGCACCGCGAGATGCTCGAAACCGGAGTCTGTTTTCCTATTTTGGATGTGATTTGGGACTTTTTGGACTTCCTGGAATTCCTCCGGCCCAGTTGGTGCTTAATGGGTACAAGATCGTTCTTCTCATTTTAATTGGGGCGAAGGAAACTGGCGTCCGCGTGACTCCACGAGTGATCCAGTTGCTGACTTTTCCTCGGTTGAATGATCATGTTGTCTGTATAATGACGTCACCAGCTTGCTTTGAGAATTTGCTTGATGACTTCAAGTCCTGGTAGAAGTATTTCTTATTGGCTCATGCGGATTCAAAGTACTTCCAGTTCAAGTGTCGTTCGCTCGAACGAGAGTTCAAGACACTTAATAAGTATAGTTTTTTCTTCCAATTCCATTGTGTTTGATTGTATGCTATTTGTTGCTCGTGTTTCCTTGCAGGACAATTTCCCACTACTTCTCTTACCTCAGAGTAGCGAAACACTACGGAGAAATTTCGCGATTTGCCAACGAGGAATGTGGTGGAGGTCATATGTGTTTCCAACTTTATTCGCAGTGGGCTGTGGGACAACTGGTATGAGGCCCCCACTCTTTACCAATCGTCACAAGTTAAGTCTGAAAGCGGGGCCTGTTCTAGGAAAAGGAAAGCCATCAGAGTTAAGGTTCTTGTTTCATCTGAGACGCTTGCCTTTTTTGTGAGCTCGAAGAAGTTCTGTGTTAGAACTGGGTCTTCTTCAGAATGATCTACTCCAGTAAGTGAAGAGCGTGAGCCCGATTGACCCGTCAGGGTGGAGGCCAATGTATCCGGCTGGGAGAGGGACCACCTGCGATTAGTAGGGGTTGAAAATGTATTGAATCTTAGTGTCATGCAAGCGAAAGTTCTGAGCAAGCAGCTGATGCTAGCTACAATGGCGACTTTTACTGGTGTCGATTCGCTCGGGACAGTTCTGATAGAAGGTTCCTGTGAGGATTCACTTGAGGTTCTGGAGTTCGATCGTCCCACTGGTGGGTTGTCCGATTGTGACCCTGGTGACAAAGTTTCTCATAGTCCGCATTGTTTCCCGTCTCGCTCCAAGTCGTATCTCAAGGTGTTGGAGGGTCCGTTGGACAACTCACTTCCTTGTCTTCCTCCGAATCCTGCTAAGCCATCTAGCACTAAGGGGTCGGCTGCTAGTGACAAATGAAAGGCTACGAAGGATAGCCTGGGAGCAGTGGTGACTACAAAGGGTGGTGCTAGCGTAATTCCTCATCCGGGAGAACTTCATCCGGATGCACGGATAAGTCTGCTTGCCCTGGACTTAGTACATATGAGCACTCAGGTCTGGCACCAGGAGGTTGATGTGGACTATGCTTCGAAGAAGCATATAAGCAGGCGCCGTAGCTGGCTGATGGATCACCCTCCAAAACCTAAGGAGAAAATGCTAGAAGGGCGTATGGATAACTGTTTAAATTACCTTTTGCTAGGAATGTCTCACTTGAACCAGGTGGTTGTTGCTGGGACGAAAACTGAGGCTTCCCGTGAAAGGGTATACACCTTGGAGCATGTCTTCTCGAACATGCAGAGGTTGTATTCTGATGCGCTTTTTGAAATTGAGCTGCTGAAGAAGCATGTTGAGGAGAAAATGCTAGAACAATCAGCCGTTGCTGCTGAGGCTCAGAGGGTTTGTCTGGACCCTCTTGAGTCTGACTTAGCAGAGGCGGTGTCCACAAAAGATAGATTCCAGCAGGAGTTGGATTTGATTCGCCGTGATCTAGAGGTTACGCAGGAAGCTGCGACTGAGGCGCATTTTGAACTGCGGTCCCTTGCTGAGGAGAATTCCTTGAAGGAGGCTGATTAGGCTGCTTAGAAACAATAGTTGAAGTTCGATGTGGAATTTAACACTCGAGTAGCGAGGAAGGCCGAGGACCAGCACGAACTGGAGCAACATGAACTCAGTGTTGTAAAGATCAATCTGACTATGGAGCGGTCTAATGTCGATGCATTGACTAAAAAGCTAGAGCAATTGGAGCGTGAACCTGCTGAAGCATCGCGTGAGGAAGAGCTTCTTCAGGAGCAAGGCAAGTGTGAATTTCGCTGAGTTGTACATGGTAGATTGGAGTTGTTAGCGCTGATAAAAGAGGAGCATCCGGAATGGGACCTCGATCGCTATAAGAAGATGTCGTATGTGGACTTATCAGTGGTTTCTGCATCATCAGACGAAGAGGGCAATCTTGATCATGATGCTCAGACTGCGAGGCGTACGGACGCAACTAATGTTCCCTTCTCCGTTAAGCTTAGCTCTTCTATTTTTGTACCTTCTCCTGATAAGGAGTAGACTTTGTACAATTGTACCTTCTTTGTTTCAACTGTTTAATGAAAACAAGTTTATTTTTCTGTTTCGCCTTGTCGTTTTACTTTAGCATAGGTTGGTTGGGTCAATAGGAAGTCGAATGGAATTTCTTATGTTGAGAGTTTGACCGTTTGCGTAGCGAGTGACTCGTAGTTAATGTTGCTTAGTCATGTCCGATAGTGGGCATTCCGCGGATGGTTCAAAACGGGCTATGCTGCCCAGGGGTATGCCACTGGGGGCTCATTTTGCCCATCTGACTGTCAATTGCAGTTGTTGGCATTAATAAACTGTGGTAGTCGAGCAGATGCGTTGTATTTGACCTAGGGCGCTTATCCTGAGTCATGTTTCGCAAGCTCGAGCTGGCATTCCATGTAGCATTCATTCGCGAGTTGGCGGGACGATTTATGGGTTAGCAAGAACGACCTTTGCTGGTAATAGAATGTCAGCGCGTGTGAGCGTAAAGACGTTGTTTGAGCTATGACTTATCTTTGTGATCGTTGTTTCAAAGGAGAGCAGTGGTCGCGTGGCGGACCAACTAGAGCTCCCACCTTCTGAACCATTTATGTCCGAGCTGAGTAAACTACAAGTTCGTGGAGCAAAGATTTGGCGATCATGGTCTGTTGAAGAGCGATGATCCTGTGGCTAACCGTTGACATCAGTTAGGAACTGACTAGTCTCCCACCTTTCAACCATTTATTCCCGCATGTAGCAGGCTACAAGTTTGAGACGAGGGGGTTCGACGACCATGTTGAAGAGCAATGGTCACGTGGCAAGCCATCGAAATCAGTTCGAGACTGACTAGGCTCCCACCTTCCAAATCATTTACATGCACATCGAGCTACAAATTTGGAATTTTTCGGCAACCATGATCTGTAGAAGAGCAGTGGTCTCGTGGCAAGCCGTCGAAATCAGTTTAGTACTGACTAGGCTCCCACCTTCTAAACCATCTACGCCCGCGCGGTGAGGGCTACAAGTTCAGGGTTGGTAATTTGGCGACCATGGTATGTAAAAGAGTAGTGGTCCCGTGGCGAGCCATTAGAATCAATTCGAGACTGACTAGGCTCCCACTTTCTAGACCATCCAAGCCCGTGCAATGGGGGCTACAGGTCTGGGCTTTGATAAGAAGTTGTCATTGCCAGTTATTACCAGCTAGGCTTACCTGAACGGGTTTTGCGATCGTTGTTCGCGAAGGGGGCAACGGTCTCTGGCGAGTTGTAGTCACAAGGCGTGACAACGCTAATTAGAATCCCACTTCCTAAACCATTGGCATCCACGCTGAGCGGACTAGGTGTCGGGATGAACCAAAAGTCGTCGTCGTCAGCCAAGGCTGACTACACTTGCCCGGCTAGGTGGAGGCTCCGCCAGCTGCGGGTGTGCAAGCCTATATCCTCGAGCGGAGTGCGTTGTGTGGATGAATTATGAAGAGATAGGAGTACCTTGAATCACCTGGCAATATCTAAGTGTGATCCGTGTGTCATGAATGACTAGGGTTTCTAATGCTCATGTCAGGCACGTGGTAGAATATTGTTTGAATAGTGGGCCGAGCCCATGGGTCCATAGAAAGATAGCTAAGGTTTCTTGTATGCAATATGCTATGTGTACGGTGTAGATCGCATGGTAGCCCATGTACGACATGGATTGCGAGACGGTTGAGTATCGGTTACTCTCTCTCAATGAATGGGGTTGTCTGCAGCCCCGTTGATTGGACGAACATGGACCTGCGCAGTATCCTTGGGAACCGTCGTCTTCTCGTTTCTCATACGGCATTCAATGCTAACAGTTAATGCTGAAGAGCCCGTTTGGTGAACCATTATGTCTATATAATGGTGTTTCTTCATCGTTTGTTGGCACTATCTTTTGCAGAGCGTATCTCTTGTAATGTTCTTATTTGAATAAAATGTTTTGGGTTTTCCAAAGGCTTAATGGAGATCTCCATCCTTGGAGTCTTCGAATGTTCTGACATTTGCGTCGATCAGTCACGATGAGAATCGTTGTTATGTGTAGTCACTCGCTCTGGGTGAGCACCTAATCATTTCGCTGAGGTCTCGTAATTTCTTCTCATGTTGCGGAGAAGAAGTATGAACTCCCTCCCAAGGGATGAGTCTATCGTTTATGCGCTTGTGCTTCGGTGTTATCTTGTGTCGTTATGCCCGCATGTATGCGATTCCTACTGCTAGTTTATGGTTGATCGAATTGTTGGTAGATGCGTCGATGCTTTCGGGGATGGTATCTCTCAGTCACCTCGACTATCGCGCATGGGAAAAGTGTCATCACTTGGCAGCATTGTGAAACCTTGATCACTACGTCGCTTGCAACCATCTTCATCTTCCCCCTTCTACCTCTTTCTGATGGGGGCGGAAGTCGTTTGAGGAAGTCTGCAACTCGTTGCAAGGTCTATGTGGTCGTTGTCGGGTCACTTTCTGAGGGTGATTTGGCGGAGCAACCGGTTGCTCTGTATTCTCAGCCCCTTTTCGCATTTTTTCCTTGATCTTTAGACATGTTTCTCGGAGGAGTCGTTTAGCGAAGTTTACTTGGGTACATTTGCTCTCTTTTGGCATCGGACTGCTTAAGCGAGTCTTTACTTTATGTTGCACCAGATTCAGATGCTCATAGTATGTAGTCTTTTGTCAATATAGTGTGTTTGCGTAATTCTTTATTTATTTCTTAAATGATTGCAAATCACACAAGTTTTTAAGAAATAAAACTCTACATTGATTATGGAAAGGAAATAAACAACTGAAATAGACTAATTGTTGGCAAAGAGAAGTTGATCCGGGCCTGAAGTGAATTCGCATGGCCCTTGTTGGATCGTTGATACTTTCAGCGAACCGTCGAGCTTCGCTGATGTCATTGAGGCTACTTAAGAGTAAACCTTACGTGGGAATTAATCTGCATGCCGACAGATTGTCGAGGTTTGTACTCCCATCTGCATTGACCTCTCCGTTCTGTTGGGTTGAAGAGCATATTGCTCCTGAACCGTATGATTGTCCCCTTTTCAAAAATGAGCCACCTCTATTGGGTTCTTGTGAGAGTTGAATGATGCATCTGCAGTTACTAGGTCTGGTTCTAGTTAAGATTGCACTGTGGGATCCTGTTGGTTATGGGAATATTCTATTTGCTTCGGCGCAGCATAATGGCAGCCTCGTGCCGTAGGTTGGTCCCCACGTATCGTTCCTTCAAAGTGGTTAGCAGTGTACTTAACGCATTGGTGAAGGGTGGAGACTACTGATTTCATCTGGTAGAGCCATGGTCTTACCAAGATAAGGTTGTAGGTAGACTACGCGTCTACCATCATGAAATCCAGAAACATGACCTTTCTGAGTTGTGGCTCTTCTTTCACTTCTGCTAACCTTATCTTCCCGATCGGGATGCATTTTTTACACTGAATCCGATCAGCAGGTAGTCTGCAGATCTTCCTGATCAGGATGCATTGTACAATAGGACGTTGAGCAAGCTCCCCGTATCTACCAGAGCTCTCTTTACCTCCCACCTTGTAATGGAAACTGATATGACGAGTGCATCATTGTGCGGTGTTTGGACTCCTTCAAGGTCTTTGTTTGTGAAAGTTAAGGTGGGAATAGGGCTTTGCACCCTTGAGTAGTAAATGCATCTGTCCATTTGCGGGCTGTGTCCGCATTTCCAGTAGAGTCCACTTGCAGGACTTGTTTGACTGGTCTTCATTCAGTCCGACTCCATGAAGGACATAGATTATGCCCAGAGTCTTTTTCTCTATTTCCTTGACCAACTCCCCCCGATCCCTGGGTCTTTCTGGTCACTTCTCGGAGCCCTGGAATTCCTTTAGCTTGCCCCTGTAGATTCAGTACTCGATCTCATACCTTAAACTCTTGCAGTTGTTGGTATCGTGACCACCTTCCTTGTGGTATGAACAATACTTGTTGTCCCGCTTGGAGGGGTCTCCGCGCTGCTTCGAGAGCCACTTCAGATCTTCCCAGTTTCTCATGGAATTCAGGACATCCAATAAGCTAGAATTGAGGGGGGTCATGGCCCTGGATCCAACGTAGTTGGAAGCTTTCTCTGGCCCGGCCAGAGTCTGACCTGTTGTCATTGCATTTTTGCTTGCTCCTTTCTTCATCCTCGTGCCTCCTTCCATCTTTTCTGTCTTTAGGAATGGAGGGCTTCTTATCACCTTTTGTTTCCCTCTTCACAGTTTTCAACACTTTTAAGGCAATGTACCTCTAAGCGTTCTTGAGGATCTCCGTCATATCCAAAGGGGGTTCCAAGGTGAGACATTCATAAAGCTTTCCCTCTTTTAGGCCTGCGGTGAAAGCCGTCAAGGCTGTGTCGTCGCTGCAACCATCAATGAATGTCAGCTTATCGTTGAAGCGCATGACATACTCTCTGAGTGTCTCATTGGATCTCTGCTTCAGAGAGAGTATGTAGTGTGGGCCCTTTCGGAGGCATTGACTTATGACAAACAGTGTTAGGAACTCTTTCGCCAACATCTTGAATGAGTCGATTTACTTTGGCGGGAAGCTGTGGAACCATGTCAGTGCTGACTTCTTTAGGCTGGTAGGGAAAGTTTTACACATCATCGACTTGGATTATTCATTGAGTGCCATTACATGCTGGTAATAGCGTAGGTGGTCAAACAAGTCGGTGGTCCCATTGTAGAAGTCAAGATTTGGAGGCGTAAACTTTTTTGGAAGAGCCGTGTTCATGATATGGTCCACGAACGGTGGAACAGAAAGACGTTAGAGCACGTCTGGGTCATGCGCCCCTCGGCGGAGGGGGTTTTGAGGGCTTAGCCTCTCTACCCTAAGAGTCGTTTCTGTGTTGGTCACGCCGCCTCCTCTAGTCCAATGATAATTAGCCAAGGCTTGACTCTCATATGCTTGCTCTTTGTCGTCTCCTGGAGATGGAGGTGTGATACCCTTGTGTGGGCGGACTTGAGGGGGAGGGTGAGGGAGAAGCCCAAGAGCCCATGGATCCCAAGAGGGTTGGCAAGCTACAAAGGGGAGATCATAGTCCCACATCGCCTGGGTGCGGGAGGGTGATGTGCTATATATGTGCGAGGTTGGATCTACAAAGTACTACGCGTTTTAAAGTCGTGCGAGCCTTGGGCCCAAAGCGGACAATATAGTACTCTGTGGATCGGGTCGTTATAGGAGGCCTGTGTTGCTCCTGATCTCCATTAGCGAGGGGAGGGTTCTGTTGTACGAGAACCTCTACCGCTTTGGTGATTTGTTGTATTTGAGATGATAGGAAATCTATCCTAGGGTCCGTCATTGCTGTTGCTGGCGCGGGGGTGTGAGTCTGTTGTCCATGCGTCAATGGCATGGCGCCAGTCTGAGCATTTGACGTGTCCCCTCATTCTCCATTGTTGTGCGATCTAGTGGTCACATCTCTTTCTATTTTGAAGAGAGATGATGCTAGCGAAAGGATTAGGAACTTTGTCGTCCCCACGAATGGCACCAAACTGATGCAGTCATTTTCTGTTCCCTGCTTTGACCTTGACCTGCAAGCCTGCTGACCTACACAAGGAACGCACATGAGCCACACTGTATTGGTGGTCGATGGCACTCCGATGCTAAAGTCAAACATGGATCTGAGGAAGGTGTAATGTTGTAAACAGAGAATTTGTAGCGTACCTTAGCTTACCAACCTCATGTCTTATTTATAGTGCAGGAGTCCTGGTTCAACCAGGCCATCGATGGCATTGTTTAGGGAAGAAGATCTGCGTTGAGACCCTTATCTAATTAGGACTCGTGTTGTGGAGGAAAGTTTCCCTGTTAGCCATGTGCTCCTAGATACACAGGATATAGTTCCCGTTCTGAGAGTAATGTATAGGTAGAAGTCTCCATATGTGGTACATACTCTGGAATCTGCTTCCTAGTTGGAAACAATGAGCTGATGTAATTGCCCGTCCGAAGCTAATCCTCAAGATACTTGCCTTAGTAGGCTTACGAGTATTAGGATAGATGTGAGACCCGTAGGATTAGCAGGCTATGAGAATTCGAGTCTGTCTGGCGGACTGCATTGGGCAGGGTTAGAACCGTTTGGGCCATATCAGTATTGGGCCGATGCTAGGGCCTTTTATTCCTCGAGATCATCATGACACATGTACGACGCAAAGTTGGGATCGTTTTGGTGCATCATCAGCTTTATGCCCATAGAGTTTGCTTTGGGCTTTCTAAAGGATGAAGAAAGATCTCCCTCACTGGAGTTTTGAATGTTCTAGTATTTGCACCAACGAGTCTTGATAAGACTTGCTATTATGCGGTGCCACCTGATCTGGGTGGGCATCAGATTGATCCCATGAGATTTTCCAATATCTTCTTATTTTTTGTAGAAGTACGGACTGTTCCTTAGGGGACAAGTCTATATTCCATCTTTTGTGGCTCCCGAGTTCCCATTCACCACTGTTGTTGGGCGAATAATTCCTGCAGCTAGTTTGTGGTGTTTGTTCGCTCTGGGCTTTACGCGTGATGCCCCAATAGAAAAACGGATTGGTGGAGTGGAGTTCTGATGAATGCGACCTTCTTTCCAATGACGCCAGCTTTGTCATATTTAAGACACTTCCATCTTGAGGGTCATCCTGCTTTTGCATCTATCAGTTCCAGTTCTCATCCTTCTCCTTAGGGTTGGCCGGCGGGTTGAAGACGTTTGCACTTCGTTTTGAGGTTCATGTTGCCACTTTCGAATCATCCCGATAAGGTGATTTGATGGAGCAATGAATTGAGTGTGTTCCTTCGCCTTCTATTGCAGACGTTTTACTTTTACCACCTTATCTTCTTGAGGTGGATTAGCAGATCAAAGTCTCTACCCTTGTTTTAGCGGATAAATACTTGCATTGGATTATATACTTGTAGTGTACAAACTGATGTACTAGTTGGTCGGCAAGCTTTGTAATAACTCTCATTGCAATCAATAAAATATGTTTTATTTCTGTAATGTGTCTTGTATGAATAACTCTTCTAAACTGAAATGAAAAACAGAAAACAATAAACAAATTCAAAGCAACAAATAATTTAACTCCAAGCGGTGATTGAGCTAATCCGGCCCTGAAGGAGGTGTCCTGGCTCGGATTGCATGGTCCCTCTAGTGAAGTTATTTTTTTTAAAGCTAGTGAAGTTACTGAATAGTGGACTTCGTGCTGGCGGGCAATTCCTTGCTGATTAACAGCTCTTGGAATAGGTGCACGTTTGCTAAAGTATCGTTACTTAACTCTATATTAATCTGGATTGTATTGCTAGCTCTGACTTCCGCCTCTCCACATAGCTGCACTTTGGTTATCGGGACTCCTCCGCCCTCATAAAGTGATTCTTCTCTTTTGTTTAGGCCTGATGCCTGACATGTTGGTTCTGTGGGCCGAATCTGCAATTGGCAACAATTCAACTACTTCAGGGCTGCATAATGGCAGTCTCTTGTTGCTGGTTGATCTCCTCGGATAGTTCCTTAGGCATGGTTGGTTGTATATTTTATGAATTGGTGCAGAGTGGAGACCACTGCTTCCATATGATGAAGCCATGACCTTCCCAAAATAATGTTGTAGGTGGACGAAGCGTCAACCACCGTGAACTCTTGGACAAGGTACTTCCGTAATTGTGGCTTTCCCGCCGCCACCATTAGATTGATCTTCCCGATGGGGAATCAATTTTCTCCACTGAATCTGACCATGGGGTGGGTGGCGGGTGTTAAGTCTTTCCTGTAGTTGCATGTTGTGGAATGCACTAAGGAACATGACATTCAATGAGCTTCCAGTGTCCACTAAGGCCCCCTTTACCTCCCACTTAACGATGAGGACGGAGACCAGGGCGTCATTGTGAGGAAAATGTACCCCTGGAGATCCCTTTCCCTAAATGTCATTGATGGGATCACGTTGTGAACTCCTGTGTGTTGTACTTGTCGGTCCTCATACTGAGATGGTGTCTGCATCTCGGTCAGTGTCCTCTTGCGGGACCTATTACATTGTTCCCCTTCGAAACCGATCCCGTGGAGGACATAAATGATGTCGGGAGCTTCATTTTAAATCTCCTTGACAATGTATGCTCTTTCCTTTGCTCAGTTCTGCCTCCTGTCCGAGCCTAGGAATTCCTTAAGCTTGCCTTTCTTGATCCAGTACTCGACTTCTCCTCTGAGGTTTCTGCAATCCTCGTTATCATGTCCGCCTTCCTAATGGTAGGCGCATTATTTGTTTTTGTCGCACCAAGCGGGGTTTCCTTGTTGCTTAGGTGGCCACTTCTGTTCTTCCCATTCCTTGATGGAATCAAAGATGTCGAACAAACTGGTATTAAGAGGAGTGACAGACCTAGACCCAACATAATTAAAGGCCTTATCCTGCCTTGTGCGGCCCGAATCGGTCTTGTTGTTTGTGCGCTTCCTCTTGTTACCATCATCGTCGTCTTTCTTCTTCCCCTATTTTTTGTCTTTCGGGACAGAGGGTTTTTTTCTAACTCCGTTTCCCTCTTGGCGGCTAGCATTTCGTCAAGAGTGATGTATCGCTGGGCATCTCTAAGCAAGTCTGTCATATTGGTTGGGGGTCCAGAGTGATGTAAAACTTGCCTCTTATCAGACTTGAAGTGAAAAACGTGACGGCAATGTCATCACTCCAGCTGTCGATGAGGGACAACTCATTGTTAAAATGATTGACGTACTCCCTCAACGTCTCGTTCTGTTTTTGTTTTAGGGTCAGCAAATAATGTGGGCCCTTCTTGAGTCATTGGCTGCCCATGAAACGTGTGAGGAATGCCAACACCAATGTCCGAAACGAATCGATAGATTTTGGAGGAAGGCTGTGGAACCATGTCAGTGCTGACATCTTCAGTCTTGCAGGGAATGATCGACACACTGTCGCATCAGACCCTTCCTTGAGCACCATAACGTGTTGGAAGTGGCGCAATTGATCGAACGGGTCTCCTGTTTCGTCATAAAATTCCAACTTTGGTGGTGTGTATTTCTTTGGCAGCAGTTCATCCATGATATGATCCATGAATGGAGGGACCATGAGACTAAACAATACGTCTGGGTTTGTGGCCCCATTACGGATGGGGTTGTGCGAGACGTGCCTGCCAGCTCTGGATGTTGGGTCTCTATTGGTCGCTCCTCCGCCTCTTGTTCATTGAGAAGCTGATGGGGGAGTGCGACTCTCCTGAACATGCTCTCTAGAACTCTGGGAACTGAGCCCTTCGCTGCTCATGGTCTTCCTCTGCAGGTGGAGGATTCCGCTGTTTGAGTGCCTTTAGCGTTTCTGCGATTTGATGTATCTATGTTGAAAGTAGGTTCACCCTTGGGTCTATTGCGGCTGCCACTGGCATGGGGGTCTGAGGAGGTTCCTCCCGTGGCGTGGTGGAACGGGGGGTGCCCTACTGGTTTGAGCGTTCAAGGGCTCTACAACATTTCCGTTGTTGCAAGACATTGTTGTCACCATCTTTCTGATTCTCTGGAAAAGGTGGTACTACTGCTTTTTTCAAGGAACCATGTCGTTCCCTACGAACGGCGCCAAAATGATGTAGTCGATTCCTGCTCTTCTTGATTGCTGCTTACCTATACATGCACAAGTAACATACGTGAGCCGAGGACCACCGTGTGGCAGTTGATGACACTTTGATGCTTAAGTTAGATAAGGCTTAGGAAAGGCTTAAAATTGTAAATTGGGTTTCTGTAGCATACCTTAAGTTCATCGACCTTATCTCCCTTTTATAGTGTGAGAGTCCTTATTCGGCTAAGCCTTTGGTGGCGTAGTTTAGGGAAAGAGATTTTGCTGGAGATCCTTTCCTAATTAGGAGTTGTCCATGTGGGATAGTTTCCCTACACGACTCGTGCTCCTAGATCTGTGGGAGAGGTTTTTCTTTTTTAGTGTTGTCGATGCAAGGAAGTTTTTTTGACAAGCTTATACTCTAGTATTTGTTTCCTAGTTGCATCCAATGTGTTGTTGGCATGCCAATCTTGAGTAGATCTCTCAGATACTTGCCTTAGAGGTCTTATGAGTATTGGGCCCGACTGCGTGATGTGTGGGCTTAATGGCTCATGTAACTCGAATCCGACTGTCTAGATTCTACCAATAATGGGCTTAGTGTTGTTTGGGTGTCGCTGAATTGAGCATGCAATTGGGCTTTGTTATGTTGATGAGATTATCATGACACGTGTATGGTGCTGATCAGAGTACAGTTTGATGTATCATCAATTAGGTTTTATTTATTTAATTCTGATTTAATTGATTCTGATTATTTATTAATTCTGATGATACATCGAAATAGACCGATCATCACGGCCATACACGTGGTAAATAACATCCATCACGAGGATATGGCGTCGCATCTATTGGGCCAACTCGTAAAACCCAAAAAGAACAAAACCTATCACAGAGGCCCAAACAAGGCCCACTATGAGCAAATCCCAAATCCAGGCCTGAACGAATCAAAACCCAAATCCAAGACCGACACGAGTTTTCTCATAAAGAAGAGGAACGTTGCACCAAAAAGAGTGGTAGGGGGAGTTACGCCTCCACGAACGCATCTCCATCAAGTAGGAAACTGTTACAAGAAATATATCCTTCCGTTGCGCCTCACATGCTTAAGTCACGCAGAGAATTAACCGCGGCCATTATAAATGGTGAAAAGAACATTTGACACAGGTATGCAACTTTAACTGAGTTTTGTCCAAATTTACGTCCTACTTCAAACAGAGTAGCTGACTTAAGCATCAAAATGCCTTCGACCACCAAAAAAGTGGTCCTTGGCAGTTTAAAATCTGTTTTGCAGGTCAAACTTATAGGAGGACGATTTTTGGGCGCATCAGTTTGGCGCATTCCGTGGGGAATGACAAATTTCCTTTATCAAAAACAAGATCCACAGTGACAAAGCTCGCCACAATCTGATAGAAGGTCAACAAGTTGTCAGAACAAATGAAACACCCTACAAATGTCCAGCACAGTGATGACAACAACCAGTTTCTTACTGGTAATGATGCATCACAAATAGCTCACAAACAAGAAGCAACCTAGATCATCAAACCGATGGCGCTCGAGAATCCGGATCCACAACACGCAATAGCCCATACAACCAAGACATCTGGTGACGCTGCCACAGATCCTCGAGTAGACCTGCTCATGGCCCAGAAGAACTACATGACAAAAATGCTGGAAAAATCACCCAGGAGCGCATATAGCCAGCTGACCTTGTTCAAGCACTGCCCTAACAAAACTCCACCAACCGAACTCAAGGAAGTGACAAAGTCTCAGCAGAACCCCAAGAAGGAAACTTCCAGAACAATGAACCCCTCCAAGGCAAGACTTCACAGTGTAACGAAACACAAGTTGTGATTCCGTTCAGAATCAGAGTCACAGATCCCAATGTATTGAACGAATTAGCCAAACAGCCATTCTCTGGGCCCTCATGAAGATTGCCATGCCGAAAATTTGAGGTATACAATGGGACCATCGACCCAACAAATCGCCTAAGGTACTTCCACCACACGATGGCATTAAAAAAACCTCGGAGTCGATCTTGTGTATAACATTTTCGACTAGTCTTACCTCCACAACAATGAATTGGTTCAATAGTCTACCACCGAGGTCGATAGACTCCTTCAAGGCATTAGCCACAACATTTATCACGAGATTTATCGTAAGTCAACGAATTAGGAAATTACCACACTACCTTCTGCATGTCAAACAGAAGCCCAAAGAGACAATATGGGAATATGTCACTCATTTTTCCAATAAATTGACAATGATCGATGGATGTAGTGACGACGCAGCAGCTACGACCTTTATCATCGGATTGAAGAAATACCCCTTCTTTGATGCCCTTAACCTGAAGCCTCCAAAAGGCATGGCGGTCTTGCTGGAAACAACCCAAAAACACATTTCTCTTGAAGAAATGAAAGCTGCCAGAAGGAAAAATGAACATGAAAGGTAAAACAATTCAAGGAAGCGGGAAAAAAATAATAAATAAGGCGAGACGATGGACCCCGGGAAGATAGCAGTCAATTAAGAAACATTGGAACGACGGGAGAACCGAGTCCAACCAGTGGAAATCCAGGAAGTCAAATCGGTACGGCCCAATCATGAGCGGGTAACCAGCGTAATGAAAAAGGAATACAAACCATACACAACCCTAAAGACAAGTCGGACCAACATCCTAAAATACATGGCAAATTGGGAAAACGTCAACTGGCCACCCAGGATGAGAGGAGACCCAAAATGAAGAGACAAAAATAGGTATTGTTCCTTCCACAAGGATCACGGGCATGATATTGAAGTTTGCTACAAGTTGAAAGAAAAAATTAAGCATTGGATCCAAAGAGGTCAACTCGACGAATTCATTGGAATGCCATACAAATTACTCAAGGGAAAGAAAATGCAAACACTCGCGCCACATGATCGAAAGAAAAATCTAGGGAACTAATATACGCTCTACACCACATCTACCCCAGCAAAAAAACACCCTCAACTCAAGCAGACCTATATTGAAGCGGAAAGCGTAACGCTCTGAAAACGGTTGCACCGACCAACTCAAGGACTCTACCAACAGATGCAAATTCAATCTGAATTACCAATGAAAGAATTAACAATGGCGAACTCCATCAAGCCTCATCAAGTGACACAAAACAAGGAGTAGTAACTGGTCAAACAAAGGAGATAATGAATTAAACGAGAAAGAGTGGCAAAAATACGAGGATAGACATCAACCATGTAATGATGAAGAAGAAATCGTTCCACAATGTAGCGTAACTGCTCCAGAAAAATGACCGTTAGGAATGGTCATGACATCCAAAACGGAAAATCAATAAAATTTCAAATTCGGAATCATCCTCCCACAAAGGATAAAAACTTCAAAACAAAGCCATGCAAAGCAATCAGCATATAAAGCCAAAAGGAATCAGGACGCAAGTCGGATGCGCACAATAAACTTCCTATCTGATCAACCAACGAAGTAAAAGTTGGACGAACGAATCAACTAAGTAAATATGACTTCAAGTCTACTAAAGCATCGAATAACCGAAGTAAAAGTTGGACGAACGAGTCAACTAAGTAAAGATGAGTTCGGGTTGACTAGAGCATCGAACCAACGAAGTAAAAGTTGGACGAACGAGTCAACTAAGTAAAACTGAGTTCGGGTTGACTAGAGCGTCGAACCAACGAAGTAAAAGATGGACGAACGAGTCAACTAAGTAAAAATGAGTTCAGGTCAACTAGAGCGTCGAACCAACAAAGTAAAAGTTGGATGAATAAGTCAACTAAGTAAAAAATGACTTCGGGTCGAATAGAGCGTCGAACCAACGAAGTAAAGGTCGGACAAACGAGTCAACTAAGTAAAAACGACTTCGGGTCTACTAGAGCGTCGAACCAGCGAAGTGAAAGTTGGACGAACGAGTCAACTAAGTAAAAACGAGGACGAACGAGTCAATTAAGTACAAATGACTTCAGGTCGACTAGAGCGTCGAACCAGCAAAGTGAAAGTTGAACGAACGAGTCAACTAAGTACAAACAACTTCGGGTCGACTAGAACGTCGAACAAGCGAAGTGAAAGTTGAATGAACGAGTCAACTAAGTAAAAATGACTTCGGGTCGACTAGAGAGTTGAACCAACGAAGTAAAGGTTGATCTCACGAGTCAACTAAGTAAAAGTAACTTTGGGTTGATTAGAAACGTCAAACCAATGAAGCGAAATTTGAAGGAAACGACTTCGGGTCAACCAGATCGACAAACCAACTCGAAATAAGCAAATTCGTTTGGATCAAACCAACAAGGCAAACGATGAAGGAACAAGTTAACACAACTCAAGAGAGCCTCGGATTAGCCAACACACCAGATCGACAAAATAGAAGACAAGCAAACAAAATAGCTTTCTCACAAAAGCTCCAAAACAACCAACACGAGGTTGAGACAAACGTACCAAAGCATATAAGAATTCAAATCAACAAAATTCAGAAAAAACAAAGTCAAAGCTGGAATGCTAATCATTTCGACAACAACGAACGACCTGTAAAAGGCATAGGCAACGTGAACGAAGACGACAAGATAAACCACAACTACGAAGAAAAACAAATTAGAAAATTCTTGTTCTTTCATAAAAACTATTCTATTACATTTAATGAAGAAAGTAAAGGAGCGGGAGGTCAAGGAGAAGGATCCCTAGCATCGTCAACAACATCATCTAATGGACAAGGAGTATCTGGGTCACTGACAGGAGTTCTCTCTTCAAGAAGAGAAGGCGGTAGCTCTTCAACCATTGGATCACCCGGAGGGCCTTCAGCATCGTCTTCATCCTCGAAGGTCTGACAGACCAAATGACGTATTGAGACAAGTTAACACACTCAATATAATCTAGAAGCTCAGTTTGATCATCGACAACCCGCTGCCAATCCGCCACCTCCATAACACGAAACATGTTTTTAACAGAAGCAAGCTCACTCCTAGCCGCTATAAGTTGGCCCTTAGCAGTAGTGAGCATCGCGGAGGTATCAACTTTGACCTCGTCGAGTGAAGCTATTAATTGCTCCACCCTTCTCTCGGCAATGTCGCGATTGTTAGAGTGCTCTATCACAACACGTGCGACCTCATCATGGAGTGCCTTCTCGATGGACAACTCTTTTTCCACATCATGCAAGCATGCATGAACACCGTCTAATTTAGCTCTTAAAGATTCAAGCTCAGCCACAGACCGATCACGTGCACCTTCCAACTCGACCAACTAGGCTTGAGCAATCCTAGCCACTTTAATCCACTCCGAACATCATGCTTTTAACGCTTCATATTGATAAAACAAAAAATGGGAAAACACCAATAGTAGCATAATGAGCTTCCTCTCCAGAGAAACCACAAGATTACGACTAGCTTGATGACCTAAACCCATCACCCTCGCATAGGCAAGATGAGTCATCCTGTCCATTACAAGCCTAAGACCATCATCAAGATGAATGCTAGGATCCAGCATAGGCATCGAATGCCTCTCCACCGAACCTCTGTGTCATTCATTAATCAGCTTACGCGCACAATCCTGCATGTCAAGATGAGAAAACCAATGAACGATAGAAGAGCCATCCTTACCCTCTCGTTGCACAGTAACCATAGTAGAAGCAACGCGAGTAACAATCCCAACAAGAATAGAGGAACCTAAGCGGGTTGTAGAAGGCGGGATCTCCGCCCCATCGTCAACAGGAGAAGAGAGAGAACGAAGAGACCAAGTCTTAGGAACTCGATCACGACTACTAAGTTCCTTAGATTGGACAATAGCCAGTTGGAGCATCTTGTCGTCAATGGCCCTAAGATCCTTATTAGAATACTTAGTAGGGTCAAGACCACTATAAGCAGAGAGGAGTCTTTTTTGCCATCGTCCGACGAACAAATGGTCTCTTGTTCGCTCCTCTCCAATGCCAACTTTATCTTTCTGCCTCTTGCAGATAGCAGCAATCCTCCCTCCCATGTTCTCTATCAATAGAACCCAAGTAAAAAGAAGCACACCGAAAAGAATCAACGAACCATTTCTTCTTCGGAACACGATCAAAATTTAGGAACAACTGTTTCGACAGGCTAACAGGCCTCGATACTTTTCTCTTCTTGGAAGTCAGACCGGTATCAGCGCTAACAGGAGCATCGAGATCCATAACATTCGAGCTCACTTTCCCATCAATGACAGTGTTACCATCATCGACAAGGACAATAATCTCCGGGGCTTGCTTTTCAGTTAGCAGAGCCCGCTGGACTTCATTTATGTTTTACAAACCGTTGCGCTTCACCGTGTCATCAGTAAGATAGGTGTCCAAAGGAATCAAAGGAAGTTGCAAAAAATGCTTGTTGATAATCTGTTCTTCTGCAGTCAATTGCAGATTCCTCCACTTGTTGCGAACCCAAAAAGAATTCACTATCTACTGACCCCGCAATTTGAAGTAGCCAAAATGGACAAACACGTAAAACCAATCCTGCGACCAACCCCTGATGCCATCGTTAAGGCTGCCAAAACACGTGGGAGAACGAAGAAAACAAGTGTTCTTGGACGACAACATAGTGACCACTGAGTGCAAAATTCTAGCAGTCAAACGGATACCAGAAAGGATGGCCCTAGCATATGCGGAAACCATAACTTTCCAACTGTTCGGACCTATCTGAGCAGGAGGAATACCCGGAAGATCTAAATAAGACTATAATAACTTTGGAGCTGGAAATCTAAAACCGGCGTGAAAAATACGCGGGTACAGTGCAATATATCCCTTCCTCAGACGACAAGGATTGTCATTCTCATGAGAAAGAATGATCTCAAGGTCGGAAGGCCACGAATAGCTGGAGCGGACGCTATCTAAGGTTGCTTGAGAAGTCTTTTTCAGGGAAAATGAGCTTCGCAGATAGCAAGTTGTTCACCGTTCAATAAATCTCCAATAGACATTACGAATAGGCAAGAAAAGGATTGAAAAATGCGATAAAGAGAAGAAACAACCCTAGTATCAAAGATGACATAAAGAAGGAAATAAAACCGTCACAGTCTCCTTTATACAACCAAACAGCGAAGCGACTAGTCTCCTTTATACAACCAAACAGCGAAGCGACTGCTCATAAGGCGACGTACAGGATATAATGATGCGCGAAATTTCAAAAAATGTGTGCATGAAAATGAACATATAAAGAAATAATCGAGACGGTCGACCGACCGAGAGTTTCTAACAACATTAAGTTCAATGCAAATATGCAATTGGGATACCAACCGTTATGAAGTTAGTGGATACATGAACGCCCTCACTAACTAAGGGAAAGTAGCTGATGATATATCGAAATAGACCGATCATCACGGCCATACACATGGCAGAGAACATCCATCACGAGGATATGACGCCTCATCTATTGGGTCAGCTCGTAAAACCCAAGAAGAAAAAAGTCAATCATAGAGGCCCATACAAGGCCCACTATGAGCAAATCCCGAATCCAGGCCCCAACGAATCAAAGCCTAAATTCAGACCCGACACGAGTTCTCTCATAAAGGAAAGTAACGTTGCACCAAAAATAGTCGTGGAGGGAGTTACGCCTCCACAGACGCATCTCCATCAAGGAGAAGACTGCTACAAGAAACATCTCCTTCCATTTCGCCTCACATGCTTAAGTCATGCAGAGAATTAACCGCAACCATTATAAAAGGTAAAGAGAACATTCGACACAGGAATGCAACTTTAATTGAGTTTTGTCCAAATTTACTTCTTTCTTCAAACAGAGTTGCTAACATATGCATCGGAGTTCTTTCATCCACCAAAAAGGTGGTCCTTGGCAGTCTAACAAATGTTTTGCAAGTCAAACTTACAAGATGGCGATTTTTGGATGTATAAAAATTTATTGAAATTTCAAACAAAAATCCAGATCTCTAATTGCGGAAAATTGGAGTTAAAATAGCAAAACCTCATAAGGTATTTTAGATTTTTACCTCATCATTTTATTCACTTAATTAGTACATTATTTAATTTGATGCGGTTTATGATTGACCACATTTAGTAACACACAAAATTTTAAATGCTAATGTAATTAGATAAATTTTGCACAATGGAAAGTGAATTATCCATAATTTCTCTAGTAAAAATTCTTTGGAAAAAAATTTGAACATTTTTTGTTCATTCTTGACTTTTGTATTTAATAAATTAGTAACATAGCTACATATCTACATTTATCAAATTTATCTTCAATATTTTGGATTTATTGAAAGTTTGGATGCATAGTCTCCACCATTTGCTTTGTGGTTTTTATCTGCTGTTAATTTTTTATGGGGCATAATTATCATTTATTTTATACAAATATAAAATCTTATATTTATCAAAATTTGTATGTGAACAACATGCTACCAATGCTTAGAGATATAACTTGAGACCATGGACAAACACTTGATGGGGGGGGGGGGGGGGGGGGGGGGAGGGAATCTATTTGTAATTATTGTTATAAGCAAATGAATGGTGGTGGCACATCAAGATTAAAACATCACTTGGTTGGTCGATGCAGTGATGTTGAAAAATGTCCAGATTGTCTAAAAAATGTTCGTAGATTGATACAAGTATTGGAGGAGAATATCACAAATAAAACACAAAAAAATGCACTTGAGAAGTTTAGAGAGTCAGTTATGGCGGCACTTGAAAGCCATAATTCATTTAGTTCTGAAGAGCATGATGAAATCCACTGTGCTCGACATCAACATCGGACAACAGAATGGGAAAGGGAACAACTTCAGAGGATGAGTAGTACAGAGTTAAGTCTACGTGGGCAATCAACCAAGAACAAGGTTGATAGTTCTTCTGGTGGTTCACATAGTATGTTTAGTCACTCAAAGAGTACGAAACATGGTGTGGAGTCCTATGGGTATCATCCTGAATCTAGTAAACAAATACTATTGCGAGATTCTGAGGAAATGCAAAAAGTAATAAGTCAAAGGCAATTAGCAAGTTCTTTTACTTTAATGGAATTCCACTGCATGCGGTAGAAAATGTCTATTATCATACAATGGTAGAGGCAATTAAAACAGCTGATAGACATTCACGATCACCTTCTGCATGGGAACTAAGGCACAAGTTACTTAATGAGGAGATAACAGAATTAGAGGACTGGATTGGGCATCTGAAACCTAAGTGGTCGAAGTATGGAGTCACAATAATGTGTGATGGTTGGACATGTCCTACAAGGTTTAGCATTATCAATTTTATGTTATATTGTGATGGGGTGACCATATTTAGAAAGTCAGTAGTTGCTTCAAATAAGAAGAAATATTACAATTATCTTTATGGATTGATTAATGAAGTGGTTGACTATGTGGGTAAAGAGAATGTTGTGCAGGTTGTAACTAATAATGGAAGCGCTTTTTTGAAAGCATGAATGAAATTGATGAATAAGCAAGGATACAATTTGTATTGGACTCCATGTGCATGTCATAATATTGACTTAATGTTGAAGGAGATTGGTGACCTAACACCAGTTAAGAGTGTTGTGGAAAAAATGAAGAATATCACTAATTACATTTACAATCTCCATAGAATCCTAGCGATGATTAGGACTTCTTATGAGGGTGACATCATTAAACCAGGTCTTACACGATTTGCCACTCATTATGTTGCCTTAGAGAGCTTGTTTGAAAGGAATAATGGACTTAGAAAAATGTTTGCAAGTGATGAATGGAATGTGTTTGACCAAGTAATACTAATAATGCAAGATTTGTGGAGGGGTTAGTAGGAAGTCTACGGTCTTACCTACAATTGAAGCCTTTTATATGAATATGGCATTTTGCGGTCTTACCTACAGTTGAAGCCTTTTAGAGAAACTGTGAGATCATTTTCCACGCCGACAGCTAGAGAAGGGAGGCATAATACACAACCAGGTTAGTTTTCTCTTGTAATTTATATATTTTAATATTACGTTAGCCTATTTCACAAGTATAAAATCGTATAAATTAATATTTGCAGCTAAATTGTGGCATTTGTATTTATAATTGTATAAATTAATATTTGCAGTTGAACGGTGACATTTGTATGGGAGATCATCCCCGAACTTGAGAACTATTGCCATGAGGATCCTTTCGCAGACTTCATCATCGTCGAGTTGTTAAAGAAATTTAAGCACTTTTGGCCTTATTCATAACAAGAGAAGGAATAAGCTAGGCCATGAAAATCTGATGAAGTTTGTGTTTTTTCACTATAACATGAGGTTGCGTTTGAAATACATGGGTAAAGATGGTTCTACAGTTGAAAGTAGAAAAGCAATTGACATTTATTTGATTGAGATATTTCAAGATATTGAGGATGACAATGAACCAATCTACTCATGGGTAAAGGAACTTGGTGAACCACTATTAGATACACCACAAGGTGAGCCAAAATCCTTGCATTGTTCGTAAGATAAGGGAAGTTGAGGGAATGCAAGGTGCAAACGTTGGCAGTGAACCCGTATTGCCTATTCAAGATGATGAAGGGATGTATTCCATATATGAGGATAACCAAGTTAGTGATGGTGATGGTGATAGTGATGAAAGTGGTAGTGATGATGATGGGGGTGATGGTGATGTCAGTCATTATGGAGGGAGTGGTGGTGGTGAACCAATCACAAATACATGTGACGCAATGGAACCGTTGATAGTTACATGCGATGAATCACAATGTAGAAACAATTTTGAAACCCAAGATGTAGACCATGGTTCACGTTCTAAGAGGGCGAGAAACCCTGCATATATGCTAATGGTTAATGAGAATGAGATTGACTAAACCTATTCACATGATTTTGTTGACATTGGAGTTGATTCCCTATCATCCACCTTCGACGGTATGAGTCTTTCTTGATCGACTAAATATGATTCATCTTCTGAGAATAGTCAGAGTCAATGGGGGAGGATGGTTTTTTTCCAACAACAAAGAGGGTATGATTCATCGTCTAAAGAGGATAGTCACAGTCAATGGGGTGTGATGGCTTATCATGGGCAAAATACACAAGCTTTTGAACCTGACTTTGCTACTTATCCGCAATATTTCATTATTTTCCATTTGGTAGGAGTTGATCGTGAGCGATACTTCACTCATGTGAACACATTTATAAACTGTATAGTTTTAATATGTCATGAGATCAATATTGTCATCAAGTGCTCTCAATCATGTTACGTTTGAACCAGCTAGGAACTCATTTTGGTATTGATAGTTTATTATATAATATTGCGATGAAATTTTACCTTGTATAGTATGTAGCTTGTGTGACAACATGACTATGCTAAGACTTTTGATGTAGTATATGTAAGAATTTTGATGATTATTAACTTGGATTTTATAGGTGTGAAATTTGTAATTTTTTTTATACAATTATTAATTATGTGATGAATTTAAGAGATACTTGGTATTTATGCTTCATTTAATGTGCTTAATAGGTTTAATTACTTGCATCTTATTTATTTTTTATTTTTTACATAATTCATATACCTTCGAAATTTATTATATATGTTTCATGTATCCTCGAAACTTTTACATTTTTTCTTTACACATCAAAATATTTCTTAAATTCTAGAGATCGAAATTAACTCGAAAAAACAAAATCACAATCCTTGATTGTGGACGCTCTATGGGGGGGGGGGGGGGGGGGGGGTATTCAATTCGGGATTTGAATGGACTCTGAAGATTTTTAAATCTCATGGATTTTAAAAGGTTTAAAATGATTTTACAAAATCCACTGGATTTTGATGGATTTTAAATGATTGGATTTTGTAGATTTTATAAAGGTTTGTTATAGATTTTTATAAATTCAATGGATTCTTATAAATATGTTATTAGTCATAGGAAACAATGAAAGAACATCACCTACATTATTATCCATGCCAACACAAATCATAAAACATCAATTAAACAATTAATTGTATTTTACGAGAATTTTACTTCAAATTAAAAAAAAAATTAATACATTGAAGATGGTCAAAAAGTAATACAAATAAGTATTTTACTTCAAATTGTTATCCCCGCCACCGCCACCTCTCATTCTCCTTCTCCCTTATTCTTCTTCTTCAATCACCACCACCACCACGTTACCACCACCTCTCCTCCTCCCCCTCTCTTCTTCTTCTTCTTCTCCATCAATCACCACCGCCACTTCTCATCACACTTCCTCTCATTTTCATCTTCTTATTCTCAACCTCCTCCCCTCACCTCTTCTTCTTCTTCCCCTCCTCCACTTTTTTATTTTATTTATTTATTTTTTTTTCTCTCTGTTTTTTTTTCCTATTTTTTTTCTTCTTCCTTTTGCCCTCATGAAGGTTCTGGCAAGTGGAGTACTTCCACTCGCAGGAACCTTCGCAAGGGCGAAGAAGAAAAAAAACTGGAAAAGAAAAATAGAGGAAAAAATATAAGAAAAAAAAAACAAAGAGAAAAGTAGAAGAATAATAAGAAATCAGAAGAAAAAAAAAAGAACAAAAAACAAAGATGAAGAGAAGAGATGACAAAAAGAAGAGAAATTAAGAAAAAGAGAATGAGAAGAAGAAAAACAATAATAACAAAAAAAAGAACAAGAACAAAGGAGAAGAGGAAGTGCGTGTGGTGGTGCAACTAGCGGTGGTAGGGCATGGTGGTGTGGCTGAAAGTTGTGGGGTGAGGTGGTGTTGCTCCTATGAAGAGAGAAGAGAAGGGAAGGTGGTGGTGTCCTTCAACAGATCACAAAAAAAAGGTGGTGGTGTCCTTCAGCGAAAATGATAGTGTTATTTAACAATAGCCAATATAAAAGTGGGGAATGTTGGATTTGGAATAACTCTTGTTATATATAATTTTCACTCACAAATCTTTCAAAATCCACAACTTTAACAAATCAATTAAAATTCACTATTTCTTGAATATCCCAAGATTTTGGTGGATTTTTGAAAAGCATGAATTGAATATCTCCTAATTTAAAACAATCATTTAAAATTCGTATTTGAATACCTTAGATTTACATGTATTATTTTAAATATTTAATTGAATACCCTTAGATTTACATATATTGTTTTAAATATTTAATTGAATATCCTTCACAATCCATTAAAATTCATAATTGAATACCACCCAAGGTTACCTCTTGCTGGAGATGGCGCCACCAAACACCTGGGGGATGCTCTTACCATCCGAATATAAGTAGTATGTTGGTATGTAGGGGTGGGCATTTCAGACCGAAAACCCGGACCGAACCGACAACCGGACCGATCGGGTTGGTTCGGATCGATTTTAATTAATTATAAAAGTTTCGGTTGTAAAAGCCCGGCCTGACCCGAAATTTCTGGTCCGGGCCTCGGTTTCCCTTTCTGAAACCCGTCGGGTAACCAGCCCGGCCCAGGTTAAATAGTTAAAAATACAAAACTCTAAAATCAATGTATCATGCAATACTATAGGCACACATAAAATTCAATTTGGGCTGAACTTTATAAATTTGTGACTCTGTTTTTCTAAAATTTGAGCTTTATAAAATTCACTTTGTGCTGAAATTTGGACTTTAAAAATTTTCAATTTGAATGTTGTTCTTAGGACCGAGACCGGCCCGAAATTCGGTTAACCAAGGTCTTAGTTAACCGGTCAACTCGGTTCGGTTTCGGGTCTCATAAACACGGGCTTAAATTTTTCGGGCCGATTTTCGGTTTTTACATTTTGGGTTGATTACCCGGACTTGCCCAGCCCTATTGGTATGTATCCTAACGCCGAGAGATGCTCCGACAAATCCAGAGTAACCTCATCGTAACTTGGGATTCAAGTGAGGGTTTTTAAACACTGCTCATCTCCTTTTGCTAAAACCCTAAACCCTGAAACCCCCAATCAAACACCACAACATGATTACATCTCTAATAACTCGACGAATGCGAACAATCATCCTCTGCACTCCATCTTCTTCGTCTTCATCATCAGTCCTTCTCTACCACACAAACATCAGAGGAGAAGACCCCCTAATGAAAGAACCCAACAAATGGAAGAAACAACCAGGGGCACAAGTAACTTCTCACTCATTCTCTTCAACTTCTTCATCCTCGCCCTCGTCTTCGTGGAGACATCACCACGAAGAAGAAAGCCGAAACGTGAAGGTGGCAGTATGGTGGGACTTTGAGAACTGCAATGTACCTTGTGGAGTGAATGTGTTCAAAGTTGCACAGAGGATCACCACTGCACTCAGGGCAAATGGGATTAAAGGACCAATTTCTATTACTGCATTTGGTGATTTTTTGCAGATCTCTAGGTTCAATCAGGAGGCTCTCTCTATGACTGGAATCTCACTTAACCATGTTCCTCGGGGTCAGTTTCGAATTCTACTTCTGGTCGTCCTCCTCTTTGTTGAATTTATTGATATTTTCAATTATTGATCAATAGATGAAACAAAAGAGTTTTGTCGAAAAGTAGTGTTTTCTTTTAAAAAATTAAAAGGGGTTTATTTATTGAAGAAAATCCTACAATTGACAAAATTCTTACTTGTGATTAGCTTATTTAGTTAGGCAAAATGGGATGTAGATTGTTAGGTAAAGATCCAAACTTGTAGGTTTTGCAAGGGAAAATTTTCTAAATAGATTTTAGTTCCAAAGTTAAACCCCCCAAAAGTAGAAGAAGGAAGAAGAAGCCTCAGGCATGAGCTTCCTTTAGATGAGTTGCACTTTCAGTCATGGAATGGAACTTTTGTTCGAGTTCGAGGATTGAAATTTCCTATTGAATATTTGCTAATTCATATTCACCTGTATTCACTGATTAAAAAAATAATGCATCCTATTTAGACATGGAAAGAACATTGAACATAAATTGTATAGGAACTGAGAAGCATCTAATTAATAGAATTATTTTTCTTCTTAAACGTGAAATATCCTTGTAAAAAGTTAAATAATTTCAGATGAACAAAAGGGAAGAGAGTAATACGTTCAATGGTGGAATATGATTTGAGAAGTGTCAATAATGGGACTAGTAGAGTAACCTGCATATCTCTCACAAGCCCTAGTTATGTGAATTGGATCCGGATACAGGTGGGTGGGCAAACGAGTCCAGGAACCGCGGTTCCAAACTGAACTGGACCGTTTTGCTCGAAAAGGTCCGATTCTTTTTATGTAAATTATTAAACGGTCCGGATAAGTCCGGATCTGTTGTAGATTGGTTTGAGTCAGGTTCCAATTATTTGAATTGAAACGGTTCGATTCCAACTCGTTTTTTTTTAACATGACACTAGTATTAACACATGTCTAATTTTAGTTGAACCCAAAAACTCCAAAGCCCACAGGCCCAAGTCATTCTTTTTCTTGTACTTTAAAGTCACTCCAAATCCAGGCCTAACAAATGATGGGAATGATGGGCTTAAAGATGGCTGGGCTATCAAACATAACCCTTTTTTCATGACTTAGAGATTGAGAGATCAACTTTATATGAGAAAATAAAATTTTAAACAACATATTATATTTTTCAAAGCATAATCACAATAACAAGAGACTTTTTTTTTCCTTTTTTAATCTCAAAATAGCTTAACTTGAAATAAAGAAGGTAGTTCTATGTCAATATTGTGTTCATTAATTAATTAATTTATTGAATGATGCTTCAAAACCTTCTCCATTAACATGATATTGCACACGTCATGTTTGTATGCTCTTGTAAGGGTGCATATTGAAAATTTTAATTTTAATTCAAGAAATTCGAAAAGAAATAGTATTGAAAATGTTGCACACCCTAGTTCCATTAAATCTTGTAGACTACAGAATAAAGGGGTATGGTGAGCAAGGAACCAAAACTATATTGCCTTCATTTGTTAAAAATAAATAAAAAGCTCATAAGATCCAAATGATAATAAAAATGGAGGAAGTATTACTTATTAATTTCAACTTGAATTCAATGATTTTATGGGTGTTAAAGAGTGGAACAGTTTGGAACCGGACCGTTCTAAACGGTTCGAGTTAAGTTAGGTCCCAATATTCAAAATGACAAAATCCGAACCGGGTCGGATTCGTGAAATTTAAACAGTTCGAGTTAGGTTCTTCCAAATTTAGAACCGATCCGGACCGTGCCCACCCCTAGGTATCAGTATTATGAAGTGTCGGACACGTTGGTCAAAAAAATACCATACGAGATAAGTTAAGGGACACACTTGCACATTTTAATATTATTTACTTTCAACTAAAAGTTTTGAACTATTAGTCATATTCGTTCACTTGTGGGTCAATATTGCTACTCATGTATTACTAACTTACCATAATATGCTTGTAATATTAATACAAAATTTAAACTTTTCAAAGATGTATGAAAAAGTTGATGATGTAAGAATGAAGTGTCCAATGGGAGTATCAATGAGTGTTGACACGACTATCCAACCCGTATCGGGTCGACGCGTTCTTTTTTCTTATTGTAAATTAATTTAAAGTTTGGAAATTAGGAAAAAAAAACCAACAATGGTTTGATTTGCATGATAGTCGCCTAAAAGTTTGTTCAACTTGTGGAAGTGACTCCTGTGAAATGCACCTTTGATCCTCTTGAAATTCAAAGGAAATTACCAATTACGTACCTAGGAGAAGAAAAATCTTTTATTGAGGGTTAAGAAGGTAATTAATTATTTGTGTCTCCATCAAATAGCATGAACAATTCCTCAGATTGTATTTGAGATTACCATGCCTTTGGATCTTATGCTTCTGAATGGTTTAATAAGAGGGATCTATCGACATTCTCTGCATTGTTTCTTTTCCCAACTAAGCCAAAAGTGGACACTAGATATGGACATTGGAAATAAGAATATTATAGTCTCATTTGTCTCCTTGAGATTCAGTCCCTTTTTTACATTAATTATACTCCTCTTTTTTGGACTGCTTCATTGAGGATAATTCTTGAATGTTTAGAAAAATTTAAGAGAGGACACGTATGATGATGGATTCTCATCTTTTTCTCTTGACGATTCCTTGCAAATGTAACCCAAATGAAACCCATTTGAAGATTTAATTTTTTATTTGAAATGGTGCAGGTATGAGCCTACGAGTATATGGGTTGGGTTTTTAATGTGGGAAAATAGAGCATTTAGAGTATCTCATTGATCCTTTTCATCTCCACCTTAGGTCTTCCTTTTGGCATTGCGTAGAGTGTAATCTGGAATCCATGATTGAGAAATATATCAAAGAGTTAGCTGGTAAGCATAGTCGTGTATTTATCCAAGGGAAGATTCGTGTTGACTTGAACACTGCTTAGGTTTTATTTGGAAATCCTCTTTATTTAGATGTCTTGTAGACCGTATTTGCTTTTTGTTGTTATAGTCATGCTCGCTGACTTTTTATTTTATTATATATATAATATAAATAGAGATATCACTCCAATAAGGTCTAACTGTTTAAATAATGAATCAGGTACCTTGTTCTTACATATGTATTGCAACTCGTGTTGTTCTCTTTGTGCCTTTATTTAGGATGCATGGACACAGACACGCGTGTTGTGTCAGTCATGGACACGACATGCCTACTTGATAATTTTTCAAAAATTAGGACTCGGTGACTAAGGGTGGGCACGGTCCGGATCAGTTCCAAATTTTAAGAAACCTAACTCGAACCATTTAAATTTAACGGATTCGCTCCAGTCCGAATTTCCTCATTTTGAACATTTGGACTGAACTTAACTCGAAGATCTGGTCCTAATCGGATTCTCTCATTTTGAACATTGGGACCAAACCTAACTTGAACAGTTTGAAACGGTCCGATTCCTACGATTCCAAAGTGCACATCAATTTATTTGAAGAACCTAACTTGAATCTAACTTGACCTCGAAACCTCTTCGAGGTAAGGGAAAACAAATCTTTACCAAATCACCAAAAATAATTGAGTCACTGTCTGATGGTTGTAACAATAGTATTTAGAATATTATTTAGATTCTAAATACATGGAGGAATTTGTTACACTAGCAATAGTTTCATGCGGTAGAGAGAATGAAAATAGCTCATCCACTGCCAAAACAGGAATAACTAGCCACTCAAGTGTTATTCCAAATTCATCAAGCAAGCAACAAATTCGACTCATAATTTGATGCTATTTTGAGGATAGCAACAGTTCATCAGGCAAGCTGCCTGTAAGCTGCTGTAACTCTCTGTATTTTACAAATTAAATTAAATAATTGTAACCGTACCCATATCATCATCTCCCTCATAGGATTTGGTGCAATACAAAAAGTTGTAGCAACAAATATCACAACAAACTTATAAAATCCAAATCCAAGAAAAATAAACAAGATAATTCTATCCAAATCCAAATCCAAGCTACAAATTCCAACCCAATTGCCACAAACTTATAAAATCCAATATCTATTACATTGAAAACATAAAAAGCTAGCCACTCAAATCAAATTATCACCAAACCTGTATTGGCAGCCTTTGCTTTTCCCTTTGATGTTGATTGAGAACTTTGAGTACGATCAATTGAGCTTGCAACATTTTCTTTGCCCTTGGCTGTTGAGATTCTTAACTTTGCAAAGTCTAAGAAAAACAAACAAATAATTAATAGCTATCTATCAAATAATGAATATGATAATAACCATAATAAAAAACCAAACTATAAAAAGCACAAGTATTACCTTTTTCACTTTGTATAGAACTCAATTTCATTTGCACTTGCTTTATACTCAATGTTGGTGATGTCATCATTTTTTATTCAATTTTAGAGGCATATCAATGCCTCCACAGAATTCGGAGTGAGAGATAATCTAAAGGAACCAATCACTTGCCCTCCAATGCTTAAAAGCACTCTCACTAGCAACTGTTGACACCTGAATAGGCAATACATATTTTGATAGCAAAGCAAGTGTGGGGTACTTGTTCCCATTCAACTTCCACCATCTCAAAATTTCAAACATCTCAATCTTGTTAGATTTCTCTAGTAGATCCATGAGATACCTGTCCACCTCATATGAAAGCTCAATATCTTCCATATCTTCTAGATCCTTCTTCCAATCATCCATCATCTCATCAAGTATAAAAGGACTTTCAGTTGGTTGGTGCTCCTACACTTCCTTGTTTTCCATATGAAGAGCCATTGTCGACACTTGATTGAGAATTCCAATAATCAAAAGAAAGAGAAAGTTTGATTAAATTAAAGTATGAATTGAAATAACCAATAAATTTTATAATAATGAAACAACGTTTGAAGAAAGTTTTGAACTTTTGATTACCTGTTTTGAACCCTTTGTTGTGTTTTAGGGATCGACAGCTTGTTGAGCATATTCATCATACAAGTCCTTCATTAATGCCCTAATTTTTTTTTCTTCAATATCCTCTTCCTTATACCCCAATTTCTTTTTACATAAATGTAAAAAGTCTCAGTTTGAACCTTGGATCTAGGATAAGGGTAACAACAAATATTTTGTTCAAGGACCCAATTGAACTAAAATACTTATTTTTTTTCATGCTCGCACAGTCTCCACAACACCTCCAAATTGCATATATTCCAACAAAAACAACTTATCAATTTCTACCTCCACAACAATCACATCATGGACAACTATTTAGGATGTCGGATGCTTGTTAGCACTCATCTTCATAGTCACTAGGTAGAAGAATTTTAAAAAAGTCACAAAAACCTCACCACTTTCCCAATCTTTCTCACTAGGTGGCCCAACCATTCTTTTAACCTTTCTTTTCGGATTTACTTCGTCATCATCACCCAACTCCTCATCTTCTATGAAATAACCTAAGTATGCACTGTCATCTTCTTCACTCATCCTATAAAATACCTTTTTAAATTTCAAGGTAGATTCTAGCATCATATATACTATTCCACCTAGTAGGCACATCCATAACAAGAAAACTTTTATCACTTGATTTCTCCTTGTCAACACATGCCTTGAAATAATCAAACCTTTGAGCGCTTGATTTGACAAACTTCACAACATTTCTAATTGATGCCACAGTTTTATCCAACTTTTCCAACTCATCTGATAATGTGAGCTAGACACCACACATTCATATATTTACCCCCAAAATACGTGGACAATTTGGCCATTTCTTCATTTCACCAACTAGCCACTCAATTGCCCCCTTATTAGCCGATGCATTTCAACTGAAGCACACACCACCTTTTCAATATTCCACTCTACCGAACACACTCCAAACACTGCTCAATCAACTTCCCTATTTGTTTACCTTGATGACTAGGAATGACACAAAAGTTTAGTATTCTTTTGTGCATATTCAACTCATCATCCACAAAATGAGATGTGAGCACCATTTAGCTCACATTTTGGACACTTTTCCATATATATATATACCTTTTTGCATACTTTGGTGATGTGTTTACGTATCACATGCAAACACTTGAGCACAGTAATTACACTTCGCCTTAAATACATCTACTTCTACCATATTCTTTTCCTCAACTACAACTTCACCTATTCTTTCATAGTGATATGAACCCAAACCCATGTTCTAGGATGTGTAGTTTTTGGAGCATTTAATGTTTTCCTTTTTCTTGATGATGAGGGCTTGGGGGAGGCATGAATTCTTGTGCTTGTGCATGACAATATGATGTAGCAGTAGAGGATGTTGCTACTTTACTAGTTTGGTTGGGAGTAGTACTTTGAGACATGGTTACTTCATTGAACAAAAATTGCCTACATAAGTATAAACAAACCCATTCAATTGAATACAAAATGAACCAGTTAATATTTTCAATAACTCCCTAGATGTATATCTTTTCAATTCCTATACATGGCAGTTTCAACTAGGGTTGGGCATTTCAGACTGAAAATCTGGACCGAATCGGAAACCAAACCGAACCGATCGGGCCGGTCTGGTCCAGTCTTTATAATATGTTTTAATATTCGGTCCTGAAAATCGGATCAGACCGAAATAGTCAGTTCGGTCCTCGGATTCAATTTTCAAAATTCACGGTTAACCGGCCTGGCCCGACCCAATTTCACTTCCAACCCATCTTTAATCAGGAAGACCATCACTCGTTCTCTTCAACTCCAATTCAAAATTCCATGGAAATATCGTCCATAAACCCAAATTAGTTCTCATGTTAACCAAATTCAGACTCGAATTCGACGATAACCACCTTCCCAATCGCCGCCTTTCTCCAATACGCCCATTCAATTCATCAATCACAAATTAAACTCATAAATCTCCACCATTTTTGTTTTCATCTAACCAATAATATTCATCTTCTCGGCATGAATTTTGACATGGTTCGCAAGATCTTCATTTACAAAAGGGAAGAGGTTCAATGGATGAACCCTCGACACCCTGAATTCGAGGGTTGAAGAACATCTATCAACTGGGGAGGAGCGTACAGATGCTAATGAATCAAAACCCATTAGCAAATGCAAAACCTTCACAGGTGTCACTGGTGGTTGACATTGTGGTGTGTTGGGGTTTGGCACACTACACAGCAAGGATTGAGTAGGTTGTGTTTTGAATTTGGAACAACATTTACTTATTTGAAGAGGTTTATGAGCCTCTTTCCTCTATAGCTTTCATCATACTTCCACTCAGCAATAATAATAACATTGCAGTGTAGGTAAAAGCGAGCATGAAATTCCACTCAGTATGTACAAATTTCTTCTCTTTTTGTCTGTCTTTGTACTGGAATTTGATCTTCTAAAAGAATTTTTATTTTTTTGTAAACAACAAACCCACCCACAGTTCATAAGCTTATATGGCCCAATCTCATGGTAAGTTAACACTCCTCTTCAGATCTCTTTCTAACTTCTCATCATGTCTTTGTTTCCTCTCTCAATTCGCTCTCTCGTTGAACACTTGCATTGATGAGATTTTCAATCTCGTCGATATCTGATTGGGATGATGGGTGAAGGGGTACTGTGTCGTGCTTGATCAGATCTGGTGAGATATGGGGAGATCAAAGTGAATTGAGAGATGGGTGTTGAGGGATTTAGTGAGATCTGAAAAGTGAAGCTTTTTAATGGCTATTGTTGGAGATCCAGAGACAAAACAAGAGTGACAGAAAAGAAGAGATGGTCTTTGGATCGAGACTGAACTAAAATTTCGGTTACCCGGGACTCGGTTAACTGGACTCACCCGGTCCGGGCTCAGTCTTTAAAATTCGGTTTTGAAAATGTCGGTCCGGTTTTTGGTCTTGGATATTCAGTTCCAGCCTAGCCCTAGTTTCAACAATATACTAAATCTGTGAATATAGACTAATACATATCAACAACAATCTTCGCCCCAAAATCACCTAGTACACAGTGACCTAAAAATACATAAGTCATTCTGAAATGAAATGGTCTCCAAATCATCAAATGGTAGGCACACATTTCAATGAGAAATGGTTTTCCCTTGAGAACAAATCATTACTAATTTATTATAGTATAAAACACTAATACAAAATTCCAAATGGCATAACTGTAAGCAACAGAGAACATAATATTAACCAACATCTGGAATCAATATAAATTCCATAATCTAGAGCAAAATCTAAAAAATGCAAAAATTAACAAGTATTTAGGAACAAAACCACCCAATCTAATAGAAATTCCATTAATTTTGTAGATAATAATCTATTGATTGGTGTACCAAACAAGCAAAGATAGATACATGTGAAAAGAAAAAAAACAGCAAAACAAATGAAAACAAAGAAGGACCTGAACTTGAAAGCAAATAGAGGCAAATTGCCAGAGCTTCTTCTCATACAAATCTGCCAAATAAGTGTACCAAACAAGAGCAAACAATAACTAAAAAAGAAGACTCACAAGAAAATCGTACATTACCAAATGTGGGTAGCTCTAAATTGTGAATTCTTTGTCACATAGATTGAACAAGCTAACCTTTGAGGTTCAAAGCGAACCAGTTGCTAATACATCAACACGAGCTCTCTTTAAGAGATGAAGAAGTTAAGGAAATGAAGAAGAATCTGGAGTTTGCATCGAGAAGATGAAGAGAAAGAGATGAGAGACGTCAGAGAATAATCAGTTGAGGAAATGAAGAATTGATGAAGATGAAAAGTAGATGAAGTGATGAATTGATGAAGAGAAAGATATGAGATGAGACTCATGAGAGACAACAAAGAGTGTGAGGTGTTTTTAGGATTAAATTTTGTAACTCCCACTCATATTAATACACATGTATATATGTTATTTAAAACGGGTTGGAACTGAACCGTTTGAGTATACATATTTGAAATCAGACTTAAACTGTAATACAACGGATCAGGACCGATCCTGACCGTTTCTTAAATTACACGATAAAAATCGGACTATTTGGAGCAAAATGGTCTAGTTCGGTTTGGATCTGCAATTCCTCGACCCGTTTTTCCACCCCTATCAGCGACATCATACCTTTTTTTTAATGTCATATGAACATAATCATCAATGCAAAAAAAAAAAGTAAGGAAAACAATAAGAAGCATGAAAATGAAGCACAAATAGTTCCTTCGTCTTTGTTGCAAGTAGAAGAAAAAGAACATCAAGAAGAAAAGAAGTATAGAAGAAGAAGAAAAAGCACAAAAGTGGAAAAGAAGAAGACTCTATGTTGTAAAAAACAAAGTAAAGAAAAAGTAGAATAGAGAAGTTGAGGAGAAAAAAAGCAAAATAGAAAAAAACTAAGCAAAGATTAAGAAGAAGCATGTCATCACTATGCTTCAGTGGCTTTCATCGTCCTCTATCTTGAAGCGATTGAAAGAGTCATTCACTTAAAATAGATTAATAACCTTTAAATTAAGTGGTTACTTGCACCCACCTAAAAGTAAAATATAAAATAAAGTTGGTTGTGTGAGTTCCAAGTGTGTTGGAGCTGTGTCCGACACTTTGACCGTGTCTGACACCATTCGATGGTCATCGTGTCGATGCATGTCAGAGATGTGTTGGGCAAGTGGTAGTGTCTGATATGTGTTAGATATGGGTATGACAAGTTTTCCGAGGAGTCTGTGCTTTCTGATTTTTGCGTGATTGTCAGAGACTTTCTAACCTCATGCCACCAATATTTTTTTTCTTCTTTAGCATCATTCTTGCCCTTCCTTTCTTTTTCATTTTTCCGGTTGTGTTGTGCCCGATTTCCCCCCACCCCCCCCCCCCCCCCCCCCCCCCCCCTCTTCTTGCAATTATACAAGGTCCAAAGCCGTACCTAATCAAATATTTTCCTTTGTGAATGTAGGTGGCAAGAACAGTGCTGACAGGTCTCTTCTCGTGGATCTTATGTGTTGGGTGTCTCAAAATCCTCCGCCAGCACATCTATTTTTGATTTCAGGAGACAAGGATTTTGCAAGCATTTTACATCGCTTAAGGATGAGTAACTATAATATACTTCTTGCAAGTACTGAACCGGCTCCTGGTGTTCTATGTAGCGCAGCAAGTATAATGTGGTATTGGAATCATATAGTTAGAGGTGCTAATGCTAGTGGTAAACATTTTAGCCAACCCCCAGATGGTCCTTATGGTTCTTGGTATGGCTACTATAAGGGGCCACTAGAAGATCCCTTCTCGGAAACAACGCAACCTGAGGATTCTTCTGATCCTGGCACAGATTCTAAGCCTCGCCCAATTCCAAAGGTTTTAATGAATCGTATTCGTCATATACTAAACTTACATCCCAAAGGAATCAATATTTCAGTGCTTCGCACAGAACTGGGAAGAAGCAATATACCTATAGCTAAAGAATTCTTTGGCTATAAAAAATTTTCTCTCTTGCTGAAATCACTATCCAGTATTTTAAGTATGCAAGCTGAAAAGGATGGCCATATCACTGTTCATGGTACCCAGCCCAAAGTTACTGAACTAGCCGATACAAATTTGAGACTAGCCACAGGTGTAGAGTGTAATAGTAACACAGTTAACGCGGACAGCTATGCAAATGCAGAACTACATGTCACAAACAATGCCATAACTGCAACACGTGAGAACTTGTCATCTCCATCAAATTCTCCAGCAAAAAAACTTCCTTCACTTGGTTCTGAGTCTCCTGACAGTGTAACTAAAATGAGTGAGAAATCATCATCTCCTTCGTATTCTCCTCCAGAAAAGGAGCTGCCTCCAATTAGCCCCAGTGAAATCGATGCAAAGCTTACTGACTATCATTCAACTCCAGTTGAGCAGCATGGATCCATTTCTGAGGCAGGGTTTTTCGGGAGAATCTGGAGAACTTGGTTTGCCAGTGAAAGTGGTGCTTCCAGCCCGAACAGTGATAGCTCTTCGGAAGAATGCTCTGTAAGTGAACATAGCACTAATGAGAAAAAAAGAAAGGAAATACCTGTGGATTCGATGAGTTCTGCTTCAGATTCGTCTGTTTTGAGTTCTTCGTCAGATGCAAATGAATTAGCTGTCAAAGAAAAGTCTAAAATGACTTTTGAAGGAAATGATGATAAATCCAACTCATCAGTGGATTTATTTAGTAAGTTCATGAATTGGTGTGGACTATCAAAAAGTGGTAGAGATCCTACCAATACAAGTGTTCAGTGTGGAGATGAAGTGAATCAGGTGAACATTCAGAATGAGGGTGATTTGTTCTCAAATGAAGCTTTCTGGAATGACATAAGAGCATTTCTACATACTCCTAAAGGTTCAACACTCATTTCCAAATCAAGGAATAGGTATGTGATTTTGCTCCTCCTTTTATCTATATGCTGCCTGCGATGTTGGTGTACTTTTTAAAGCATCTTTATACTACTCAAAGTTTGGTT